>JBBPFJ010000022.1:794377-1424945 GCA_037975025.1 Excoecaria agallocha | reverse complement strand
ATCCAAGTGTCTCCTTTTTCAAATCTCCAATGGAAGATAAGTTTAATCCAAAAAGATGAAATCTAATCTATAAAACTATAAATCTAATCTATATTTGTGTGTTTAATCTATCGAAAATGGGTAAAATTTAAAGAATTAATTAACAAAAGAAGTTGGGAGCAAGATAGATATGAAATCTACAATCTTTTGCCAAATAACAATTCTGCAATTTATAGTTCTGAAGGGGTCACGGTCATAATGAATTCCTTGTGACCATGTGGTGTTTGTTTTTTGTACTGGACTACAGAGGTCATGGTCACAACTAGATCATTGTGACCATGAGGTGTTTCCTAATTCGCTTCTGTACAAAACTTTAATATCTCACGGTGACAATGAAGTTTTTGTGATTGTGAGGTGCTCTTTAACTCACTTTTGTATTGAATCATCTTATGTCACGGTGATAATGGTTTCATTATGATTGTGAGGTACTTGAAACTCTATGTTTTGACCAATTTGACTAGATCATGGTCACAACCATTTGGTTTCCATCATGAGGTACCTAAATTTTATGCGATTTAACACAAAACACCATCAAATGCTATCAGAAGAATATAAAAGGCAGAATTTAACTGAATTTGGTAAAACTTATTGAAAGTAACAAAAATAAAAGAACAAACATAGAAAAGACACTAAAATTAGAATGAAAATGTATCATAACTAAATACTAAATTGGAGTTATCATGACCAAAGTCAAAACTTATCAAGTTCATTGAGTTATAAAAGTCTCTTTTCACCTACACTTCTTAAATCAAAATTAAGAAACTTGGTAGCCCAATATGCTTAATGTTCAAGCTCAACCGACAAATGACACGCCTTTCCAAAAAATAAGTCTAAATGGAATCATGCCTATAGGGGTCTTAAATTCAGTTCTTGATATCCCAACCAATGGCTTTGATGTGCTTTTTAAGCACTAAGATTAACATCTTCTCTTTGAGGCCTATCAAATGAGAAGAAATTATCACTGGGTTAGTATCTCTATTTAAGAAAACATACTTTAAATGGGATGGTAAAGGTTTTTAATCAGATTTATTCTCATTTTCTAAGAGTTCCGCATAGGGTCTTTCTTTTCACTTCCATTATGGTGTTTTTCTAGGTCTTGTATCAACTCATCCTTTTCTTCCCTTAAGATTGGCTTGGCATTAAGGTGCATTAAGCAACTCTTTAAAGGGTCATTGAGTAGCAACTATTCTTATATCCTTTTGGCATAATCTTAGATAACATCCATGAAATAAATAGCTTCTTCAAAGTCATATGATGGATGCTTCATCACTCTATTGACATCAAAAACCATCTCTTATTTATGGAATCGAAGTGTTATAGTTTGACCATATACATCAATCAAAGCCCTTGCAGTGTTTAAGAATAGTCTTCCCATTATAAGTGGCACCTTTTTATCTTCCTTCATCTCTATAACTATAAAGGCCACAAGGAAGATAAAATTTTCAACCTTAACTAATAAGTGCTCAATGATTCCTTGCATTCTTTTTACCAATTTATCCACTAGCTGAAGTGTCATGCGAGTTTCCTTAATATAACCTAAGTTTAATTTCCTACAAATCAAATTGGGCATTAGATTTATACTCCAACCAAGATCATATAAAGCGTTGCCAACAAAATTATCTCTTAGCTCACAAGGCAAGGTAAAACTGCCTGGGTCCTCTAATTTCTTAGGAATTTTGTTTGATATCAAAGCACTACAATTTTTGGATAGTTGATCTAGCTTTTTTTTGTTTGAGCAAAGTTCTTTCATAAACTTTGCATATTTAGGCATATGAAACAAAGCTTCCGCAAATGGTAAGTTCACATGCAACTTCTTAAATATGTTCAAAAACTTTTCTAATTGTCCATTATTTTTCTCTTTCTTAGCTAGTTAAGGAAAAATAATCTAGATTCATCTACTAAAGTAACATTAGAATTCAAAATCATTTTACCTTTATCCTTGAAAGGTGGTACCTCATTAGTAGTTTATGAATTAGAGTTACTTACCTGTATTGTTGGCTCCACCTCAAGTAAAGAAGACTTACTTGTTTGTGCATTATCTAATTGCTCACCACTCTTTAATGAAATTGCCTTAACTTCCTCTTTTGGATTTCTATCCAATGTATGTAGAAATGTCCTTTATGCTCTATTTGGCAAAGAGTTACCTAACTGCCCCAATTGAGCCTCAAGATTCATTATAGAAGCATCCTTATTCAGGTTCCATTGCTTTTGTACTTTCCACCTTGAGTCTTAACTAGACATAAAATGTGTTGGACTAGTCATGAAACTAACAAGCATCTATTCAATACTTGTCCTTTCTCCATAGGTGCTAGTGGCTTTGCTTGAAAACCAGGTGGTTGGAAATTTTAGGGAGCAGGTATAGGTTAGTAAGGTACTTGTGGGGGCTGGTAGGTTTGATGGTAGGAGAGATTTGGGTTGCCTTGATGACTTGTGTTTGGATTGAATGGAGCTCTCACTTGATTATTATAAGATGAAGCTTGATTTCCATCCCTCCAAGAGAAATTTGGGTGGTTCCTCCAACCCGAATTATATTGGTTACTGTAAGGATCATTTCTCTTAAAATCACGGATTGTATTTATAGCTCCACTTCCTTGGGTATAAGCCTCATTCACCTTTAACTCATTTGCTACATTACCTCCATCAAAACCTTTACTTTCTTGAGAAACGGTTGCAAGATTTTGTACCTTGAGTCTATTTAACTCTTTCTTAAGGAGTTCCATTTGAGCTCTAAGCATGGCTACTTTGTTAACAATATGCACACCTTGTCTCTTGGTTGTGGCCTTTATGCTGGCCCATTATGCCTCATTTATAGCCATCTCATCTAGTAATAAGAATGCCTCCTTTGAAAACATATTCATAAAACTTCGACCTGAAGCTGCATCTAATAAAGATGTAATTGTTTGGTTAACATCTACATAAAAAGTAGATATTATTTAATGAATAACTATTTTATAATGAGAAAAACTCTTAAGAAGTCTCCTAAACCTCTCCCAAGCCTAATGAAAAAGCTCTTCATAGAGTTGCTAAAAGTTGTGTATGTTGCTCCTAATGTTCACCGTCATAGTAGGTAGAAAGAACCTCACTAAGAATTTCTTTTACATTTGCTTTCAAGACTAAATAGACTGATTGGTGAACATCTATAACAGTCCTTCACTCTGCCAAAAAGAGTAAAAGAAACAATTTCAGTCAAATAGCATCTATAAAAACTCCTTGGATCTGCATTGTGTCGCTTATCTCCAAAAAAATATTTAAGTGTTGGGCTGGGTTTTTAATGTCCGATCCTGAAAATTTATTTTTTTTTGTACCATTGTGATGGTAGGTAGTTTTAGTTTGAAGTGAATATTTTGAGGTAGCCTAATGGTTCTGTGCTCCTCATTCCACTTAGGAGTTGCATAGTCCCTAATCATCCTCAGTCTCATCACATTTTCTTAAACTTGATTAGGATTTTCTTGAATCAGAAGAGGAACTTGTTATCCTCCATTTAGTGGTTGGTTATTGAGAGGAGGATCATTTTACAGATTATTTTGCAAATTATCTTGCAGGTCCATGTTCTCTTGTCGTTATCATCTCTATCTACGTAATGTCTTTTCGATTTTATGGTCAATGGGTATAATTGGATCTATTCTAACCATGCACTATTGACACCTGAAAAGAATGAATAAATAAATAAATAAAAGAATAAAGAATAAGAAAATTAATAACACACAATATACACTGTAAAATCTAAAATAAATGCCAATCCTTGGCAATGGTGCTAAATACTTGACTGGTATCTAGCAAGTATACTAGATCGGTCAGTAATATAGGAAAATATAATTAAAACTCTCAAATATCATACCTAAGGGATTGTGAATTTTAGATTATGAAATAAATATTATATGAAAGAATTTAAGTTTTAGAATGTGATTATTAACTAAACTAAACTCATTTAAACAAGTAAGTAAATTAAAAATAGAGAACAAAACTAAAATAAACTAAAAACAAAGATTAATTAAATTGGTGATAAAAATTAATGACTAAAATCTTCTAATAAGGGAACTATCCATCATGCCTTTTACTGAAATTAACTCGATTCAAAGGCATACAAGATTGTTATAGAAAACTGAACTAAATTCAAATATCTTATTCAGATTATCCTTGTAGAATATTAAATTCCCTAATTAAGAACAATCAAATATCTAGCATAAATCCCGATTTTAATTTCTAGATCTTGTTAAAATCTTCTTTCAAAAGATTTAACTTCCATCTATTCATAATTCAAATTCTTTAACTCAATACGCTTATGTTCATAAAATCCTATCTCAATTTTCAAAACACAAGAATATATTAACACAAGCATATAAGAGAAAGAGCATAGATATCATTGATTAAAACTTAAATTCACATTTAATCATCTATTCGATACATCAAACATAAGTCAAAATATAATCAAGGATACAATTAAGAAAATGAATTATAAAATAACAAACTTATATTGAATTTAATCTCAATCGAGAGTCATAACAATAAGAAATGAGGGTTCAAGTTTCCTTCAACAAAAGAACAAAACAGGTCACTGTTCATTATTGAAATTGAATAAAAGAATGAAAAACCAAATACTATACTCATAAGATGAACTCTAACTTGATCTTCAACTCTTGGAAAAACCAGAAGAAAAAGCTTGAGTTAACCTTAAGAGAAATCTCTATGTAAAAGAATTATGCTAGAATGAAAAACCTAACTTGATAGCATACAATCTAACTATTGATATCCTTCTATAAGACACTCAAAGACCTAATATATTAGAAGTCCAACCACCACCAAGAGTCATTGAGTTGCTAAAAATCTTCCAATTTTGCACATTTAGCTAAATTAACTTGGTAGAGCCACTTGGTGTCCTAGCCAAGTCATTTGGTTTTGCCTCCCATGTTTCAAAGTTGACCCAGTCGAGCCACATAGGTGTCCTAGCCAGGTTATTAGCTATCAGATGAAAGGAAATTTGCTTCAAATGACATGGCTGGACCACTCTTTATCCCAGTCGGGTCGATTTCCAAATTTTTATCTTTAATTCTTCAAAATCAACACAAATTAACTTTAAACTCTAAAATTTCAAAGTATCTTAATTTTAAACATAAAACACAAAATAAACATCAATTAAACTTTAAAACACACCTAAAAATACACAAAACATAGGTATAATTTGGAAATCAATCCAATTAATGGAATGATATTGGGTTTAACCTCAGTGATTGAGAGACCTATTTTCTTATATGCATCTAAAGTAAGAACATTCATAGAAATTCCACTATTTATAAGAATTATTTTTTTAAAAAAAATTGTTAATCATGGCTTGCATGACCAAACCCTCTTTGTAGGGGAATTCAATATCTCTAACATCCTTTGGTGTAAGGTGAGCAATGGTCAATTCGGTTCAATAATCGAACTGAACTGATATAAATGAAAATCAAAATATCAAAATTTTAACAAACCGAATTGAACTAAAGTTATAAGATAACCAAATGGAAATATAACTGAAATTTTTGATTGGTTTGTTTCGGTTAACTATATAACCAAAATTCAAAATAAAAAACATGATATGAATTTTTTTTTTAAAATCATCACACACATTAAGTGAAATCAAAGATTTAAGTAAACAATGACTTTCTTTTTTAATAGAGTAACCAAAATAATTGATGGATAGTGCTTACCCTTTTCTGAAATTAAAAGGTAATTCAAAACAAAATAGAACAAGTACAAAATAATTGTTTCTCACATAAATAAACAAATACTACAAATAGTTATGACCCTTCACTTATGAAATATCAATCATATGTCTCATTCTAAAATCTGTATAAAAATGTAAACCTTTTCAATTGAGAAATCTACAATTAAAAAAAAAAAGGAAAGAGGCAAATGCTCCTATTCCTCATATAGTAATCTTTCTTCTTCTAGTGCAAGGCTATATCAACTCCATGTTTAAGCTTGTTGAGATTATAAACCTTGCTGGACTTAAAGTTACCTTCATAACCACTTATCTAGGATTCCAATGCAAAAATTAATAGAGAAATGAAGTAAAAGTGAGATCAAAATTAGTGCCTTTTTAGTAATTGGGGGTGGCAGCTGCAAGTTATGAGAAAGCCAACAGTGATCGATGATCAGAGGGAGGAAGTGGTTGTTAGGCAGTGCCTATGATGGCAACTACAATGAAAAGTTAGGGTTAAGGGAAATTTGGATTTGGAAATGGAAATGAGGAGTGACTGAGTGAGGAGTGGTGAACGACAATTGAAATCAATTGGTGTGTTTTAAACATATATACAAAATGATGTCATTTTGTACAAAAATCAGTAGATTCAGTTATTTTTTATTTTTTCCTTTCAAAACCAAATTGTTTTAACTAAACTTGTTGGAATTTTAAAACTAAAACCAAATTGAAAAAATAAAAAATAGAGCTAAATTGAAAAATCGGTTGGTTTAGTTTAGCTTTTTGATTTTAACCAAAGTTTGCTCACCCCTACTCTAGTGTAATGATCATTGAGGGTAACTTTTGAAACCTAGTTGAGAAATGCACACCTTTGTTTTCCTTTTTTTTTTCTTTTGGAGAAATCTTCTCCATAAGAGTCCATCAGCTATCATATTGATAACCTCTACTCTGTGTCTCTATTGATCCATATCCCTTGGTTTTCTCCTTTTTGATCTTGAAAGTCCGCTTGGTTTATGAGATTTAATGTCTTATTGGGCTTCTTTGTGAATGTTCGTGTAAGGACCCAATCATGGCCCTAACTGGATTATAGTAAAGTGACGAGAACTATGGTTAATTAAGGTAAATATTGAATTATTTTACAATGTTAAGGTTAAGTCCCATGAGGGGTATTTTAGTAATTTTAGCATGAATGTAAATTGTTTATGGTCAAAATTAAGATAAGAGGATATAGTTGAAGCAAATAAGAAGTTTGAGTGTTAGATGTTAGTAAAAATAAGTTGTTGGGGTTAAGATGAATAAGGGCAATTTTGGAATTTCATGATGAAATATTTCAATAGTTTTTTGGAGAAGGAAAACAAGGGGGATTTGAGATTGAGGGAATCGGCATTTTGGGGGAGACAGCTCTTTCTCTCTCTCTCTCTTTCTTTACTGGTTACGGGTTGGAGAATGGAGCTAGGGTTTATGAGTGAAGATTAAAGGTAATGTCTTCAATTGAAGATCTCTTCTTCCTCTTCTCTTCTTTATTTATGATTTTTGGTTATGAGGGATTACAAGATCCTGTTGTTATCCCTGTGTGTAAGGAGAAAGGAGAGAAGTAGATAGATCAAGGATAGGAGAAGGAAGAAAGAGCTAGATCAGTGGACTTTCTAAGGAAATGAAGTTGGTATTTGAGGTACGGGAACTTTATGTAGACTTTTACTTGATGATTTTCTTCCTATGTTTTTGTATGTGTTCCCTTAGTAGAAGTTAAGGGTTAAATTGTAGAGATTTAGACAAATTTACAACGAATTAAAACTAAGTGCTTAAGATGGGATCTGGGATTTGAGTTTCAAGCTAAAAAATCTGGGTTTTATCGATGGCTGCCGAAGTCCCTTGTGTGGCCACATGACTTATTCCTCTTTTCTTTGCGTGGCCATGCATAACCATGCTTTCTTGCTTCTTCATTGCGTGGCCTTGTCTCCTCTTGGTTTCTTCCATGCGTGATCGTGTGCCTCATTTTGGTTGTCTATGCATGGCTACGTGATTTTCTTTGGATTTTTATGCGTGGCAGCGTGTTCTCTTTGGTTCTCCATACATGGCCACATGATGGCTTATTCCTCTCCCTACGTGGCCACGCACTGCATGGCCTTTTTCCTTGCTTGGCCACGTGAATGTTTATTTCTTCTTCTGCTTGGCCATGTGTTTGGCCTTTGGTTCCTTGCATGGCCACGTGAATGGCTACCTTTCTCCTTACATGGCCACATGAATGGCTTGCTTCTTCTTCTGCTTGGCCATGCATTTGCCCTTTGTTCTCCTTGAGTGGCCGTGTATGCCTACTCTTCCTTCTTTGGCACAGCCACTCACATTTTTTCTTTTAATGGTTCTACTACACACTCTAAGCTATAAATTCTTCATGAGTCATGAATCCCGTATTATAAAATATAATTGGAGAGAATTAAATGGACCATAAGTAATATATATGATGATTATGTTAATTATAGTGGTGGTTAATAAGTCATATGATTTCTAAATGAAATAATTGAAAGGTGAAGTCTTTCCAAGGCATTATAAAGGACATAGGTAAACGTTAATCTCACATTTGATTACTTTCACTACTTGTGAGACATAGAATGCATGTATATGATGTATTGGATAAAATTAATTTGTGGTGACTAAATTGAGTATAATAAAGAAAAGAGAAATGGTATTGAGGAACTACTCAGGTACGTTCTTCTTTATTGAATATGTTTTTTGTGTGGAGTTATGATATGAGCATAACCATGCACAATGGCAACAAGAAAGATGGACTAGCATTTCCTCAAGGACCAATAATAAGAGCAAGGTCAAAGAAGCTTAAAGAAATCCTACAAGCATTCATGAAACCTTATGTGGAGAAGATGCAAGTTCAAGAAGAGAAAGAAGCTAAATTGGACTACGAAGACAAGTGTAGGCCGAATAATGCAATGGACCTTCAAGCTGCTTTATTTAGTTTCTATTCTTTATGTAACATTTAATTAAGTATATTTGGGCAGCCTAGAACCTAGGAAAATGAATTGGGCTTTATTAGAATAGGTTTGTTTTATTTTGGGCTTATTTTACTATTTTGAGTAGTTTATGTGGGTAGGATAAAGTTGGGCTTATCTTTTCTAAAGAGTTGGGACAAAATAACTATTTAAGGCTTAGAATACCTAAGGGGGCCGAATTTTACATGGGAGAGTTGAATTTCAATGGGTTTGGGTTAGATTTGGGTTTAGGCCTACATTGGTGAACTTAGGGTCTTAAATTTTAGGAATTAATTTTTCGTAATAAATACTTATTATTTTGGGATATTATTAAGTAGAGTTTGAGGGAGAAATAATAGCTTGACCATATCTTTAAAGGGCTAGCTGAAATTCACTTTTAGCTAACATTAAGTCTACATTCATTCCTTCATTTTCTTAGGATAATAAACATATTTATCACTAGCTATTAGGATTATTTTCAAATTGTATTTATCTTTATTTTTTCATGTACTTAGTCCATATTATGGCCAAATACATGTACATAAAGGTTAGGAATTATCTTTGTTATTTATTTTATTATTTATCTCTTAGGTTAGTGTTTGATTTTAATTCATCTAGGGAGGGGTGGTTGCCTAGCCTATATAAAGGGCTGAATTCTTCATTTGTAAGACACTTGAATTTTGATTAATGAGAATTTTCTTTGGCTTGGCCGAATTTGTGAGAGTTAATTTATTATTGATTCTTGCTATTGCATGAAGAATTAGACTTAGGCTATTTGCATGATTAATGTATGCTTGATTTTTCTTCTTCTTGTTTTCTAAATCAATCTATCATAAGCGTTTCCAATCAATCTTGTTTGGGGGTTCTTTAGATTAGGGGTTTATTATCTTATTTATGTTCAATATTCATCGTATGTTGTCACTCTAGTTTGGCATATAGGCTGGGGCTCCGCATCAATTGGTATCAGAGCATAGGCTAAGGGGTAAATTCTTAACTATCCTTTACGTTTGCTTTTAAACTTTAATTTTCTATTTTAGTCGAATAGGATCTTGCATCTAGTTCCTTATTTTGTTCTTGCTCTATTGTGTTAATTACCTATCTTTACGTATTCGATCATTAGTTTGATTAAAGTTATAAAAAAAGAAAAAAATTCAATTAGAAACAGCCTTGTTATCAATTCGGATTTACTATCTTGTTAAGTTCATATTTGTTCAATTGATGAATCTTGTGTTCTTGTTGAATCTAAATTTTCCATTGAATATATCAATCATATAATTTGCAATCTTTGAGTGGTTGAAATTGGTGTGGATATAATTTTGATCTACAAAGTGCCCTACACCACTTGGAGTAAGTTTTGATCAATCAAGCAAGAATTGGAGTTAGAACATTCACAACTGGTTTGATTTCTTCAAGACCAGGTTAGTACACCTAATTTTGGATTTGGGTTGTGTTTATTGCATGCTTTCTTTGATTTTTTTTTGTTGATTCTTAATCAAATATGTTTAAACTAATCATTAATTTTAGTTAAACATTGCATTTAAGTGCATCCGTCTTGTCCATTTTCTTCATTCTAAGTTTTCAATTTGTGTGTCTAAGCTATTTTTGGTTCCAATTACACTAGTTTGACATATTGCACGTTGTTGAACATCTATATATATTATAGTGCATGAAATCTTCTTCTTGTGTACTAATTTCTGATTTTTGTTCAAATAGGTCAATTTTCCTCTAGAATCAGTATCTTTGTTGTTCTTGTTAGGTTTTTCATTGTTCCCTTAATCAAATTACTTAATTGTGCATATTTGTTTGAGTTTGTTTCTAAAGTGCAATTATGGGATATCAATTTGTGAGTTGAGAGACAAACACGTGAGGTTGAGTGAATTCTTCCCTTTATTTATTTATTTAAAGTTTAAAGATTTCTGGAATCAATAGTAAAGAGGAAACCGAGATTGTGCCTGATAATAAGTTTATGTACAAAGCTTTTATAGATAGTTTGCAAAAGCTAAATCTCAGGATAGACAGTTTGGAAGATAGCCTTAAAGGTTCCAAGGTTAAGTCTATAAAGGAGGAAGAGGTAGACTAGTTGTACAATGATGATGAGGAAGAGGAGGCTCATTCTTTTCCAAGAAGAGCAAGGAGGTATGACAACCGAATGGAGAGCCAAGACAAAAATTTGAGTGCTATCAAGATGAAGATCCCACCATTCAAAGGTAAAAATGATGTGGATGCCTATCTTAATTGGGAAAGAAAGGTGGAGATGATCTTTTCATGCCACCACTATTCGGATGAGAAAAAGGTAAAACTTGCAGCCATTGAATTTTCTGATTGTGCACTAATTTGGTGGGATAAGTTATTGAAAACTAGGAGGAGAAATGGGGAACTCCCTATCACTTCTTGGGAGGAAATGGAAAGAATCATGAGAAAGAAGTATGTGCCTAGTTACTATCATAGGGAACTCCACAATCAGTTACAAAGACTTACACAAGGATCTAGTTCTGTGGAGGATTACTACAAAGAAATGAAGATGCTCATGATTAAAGCAAGCATTATGGAGGATGAATATCAAATGATGTCATGCTTTTTGGGAGGTATGAATAGAGAACTTGCTCATATTGTTGAATTACAACATTATGTGGATATGGATGATTTGGTGAACATCGCAATTAAAGTGGAGAGATAACTAAGTAGACATGGGACATCCTAGTCCTATTCAAATTCCAATAACAACAAATGGAATTCAAAGTGGAACAAGGGAGACTCAAAGAAAGAATCCACTACTAAGTACCAGCCCAATTCCAAAGAGAAAATAGTCACTGCACAAAAAGGTATTTCTGAAACAACCCTTAAAACTAATAGACATAGGGACATTCAATGTTTCAAATGTAAGGGTCGTGGTCATTATGCTAATGAATGTGGGAATAAAAAGACCATGATAATAAGGGGGGATGAAATTATTTCTAATACTGAATCTGATGAGAATTGTGATGATATGCCACCTTTGGAGGATTGTTCTGATATAGATGAAAATGTAGAATATCGAGTCCTTAGTTGTATTGCATGCATTGAATGTAAATGTGAAAGAAGAAGGACTAGAACAAAGGGAAAACATCTTTCATACTAGGTGTTTAATAGGTGGGAAAGTCTGTAGTATGATAATTGATGGGGATAGTTGTGTTAATGTTGCTAGTACAGTCTTAGTTGATAAATTAGGACTTAAAACTGAGAAACACCCTAACCCATACAGACTTCAGTGGTTGAATGATAGTGGGGAAGTAAAGGTGACCAAACGTGTAACTGTATTATTTTCCATTGGTAAATATGAAGATAAAGTCATTTGTGATGTTGTACCTATGCATGCTAGTCATATCTTGCTAGGAAGGCCTTGGCAATTTGATAAGCCTGTATTACATGATGGATTTAGAAATAGGTACACTTTTGAGTTTAAAGGATGTAAACACACACTTGCCCCTTTGGAACCTAAAGAGGTATATGCAGATCAAGTAAAGATACATCAATCTGCAAAAGAGGTAAAGGGAAGTGAGAAAGAAAAGAAAAATGAGAGAAAAGAGGCCAGTAGTGAAAATAATAAAAGTAATGGTCCAACAGTGAGAGACTGCACTAGTGAGAAAAAGAAAGAGAGAAGTGCAGGAGAGAAGAAGTTAATGTGTGCTGAGGTAAAAGGAGAGCAGCGTGAGCCGTGTGAAAAATTTAGCAAATACTCCTTTTATGCAAAAGAAAGAGAGTTGAGGAATGCATACTTAAGCATGAGAGATTTAGTACTTTTGAGGTTTAAGGACAATTATTTCTCTGAAACTAACCTTGACCCAAATTTGCCTAGTTCTTTTTCTAAGTTATTGCAGGATTATAAAGAAGTCTTCCCTGAGGAGATACCACCTGGGTTGCCACCAATTAGAGGGATTGAACATCAAATCGACTTTGTTTCTGGTGCATAAATTCCAAATCGTCTAGCTTATCGAAGCAATCTGGAGGAAACAAAGGAGTTGCAAAGACAGGTGGAGGAACTTTTAGCAAAAGGACACGTGAGAGAAAGTCTAAGTCCTTGTGTTGTACCTATTCTTTTGGTACCTAAAAAGGATGGAACCATGCGCATGTGTGTTGATTGTCGAGCAGTTAACAAAATCACTGTAAAGTATCACCATCCCATTCCTAGGTTAGATGATATCCTTGAAGAGTTAAATGGTGCTATAATATTCACTAAAATTGACTTGAAAAGTGGTTATCATCAAATAAGGATGAAATTAGGTGATGAATGGAAAACTGCCTTTAAAATAAAATATGGTTTGTATGAATGGTTGGTTATGCCTTTTGGCTTAACTAATGCGTCTAGCACACTTTTGAGACTCATGAACCATGTTTTGCGTGAATTCTTAGGTAAATTTGTTGTTGTGTATTTTAATGATATCTTGATTTACAGCAAAAACATAAAAGAGCATTTAAGGCATGTTGAACTTGTGTTAGCTGTTTTGAGAGAACAACAATTGTATGCTAATTTGAAGAAATGCACATTTTGTGTTGATAGTGTTGTTTTCTTAGGATTTGTTGTTAGTGCACGTGGTTTTGAGGTAGATAATAAAAAGGTTAAGGCTATTCAAGAATGGCCAACACCTGAGAATGCAAGTGAGGTGAGGAGTTTTCATGGTTTAGCAAGTTTCTATATGAGATTTGTTAAGGATTTTTCTACTATTGCTGCATCTCTAAATGAAATCATTAAAAAGTCTGTTGGTTTTAAATGGGGTAAAGAGTAGGAAGATGCTTTTAATGTTTTGAAAGATAAATTGTGTACTGCTCCTGTTTTGAAATTACCTGATTTTTGTAAGACTTTTGAGGTTGAATGTGATGCTTTTGGGATTGGTATATGTGCTGTTTTGATGCAGGAAAATCGCCCAATAGCATACTTTAGTGAGAAGTTGAGTGGACCACAATTGAATTACTTTACCTATGATAAAGAGTTCTATGCATTGGTGAGAGCTCTTGAGGTTTGGGAACACTACCTTTTGCCTAAAGAATTCGTGATACACACAGATCACCAGTCTCTCAAATATCTAAAAGGACAAGGTAAGTTGAATAGAAGGCATGGTAAGTGGGTAGAGTACCTTGATACTTTTCCATATGTAATTAAGTACAATCAAGGTAAGGAGAATGTTGTTGTCGATGCACTTTCTAAGAGATATGCATTGATTTCTATGCTTAGTTCTAAACTGTTAGGTTTTGAGCATTTGAAAGAAATGTATGATCATGATTCTGATTTTTGTGAAGTGTAAAAGGCATGTGTACATTATGCATTTAATAAGTTCTATAGACATGATGGGTTTCTTTTTAGAGGAAAACAACTATGTATACCTGCATGTTCTCTTAGAGAGTTGCTTGTGAAGGAATCACATAGTGGGGGATTAATGGGACACTTTGGTATGAAAAAAACTTTGGGCATGCTTAATGAACATTTTTATTGGCCTAATATGCGAAAAAGTGTTGAAAAAGTGTGTGCTCAATGTTTTGCATGTAAATAGGCTAAGTCTAAGTCCTTAAATCAAGGTTTGTATACTCCTTTGCCTATTCCTACTGAACCTTGGACTGACATTTCTATGGACTTTATTATAGGTTTACCTAGGTCAAAATGGGGAAGGGATAGTGTGTTTGTTATAGTGGACTGATTTAGTAAAATGGCACATTTTATTGCTTGTCATAAAACTGATGATGCAACAAATATAGCTGATTTATTTTTTAGGGAAGTAGTTCGATTGCATGGTATACCTAGGACTATTGTCTCAGATAGGGATTCTAAGTTCCTAAGTCACTTTTGGCGTGTTCTGTGGGGTAAACTTGGTACTAAACTTGTGTTTTTCACTACTTGTCATCCACAAACAGATGGCCAAACCGAAGTCGTTAATAGAACTTTAGGAACTATATTGCATGCTATAGTTGGTAATAATATTAAAACTTGGGAAGAATGTTTACCATTTGTTGAGTTCACTTATAATCATGCAATTTATACTTCTACAGGTTTTTCACCTTTTAAAATTGTGCATGGTTTTAATCCATTGACTATTTTGGATTTGATGCCTTTACCTTTGAATGAACTTTCTAACTTAGATGGTAAGGCTAAGGCTGATTTGGTTAAGACAATACACATGAAAGCACGTGAGCACATTGAGAAGAAGAACAGAATGTATGCAAAGCAGGCTAACAAGGGCCGTAAGCAAGTAATATTCGAACCAGGAGATTGGGTTTGGATCCATATGCGTAAAGAGAGGTTTCCTTACCAAAGGAAGTCTAAACTTGATGCAAGAGGAGATGGACCATTTCAAGTGCTGGAACGGATCAATAACAATGCATAAAAGATTGATTTTCCAGGTGAGTATGGTGTAAGTGCAAATTTTAATATTTATAACTTATCTCCATTTGACTGTGATTCAGATTTGGCGACGAATCCTTTCGAAGGGGGAGGGGATGATATGAGCACGACCAAGTATAATGGCAATAAAAAATATGAACTAGCATTTCCTCTAGGACCAATAACAAGAGCAAGGTCAAAGAAGCTTAAAGATGTCCTACAAGCATTCATGAAACCTTATGTGGAGAAGATACAAGTTCAAGAAGAGAAAGAAGCTAAATTGGACTATGAAGATAAGTGTAGGCCGAAAAGTGCAATGGGCCTTCAAGCTACTTTATTTAGTTTCTATTCTTTATGTAACATTTAATTAAGTATATTTGGGCAGCCTATAACCTAGGAAAATGAATTGGGCTTTATTAGAATAGGTTTGTTTTATTTTGGGCTTATTTTACTATTTTGGGTAGTTTAAGTGGGTAGGCTAAAGTTGGGCTTATGTCTTCTAAAGAGTTGGGCCGAAATAACTATTTGAAGCTTAGAATACCTAAGGGGGCCAAATTTTACATGGGAGAGTTGAATTTTAATGGGTTTAGGTCAGATTTGGGTTTAGGCCTACATTGGTGAACTTAGGGTCCTAAATTTTAGGAATGAATTTTTCTTAATAAATACTTATTATTTTGGGATATTATTAAGTAGAGTTTGAGGAAGAAATAATAGCTTGACCATATCTTTAAAAGGCTGGCCGAAATTCACTTTTAGCCAACATTAAGTCTACATTCATTCCTTCATTTTCTTAGGATAATGAGCATATTTATCACAAAGTGTTAGGGTTATTTTCAAATCGTATTTATCTTTATTTCTTCATGTACTTAGTCCATATTATGGCCAAATACATGTAGATAAAGGTTAGGAATTTTCTTTGTTATTTATTTCATTATTTATCTCTTAGGTTAGTCTTTGATTTTAATTCATCTAGGGAGGGGTGGCTGCCTAGCCTATATAAATGGCTGAATTCTTCATTTGTAAGACACTTGAATTTTGATTAATGAGAATTTTCTTTGGCTTGGCCAAATTTGTGAGAGTTAATTTATTATTGATTCTTGCTATTGCATGAAGAATTAGACTTAGGCTATTTGCATGATTAATGTAAGCTTGATTCTTCTTCTTCTTGTTTTCTAAATCAATCTATCATAAGCATTTCCAATCAATCTTGTTTGGGGGTTCTTTAGATTGGGGGTTTATTATCTTATTTATGTTCAATATTCATGGTATGTTGGCGTTCTAGTTTGGTATATAGGCTAAGGTTCCGCATCAAGTTATATGCTAATGGTTTATATGATTATATGTATGGTTTCATTCTCATGAACTATCATGGGGATATTACCAAAGACAAACTTGAAATTCAAATCATGTTGTTATTTCATGATCTTATGCTCAATCATGTGTATTGCATTATATTCTTAAAACATTGATTTCGAGCTAGTGTTGCATGATACTCAGTTATCATTATGCTAAAGCTTTCTAGTGCAAGATATAAGTTACTTGGTAGCTATGCAAGTATAAACAATGATATGTATTTAAATATCAGGGCTTTAAGCCAATATTTCTATGTAAATGAATGATAGGTGTTCATTTGTGGAAAATGATTTAAGAAAATGTTATATTAAATAAGGAAGAATATGATGAATTCAAGATGTTCCTAAAGTGATAAAGACTGCGGGTCTTAGTTTAGTTGTGGATTTGATAGGCATGCCTAGAGGGATTCAGCAGCTACCATAGTTGACCCTGTTTGGGTCTTGTTCCTTATGGAACCATCATTTGGCCCCGTTTGGGTCTATTGTTTGTTCCTAGCTAGAACCATTGTCGACCCCATTTGGGTCTATTGCTTTGTTCCTTTATCACTTCCTAAAATCAAGTGACATATATTAACTCAAATTCCTTTAAATTTTAAATTCAAATTAATTTAAAATAAACATGAGACATTTAATCAAAACAAATCACTTAATTTAGGGATATAGTTGCCGAAATTCATTAGTATTTTATCTTGAATTTTCGATCACTCTCTCTCCTATTTTAAGTGTTTTATTATGATTCAAATGTTATTAGGATTTAATACTCAATTAACTTAATTAATCCAAGGTAATTAATTAATTAAAATCAATCCTATTTGGGCCGAATTTATCTCTCTCATGGACCAAGGTCCAATAGCAATTTTAATACCCATTACATACATTAATTTGACATTAATTAAAAGTCTAAATTAATGCTCAATACTCTATTTAAAAATTTTAAGCCCAATGCTTTTTGTGCGATCCTATAAGTCTATTTAATATTGGCAATGAATTAATAAATTAATTTAGAGGCTATATATATTCTTTAGCAAGATATTATAGCATTCCAAATTAAATGAAAATGCAAATGGCATTTAGTGACCTAATGCAATTTTGCATAGTCCCTTACCCTTAAATATCAGAATTAATATAAGGCATGGAATTAGTCATCCTTATATATATTAATTCCTGTCTTGATATTCCAGTTACACTGAACTCTCAGATAAATAATGATTACTCATTATTTAATTTTGGTATGGACATACACTTCTCAGTTTACTGATCAAGTGGCCAGTGATATTTTCTCTCTTATCGAGAGGGGTAATCCCTTAACTTCTCTCATGCTCTCTAACATGGATCAGTGCATACCCAAGCATACCCATACTTGACACCCTGTTACGAGCACATTAGGTGTATGTCAAAGTACACAATAATTCATAAAGAGTTTCATAGAAATTTTCGGTCTAAGAACTCCGATGCAAAACTTGCACATGAGAAACACTTATAACTTGTACCATATAGTGTTCTCATAATTGGATCGAATTTAGATACCATGTTCTAAACATGTATCTATGATCTTTGATTGACACTCTTGTCTTTATGATCCGTAAGACAAAAATCAACTTATCAAAGAGAGTATACTAGTCTTAATTCATTTGTTATTCCCATAACAATGACTGATTAGGGATATTTAGAATGAAGTTTTGATTGTTTCAAGGTCTTACAACCATGTGCCTCACACATGATAACTTAAATTGAAACAACATTCTTGGATAGTTCTATCAATTGATATGCACAGGAATACAATAGATAAAGCAAATGCCTCATTTATTAAATTAAAAGCTTTATAACAATGTATTGGGGCTAGGGCTTACACTAACAATCTCCCACTAGTACTAGTCCTAATTGGGCATAGCTCTAATACCGAATGCTCTCAAATGAGCTTCGTGCAGATTTAGACGCAACTATTTCATCAAATGGTCTGCTACATTGTCTTCACTTGCTATCTTGCTAACCTTGACGTCCCCATGATTAATGATCTCTTTGATTAAGTGGTACCTCTTGAGTATGTGTTTGGATTTCTGGTGTGACCGGGGCTCCTTAGCCTGTGCAATGGCCTCATTGTTGTCACAGAAAATTTATAATGGATCTAGGATGCTTGGGACCACTCCTAATCCAGAAATGAAATTTCTAATCCAAACAGCCTCTTTTGCAGCCTTGCTTGCTACAATATACTCAGATTCTATAGTTGAGTAGGCAACGGTCTCTTGCTTCGAGCTTCTCTAGCTGACAACATGACCGTTCAAAACAAAAACAAACCCAGATTGCGATCTTGAATCCTGAGTGCTGGTCTAAAAAGCAGCATCAGCATAACCTTGTATGACGAGCTCTTCTTAACCACCATATACCAAGAAGTGATCTTTAGTCCTTTGCAGGTACTTTAGAATCCCCTTTACAGTAGACCAGTGCTTCTCACCAGGGTCTTACTGAAACCTACTAGTTATACTCAGTGCATGAGCAACATCCAACCTAGTACATAACATAGCATACATGATAGATCCAATAGCAGATACATATGGAATTCTACTCATGTTGTCCCTTTCTTCTTTGGTTTTAGGGCATTATTCTTTAGTTAAAGGAACTCCCAAAGCCAAAAGTATGTACCCTTTCTTTGAGTCTCCCATACTAAAATGCTTTAGTACTTTGTCTATGTACTTTTCTTGACTTAGTCCAAAAAGCCAATTCGATCTATCTCTATAGATCAGAATACCAAGTATTGTCTCGGCTTCACCTAAGTCTTTCATCGAGAAACACTTCCCTAACCATTGCTTAACCTTTTGCAATGTTGGAATGTCATTCCCAATGAGAAGGATGTCATCCACATATAGGACTAGAAATACGATTATACTCCCACTAACCTTCTTGTACACACAAGGCTCATCTTCATTCTTGACGAAGTCAAATTCTTTGACTGCCTCATCAAAATGAATATTCCAACTTCAGGATGCTTGCTTTAATCCATAAATAGATTTTTGAAGCTTGCAAACCTTCTTAGAATGCTTGGGATTAACAAACCCTCAGGCTGTGTCATATACACATCCCCAAGTAAATTTCCATTGAGGAAAGCAATTTTGACATCCATTTGCCATATCTCATAATCATGATATGCAACTATGGCAAACAAGATCCTAATGGACTTGAGCATGACTACAGGCAAAAAAGTCTCATCATAGTCTACACCTTGAGTTTATCGAAAACCTTTTGCTACTAGTCTACCTTTGTAGGTCTTATCAGCTTTGAGTTTAAATAGCCACTCGCATTCAATTACCTTAGCACCTTCCGGTGGATCAACCAAGGTCCAAACCTGGTTATCGTACATTGATTGCATCTAGGATTTCATGGCTTCAAGCCAATTTTTTAAGTCTGGGCTCTCAATAGCTTCTCGGTAAGTAGTAGGATCCTCATGATCTACTAACTCAATAGTGTCACTATCGGTGATTAGAAATCCGTATCTCTCAATCTCCTGACGTACCCTACCGGACCTTCTAGGTTCTTGTGTAATGGGTTCATGTTCCACAACTGGTTGTGAACTTGATCCCATTTCCAACTCATCCTCTATAGGAGTTTGTGGCACTTGAAATTCTCCAAGTTCTACTTTACTCCCACTGTCTTTCTTGAGAAGGAACTCCTTTTCCAATAAAACAGTCTTGTGAGTAACAAACACTTTGTTCTCAGCTTGTGAGTAAAAATAGTATCCCTTTATTTCTTTGGGATAACCCACAAACAAGCAGACAGTGGATTTAGACTCTAGTTTATCAGATGTTAATTTCTTAACATGTGCTTCATAGCCCCAAATCTTGAGAAATGACATATTGGGTTCTTTCCCAGTCCATACTTCATATGGTGTTTTTTCAACTACTTTAGTTAGAGTACGGTTTAGTAGAAACGCAATAGTTTCTAATACATGACCCCAAAAAGAGACAGAAAGATTTGCTTGACTCATTATTGATTGAACCATGCCCAATAGAGTTTGATTTCTCCTTTCGGATACACCATTCCATTGTGGCATTCTAGGAGGAATGAGCTGTGAAATGATTCCATACTCCTTCAGATGACTGTCAAACTCTTGGCTTAAGTATTCACCACCTCAATTTGATCAAATGGCTTTTATGCTTTTGCCAAGTTGTTTCTCTACTTCGTTCTTAAACTCTTTGAATTTCTCAAAAGTTTCAGACTTGTACTTCATTAGATAGACGTAGCCATATCTACTGAAGTCATCTATGAATGTCATAAAGTAGCATAAACTACCTCTAGCTTGTGTACTTAATGGTCCACATACATTGGTATGTATTAGCTCCAATAAGTCATTAGTCCTCTCTCCTTTCTTGTTAAAAGGACTCTTTGTCATTTTTCCATGCAAACATGGCTCGTTTGTGTCATAAGATTCTAAGTCGAATGACCCAAGCACTCCAGATTTGTGGAGTCCTGTAATGAGTTCTTCATTTGCATGCCTTAAACGACAATGCCAGAAGTAAGTAGGGTTTAATTCATTTTATTTAACCCTCTTTGTATTAATGTTGTATATGGACTCTTTGTTTTGTAGATCAAGGATATAAAGGCCATTTTACAACATGGCATTGCCATATGAAATGCCTTGGCGACGAATATGAGCATTGCCATTATTAATAACAAAATCAAATCCATCCAAATCCAAACAAGAAACTGAAACAATGTTTCTGCTCATAGCAGGCACATAACAACAATTTTTCAATACTAAACAAAGTTCAGAAGGTAAAGTGATTTGATAGTTGCCTATCTCCATGGCAGCAACTCGTGCTCCATTCCCCACACGGAGGTCCACTTCATTCTTCCCAAGTAACTGCCTATTTTTTATCCCCTGCACATTTGAACAAATGTGAGAACCACAACCGGTATCCAATACCCAAGTGGTAGAAATAGAAAGGTTAATTTCAACAACAAAAATACCAGAACTGGATGCCTTGGCTCCATTCTTCTTTTGTTCTTCCTTGAAGAGAGCGCAATTTTTCCTCCAATGCCCTATCTTGTTGTAATGGAAGCATGTGCTCTCGCTCTCCTTGAGCTTTTACGCCTTGGGCTTGGATTGGGCCTGAGGTGCACTCCCATTTGACTTGAGACGAGCCAGGTCATACTTTGGTTTTGCCTTTCCCTTTCCTTTTCCCTTAGCGGGTCCCTTCTTAATGCCCCTTTGAACCATAAGTACGGGATTGGTCTTTTGAATGTTTTCTTCAGCATTCTTAAGTATCCCATGAAGCTCGATGACTGTCTTGTTCGTTGCATGCATGTTATAATTCATAACAAATGGATCATAATCATCAATAAATGAACCTAAGATCAAGTCAGTGGTCAATTCCTTCGGGACTTATACCTCAAGCTTCTCAAGAGTATCGAGATACCTTTTCATCTTAAGTATATGGGTACTAACAGGAGTACCTACAGCCATCTTACAAGAAATTGAGGCCTTTTTTGTCACGAACCTCTCGTGACGAGCTTGCTCTTGGAAAATCTCCTTAAGGTGCACCATGATCGCATAAGCCTCTTGGTCCATGAATTGCTTTTGCAAGTCAGACACCATAGTGGCCAGCATAAGACAGGTCACATCATTAGAGTCGCTCTTCTTTGTCTCAAAAGTTTCCTTTTGAACCGCAGAGGCATTCTTAGCAGGTTCTTTGGGCAAGGGTGCATCCAAAACATATGACTTCTTCTCTTGCTTAAGAACTATTCTTAAGCTTCGAGACCAGTCTGTGAAATTGGGGCCATTCATTTTGTCCTTTTCCAGGACCGATCGCAATGAAAATTTGTTGTTTGAATAATAAAAACTTAGCAAGATTAAATGAGGTCTTATTTATAATCCCACAAACCAAATTAATATCCCTTTAAATAATTCGCGTTAATGATTTAATATGGGCCAAGATACACTTTTCAAAACAACTTATTAGTCAAGCTGAGCTTGTACACCTAACAAGTTAAGTTACTTAGGTAGGAAAACTCCAATCATGTCTCGTACATGACTCTTGGATCAAATGGGCTAACATCTTAAGATGTTATAGCACAAACCCATTTATTAGTTGCCTAGGTCCAGGTATCCCTTTCTATGTTAAGTCCAACCTACATTCACAACTCATGCCTCACAAAGATAATTGGATGCATCTAGGACTCCTAGTCTACGTGACCGATGATCGATGCCTGAAAATGTTTTGAATTAGGAAGGCAACTTTGTGACTTACTATTTTAGGGATTCATTTTATTATGGCTTACATGGCATACGCTTTGTCATCCATTCATAGCATGCATATATATATAATTGAATAAAGTAAAGCATGACAAACATGGGCCCAAAAACCTACAACTAAGATTCTATACTATTACATAAGAATCTTCAAATTGGGCTACTCCACTCTGGTGGGCTTCGTCTTGATTTACAAAGTCTTCAAATAAATTATATTCTAAGAAATAAATGAAACTTTTACAATAATACATAATAACTCGTAGGCCATATTTAATTACAAAAACCCAGGGCCCATGAATGCACCATGCATATCCATTCATCACACCAAACAAGAAAATAAATATACATAACATTCATTGATCAAACAAAGTCCAATTTTAATTAATTTAACCAAGCCCATTAATGGAAATTGTGTACTTGAACTTTTAAGAGGAGGCTCCATGATGGGCCTGGGCCAAAGCCCAATGGACTAAATCCTTTTATTGAATAAGTTCTCTTAAAAGCCCAAAACACAAACTAGTTAGATTTGTGCCATAAATCAACTCTAGTATAATTTCCAATTTTTGCCATTTTTAATTTTATGTCATACAGCCCATAAACATTAAAAATACATATAATATGTACCAGCATGAATTAAAACATTACAATCATGAAGAACATATATCACACATGGCATTCATACTAAAACAAACAAACAACAATGAAACTAGTTGTTTAATGCTCATATAATGCCACAAAAATGCACAAACACTTAAAAAAATTTTATTTAATAATTTAAATAAGGTCATAAATATTGATTTAATTTTTTGTACCGATTTGATCTAAATGTGTTTTTGCCATTTTAATCAAAACAAAACAAACAATGTCGATTAAACATGCAACAAACATAAACTAGTTATAGTTTTAAGTGATTTTAAAATTAATCAATTAAATTGTCATGGACCAAAATTAAAACCAATTTTAACATATGTCCAGACCTGATATTAATCTTTAAAAATCATTCACAAATAGGCCAAAATCATTTTTACATTTAATTTTGAAAACTAGTTGTTAAACAAACACTTATCATGCCAACTAGCACCTAAATCCAACCATGAAAAGCTCTAAGAAGATCTTAGGAAAGTATATTAACATGTCATAATAATTATAATACCTATCTAATCATTTAAAATCATTTTACACCAAAACAATGCAAAAAACTCAAAACAGAAAATTTCAGCATTGCATGTTTTTAAACGAACGATTTTTAAATAATTATTTCATGCATCTAAAGCACTAAAATAAGCATGTTTAGGCTCTAATACCACTGATGGAATATAACATGGCATATATATGATGATCACGCAATGGAAAATTAATAAAATTGATCATACATACCATGCAATCCTTAAATAAGAATAGAAAACATGCAATTTTAGGGTTTTTGAAAAACTTACAACCTTAGATGCCTTTCAAAAAATTGATTTTGATGATGACCACCAACTAAGATGGATTTATGCGCCTTAGATCTTGATGACCAATGCCAAAGGTGATGGAATATGACATGGTATGATAATCATGATAGCACAGCGGAAAAACAAAAATTTTATCATGCATACCATACATATCCAAAACTAGGAACGAAAACATGTAATTTTAGGGTTTTGAAACTTACAATAGATGATGCCTTTTATTCTTTGATTTTGTGATGTCCAGCAACCAAGATGCCTTTATCCACCTTAGTTCTCGATCACTAATGCCAAGGAACAGCCTTTTGCGCCACTCCTTCTATTCTCACACACACACTTGCACCGACGGCTTAAAATCGAGATTGCTAGCTCTCTTTTTCGGTATTGTGTAATGGTTATAGTTTGAAGCTACAAAACTTGATTTTGTACTTCTTTAGATTGCTATTACTGCTCAATAACACAAGAGAATGAGGAACAATCCTTTCTCCTTGTGAAAAATTGAACAAAAGAATTAAGAGAGAGAGAGTCACTATTCACGAGTTACTATTCATGCCACAAAAAATTAGGTTTAGGGTTTTATTTCTTTTAATATATATGCTTATCCTTTGGCAAGTCATTAATCTGAATTCAACTATCCTAAGATAATTAATTCAAACTCTATCACTTCCTAAAGATAAGTAATATATTTTGAATTAAACTCCTTTGAATTTAAATTCAAATTTGAAATAAAACATAAGACATTTAAATAAATGAAATCACTTAATTAAATATATAAGTGATTTAATTTAATTTAAATTCCTTTAGGCTTTAATATTCAATTAACTTAATTAACACAAGATAATTAATTAATTGAAATTAAACCTTATGGGCTGAATTTCTCTCTCTCATGGACCAAAGCCCAATAGCAATATTATAACCCATTACATACATTAATTTGACTTTAATTAAAAGCCCAAATTAATGTCCAATACTTAATTTAAATATTTTAAGCCCAATGCTTTGTGTGCGATCCTATAGGTCCATTTAATGTTGGCAATGAATTAATAAATTAATTCAAAGGCTATATATATTCTCTAGCAAGATATTATAGCATTCCAAATTAAATGAAAATGCATATGGCATTTGGTGACCTAATGCAATTTCGCATAGTCCCTTACCCATAAATATCAGAATTAATATAAGGCATGGAACTAGTCATCCTTATATACATTAATTCATTTCTTGATATTCCAGTGACACTGAACTCTCAGATAAATAATGATTACTCATTATTTCATCTCGGTATGGCCATACACTTCTCAGTTCACTGATCAAGTGGCCGGTGATATTTTTCTCTCTTATCGAGAGGGGTAATCCCTTCACTTCTCTCATGCTCTCTAACATGAATCAGTGCATACCCAATCATACCCGTACTTGTCACTCTGTTACGAGCACGTTGGGTGTATGTCAAAGTACACAGTAATTCATAAAGAGTTTCATAGAGATTTCAGGTCTAAGAACTCCGATGCAAAACTTGCATATGAGAAACACTTATGACTTGTACCATGTAGTGTTCTCATGAGCGGATCGAATCCAGATACCATGTTCTTTAACATGTATCTATGATCTCTGATTGACACTCTTGTCCTAATGATCCGTAAGACAGAACTCATAAGATCAGAGAGAGCATACTAGTCTTAATTCATTTGTTATTCCCATAACAATGACTGACTAGGGATATTTAGAATGATGTCTCATTTGTTTCAAGGTCTTACAATCCATGTGCCTCACACATGATAACTTAAACCGAAACGACATTCTTGGATAGTTTTATCAATTGATATGCACAGGAATACAAAAGATAAAACTAATGCCTCATTTTATTAATTTCAAGTGTTTCGTTACAATGCATTGGGGCTAGGGCTTACACTAACAAAAGGAGCTGCCTTTATGCCACTCCTCTCTATTTCACACACACAATTGCAAGGAAGGCTTAAAATCAAGAGTGCTAGCTCTATTTTTAAATATTTTGCAATGGTAATGGATTGAAGCAACAAGATCTAATCTTGTTCATCCTTTAGGTTGCTATTGCTGCCCAAGAACACATGAGAACAAGGAAGAATCCTTTTCCCATGAGTAATTCGGCCAAGAGTGTGTGAGAGAGAAAATCACACCAGGGTTTTTTCTTTTGTTCACAAATATATATCATTTATTTTGGTAAGTGTTAATTCCGAAATTTACTACCTAAAGATAGTAAATTCAGCCCCCATCACTTCCTAAAATCAAGTGACATATATTAACTCAAATTCCTTTAAATTTTAAATTCAAATTAATTTAAAATAAACATGAGACATTTAATCAAAACAAATCACTTAATTTAGGGATATAGTTGTCGAAATTCATTAGTATTTTATCTTAAATTTTTAGTCACTCTCTCTCCTATTTTAAGTGTTTTATTTTGATTCAAATGCTATTAGAATTTAATACTCAATTAACTTAAATAATCCAAGGTAATTAATTAATTGAAATCAATACTATTTGGGCCGAATTTATCTCTCTCATGGACCAAGGTCCAATAGCAATTTTAATACCCATTACATACATTAATTTGACTTTAATTAAAAGCCCAAATTAATGCTTAATACTCTATTTAAATATTTTAAGCCCAATGCTTTGTGTGCGATCCTATAGGTCCATTTAGTATTAGCAATGAATTAATAAATTAATTCAGGGGCTATATATATTCTCTAGCAAGATATTATAGCATTCCAAATTAAATGAAAATGCAAATGACATTTAGTGACCTAAGCAATTTTACATAGTCCCTTACCCTTAAATATCAGAATTGATATAAGGCATGGAATTAGTCATCCTTATATATATTAATTCCTTTCTTGATATTCCAGTGACACTGAACTCTCAGATAAATAATGATTACTCATTATTTCATTTCGGTATGGCCATAAACTTCACAGTTCACTGATCAAGTGGCTGGTGATATTTTCTCTCTTATTGAGAGGGGTAATCCCTTCACTTCTCTCATGCTCTCTAACATGGATCAGTGCATACCCATACTTGTCACCCTATTACGAGCACATTAGGTTTATGTCAAAGTACACAGTAATTCATAAAGAGTTTCATAGAAATTTTAGGTCTAAGAACTCTGATGCAAAACTTGCACATGAGAAGCACTTATGACTTGTACCATATAGTGTTCTCATAAATGGATCGAATCTAGATACCATGTTCTAAACATGTATCTATAATCTTTGATTGACACTCTTGTCCTTGTGATCCGTAAGACAGAACTCAACTTATCAGAGAGAGCATACTAGTCTTAATTCATTTGTTATTCCCATAACAATGACTGACTAGGGATATTTAGAATGAAGTTTCAATTGTTTCAAGGTCTTATAACCATGTGCCTCACACATGATAACTTAAACTGAAACAACATTCTTGGATAGTTCTATCAATTGATATGCACAGGAATACAATAGATAAAACAAATGCCTTATTTATTAAATTAAAAGCTTTATGACAATGTATTAGGGCTAGGGCTTACACTAACAGATAGCTGGTGGCTAGTCAGCCTTTGAAGAGAAGATCTGACTGGGTGCAGTTGCTCGAGGATTTTATTATGTATTTTCTTTGGCATTATGTTAGGCCTATTTAATTATAAATTTGTTTTAAGTTATTGTGGCATGTAATAATTATTGCCTGTGCTGTTTATTATTATCCTTGCCTTATCTTTGCTAGGTTATGATGATGATTGATGTTTATGCATGGTTAGTGGATTAGGGTGTTACAATCCGCTAAACCTCTTTAGAGATCCTTTTTGCAGCAACTTTCCATTTTAATCCTTAAGATGGCTACATTCATTCGTGATGTGTCCCATGTCTTTGTGAAAATCATAGAAATTTGTCTTATTTAATTTTTCATATGTCCATTTGGACATTTTCTTGGCCAATTTACCTTGCTATGCTTTTCTTTTATCCACTTCAATAACTTGGAGGGGGACGAGTTGAGCAGGGCATAGGTTTTTATCAAAATTACATGGATATTGAACCTTTCATGCTCAATCTCTTTCTTTCTTTCTTTCTTTCATGTGCTATTTGATGTGTTGGTCTTTTTATGACTTCTTGCTCCACT
The DNA here is from genome assembly GCA_037975025.1 of Excoecaria agallocha. Taxonomy (NCBI): domain Eukaryota; kingdom Viridiplantae; phylum Streptophyta; class Magnoliopsida; order Malpighiales; family Euphorbiaceae; genus Excoecaria; species Excoecaria agallocha. The sequence continues at coordinate 1,396,721 of JBBPFJ010000022.1, read as the reverse complement.
TCTACATCATCTGATTGGTTGTGTTTGCTATGATTGCTAAAAAAGCTCATGTTTACTCTTATTACATCATTTAACTTGATATACTAGCTGGCTCTATCCATAAGCTTTGAAAAATCTAGAGGTCAACTTGTTATCTAGGATTAAACAAATGAAAGTTCTCTTTGCCATAGTGGACACCAAGATATCAAGGTGGAGATTTTGATTTTAGATGCTTGACTTTGGAACCTATCCATGTAGTCCCTCAAACTTTTTGTCCAACCCCTATACCATGTTATACATGTCATTGGCTATCTTTAGTCTTTAAACTTGGACTATGCATTTGTTTTTAAACAGATCCTAAATTTGCTTGAATTTTTTATCGGTCCTATAGGAAGGTCATGAAACCAATCTAAGGCATCTCTTGCTAAGGTGGTGGGAAAAACTTGACAATATATATTCATCATCAAAATTATACATTTGAATCAGTGTTATGTACTCCAACAAATGGCATTTTAGATGTCTTACTAGTATATATAGTCATTTTATCTCTTTAAAACTTTTAGGAAGGACAACTTCTTAAATTTCTTATAAAAAAGTAAAAATAGAGCTACCATCGAACTAGGGCTTCTTAGGATGAGCTAGTTTGAACTTCTTAATGGTTTGAAGAAACCATTTCTCATCTTTATTTGTGACTTAGCCAGCCAACTTTTTTCTATCTTTTCTTTGATATTTTTGACTTGGGTGTGCACATGTATGATGTGTTGTCAACAAAAGAATAAGAAAGTGATGGAAAATAAATTCTTTCATTAGTTCAAAAAGACATCATTTTTTCTTTACCTTTTCCTTTATAAGAGGTCTCCTAGTTAGCTAATCTTGTTCCTAACTTGTGCTTCCTTTCTTCTATCACTATGCCTCATAGGTAAAGTTTTTTTATTATTTTTTTGTGCCTCACAATACCCACTTCCATATTTTGTATAAAGGTTGAGGTCTTTTTCCTTTACTCACTGAATGCACGACCTTTCCTTCCAACTTCTACCTAATGCCTCTCATTAGAGACTCTAAGGCTTTCATGGAAATAGGCATTGAATTATCTAGCCGATCATCAAAACCAAAGAGGTCCTCATCATCAAAAGCATGAAAGGGATCTTCTAGTGTTGTCTCTCTATTAGTGGCAAATTGGAGGCATCTACTTCCTTCTACTTAGATGTGTCTTGGCGAATTTTCCATTCTTAGCCCTTAATAAAAGCACAAAATGATAAGTTCTAAAATATTATAAGTAAATCAACTAAGAGTGGAAAAGGTCCAATCTATGGAATGCTTCGCGAGGCAGGTCATACTAAAATTAGCATAGATGAACAAAGTGAGATCCTAGCATTTTGGGAATTAACACTCCAAAACTTAAATCAATTATTGCCCTTTATAATTAATTTAAGTTTTGGAGTGTTAATTCCCAAAATCTTCAAGAGATAAAGTCTTAAGGATTTTAAGAGATTTACAATTATGAACCTAGGGCTATTTATAATATGTAGCATATGAGATATCTGTACCTTTATATTTAAGTGTTCGTACTGCTATTAGGTAGCATTATAGTGAGTTATAACATTGCATCCAAATTTTATGTAGTAGAGTAAGGTGACTGGACTGCCTGATCTATCACTAATCCTTACTTTATAACAGCTACATGCAAGTAGGCTTCTATGCTTGTCCGATTAAGCTTGTTAAATGTTAGACCTCATATGATGGGCTTTTCCAATTTTGAAATATCAGATATTATCACGAATTAAAGTTAGGTTGTTTTTATGGAGTTTAACAAAAATATCCAAAAAATGGAAGTCCAATCTAAATATACCACATTCTTTTTTCCCCTTTCAAAATTAACTTTTTTTAAATTTCTGTTTTAAAAATACCCCTTTTCAATTTAACTCAAACAATCTCTTTCATTCCTCCTCCTCCTCCGTTAATTTTTTCATCTTTTTCTTCCATTCTTCTTTTTTTCATCTTCTTCTTCATTTGAGAGATTTCTTCACTTTCGTCTTCTTCATTTGACATCGACATTGAGTTTGATACCAAACTGTGATGGAAAAGAATGCTTGTAATTTTATGCAACCCTTTTTGATTTGATTAAACATATAAAGTTCAATAGTAAAGTTGTTGGCATCAACTATTATGGACCATCTGATGAAGAAATGGATTCATGGAGCCTATGGGATGGCAATGGAAACCCCTTATCTTCCAATACCAAATGGGAAGTTAAAGTATAGAGAACTAAAACCCTTTCAACCCAAGTATATAGCATTCAGCTTTAGACCCAGCTAATGAATTTATTCAGTCGGCTAAGTTGAATTTTTTTGTTATGAAATTTTCTTGTTCAGGGATGACTAGTAGCAATTTCGATCACCTAAAAACAAATAGTGCCGACAGATTTCCATCAAATGAGATTTCAACGGTGAAGTTAGTAAAGAGGAATTTATAGGTTATTTGAATTTATAGAACTCATCTGATTGAGTTAAGAGTCTGATAACATTATGACCGGTGTCTAGCAAGTGTACTAGATCGGCTAGTAATATAGGGAAATATAAATTAAGACCCCAAATATCGTACCCAAGTGAACATGGATTGATAAGGATAATATCTATATTTATGAATTAAATCAACCTGAGATTGTTTCCCAAATGTTTTTGATTTAAAAGCAAAAATTAAACAAAACAAACAATAAAACAAAATAAAAACTAAAATTAAACTAACATAAATTAAAAACAAAATAATAATTGAATTTCTCTTGCTAAAGAAACTATCCATCTTAACTTCCATTGAAATGACTTAATTGAAAGAGAAACATAAGTGATTATGAAGAATTCAGATGAATAAAACCAGATAACTTTACTCAAGATTATCATTTCAAGCATTAAAATTCTCTTATTCAGAATAATTCAACACTTAGCATAAAAATCTGAATTAATCCTCCTAGATGTCTATTAAATCCTTTCTCAAGAAATTTAACTTTCACCTATTCTTAGTTACACTTTTTATTAATCTTAAATTACTTTAATTAACACAAAATTTTCTCTTATTTAGAACATAATCATGCATCAACCCAAGCAAACTAACCTAAGAACATGTATATCAATGATTAAACCAAAAGTCAATTATTAACCAATAATTAATTAAGCTAACAACCAAACTTTAGTTAAATAATGATAAAAATATGCTTAACAACTAAGAAATAATCAAACTTGCATTAAAATTAAGCACAAGTTTAAGTCATAACAATAAAAAAAATATAAGATTTCAAGAATCCATTAGCAAAAGAAGAAAAACTACTTCCTAAACATATTTAAAAACTAAAACAAAGTTGAAAAGAAAAAAAACTGGAAAAACAAAGTAAACTTAAAACTAATGAGCTTTGTAACTCTATCTAGTTCTCCCCCTCTTTGATGTCTTGGTGCCTTTTTTATAGAGTGAAAATACTGTGAAAGAAGAAGTTTTGCTGACTAATAATTCCTTTTCTGAGGTTGAGTTGGAGTTTCTCTTGAATTAGAAGATTTCTATCGATAATTTTCCTTGTTTGCATGGGAGAGTAGTCAAAACACCATGGGAGAGAACGTTTCCTACTTAGGAGAGTAAAATTGTGCTTGGGAGAGCACATTTTCTACTTGGGAGAGCACTCTGGTTATGCCTTCACGTGGTCCAATTAAATAAACATTCCCATTTTTTCACTTTTGCCCCAAATCTTCTTATTTCTTGCAATTTCAACCTTTTTTCTTTCAATTAAATCCCTAAAAATACCAAAATTCTCAATTAAGCCCATAAATAACTAATTTAACAAATTAATCATAAAATTAACTAAATTGAAACCAAATTGACTAAATTAAACATCTAATAACATACTAAAAACATAGTTAAAATCACATTTATCACATTGCATTAAATGAATTAAGTGATTGATGCTAAATAACGGAAAATCATTAGCATATTGCTTGTCTTTTTAATGCTGTTAATGTTCAAATAGGATATCAGACCCTGTCTACACTAGAGGAATCCGAATTATATAGGATTATAACTTGACTAAGATTAACTTTCGTATTTGGTCATTAACATATGATGCGTTTTGTTAGATCATTGGCCATATTCAGCAATGATTACATGTGTTTTTTATTGAGCATCACTAAATTTGTCTAAGTACATAAAGAAACTCTAATTTTATTTAGGGATGTCTATAATTTTTATTAGAAGAAAATGTTTTTTTGAAAAAAACAAATTAGCAGGCATACAGAGTGGAGTTTGTGATACTTTGCATGGAAAGGTTTAGCGATGTGCCAAATATTCCATAATTTCATCAAAAGAAAGGGCCTGAAGCTTTTGATGGTAAAGTGATACACCCTATGGATTATAGCAACATGGATTCTGAAACTGCTAGAAGTTTTGTAAATTGGAAAAAGTTACAGTTTTTAAGTTTCAAAAATCTGCAATAGATATTGCCATAGAATGCTTTGCAGTAAATGGTAATTAATTTTATTTTTTATTTTAGGCTCAAAATAAATTTGAATCATTAGATTTTTGATATATAAAAACTTTGCAAGGGTTGAATCTCCATGCAGAGTAATTACAGGACTGAACATTGGAATATAGCTTATCATGTTGCATAGGGAGTGCCTTTAGGATATTTGTATTGTAATAGATTCTCACAGCTTTTGCTTCATAAGCTCGGTGAAGGTTTTTTGTTCACTCTCTAGGGTACATTGCTTAATCAAATCGAAATGGGCTGAAATGTGAGAAAAATGGATTTTTGATTGTCATTTTATTGTTTTTACAGTATCTCCTGTCATCTTTAACTGACAAGACTATCCGTTTATGGCAAGTGGGATGCAACCAATGCCTACAGGTGTTTTCCCACAATAAATATGGTGAGTTCATTGCTTCTTATTTGTACGCGTATCTTTTGCCTTGTTATTTGTATTCTACTATAGATTGATTTGTTCACTTTTAAAGTTATGTTCCTTCTTATTGATTTTCTTTCTCCCTATAGTTACATGTGTTCAGTTTAATCCCATTGATGTCGACTACTTTATCAGTGGTTCCATTGATGGGAAAGTACGCATCTAGACTATTCCTGATTGTCAAGTTATCAACTAAAATATATAACATTCTAAAAAAAATAAAAATTATCTTTTTTTTTATTCATTTATCATAAATTGTAATAGACTTTTTTTTCAAAAAAATTAATAGTTAAACAATGTATATTAATATTCAATTTAATATTTTCAAATGCATAATATTATTTAAATTTTTTTAAATCACTACAAGAAAAAAAGGGTATTAGGGACCATAAAATAGGGACCAATCAATTTTTTGGTCCTTAAAAGTATACTAATAAGGACAATTTTTTTATTTGGTCTATAATTTTCAATTTTAATAGTGAAAAGATTTAATCTAGTCCCTAATAAATGTAAAATCTGGTCTTTGAAACTGTTTATAGCGGGATAAAAATGCGCCATTTGATAAAAATATTAAAAAAAACATAGGTCCACTTGTGCCTAAAATCAATCTCCTTAAAATCCCTGAAAACATAGGTTTTCTTACACCTATAATCAATTCTCTGGTTTCTCCTCTGAAAAATCCCTAAAATTAATCTCCTTTTTCCCTCTGCCTATCCACACCGTCCACTGTCGATCACCATCGCCTACCGTTCTCTAGTGATTCTTTTGTTATTTCTTGGTTTTAATTTTTTTTTATTGAGTCATTCTTCAGTGAATCATTTTCTAGTGAGTCGTTCATTCGTTCTTTCTTCGTTTTGGTGAGTTGTTCGCTCGTTCTTTCTTCGTTTTGGTGAGTCATTCATTCTTTCTCGATTTTTGTGAGATCCCCATTAAAGTAATGTCTGAAGATTGAGATGGGTACACTAGGAAATGGATCTGGTGATCTTGCTTCTATTGGCATATAAACAGGTACTTGAATAGTAGTCATTTTTGTCTCATTTCATCTTGTTTAACAAAAAGATATAGTATGCATACTTTGATATACTATGGCAGGTTCTATGTTTTGGTTCTATGATAACACAAGAAATTAAGAACGAGCTTATGTGCTTCAATAACTACTCAAAATTATCTAATACTTTGTTAGAGTCCTTTAAGTTTTTTGGTGAATTAGTTAGGAATAATATTTGCCATTCTCTACTGGCAGTTTCTGTGGAGGTCCTATTTTTGATCTCATATGTGGTTCTTTAGCTTGGCTATTTTGGTACTTTAATTAGCAGTGCAAGTTAATTTAGTGGTATAACTTGTTGATCTCTTATTTCAATAATGAGTTTTTGAAGCTATAAATTCTTATCCATGAAGGATGTACTAGACGTTTCTTTTTTTGTCAACTTAAGTGGCCAAAGGTTATTTACATTCGGTACCTTCTTAATCAAATGATTAGTGTGTTAGTGTAAGCCCTAGCCCCAATGCATTGTAACAAAACACTTGAAATTAATAAAATGAGGCATTAGTTTTATCTTTTGTATTCCTGTGCATATCAATTGATAAAACTATCCAAGAATGTCGTTTCGGTTTAAGTTATCATGTGTGAGGCACATGGTTGTAAGACCTTGAAACAAATGAGACTTCATTCTAAATATCCCTAGTCAGTCATTGTTATGGGAATAACAATGAATTAAGACTAGTATGCTCTCTCTGATATTATGAGTTCTGTCTTACGGATCATTAGGACAAGAGTGTCAATCAGAGATCATAGATACATGTTAAAGAACATGGTATCTGGATACGATCCGCTCATGAGAACACTACATGGTACAAGTCATAAGTGTTTCTCATATGCAAGTTTTGTATCGGAGTTCTTAGACCTGAAATCTCTATGAAACTCTTTATGAATTACTGTGTACTTTGACATACACCTAACGTGCTCGTAACAGAGTGACAATTACGGGTATGATTGGGTATGCATTGATTCATGTTAGAGAGCATGAGAGAAGTGAAGGGATTACCCCTCTCGATAAGAGAGAAAATATCACCGACCACTTGATCAGTGAACTGAGAAGTGTATGGCCATACCGAGATGGAATAATGAGTAATCATTATTTATCTGAGAGTTCAGTGTCACTGGAATATCAAGAAAGGAATTAATATATATAAGGATGACTAGTTTCATGCCTTATATTAATTCTGATATTTAAGGGTAAGAGACTATGCAAAATTGCATTAGGTCACTAAATGCCATATGTATTTTCATTTAATTTGGATTGCTATAATATCTTGCTAGAGAATATATATAGCCTTTGAATTAATTTATTAATTCATTGCCAACATTAAATGGACCTATAGGATCGCACACAAAGCATTGGGCTTAAAATACTTAAATTAAGTATTGGGCATTAATTTGGGCTTTTAATTAAAGTCAAATTAATGTATGTAATGGGTTATAAAATTGCTATTGGGCTTTGGTCCATGAGAGAGAGAAATTCAGCCCACAAGGTTTAATTTCAATTAATTAAATGTCATGTATTAATTTAATTAATTGAGTATTAAAGCCTAAAGACATATTTATCTAATTAAATCATCTAAATATAATTTGATGTGGCCGAAATTCCTAAGAGAAATCACAAGGAATTTCAGCACATGTATAGTTTTTATTTAAGTGATTTATTAGATTTAAATGTCTTATCTTTTATCCTAAATTAAGTGATATAATTTGATTAAATGACTTTTGATTTTATCTTGGATAAATTGAAAGAGTTTTTATCAATAAATATTACTTATTTTAATTAAGTTATAAATGCAAATATTAATTATCTTTAGCTAATATTAATTATCTTAAGATATTATATTTGAGATCCATCACTTAAAGGAAAGAGAAGATATATAATTATAGTGGGAAAAACGTGAAACCCTAGGCTTTCATTCTAGGTTTTGCGTGAACTCTTCCTCTCTCTCTCAAGTTTTCTTTTAGCCAATTTTTCACAAGGAGAAAGGATTGTTCCTCATTCTCTTGTGTTATTGGATAGAAATAGCAATCTAAAGAAGTACAAAATCAAATTCTGTAGCTTCAAACTATAGCCATTACACAATACTTAAAAGAGAGCTAGCAATCTCGGTTTTAAGCCGATTGTGCAATTGTGTGTGTGAGAATAGAGGGAGTGGCGTAAAAGGCTATTCCTTGGCATTGGTGATCGAGATCTAAGGTGGACAAAGTCATCTTAGTTGCTGGCCATCACCAAAATCAATATCTAAAAGGCATCTTAACTTGTAAGTTTTACAACCTAAAATTGCATGTTTTCGTTCCTAGTTTTGGAGATGTATGGTATGTATGATAAAAATTTTTGTTTTTCCGCTGTGCCATCATGATTATCATACCATGTCATATTCCATCAGTGGTATCAGAGCCTAAACATGCTTATTTTAGTGCTTTAGATGCATGAAAAAATTAATTAAAAATCGTCATTATGAAAACATGCAAATCTGAAATTTTTTGTTTTGAGTTTTTTGCTTTATTTTGGTGTAAAAAAGATTTTCATTGATTAGATAGGTATTATAATTAATATGACATGTTAATATACTGTCCTAAGATGTTATTAGGGCTGGTAATGGTCGGATTTAATTATTTATACCTGATGGTACATGTTAATTATGAAACTAGGTGCTAGTTGGCATGTAAATTGCTAGTTTAACAACTAGTTTTCAAAATTAAATGTAAAAACGTTTTTGGGATGTTTGTAAGTGATTTTTAAAGATTAAATATCAGGTCTGGACATGTTTTAAATTTGGTTTTAATTCTGGTCCATGACAATTTAATTGATTAATTTTAAAATCACTTAAAACTATGTCTAGTTTGTGTTTGTTACATGTTTAATCAACATTGTTTGTTTTTTTTTTGATTAAAATGGTTAAAACACATTTAGATTAAAATGGTACAGAATATTAAATCAATGTTTATGGACTTATTTAGATTATTAAATGACTCATAAAATTGATTTAAATGTTTGTACATTTTATGGCATTACATAAGCATTAAACAACTAGTTTTTGTTGTTTGTTTGTTTTTGCATGAATGCCGTGTACTGTATATGTGTTCTTCATGATTTTATTTTTAATTCATGTTAGCACATATTATATGCATTTTTAATGTTTATGGGCTGTATGACATAAAATTAAAAATAGCAAAATTGGAAATTATACTAGAGTTGATTTATAGCACAAATCTAACTAGTTAGTATTTTGGGCTTTTAAGAGAACTTATTCAATAAGAGGATTTAGTCCATTGGGCTTTGGCCCAGGCCCATCATGGGGTCTTCTCTTAAAGGTTCAAGTACACAATTTCCATTAATGGGCTTGGCTAAATTAATTAAAATTGGACTTTGTTTTATCCATGAATGCTATGTATATTTATTTTCTAATTTGGTGTGATGAATGGATATGCATGGTGCATTCATGGGCCCTGGGTTTTGTAATTAAATATGGCCTGCAAGCCATTATATTTTGTTGTAAAAGCTTTTCATTTATTTCTTAGAATAGAATATACTTGAAGACTTTGTAAATCAAGATGAAGCCCACCGGAGTGGAGAAGCCCAACTCGAAGATTCTTATGTAATAGTATAGAATCTTAGTTGTAGGTTTTTGGGCCCATGTTTGTCACGCTTTACTTTATGCAATTATATATATATGCATGCTATGTATGGATGACAAAGCGTATGCCATGTAAGCCGTAATAAAATGAATCCCTAAAATAGTAAGTCACAAAGTTGCCTTCCTAATTCGAAACATGTCAAGGCATCAATCATCGGTCACGTAGACTAGGAGTCCTAGATGCGCCCGATTATCTTTGTGAGGCATGGGTTGTGAATGTAGGTCGGACTTAACATGGAAAGGGATGCCCGGACCTAGGCAACTAATAAATGGGTTGTGCTATAACATCTTAAGATGTTAGCCCATTTGATCCAAGAGTCATGTACGAGACATGATTGGAGTTTTCCTACCTAAGTAACTTAACTTGTTAGGTTTACAAGCTCAGCTTGACTAATAAGTTGTTGTGAAAAGTGGATCTTGGCCCACATTAAATCACTAACGCGAATTATTTAAAGGGATATTAATTCGGTTTGTGGGATCATAAATAAGACCTCATTTAATCTTGCTAAATTTTATTGTAGATTGAAAATGGCATCTTCAAACAATAATTTCTCATTGCGATCGGTCCTTGAAAAGGACAAATTGAATGGCACCAATTTCATAGACTGGTCTCGAAACTTAAGAATAGTTCTTAAGCAAAAGAAGAAGTAGTATGTTTTGGATGCACCCTTACCTGAGGAACCTGCTAGGAACGCTTCTGTGGTTCAAAAGGAAACTTTTGAGACCAAGAAAAGTGACTCTAATGATGTGACCTGTCTGATGCTCACCACTATGGTGCCTGAATTGCAAAAGCAATTTATTGACCAAGAGGCCTATGCGATCATGGTGCACCTCAAGGAGATGTTCCAAGAGCAAGCTCGTCACGAGAGGTTCATGACAACAAAGGCTTTAATTTCTTGCAAGATGGCTGAGGGTACTCCTGTTAGTACCCATGTAATCAAGATGAAAGGGTATCTTGATACTCTTGAGAAGCTTGAGGTACTAGTGCCAAAGGAATTGGCCATTGACTTGATCTTAGGATCATTGCCTGCTGCTTATGATCCATTTGTGATGAATTATAACATGCATGCAATGAACAAGTCAGTCAATGAGCTTCATGGGATGCTTAAGAATGCTGAAGAAAACATTCGAAAGACCAATCCCGTACTAATGGTTCAAAAGGGAATTAAGAAGGGACCTGCTAAGGGAAAGGGAAACGGAAAGGGAAAACCCAAGTCAGTTGGGAGTGCACCTCAGGCCCAATCCAAGCCCAAGGCGCCAAAACTCAAAGAGAGTGAGAGCACTTGCTTCCATTGCAACAAGATAGGGCATTGGAGGAAGAATTGCGCTCTCTTCAAGGAAGAACAAAAGAAGAATGGAGCCAAGGCGTCCAGTTCTGGTATTTTTGTTGTTGAAATTAACCTTTCTATTTCTACCACTTGGGTATTGGATACCGGTTGTGGTTCTCACATTTGTTCAAATGTACAGGGGTTAAGAAATAGGCGGTTACTTGGGAAGAATGAAGTGGACCTCCGTGTGGGGAATGGAGCACGAGTTGCTGCCATGGAGATAGGCGACTATCACCTCACTTTACCTTCCGGACTTTGTATTGTTTTGAATAATTGTTATTATGTGCCTGCTATGAGCAGAAACATTATTTCAGTTTCATGTTTGGATAATGATGAATTTGATTTTGTTATTAAAAATGGCAATGCTCATATTCGTCGCCAAGGCATTTCTTATGGCAATGCCATGTTGCAAAATGGCCTTTATATCCTTGATTTACAAAACAAAGAGTCAATATACAACATTAATACAAAGAGGGTTAAATCAAACGAATTGAACCCTACTTACTTCTGGCATTGTCGCTTAGGACATGCAAACGAAAAATGCATTTCAAGACTCCACAAAACTGGAGTGCTTGGGTCATTTGACTTAGAGTCTTATAACACATGCGAGCCATGTTTGCATGAAAAAATGACAAAGAGTCCTTTTAATAAAAAAGGTGAAAGGACTAATGGCTTATTGGAACTAATACATACCGATGTATGTGGACCTTTAAGTACACATGCTAGAGGTGGTTTTAGCTACTTCGTGACATTCACAGATGACTTCAGTAGATATGGCTATGTCTATCTAATGAAGTATAAGTCTGAAACTTTTGAGAAATTCAAAGAGTTTAAGAACGAAGTAGAAAACCAACTTGGCAAAAGTATAAAAGCTATTCGATCAGATCGAGGTGGCGAATACTTAAGCCAAGAGTTTGACAGTCATCTAAAGGAGTGTGGTATTATTTCACAGCTCACTCCTCCTGGAACACCTCAATGGAATGGTGTGTCCGAAAGGAGAAATCGAACTCTGTTGGACATGGTTCGATCTATGATGAGTCAAGCTAATCTTCCTATCTCTTTTTGGGGTTATGCATTAGAAACTGCTGTGTTTCTATTGAACCGTACTCCAACTAAAGCAGTTGAGAAGACACCATACGAGGTATGGATTGGGAAAGAACCCAATATGTCTTTTCTCAGGATTTGGGGCTGTGAAGCACATGTTAAGAAATTAACATCTGACAAACTAGAGTCCAAATCCAGTGTCTGCTTGTTTGTGGGGTATCCTAAAGAAACAAAGGGATACTACTTTTACTCACAAGCCGAGAACAAAGTATTTGTTGCTCGCAAGGCTTTTTTCTTGGAAAAGGAGTTCCTTCTCAAGAAAGACAGTGGGAGTAAAGTAGAACTTGGAGAAATTCAAGCACCACAAACTCCTATAGAGGATGGTTTGGAGATGGGATCAAGTTCACAACCAGTTGTGGAACAAGAACCCATTACACAAGAACCTAGAAGGTCCGGTAGGGTACGTCAGGAGATTGAGAGATATGGATTTCTAATCACTGACAGTGACACTATTGAGTTAGTAGATCGTGAGGATCCTATTACCTACCGAGAAGATATTGAGAGCCCAGACTCAAAAAATTGGCTTGAAGCCATGAAATCCGAGATGCAATCAATGTACGATAACCAGGTTTGGACCTTGGTTGATCCACTGAAAGGTGCTAAGGTAATTGAATGCAAGTGGCTATTCAAACTCAAAGCTGATAAGACCTACAAAGGTAGACTAGTAGCAAAAGGTTTTCGACAAACTCATGGTGTAGACTATGACGAGACCTTTTCGCCTGTAGTCATGCTCAAGTCCATTAGGATCTTGCTTGCCATAGCTGCATATCATGATTATGAGATATGGCAAATGGATGTCAAAACTGCTTTTCTCAACGAAAATTTACTTGAGGATGTGTATATGACACAGCCTGATGGTTTTGTCAATCCCAAGCATCCTAAGAAGGTTTGCAAGCTTCAAAAATCCATTTATGGATTAAAGCAAGCATCCCGAAGTTGGAATCTTCGTTTTGATGAGGCAGTCAAAGAATTTGACTTCATCAAGAACGAAGATGAGCCTTGTGTGTACAAGAAGGTTAGTGGGAGCATAGTAGTATTTCTAGCCCTATATGTGGACGACATCCTTCTCATTGGGAATGACATTCCAACATTGCAAAAGGTTAAGCAATGGTTGGGAAAATGTTTCTCAATGAAAGACGTAGGTGAAGTCGAGACAATACTTGGTATTCGAATCTATAAAGATAGATCGAATCGGCTCTTGGGACTAAGTCAAGAAAAGTACATAGACAAAGTACTAAAGCATTTTAGTATGGGAGACTCAAAGAAAGGGTACATACCTTTGGCTTTGGGAGTTCCTTTGACTAAAGAACAGTGCCCTAAAACCAAAGAGGAAAGGGACAACATGAGTAGAATCCCATATGCATCTACTATTGGATCTATCATGTACGCTATGTTATGTACTAGATTGGATGTTGCTCATGCACTGAGTATAACCAGTAGGTTTCAGCAAGACCCTGGTGAGAAGCACTGGTCTGTTGTAAAAGGGATTCTGAAGTACCTGCGAAGGACTAAGGATCACTTCTTGGTGTATGGTGGTCAAGAAGAGCTCGTCATACAAGGTTATGCCGATGCTGCTTTTCAGACCAACACTCAGGATTCTAGATCGCAATCTGGGTTTGTTTTTGTTTTGAACGGTGGTGCTGTCAGCTGGAGAAGCTCGAAGCAAGAAACCGTTGCCGACTCAACTACAGAATCTGAGTATATTGCAGCAAGTGAGGCTGCAAAAGAGGCTGTTTGGATTAAAAATTTCATTACTGGATTAGGAGTGGTCCTAAGCATCCTAGATCCATTAGAAATTTTCTGTGACAACAACGGGGCCATAGCACAGGCCAAGGAGCCCCGATCACACCAGAAATCCAAACACATACTCAGGAGGTACCACTTGATCAGAGAAATCATTGATCGTGGGGACATCAAGGTTAGCAAGATAGCAAGTGAAGACAATGTAGCAGATCCTTTGACGAAACAGTTACGTCCAAATCTGCACGAAGCTCATTTGAGAGCGTTCGGTCTTAGGGCTATGCCCAATTGGGACTAGTGCTAGTGGGAGATTGTTAGTGTAAGCCCTAGCCACAATGCATTGTAACGAAACACTTGAAATTAATAAAATGAGGCATTAGTTTTATCTTTTGTATTCCTGTGCATATCAATTGATAAAACTATCCAAGAATGTCGTTTCGGTTTAAGTTATCATGTGTGAGGCACATGGTTGTAAGACCTTGAAACAAATGAGACTTCATTCTAAATATCCCTAGTCAGTCATTGTTATGGGAATAACAATGAATTAAGACTAGTATGCTCTCTCTGATATTATGAGTTCTGTCTTACGGATCATTAGGACAAGAGTGTCAATCAGAGATCATAGATACATGTTAAAGAACATGGTATCTGGATACAATCCGCTCATGAGAACACTACATGGTACAAGTCATAAGTGTTTCTCATATGCAAGTTTTGTATCGGAGTTCTTAGACCTGAAATCTCTATGAAACTCTTTATGAATTACTGTGTACTTTGACATACACCTAACGTGCTCGTAACAGAGTGACAAGTACGGGTATGATTGGGTATGCATTGATTCATGTTAGAGAGCATGAGAGAAGTGAAGGGATTACCCCTCTCGATAAGAGAGAAAATATCACCGGCCACTTGATCAGTAAACTGAGAAGTGTATGGCCATACCGAGATGGAATAATGAGTAATCATTATTTATCTGAGAGTTCAGTGTCACTGGAATATCAAGAAAGGAATTAATATATATAAGGATGACTAGTTCCATGCCTTATATTAATTCTGATATTTAAGGGTAAGGGACTATGCAAAATTGCATTAGGTCACTAAATGCCATATGTATTTTCATTTAATTTGGATTGCTATAATATCTTGCTAGAGAATATATATAGCCTTTGAATTAATTTATTAATTCATTGCCAACATTAAATGGACCTATAGGATCGCACACAAAGCATTGGGCTTAAAATACTTAAATTAAGTATTGGGCATTAATTTGGGCTTTTAATTAAAGTCAAATTAATGTATGTAATGGGTTATAAAATTGCTATTGGGATTTGGTCCATGAGAGAGAGAAATTCAGCCCACAAGGTTTAATTTCAATTAATTAAATGTCATGTATTAATTTAATTAATTGAGTATTAAAGCCTAAAGACATATTTATCTAATTAAATCATCTAAATATAATTTGATGTGGCCGAAATTCCTAAGAGAAATCACAAGGAATTTCGGCACATGTATAGTTTTTATTTAAGTGATTTATTAGATTTAAATGTCTTATCTTTTGTCCTAAATTAAGTGATATAATTTGATTAAATGACTTTTGATTTTATCTTGGATAAATTGAAAGAGTTTTTATCAATAAATATTACTTATTTTAATTAAGTTATAAATGCAAATATTAATTATCTTTAGCTAATATTAATTATCTTAAGATATTATATTTGAGATCCATCACTTAAAGGAAAGAGAAGATATATAATTATAGTGGGAAAAACGTGAAACCCTAGGCTTTCATTCTAGGTTTTGCGTGAACTCTTCCTCTCTCTCTCAAGTTTTCTTTTAGCCAATTTTTCACAAGGAGAAAGGATTGTTCCTCATTCTCTTGTGTTATTGGATAGAAATAGCAATCTAAAGAAGTACAAAATCAAATTTTGTAGCTTCAAACTATAGCCATTACACAATACTTAAAAGAGAGCTAGCAATCTCGGTTTTAAGCCGACGGTGCAATTGTGTGTGTGAGAATAGAGGGAGTGGCATAAAAGGCTATTCCTTGGCATTGGTGATCGAGATCTAAGGCGGACAAAGTCATCTTAGTTGCTGGCCATCACCGAAATCAATATCTAAAAGGCATCTTAACTTGTAAGTTCTACAACCTAAAATTGCATGTTTTCGTTCCTAGTTTTGGAGATGTATGGTATGTATGATAAAAATTTTTGTTTTTCCGCTGTGCCATCATGATTATCATACCATGTCATATTCCATCATAGTGGTCAAATTTTTTAGGTGCAAGTCTCTTCTTTACGGGTTACATGGTGCAGTTATCTAAGCTATGAGAGGCAATGGCTCTTGTCACTGAAGAAACCGACTCAGCCTTCCATGGCACAGGAGCTAAATTGTATCCTTCTTAATAGATTTTTTTAATGTTACTTATCTTTCGAAATTATGGTGCCAGTAGAAGTTGTATTCATCCTTAAAGATATTACATTTAAAGGTTTGGAGATCTGGTGCGTGGAGAAGGACAAGCTCCAATTGATTCCGCTTTTAAAATCTTTGTAGGGAAAGTTTTACTCTGGAAATGCTTATTTACACTTGAACTTGAGTTCATCCAGTGAATTTTCACTTATTCTTGCTTCATTTGGTTGTTCATTTAATGTTTTTATTCTATTTACGATGTATGTAATACAAATTTCTTTAGTTAACTATAGATTGAATTCCTCATCGCTTGTTCGTTTCCCTGACAGACTATTTCTTATTTTTTTCTACTGATAAAATATAATTGTCATTTTCTTGAAGCCTGGCTAGACAATACTGATTATGATTTTTAAGGTGTCTATTCTATAATGTGCGTTTTTCTCGGTTATCCTTGAATCACGATGATGTATCCATTCTTGACAGTGCATAAAAAATTTTTCTATTCAGCAGGTGCAATTCTTGCATAGAAGAAAGAGCTAAAGCTTTGGAGGTTGTTCAGTTTATTAAGGATAACAAGCATAGAGGAAAATGTCAGGTTGCAACTATAGGTTGGAATCTCTTTATAACTCTTTTGGCATGAGCACACTTGCACTCAAAAGGGAATTCCAATGAACTGCTCTAGCCTTGCAGAGGATGGAAAATTTGTTGGTGAATTTTAGAGTTTGTTGGTGGTTATGCTTCCATTCCAAGGGACTTGCCCTCTGGTGTTCAGATAGAATCTGATGCCCCACCTATACAACTATTATGGTAAGATTTACCTTTTTTTTGGCTCACCTTT
The DNA here is from genome assembly GCA_037975025.1 of Excoecaria agallocha. Taxonomy (NCBI): domain Eukaryota; kingdom Viridiplantae; phylum Streptophyta; class Magnoliopsida; order Malpighiales; family Euphorbiaceae; genus Excoecaria; species Excoecaria agallocha. The sequence goes on along the minus strand of JBBPFJ010000022.1, from coordinate 1,379,709 downwards.
TGCTAGGTGAGTTTTACCTCCCATTATGTTCTGCATTTGCTCTTGTTCTTGGATTTTGCAAAAACTTTTAATAACTTTTTAAAGCTCAACTAGATCGCTTAAAATTTAGATGACATAGGTTAGAAGAAGGATACAGTTCATGAATTATCTACAAGTATTAATAATAGTTGTTATTTCTCCTTAATTTTTTGAAATTGATTGATTATTAAGTTTACTCAGATTTGAGGGAAAATGCTTATATTATTGCATGAATCACAATTGTCTTCCTCCTCATTATGTTGCATGCATGCATCTTTTTTTTCCTCTTAGTTATTACTCTGCATATATACTTGTGAAAAACTAAAGGTTCTCTTATCAGCAGGATAACCTTACAGGGTAAACTATGTCCAATTGAAGGTAATTCATTAGACAAACAATGCTTGAGTCAAACAAGTATTATATGTTTGATTGTGGTGCTGAGACTTTAGTGTTGATGGGTAGAAATACTTCAATGATAGAAAGGAAGACATCGATCTCATAGGAGTTTATGTTTGACACACAAACTAACGAAGGTGCTACTTTTACAAGAATATATATGTTAGTTTTAATGGAAATAGTAATTGAAGAGATCTCATGGGGGTTTATGTTTGATACACAAACTTGTCGATTTTCATCTTACCTTTTCCTCTCAATTTTCAGCAGTATTTAAGTGCCAGGGCTATGATGTAAAGGAGCTTCCTAATGATGAAGATTTCCAGCCCTACATAGATTACTAAGGTAAACCAAAAGTAGTTTTTTACTGATACGCAACTAGTTTTTGGGCTATGCCTACAAACTACTGCAATCCTATGTAACCTGGTGCATTCTTAATTATTTAGGTTGGGCGGGTGAATGGTGATGAGCTAATCATGGTTTTAGTTCAGGAGCAACTAAAGCTTTACAATGGAGATTGTTATATTGATCAGTGTACATATGCTGGTGATGGAAGGAATGGGAACTTATTTTATGCATGGATTGGTCGGCAAAGTGTACTGGTATGCATGGTGGTGAAATGTCAATAATTATTTAGACTATTTCACATGCTATCATGTATGCTATAAGGTGACATATTGAACTTGGGATTAGATCAGGTGGCAGTTGTTTTCAGCTAGAAAAATTAAGCTTTTTATCTTTTTTTCATTTTTTCTAGAATTTACTTCAACAAAATAAGTGTCTTTGTCAAGTTATTTCCCCCAAAAAATTCTTGTGAAATGCAAATTGACTAAAAAAAGGATTAAAAAGGACAAATATATATATATATATATATATATATATATATATATAATTGGTCGATTTTTGCGTTTTCATATTATTATCACTATAATTGTTCAGTCCTAAACTTTTTTACAGCCAACTTTCTTCTTAATTCTTAATTTGATTTTTCTGAATTGGATTAGATTGTAGAGCGGATTATTAACGAATTTGCCTGATATATCCTCCCTGTTTTTCTTATAATTTTTCTTTGCTTGCAGGAGGATAGAGTTGATGCAATCTCCTATATGAATACTCTGGCAGACTCAACCAAGGTGGATTCTGTGTTGGTTAGTTCTATTCTACGTTTAACATGCATCTGTCTCTTAGCAAAAAACAATAGTTAACTTGGATATTCAAGTAGTAGTCATATGCTATATAGCTATCTCAATGTGATTAAAATAATGTCCAAAGCTGGGAGTTATATGAGGTATAATTAATACTAAACATGTAAGTTTGAACAATCTGCTCTGCCATCAGGTTAGCATTTTATTTCCCCTGTTGTGAAGTATGCCCATTCAATTCTTCATCTAATCTTCTTTTTCATTCTCAATTGGATTTGGTGCCATCTCATTCCTCTTTTTTGTTTGTTTTCCTGGAAAAGAGAAAATAAAACAAGTAAGAGAAGAGGTAACAAGCATTTCAGATTGAATTCAGGTATTGCAATGTTTTTTTTTATTCTAATTGCAAATTATTTCTTTTTTTCAAATTGTATTTTTTTATGTCAGCTTCTCTTTTATTATCAATGATCTATGATTCTCTCTTTCTTTTGCTTCAACTTTGCATTTTTAGGATGTGAATTTGCTATTCAGTTTGAAGATATTTTGGATCTACTCTCAAAATTTGAAATTCGGCTTCTAATTTAGAATTATTTTGCATATGATATGACTATTTAGGATAAGAAATTTTAAGACGTAACACAAAACCTTTAAAAGTTAAATTACATATTGAACATAGTAACTACTAAGTTCTTATCTAAGTATATGCCAATTAGCATAACAGCTTATAGAAAGTGAAAAAAGTGCAGAGTTGTTTATAGCCTAAATCTCACAGTCCTAACTGAGAATTTTGTGACCTGAGCCCTTTAACATGCCAAACATATGCAAATAATTTATTGCACTCCTTGCACCTTTATCTCAGATATTTTTGGTGCTTCCTCTCATATTTGCTTATTTTTTATTTTTAAAATTGTGTAATAGAGAGAAATGCTCTTTGTTGAATTTTTGCTGAATCAGCTTTTGTAGTGTAGCATTTGAGGCAGTAAATTGTGTTTTTTATGCATTATTAAGGCTTCTCTTATTACTCTTAAAATGTCAAATTCATGACTTTACTAAGGTTTTTGCTTAATAATGTATTCAGTAGTAGATTACTGCATACTATAATAATTATGAAGTACTATTCCCTTGTTTCTAGCGAATTTCATATAATCCTTGCAACGTACTAAAATCAAGCTCGCATACCTGTGCTTTTATATGCCTGATTGAATTTTTTATATTCCAAGTCAATATTTTTTGGTTTTGATCTAATATTTCATTAATTTTTTTCTATTAGTATAGGTAGATGTTGTAGACCTTGAGTATAACCGATTAAGCGCAACAGAGGAAATATCCCCCCGGTGAAAACTCATTATTTTATGCATGGAAACCAGATCAAACAAAGCAAAACAATAAGATTAAGACTTTTTTATTGCTTACCAGTTATTGGGTTACTAGAGCTGAGGTATACTAATCAAGATATTGCATCTCTACTGTAGGAAAAAAGATTCAAACTAAGAAAAAATAATGGTTGAGTTTTTTTTCTAAGTTTCCTTTTAAGATTTAATTAACAATGATCAAAGCAACCTTTGTTAGGAATGAACCTTTTCTTCTATTTGGGTGTAGAAGTTAGAACATACCAGTCACCTGATTGAGGAAAGGAACCATGCCTAGTAGTTCTCATTTTTATACAAGAGTCTAAAGTGCTCTACTTTAATATGTTGTGCAAGTTGATTCTTTCTATGCTTATAAAACGATGTAAAAGAATTTTATACGATTCTTCTACCGATTAAAACTTACTATCAAGCAAAGTATGTAAGCAGTGGTATATTTTTCCCTATATATTAAGTTTTTGTTGCTGCCCTTGGATCTCTGAGTATGACAAGTGTACATATATGTTGATTTCACTTCATGGGTTTTATTTTATTTTATGCATTGGTGTGATGTCATTTTTAATTGAGACTTCAAAGTAGATTTCGAGACCATTTGTTTCCTCTTTGCTGTATTGTAATAAATTTCCAGTCCTATAAACGAAGTTGGTTAAATGTCATGATCTTGTACATTTGTCAGCATTTAAGAATATTGTGTTGGCAGATTAAGCATAAATAGAAAACAAGCATTTTTATTCTAGACTTGAGTTAAGATTGGGCAACTCTGTGTGATAGGTCAGTTTGGTCCTTTACAACTAAAGAGTAATTACATTGAAATGTAAAGGATAAAAAAATAAGAAAAGTAAATAAACATGACATGGATGAAAACTAAAAGAAAGGCTTTGGTTTTTATACAAGGCTTAGAAATTAAGGCAGCATTTGGGACAAAATGGTTTGTCTCTAGTTCAAATTTCAAATTCATTCAAGTGAAATATGAAATGTATTGATCTTGGTATATGCATCTGTGTTAGTTGATCTTTACAGGTACTAGCATTGTCTATTTTCCTTCATTGGCTTTACTCGGATGTGTTGTTAGGTTTTTGGTATGTTTTAGATTTCTGGTACCCTGCATTGGTATGTTTTCTAGCTTGTCGATACTGAGGATATCTCTCTTTATAGGTCTTATTTATAATTTTGGGATAAGTCTCAGCTCTTTAATATATAGATGGCAATTCCCTACTGTTTGATCCTACTTGGGACTATCTGTTTGTGGATATCTGTAGACTTGTGGTCTTTGAGTGGTAGCAGTTTTGTTATTTCTAGTTTTCTTTCTCAGCTACTTTCAGCATCCATCATTTGTCTCAGTGGTGTTAGGTTGCTTGTTGTTAGATATGGTTGTTGATTTTGCTTTCTCTTACCATAGATGAGCAGTTCTAGGAACAAGTTTTTTTAATGTAAAATTTCAGGAACGTTGATGTATGTTTTATTTATTTTTTTAATTGTTATTTTAAGTAATTCTTTCTTGTATTCTAATTATACTGTAGAAATGTTGCTATTTGGTAATTTTAAGTAATGCTTTCTTGTGTACTAAGCTTGAAAAATGTCAGTTAATAAAGTCTTACATCCGACAAGGTCTATAGATCCAAAGCTTGCTTTCAAATTTAATTTCTATTTTCCTTTTTCTAAATATTTCTCTCTTTTACCTATTATATAGATATATATGTTATATATTACTTGCTACAAAGGAAACATGTGGGCTATCTCCAATAGCAACATAAACTGATAAGCACATTGGAAATTAAATGTTTTCAGCTTTAATCTTGATGTAAGAACATCTGAAGCTTTTGTTAGCAAGTCTTCACAGTTGTAAGCAATTGGAAATTAAATGTTTTCAGCTTAAAATGTTCTTTGTATTAACTAATAAGCAAGTTTTATTTAATTTGCAAGAATGCTGCAGTAATTTATCAAGTATATAATTGACAATGAAGGTTTGAAGAATTCATGCAAATGTTGATGGCTATTTTGTTAGGAAATTGTAGAGATGTAAATCATCTTATTTTGTTAGTTATTAATTTTTTCAGAAAGGGGTTGTATAAACAATATTTTTTTTTCATATGATGATTTTTTTGGATGTTAACTCTTACATTTGAATTCATTACAAATTATATATATATATATATATATATATATATATATATATATATATATATATATATATATATATATATATATATATATATATATATATATATATATATATATATATATATATATATATATATATGAAATGTTGGGATTATTGTTTGTATATGTATCTATTATTTATGAATTATATAATACAATTGAATTTACAGAATTAAAAATTTTATTTATTTTGGAATTAATAGGAATTATATCCCTTTTAGTGACCAGATTAGAGCTAAAATATTGGTCTTTTATTAACCTTTTAGTGACCAGATTACAATGGTCCTTAAAAGTTTGTCCCAAAAAAATTAGCGACGGGATATAAGTTGTCCTCTTTGAATTTTAGCGACCAAATTTTTGGTCATTAAAAAGTTTGATTAGTCACATGAGCTATTTATTTGGGACAAGAAATATGGTCTTTAATACTTTCTAGGGACCAATTATTTCTAGTCCTTAAATTTTTGTAGGGACCAGATTTTTTGTCCTTATTGGTTGTATGGGTCTCGTGAGGTGGATTAATTTGGACAAGAAATCTGGTCCTCAATATTTTTTAGGGACCAGAATTTTCTTGTCCTTAATAACTTTTGAGGACCAGATGTCAAATCTAGTCCTTATTAGTCATTACCGGCGGAGCCTTTAAAGACCAGAAATCTGGTCCTTATTGACCTTTAAGAACCAGTTTTTCACCTTTAAGGACAAGATTTTTGGTCCTGAAAGGTCATTTTTCTTGTAGTGAATTGGTATACTCGGTATTTTATTTTTTGGTTCATACATTAATATACCGCATACCGTCGAGTATACTAAAATCTAGAATTAAAATTATCTTCTAGATTTTGGTATAGTAGCCAGTATATCAAATTCCATAATGGAAATTATCTTTTGGAATTTGGTAGACCGGCCGGTATACCTAGTATACCATCTATACCTAATATACCACCTGGTATACCATCAGATGTACTTGGTATACCAGCTGGTATACCCGGTGGTATACCATTCTTGGCCGTGTATCACCTCTATTGTGTCTAGAGTCTTCTTTTCTTGTTTTGAGCTATCTTTTTATTGTTAGTATTATTTCCTTGTTTCTAAAACATGTTCAATTTTTTGATTTGTGATTTATATTTCGAAGTGCAATTTTGAAGTTGCAAGCTTGAAAGGAAAAAGGCAAGAGAATGAGAGGACATTAAGAGGGTAAAAGCCAAAATTTAAGTGAAACATGAGTGAATGTGAGGATGTCTTATTATAATTCAAAGTGACATTTACATCAAGATGAAAGGAATGCGTTTAAGAGAGATATGAAGTTGATAAGGCAAGGCCTTAATAATATAGAATGGTTGGCTAGACAATTTTCAAATCGCTTATTAGAATGGAGGAAAGCAAAAAGAAGAAAAAGAAGGAGGAAGTTATCATAGAAGAAATAGTTTGTGAACCTGAAAGAGGTGATGTAGATATAGGCTTTGCTATTGAATTTACTCAAGACCAGGAAGAGGAGGTTGATAATGAGCTTGATGAGGAAAAAAAGGTTTTGGGTGAAGTTGAAGTTGTGGAGAACTTGGTAAATGAGGTTGTTTTAGAGGTAGAAGAGGATAATGATGTTGTGCATAATGGAAAAATATTTGAAAGTGAAGATGATGTTGTTGATTGTTTGAGTGAGAATGAAGAAGCTTGTTTAATGGAGATGGAAGATCTGCATGTTACAATTTCTCATCTACTACTGCATAAGAAGGATGAAGTGCACATGGGAAGTCAAGGAAGTCAAAATCATATCCCTATATTAAATACTAATCATGTTTTACCTAGTCATTTTGTTTATAACTTGGAGGATCATGATGAGTTCCTCAATAAAGAAGCATTCATATTATTTCCACCAATGCTAAAGATCATTTATGAAGATTAATGTATTCCTCAAGTGCCAATCCCCAACTATTGCAAGACGAAGATTCGAGGACGAATCTTTTCTAAAGAGGGAGGGAATGACACGGCCATAGGGGGCCAAGTCATGATGATTTCATCAATCAACATCACAAACATAAAATACTCAACCTTTTGGAAGCAAGTGAAGGAATTGGGTCTAAGTCATTTTGGGCTTATATAACTTTGAGTTATAATTGTACAAGTCATGTGCCTCATTTAAAAGTCACATGATTCATTTAAGTTGTAAATGTGGGCTTAGACATGTAGGCTTCCTTTTAAAGAGATTATTTAGTTATTTGGGTTATTAGTTAGTCTTTTATTTTGGTTAGTCTTTTATTTTGGGCTTCAAATTCGTCACTTTACTTTAGTTGGGTTTTAAGTAGTTGTTTTAGCTTATTTTAGGTAAGATTTTGTGTTTTAAACCTATTGGACTTATGTATACCCATTCCCTTAGGGTTTGGAGGCTATAAATAGGTTATTATAGGTTGTGAACTCAACATTTAAATCAAATTATAAACTTTGAGAGTTTTTCTCTTGGCTTAGCCGAAATTCTTTAGAGAGATTGTGAGATTGCTTGCTTTCTTTTCTATTGCATCAAGAATTAGGATTACTTATCAATCAGTTGATTGTGGTGTTTTCTTATTCTTCTTATCCCGATTATTTGCATTTGCATCCACTTGTTGTTTGGGGGTTCAATAGGGAGGGTGTTTGTCTTCTTTGCATTTTAAGATCAAAGTGTCTATTAAAGGGGTTTTGGGTTCTTTAACCTTGGGGTTTCGCATCAAATTATCTTCTGAATTTTAGTATACCAGCAGGTATACCTGGTATACCAATCGGTATATCAAATTCCATAATGAAAATTATCTTCTGAAATTTGGTATACCTGTATACAGGTGGTATACCAAAAAATATAAGACTTTCAAATTCTGTTATTTAAATTTTTAATCCCAAATCAATTTTGAGTTTTTATTTCACTGTTATCATTACAAAAAATTTACTTGTATCGGTAAGACATTACAAACATTAATAATAGATCATCATATAACACTATAAAAAAACTCTCAATTAGCGACTAAAATTAGCGACGGTAGTATTTTCGTCGCTAATTTTGCGACGGATTCGCGACTGTTTTACAATTCCGTCGTGATGAGGTTATTTTCTATTTTTTTGCGACGAATGGATTGAATAAACAATTGCTAATTATTGGCGGGAAGTATACACGCCATGTTTTGCGACGGAATTAGTGACTAATATTTCCTTCGCTAAATTTTATAATTTTTTATTCATGAAATTAGTTCCAAAAAATTTAGTCGCTAATTTTGGAGGGAAATTCTAGCGTCTTTTTTGCGACGGTTTCGCGACAGAAATATTGTCTATCACTAATAGTAATTTATTACAGTAAAACAATTAACGACGAATATTTTTAGTTGCGAATCCGTCGCAAATAAATTAATAAATATTTTTTTAATTTTAGTCACATGATTTATGTATAATTTCTAAGTAATTTTAATATAAACCATATGAAATGAATATTTTATTTTTGTGTGATTTTATTTTAAAAAATATAATCTTATATTATTATTATTTGCTTAAAAAGGTGGGTAAGGATAATTTATGGAACTTTTTTTCTTAGACTGTAGATTTTTTGTGTGAATTGGATGAGATCTTGTTATTTTTACCTTTTAATTGATCTCACATCGCATAATTGTAAAGGTGAATCGCTAAAGAGAAATTCATTTACCTATTTAATTCATTTCCTACACATTTGATAAAAAGCTAAAACTCAAACTATTATAAAAAAATAAATAAAATAAAATGCGGGGCAAATTTAGTCAAATTAGATATCTTATTTCCTTCAAAAGAAAATCTAGTCCAAGAACCCCAGTTGACAGCTGGATGTGGATCAGGAATTTCATGAGTCATCACATGCCCAAATATATGTGTGTTAAACGAATTTTCTTTTTGCTTTTTTGGTATTCAATTTTTTTAATTTTCATTTTGTTGCCTAGGTCCTTAAATTTTAATTTTTTATATTAAATTTAAATAAAATAATAGTATAAATATTGAATACTTTAATTTTTTTATTTTATTATTTTTTTTTATTTAGATCTAACGTATATTATTTTTGAAGGAAAAATTTAAATAATAATCTTATATTTTGTTAATTGATTCATCAAATTCATATTTGTTTGATTGATTCAATGAAGTAAAAGACTAGTATATTAGATGAAGATTTCCAGCCCTACATAGATTACTAAGGTAAACCAAAAATAGTTTTTTACTGATACGCAACTAGTTTTTGGGCTATGCCTACAAACTATTGCAATCCTATGTAACCTGGTGCATTCTTAATTTTTAGGTTGGGCGGGTGAATGGTGATGAGCTAATCTTGGTTCTAGTTCAGAAGCAACTAAAGCTTTACAATGGAGATTGTTATATTGATCAGTGTACATATGCTGGTTATGGAAAGAATGGGAACTTATTTTATGCATGGATTGGTCAGCAAAGTGTACTGGTATGCATGGTGGTGAAATGTCAATAATTATTTAGACTATTTCACATGTTATCATGTATGCTATAAGGTGACATATAGAACTTGGGATAAGATCAGGTGGCAGTTGTTTTCAGCTAGAGAAATTAAGCTTTTTAGCTTTTTTTTCATTTTTTCTAGAATTTACTTCAACAAAATAAGTGTCTTTGTCAAGTTATTTCCCCCAAAAAATTCTTGTGAAATGCAGATTGACTAAAAAAAGGGTTAAAAAGGACAAATATATATATATATATATATATATAATTGGTCGATTTTTGCATTTTCATATTATTATCACTAAAATTGTTCAGTCCTAAACTTTTTTACAGCCAACTTTCTTCTTATTTCTTAATTTGATTTTTCTGAATTGGATTAGATTGTAGAGCGGATTATTAATGAATTTGCCTAATATATCCTCCCTGGTTTTCTTATAATTTTTCTTTGCTTGCAGGAGGATAGAGTTAATGCAATCTCCCATATGAATACTCTGGCAGACTCAACCAAGGTGGATTCTGTGTTGGTTAGTTCTATTCTACATTTAACATGCATCAATCTCTTAGCAAAAAACAACAGTTAACTTGGATATTCATGCAGTAGTCATATGTTATATAGCTGTCTCAATGTGACTAAAATAATGTCCAAAGCTGGAAGTTATATGAGGTATAATTAATACTAAACATGTAAGTTTGAACAATCTGCTCTGCCATCAGATTAGCATTTTATTTCCCCTGTTGTGAAGTATCCCCATTCAATTCTACATCTAATCTTCTTTTTCTTTCTCAATTGGATTTGTTGCCATCTCATTCCTCTTTTTGTTTTTTTTCCTAGAAAAGAGAAAATAAAACAAGCAAGAAAAGAGGTAACAAGCGTTTCAGATTGAATTCAGGTATTGCAATGTTTTTTTTATTTTAACTGCAAATTATTTCTTTTTTTTAAATTGTATTTTTTTTATTTCTGCTTCTCTTTTATTGTCAATGATCTATGATTCTCTCTTTCTTTTGCTTCAACTTTGCATTTTTAGGATGTGAATTTGCTATTCAGTTTGAAGTTATTTTGGATCTACTCTCAAAATGTGAAATTCGGCTTCTAATTTAGGATTATTTTGCATATGATATGACTATTTAGGATAAGCAATTTTAAGACGTAACACAAAACCTTTAAAAGTTAAATTACATATTGAACATAGTAACTGCTAAGTTCTTATCTAAGTATATGCCAATTAGCATAACAGCTTATAGAAAGTGAAAAAAGTGCAGAGTTGTTTATAGCCTAAATCTCACAGTCCTAACTGAGAATTTTGTGACCTGAGCCCTTTAACATGCCAAACTTATGCTAATAATTTATTGCACTCCTTGCACCTTTATCTCAGATATTTTTGGTGCTTCCCCTCATATTTGCTTATTTTTTATTTTTAAAATTGTGTAATAAAGAGAAATGCTCTTTGTTGAATTTTTTCTGAATTAGCTTTTGTAGTGTGGCATTTGAGGCAGTAAATTGTGTTTTTGTATGCATTATTAGGGCTTCTCTTATTACTCTTAAAATGTCAAATTCATGACTTTACTAAGGTTTTTGCTTAATCATGTATTCAGTAGTAGATTACTGCATACTATAATAATTATGAAGTACTATTCCCTTGTTTCTTGAGAATTTCATATAATCCTTGCAACGTACTAAAATCAAGCTTGCACACCTATGCTTTTATATGCCTGATTGAATTTTTTATATTCCAAGTCAATATTTTTTGGTTTTGATCTAATATTTCATTAATTTTTTTCTATTAGTATAGGTAGATGTTGTAGACCTTGAGTATAACCGATTAAGCGCAACGGAGAAAATATCCCCCAGGTGAAAACTCATTCTTTTTTGCATGGAAACTAGATCAAACTAAGCAAAACAATAAGATTAAGACATTTTTTATAGCTTACCAGTTATTGGGTTACTAGAGCTGAGTTATACTAATCAAGATATTGCATCTCTACTGTAGGAAAAAAGATTCAAACTAAGAAAAACGTAATGGTTGAGTTTTTTTCTAAGTTTCCTATTAAGATTTGATTAACAATAATCAAAGCAACCTTTGTGAGGAATGAATCTTTTCTTCTATTTGGATGTAGAAGTTAGAGCTTACCAGTCACCTGATTAAGGAAAGGAACCATGCCTAGTAGTTCTCATTTTTATACATGAGTCTAAAGTCCTCTACTTTAATATGCTGTGCAAGTTGATTTTTTCTATGCTTAGAAAATGATGTGAAAGAATTTTATACGATTCTTCTACCGATTAAAACTTATTGTCAAGCAAAATATGCAAGTAGTGGTGTATTTTTCCCTATATATTAAGTTCTTGTTGCTGCCCTTGGATCTCTGAGTATGACAAGTGTACATATATGTTGATTTCACTACATGGGTTTGATTTTATTTTATGCATTGGTGTGATGTCATTTTTAATTGAGACTTCAAAGTAGATTTTGAGACCTTTTGTTTCCTCTTTGCTGTATTGTAATAAATTTCCAGTCCTATAAACGAAGTTGGTTAAATGTCATGATCTTGTACATTTGTCAGCATTTAAGAATATTGTGTTGGCAGATTAAGCATAAATAGAAAACAAGCATTTTTATTCTAGACTTGGGTTAAGATTGGGCAACTCTGTGTGATAGGTCAATTTGGTCCTTTATAACTAAAGAGTAATTACATTGAAATGTAAAGGATAAAAAAATAAGAAAAGTAAATGAACATGACATGGATGAAAACTAAAAGAAAGGCTTTGGTTTTTATACCAGGCTTAGAAAACAAGGCAGTATTTGGGACAAAATGGTTTGTCTCTAGTTCAAATTTCAAATTCATTCAAGTGAAATATGAAATGTATTGATCTTGGTATCTGCATCTGTGTTAGTTGATCTTTACAGGTACTAGCATTGTCTATTTTCCTTCATTGGCTTTACTCGGATGTGTTGTTAGGTTTTTGGTGTGTTGTTAGATTTCTGGTACCCTGCATTCGTATGTTTTCTGGCTTGTCGATATTGAGGATATCTCTCTTCATAGGTCTTATTTATAATTTTGGGATAAGTCTCAGCTCTTTAATATATAGATGGCAATTCCCTACTGTTTGATCCTACTTGGGACTATCTGTTTGTGGATATCTGTAGACTTGTGGTCTTTGAGTGGTAGCAGTGTTATTATTTCTGGTTTTCTTTCTCAGCTACTTTCAGCATCCATCATTTGTCTCGGTGGTGTTAGGTTTCTTGTTGTTAGATATGATTGTTGATTTTGCTTTCTCTTACCACAGATGAGCAGTTCTGGGAACAAGTTTTTTAATGTAAAATTCCAGGAATGTTGATGTATGTTTTATTTATTTTTTTAATGGTTATTTTAAGTAATTCTTTCTTGTATTCTAATTACACTGCAGGAATGTTGTTGTTTGGTAATTTTAAGTAATTCTTTCTTGTATACTAAACTTGAAAAATGTTAGTTAATAAAGTCTTAAATCCGACAAGGTCTATAGATCCAAAGCTTGCTTTCAAATTTAATTTCTATTTTCCTTTTTCTAAATATTTCTCTCTTTTACCTATTATATATATATATATATATATATGTTATATATTACTTGCTACAAAGGAAACATGTGGGCTATCTCCAATAGCAACATAAACTAATAAGCACATTGGAAATTAAATGTTTTCAGCTTTAATCTTGATGTAAGAACATTTGAAGCTTTCGTCAGCAAGTTTTCAAAGTTGTAAGTAATTGGAAATTAAATGTTTTCAGCTTAAAATGTTCTTTGTATTAACTGATAAGCAAGTTTTATTTAATTTGCAGGAATGCTACAGTAATTTATCAAGTATATAATTGACAATGAAGGTTTGAAGAATTCATGCAAATGTTGATGGCTATTTTGTTAGGAAATTGTAGAGATGTAAATCATCTTATTTTGTTAGTTATTAATTTTTTTGGAAAGGGGTTGTATAAACAATATTTTTGTTCATATGATGATTTTTTTGGATGCTAACTCTTACATTTGAATTCATTACAAATTATATATATATATATATGAAATGTTGGGATTATTGTTTATATATGTATTTATTATTTATGAATTATATAATACAATTGATTTTATAGAATTAAAAATTTTATTTATTTTTGAATTAACAGGAATTATATCCTTTTTAGTGACCAGATTAGAGGCTAAAATATTGGTCTTTTAATAACCTTTTAGTGACCAGAATACAATGGTCCATAAAAGTTGGTCCCAAAAACAATAGCGAAGGGATATAAGTTGTCCTCTTTGAATTTTAGCGACCAAATTTTTGGTCATTAAAAAGTTTGATTATTCACATGAGCTAATTATTTGGGACAAGAAATCTGGTCTTTAATACTTTCTAGGGACCAGTTATTTCTAGTCCCTAAATTTTTGTAGGGACCAGATTTTTGGTCCTTAAAGGTTGTATGGGTCAAGTGAGGTGGATTAATTTGGATAAGAAATATGGTCCTTAATATTTTTTAGGGACCAGAATTGTCTTTTCCTTAATAACTTTTGAGGACCAGATGTCAAATCTGGTCCTTATTAGTCATTACCGATGGAGCCTTTAAAGACCAGAAGTCTGGTCCTTATTGACCTTTAAGAACCAGTTTTTCACCTTTAAGGACAAGATTTCTAGTCCTGAAAGGTCATTTTTCTTGTAGTGAATTGGTATACTCGGTATTTTATTTTTTGGTATATCCGTTGATATACCGCATACCATCGAGTATACCAAAATTTAGAATTAAAATTATCTTCTAGATTTTGGTATAGTAGTCGGTATATCAAATTCCATAATAGAAATTATCTTCTGAAATTTGGTAGATCGGCCGGTATACCTAGTATACCATCCAGTATACTTGGTATACCGGCTGGTATACCTAATATACCACCTGGTATACCATCAGATGTACTTAGTATACCAGCTGGTATACCATTCTTTGCCGTGTATCACCTCTATTGTGTCTAGAGTCTTCTTTTCTTGTTTTGAGTTATCTTTTTATTGTTAGTATTATTTCCTTGTTTCTAAAACATGTTCAATTTTTTGATTTGTGATTTATATTTCGATGTGCAATTTTGAAGTTGCAAGCTTGAAAGGAAAAAGGCAAGAGAGTGAGAGGACATTAAGAGGGTAAAAGCCAAATTTTGAGTGAAACACGAGTGAATGTGAGGATGTGTTATTACAATTCAAAGTGACATTTACATCAAGATGAAAGGAATACGTTTAAGAGAGATATGAAGTTGATAAGGCAATGCCTTAATAATATAGAATGGTTGGCGAGACAAATTTTCAAACCGCTCATTAGAATGGAGGAAAGCAAAAAGAAGAAAAAGAAGGAGGAAGTTATCATAGAAGAAATAGTTTGTGAACCTGAAAGGGGTGATGTAGATATAGGCTTTGCTATTGAAGTTACTCAAGACCATGAAGAGGAGGTTGTTGATGAGCTTGATGAGGAAAAAGAGGTTTTGGGTGAAGTTGATGTTGTGCAGAACTTGGTAAATGAGGTTGTTTTAGAGATAGAAGAGGATAATGATGTTGTGCATAATGGAAAAATATTTAAAAGTGAAGATGTTGATTGTTTGAGTGAGAATGAAGAAGATTGTTTAATGGAGATGGAAGATCTGCATGTTACAATTTCTCATCTACTACTGCATAAGGAGGATGAAGTGCACATGGGAAGTCAAGGAAGTCAAAATCATATCCCTATATTAAATACTAATCATGTTTTACATAGTCATTTTGTTTATAACTTGGAGGATCATGATGAGTTCCTCAATGAAGAAGCATTCATATTATTTCCACCAATGCTAAAGATCATTTATGAAGATTAATGTATTCCTCAAGTGCCAATCCCCAACTATTGCAAGACGAAGATTTGAGGACGAATCTTTTCTAAAGAGGGAGGGAATGACACAACCATAGGGAGGTAAGTCATGATGATTTCATCAATCAACATCACAAGCATAAAATACTCAACCTTTTGGAAGCAAGTGAAGGAATTGGGTCTAAGTTATTTTGGGCTTATACAACTTTGGGCTATAATTGTACAAGTCATGTGCCTCATTTAAAAGTCACATGATTCATTTAAGTTGTAAATGTGGGCTTAGACATGTAGGCTTCCTTTTAAAGAGATTATTTAGTTATTTGGGTTATTAGTTAGTCTTTTATTTTGGTTAGTCTTTTATTTTGGGCTTCAAATTCGTCACTTTACTTTAGTTGGGTTTTAAGTAGTTGTTTTAGCTTATTTTAGGTAAGATTTTGTGTTTTAAACCTATTGGACTTATGTATACCCATTCCCTTAGGGTTTAAAGGCTATAAATAGGTTATTATAGGTTGTAAACTCAATATTTGAATCAAATTATAAACTTTGAGAGTTTTTCTCTTGGCTTAGCCGAAATTCTTTAGAGAGATTGTGAGATTGCTTGCTTTCTTTTCTATTGCATCAAGAATTAGGATTACTTATCAATCATTTGATTGTGGTGTTTTCTTATTCTTCTTATCTCGATTATTTGCGTTTCCATTCACGTATTGTTTGGGGGTTCAATAGTTCTTTGCATTTTAAGATCAAAGTGTCTATTAAAGGGGTTTTGGGTTTTTTAACCTTGGGGTTTTGCATCAAATTATCTTCTAAATTTTAGTATACCAGCAGGTATACCTGGTATACCAATCGGTATATCAAATTTCATAATGAAAATTATCTTCTGAAATTTGGTATACCGGTATATATTTGGTATACCAAAAAATGTAAGACTTTCAAATTCTGTTATTTAAATTTCTAAACCCAAATCAATTTTGAGTTTTTATTTCACTGTTATCATTACTAAAAATTTACTTGTATTAGTAAGACATTACAAACATTAATAATAGATCATCATATAACACTACAAAAAAACTCTCAATTAGCGACGGTAGTATTTTCGTCGCTAATTTTGCGATGGATTTGCGACTGTTTTACAATTCCGTCTTGATGAGGTTATTTTCTAATTTTTTGCGACGAACGGATTGAATAAACAGTTGATAATTATTGGCGGGAAGTATACGCGCCATGTTTTGCGACGGAATTAGCGATTAATATTTCCGTCACTAAATTTTATAATTTTTATTCATGAAATTAGTTCCAGAAAATTTAGCGACAAACATTTTAGTCGCTAATTTTAGAGGGAAATTATAGCCCCTTTTTTTGCAACGGTTTAGCAACAGAAACATTGTCTGTCTCTAATAGTAATTTATTACATTAAAACAATTAGCGATAGTTTTAGTCACGAATCCGTCGCAAATAAATTAACAAATATTTTTTTTTTAATTTTAGTCACATGATTTATGTATAATTTCTAAGTAATTTTAATATAAACCATATGAAACGAATATTTTATTTTTGTGTGATTTTATTTTAAAAAATATAATTTTATATTATTATGTGTTTAAAAAGGTGGGTAAGGATCATTTATGGAACTTTTTTTCTTAGACTGTAGATTTTTTGTGTGAATTGGATGAGATCTTGTTATTTTTACCTTTTAATTGATCTCACATCGCATAATTGTAAAGGTGAATCGCTAAAGAGAAATTCATTTACCTATTTAATTCATTTCCTACACATTTGATAAAAAGCTAAAACTCAAACTATTATAATAAATAAATAAAATAAAATGCGGGGCAAATTTAGTCCAATTAGATATCTTATTTCCTTCAAAAGAAAATCTAGTTCAAGAACCCCAGTTGACAACTGGACGTGGATCAGGAATTTCATGAGTCATCACATGCCCAAATATATGTGTGTTAAACGAATTTTCTTTTTGCTTTTTTGGTATTCAATTTTTTTTTAATTTTCATTTTGTTGCCTAGGTCCTTAAATTTTAATTTTTTATATTAAACTTATATAAAATAATAGTATAAATATTGAATACTTTAATTTTTTTATTTTATTAAATTTTTTTATTTAGATCTAACGTATATTATTTTTAAAGGATAAATTTAAATAATAATCTTATATTTTGTTAATTGATTCATCAAATTCGTATTTGTTTGATTGATTCAATGAAGTAACAGACTTGTATATTAGATGAATTGAATCTTCTTTATATGTCAGTGGGAATAATTAATTCAATTTAAAACAACTAGCTTGAGTTTGTTTGGCTGGAATCAGTGTCTTTCTTATGCTGAAATCTATTTTCAACGTGGATCCCATCAACTTGAATGGGATTAGTTGGTTATAAGGATAATTAGAATAGATTTTCTTCTAATTGTTATTTTTATGAGAAAACAGAGCATCTAAGCTTATTGATGTTCGTAGCTGATTCAACTGTACGAAGAGAGTAAGTTTTATGTCAAGGATCAATGGTGAAGAAATCATCACCAAATCAACATCAACGTGAAGAAATCATTTTCAAAATTTTAGTTCTGAATGTGGTTGAGAGAAGAAGGTTTCTAATTTACCATATAGGCTTTCAATTCCTTTCATCCAAACATTTTATCTTCATTATATGATTGCTAATTTGAAAATGTGGTTGAGCGAAGAAGGTTTCTAATTTACCATATACATAGAAATTTTTTTTGTTTTATGAAAATTTTAAAAAAATTTTGTTATATTTTGATATGATATGCAAATTGGATCCATATGAACATCTTTTTTATTATTTAAAGTCTACTCGATTTATATATAAAGTAACTGATATTATCCTAAAGATTTTAAATAAAATTAAAGATTAATCCATAATAATTTATAGTATAAAATTAAATTAAAATTTATTGTTAATTTGAAATTTTTTTATTAATATCATAGATAACTATATTTTATTAAGTATTGTTAAATAAATTTTATTCTAAAATTTTTATCTTTTAATAAAAAATTTAATTTTGTTAGTTATTTTATTATTATTATTATTATTTTTTATATTTTTTATTTAATAAAAATTTTAAATAGTTACAAGATTATTAATTGATATGGACTAAAATACTCGTAATTTTAAAGATAGAAAAAAGGAAGGAGCATGGACATTTAGGTACTTTCATGATATTTGCCCTAACTATAAATATATATTTTTCTATTTCTCTCCCTTCCTCTTCTTTTGCAGCCTCCATCTTCCGTTCTTTCTCGTTCATCTCCTTCTACTCGAGCTATCGCCACTCTTGCCACTCTGTCTCTTTCGATCACCATTCTCTTTTCCCTTTTTTATTTATTTTTTATTCTTTTATTTCTAATTTTATCTATTTCGTGTTAAGAGGGTATCTTGCTGGTATACAGGTCGGAAATGCCTGCTAGGAACTTTACTGCCTCAAGCATGACATCAGGTACGTCTTTGGTGTATATGTGTTTATTTGTTTTCAATTTGGATAATGTATTGTTCTAAGTTGAATCCTAGATCTGTTGGTTTTTCCTTCGTATCTTTAGATCTATCATTTTTGGTCTTAGATCTGTTTATTGCATTTGTTTTTATTTCATTTTGACAAAAAAAGGATTGTGTTTGTTTTTGAAACCATAGTACCACCACTCATTCAAATTCGGAACCACAGTACCACCATTCATTTTTTAGTTGAATTCGGGGTTGGCTTTGTTGTGCCATATGGCACTTAGGGAGTAAGGGGTTAACTTTAACAAAGTTTAGGATGGTTTAAAAGGTCAGTGTGCTTAAACAATGCTTGAACAATGCTTTAGGCTTCAGTGTACTTGATCTCTTCTTGTTTGTGGTGTCAAGTTGACGTCATTGTGCTTTTGATGCAACTTTGTGAGCTTCATTGCTGTCTCTGATCTTAGAATATTAAAACTTAAGATGACTTCATTGTATTCCTAAGATATGGACATTTATGTTGAACTTGCTTTCTTGTTATCTTTTACAGGAGCTTGATCCACCTCCTTGGCTTAACAGAATGCGAGAACTGGGATATCCACCAGGATATCTAGGTAATCGATTTGTTTTTATAATTTCCAAGTCTCATTTGAACATTAACACTAATTAGTTCTTCTTAAAAGCTACTGTCAGGAAACCATTTCAAGAACCCTTTTTTTTCTGACAATGGTTTTCCTTTTTGGCAATATCTTTTTTTTATTTAATTTCTGATATGATCATACACTTCAAAAAGGAAAAAAAAATTGAGGAATTATTAGTTAATTTCTTATTATTAATTAGTCTAAATGATTTAATTCATATTTAGTTACTTGCAATTTAACCCTTTACAGAATAGAATTCTTGCTAAATGCGTTAGTAGTTGGCTGTCTATTTGATTGATTTCCCATTTGTCTATTTACTTTATATAAAATAAAATGCAGAACTGTGAAGTTTCTATGTCATCAAATTTGGAGAACTATGCAATAAATGATGATTGCTTCTGGTTCATGTTGTCGTTATCTCCCATGCTAATAATTTACTTCAATTGAATGAATTGTACTAATGTTGATTACCATAATATTTTAGACACTGCATACATTTATGTAGCTAGTATGCAAGTAGATTGATAGGTAGATGAACAAAATGGGTGTCTATTCTAGGAATTGGGAAATAGCCAGCCTCTTTTTGAAAATGCTTAATTTTCTTACCCATACTTCACTCCCTTTGATTTCTGCCCATTGTGGGCTCCAATGTGGAATTTTCACTCCATAATTTCAGGACTTTTAAACTAATAGAAGACCAAACATTAGTTGCTTGTATATTAATTTATTAAATTCAAACTACTATTGAAACACACGTAAGTAGTTAATTATATATTGGATACAAATTCACTGAAAGCATAGATAATACTGAAATGACTTTAACATTATTTGCTGAACAATAATATTTATATAGGAGAACGTATGTTCCTCGTAATTCACTCAAATGCACAAGCTTGGGTTAACTGTGCCCAGATGCTTCAATCCCAACCAATGCCCCTGCAATCTAATTCCAGTCTAAAGCAGTTTCTGAAATGTGAAAAAATAATCAAGTAAATGTTTAATTAGTCAATTGAGTTTCTTGCTGCATTTCTGGTATAAAAATACAATTTACAGTTTAGGTTCCAATCCAAGTAGTATCAACACTGATATTATGGTAAGTATGATATTTTTGAAAACAAAAATTTTGTTTTCTCTCTTTGTAGCATTAGTTTGTATTTGATAGATAGCAAACTCGGGAGGTGATTCTTCCATATGATTTCATTTCAGTTTTCCTTTGCTTTTTAGCTTTTATTGTGTATGAGAGAGAGTTAATTGTTTATTTATGATTTGCAATTCTATTTCTCATTCTATGTTTTTATAGCTTGTAACTACTAACAAAGGCACGAGCTGGTATTCAAGAAGTTCAAATTTGATTACTTTACTTATTTTCTTACTTAATAAAATCACCTCCTTGTTTATTTTCTTTCTCCTTTTTCTTGTGGTTCAAATGTTTTGAGATGCCTGAGGTAAGACATGTGAAATCTGAAGGAAGTGAACTTAGTGAAGCTATTCCAAGAGGTACATATATTTAACTCAAAGCCTTTATATATTGTTGATGATAAAGATGAATTTCAGATAAAATCAAAGCTTAGTGTTTTAGAATTCGTTAAATCAACCTAGAGTTTTAAGCCTCATGATTTTCTTTTAAGCAGTGGCAAATTCAACATCAGCAACTTTCTTACATGTTGTTGGTAGTGAATTAATTCAAAAGTATTTGGGTGATGGCCCTAAATTAGTGAGAGAGCTTTTCAAAGTTGCTAATGATCTCTCACCATCAATTATTTTCATTGATGAAATTGATGCAGTTGGTACAAAGAGGTAAGTGATTCAACAATAAAAAAATATAAAGGGGAAGAAATGAAACATGTATGGTTTGGCAGATATAATCTTATCACATCTATAAAATGGAATGTTGTATAGGTATGATGCCCACCCTAGCGGTAAATATAATGATGCATTTAAAATCTCTGTGACAATATGGAGATTCATTGAAAATCTCTGTGCCACATTGTAATTTTGTTGCAGTCTTGCAAAGTTATCTTGTATACTTTGATTAGTGATTATGTAATTCCCAATCATATCTTTTTTCTTATATTTTCTTAATAAATTTATCTGATGAATTAACGTTTCGATTGATGATTGTTCTTTATAAATCAGGTGAAGTGCCTACATCTCAAGACTACAATTGGAACACCGCAACGCATCTTTTAAATAGTACTTTTATTGGCATTTGAAGTTGTTGCAATTTCTTCTCGCCGAATATAAGTATTATTCACCTTTTACTTATCATAGCTTGTTTTCTTTATCTTCATGCTTTAAAGTTAAGGGAATGGATCTGTATATGCATATATATAGAAAAGGCTGCTTGTGATTTTTGTTATTTGATAGATTTAAAACAAAGTAGTTTATAGTTTGTCTTGAAGATCTATACTGGTGATTAATGCTGCCTTGTTCCCTTTTTCCTTGAGTGCAGATATCATTGTTTGTTTCTTCTTCTGATGCTGTACAACCAGGTTGGCTGTTAAAGTTTTTGAAAGTTATTAGCTCAGCTCAAGTCAGAGATATGCAAAGGAACCTTGTTAAGGTTTGTGAAGTTCCTACTATTTTTTTCTTGTCCTAGAAAGATGTATGAGATAGGTGCTAACAGGATGGCCTCAGAACTTATGACTAGTACTTTTGCGAAACTGCTTAATAACCTTTTTACATCCTTTTTCACCTTTTCTTTAACTAAGAACAGTTGATAAATGACTGTTTGGCCTATAATTTCTCTGGTTTAAGATATTTTGCATAATTGCACTTTTATTTCTCTATTGTATATGCTATTTGGCATTGTGATAACTTGAAACATAATAAAGATTAATCATAACTTTTGGCATTTATAAGTTCTTTTTTTATTGATTGAATGGGATGTGATAATCTAGTGGTGTTCTTCTTCATGCTTGTTCAATACCTGCTGTGCTATTTTTTCACTCTCCTTGCTTAATTGTTCTCGAGTCACTTCTTTTCTCTGCATGGTTTCGGTTACCATTAGAAGTTGACATGGAGACACAACAGGTAATTTATACTTATTATCTTGCTCTTTACCATTAGTTACATATATTTTAACTTCAAGAGGGTTTGAAACATTTAGGCTTTCATTGAAGAGTGATGGAACTGATGGAATATGTCATGGTATGCACATAAAGATCACACAGCGGAAAATAATAAAATTTGATCATACATGCCATATAATTCCATGACAAGAATCGAAACATGCAATTTTAGGATTTTAAAACTTACAACTTTAGATGCCTTTAAAACTTGATTTTGATGATGAACAGCAATCAAGGAGGATATCTTAGCCTTAGACCTTCACCACCAATGCCAAGGAACAGCCTTTTACGCCACTCCTCTCTATGTTCACACACACAATTGCACCGACGGCTTAAAATCGAGATTGCTAGCTCTCAAAACAAGTATTGTGTAATGGCTGTGGTTTGAAGCTACAAAATTTGATTTTGTTCTTCTCTTAGGTTGCTATGACTACCCAAGAACACAAGAGAATGAGGAATAATCCTTTCTCCTTGTGAAAATTGGCCAAAAGAATTTTGTGAGAGAGAGAGAGGAGTTCACGCCAAACCTAAAGAAACTAGGGTTTTCATGCAAAAATGCTTATCTCTCTAGGGTTTTATTTCCTTTCTAATATATATCATTATCTTTTGGCAAGTGTTTGATCTGAATTTTACCATCTCAAGATAATTAATTCAACTTCAATCAATTCTTAAAAATAAGTAATATATATTGATTTAAACTCCTTTGAATTTAAAATTCAAATTTGAAATAAAACACAAGACATTTAATTAAATAAAATCACTTAATATAAATAATAAGCATGTGCCGAAATTCCTTGGTCTTTTATCTTGGAATTTCGGCCACTTCACTTTATATTTAAATGATTTAATTTAATTTAAATTCTTTTAGGCTTTAATACTCAATTAACTTAATTAATACAAGATAATTAATTAATTGAAATTAAACCATGTGGGCTGAATTTCTCTCTCTCATGGGCCAAGGTCCAATAGCATTTATAATGCCCATTACATACATTAATTTGACTTTAATTAAAAGCCCAAATTAATGTCCAATACTTTATTTAAATATTTTAAGCTCAATGCTTTGTGTGCGATCCTATAGGTACATTTAATGTTGGCAATGAATTAATGAATTAATTCAAAGGCTATATATATTCTCTAGAAAGATATTATAGCATTCCAAATTAAATGAAAATGCATATGGCATTTAGTGACCTAATGCAATTTTGCATAGTCACTTACCCATAAATATTAGAATTAATATAAGGCATGAAACTAGTCATCCTTATATATATTAATTCCTTTCTTGATATGCCAGTGACACTGAACTCTCAGATAAATAATGATTACTCATTATTTCATCTCGGTATAGCCATATACTTCTCAGTTCACTGATCAAGTGGCCGATGATATTTTCTCTCTTATAGAGAGGAGTAATCCCTTCACTTCTCTCATGCTCTCTAACATGAATCAATGCATACCAAAGCATACTCGTACTTGTCACTCTGTTACGAGCACGTTAGGTGTATGTCAAAGCACATAGTAATTCATAAAGAGTTTTATAGAGATTTTAGGTCTAAGAACTTCGATACAAAACTTGCATATGAGAAATACTTATGACTTGTAACATGTAGTGTTCTCATGAGTGAATCGAATCCAGATACCATGTTCTTTAACATGTATCTATGATCTCTGATTGACACTCATGTCCTTATGATCCGTAAGACAGAAGTCAACTTATCAGAGAGAGCATACTAGTCTTAATTCATTTGTTATTGCCATAACAATGACTGACTAGGGATATTTAGAATGAAGTCTCATTTGTTTCAAGGTCTTACAACCATGTGCCTCACACATGATAACTTAAACTGAAACAACATTCTTGGATAGTTCTATCAATTGATATGCACAGGAATACAATAGATAAAACAAATGCCTCATTTATTAACTAAAGTGTTTTATTACAATGCATTGGGGCTAGGGCTTACACTAACAATCTCCCTGATAATGGTGAATTATATGATGTTTTTAGTATGTTTTTAGGTTTTTAATTAAGTTAATTTTGTGTTAATTAGGTTTAATTTGTTAGTTTTGTGTTTTTGGAGTTAATTGTAAATTTTGGTGTTTTTCAGGGTTAATTTGTAAGAAAATGGACTTAATTGTAAAAAGGGCAAAGATTTGGGCAAAAACTGCAAATATGGAAAATTTATGCGAGAAAGTGATCGTGAGCTCCAGAAGATCGATGCATGGCCACGTGAAAATAAATGAAGAAGGAGATGTGGCCATGTGAAAGAGTTTTTTTAAGAATGAAGTAAGGACACGTGACCACGTGTGAAACAAAGGAGGAAATCACGTGGCCACGTGTGAGAAAGACCAAATGCAACATATGGCCACGTGATGGCAATTCCCACTTCACGAAGGATTCTCGAACTTCCTATTTTGGGCAGAAATTACTTCCTATTTGATTTTAAGAGTTTGAGAAGGAATCCAAGACATCTTTTGCCTATAAATTAGCAGTCTAAAACACCAAAGAAAGGGAATTAGTTTAGGAATTAGATTAATTAGGGGATCAACCATAGAATTTAGCTTTAATTTTCTTTAGTTTGTTTTTACATTATTTTGCTTTCAATATTTTTCTTCAGCTTTATCTTTAGTTTTTAAATATGTTTAGGAAGTAATTTTTCTTCTTTTGCTAATGGATTCTTGAAATCTTAAATTTTCATTGTTATGACTTTATTTTGAGCTTAATTTCAATATCGGTTGATTATTCTTGATTTTAAGTATATTCTTATCTTTGATTGTGTTGAGATTGATTGTTGGTTTATTGAATAAATAACTAAAAATTGGTTTTGACATAGTTAATGATTTGCATGTTCTTAGATTAACTCTTTAATGTTTATGCATGATTATTATCCGAAATATGATATGATTATGTGTGAATTTTATTGATTAATACTAAGAGAGGAGGAACTAAGAATGAATTGGAGTTGAATCACTTGAAAAAAGCTTCAATGAATATTTAGGAAGTTAAAACTAGATTTTCATGCTAAGTATTAGATTTGTCTATGAGTTTAATACTAAGAATGATATACTTGAATAAAGATATCTTGGTTTATTACTAGTTGTTCCATAATTACTGGTGTTTATATTGAATTTAAGTCATTACAATGAAAGTTAAGGTGGATAGTTCCTTTAGCAAGAGAATTCCAGTTATTACTTTGTTTTAATTCATGTTTTAGCTTTTGTTTTGTTTAATTGTTTATTTTGTTTAATTTTTTCTTTTAAATAAAAAACATTTGGGAAACAATCTCGGATTAACTTAATTCATATATAGATATTATCCTTAGCAATCCATTTTCCCTTGGGTACGATATTTTGGGGTCTTAATCTATATTTTCCTATATTATTAGCCGATCTAGTACACTTGCTAGAATCCGGTCACTCCCACTAGCACTAGTCCCAATTGGGCATAGCCTTAAGATCGAACGCTCTCAAATGAGCTTCGTGCAGATTTGGATGCAACTGTTTCGTCAAAGGATCTGCTACATTGTCTTCACTTGCTATCTTGCTAACCTTGACGTCCCCATGATCGATGATTTCTCTGATCAGGTGGTACCTCCTGAGTATGTATTTGGATTTCTGGTGTGACCGGGGCTCCTTGGCCTGTACGATGGCCCCGTTGTTGTCACAGAAAATTTCTAATGGATCTAGGATGCTTGGGACCACTCCTAATATAGAAACAAAATTTTTAATCCAAACAGCCTCTTTTGCAGCCTCACTCGCTGCAATATACTCAGATTCTATAGTTGAGTCGGCAAAGGTCTCTTGCTTCGAGCTTCTCCAGTTGACAGCACCACCGTTCAAAACAAAAACAGACCTAAATTGCGATCTAGAATCCTGAGTGCTGGTCTGAAAAGCAGCATCGGCATAACCTTGTATGACGAGCTCTTCTTGACCACCATACACCAAGAAGTGATCCTTAGTCCTCCGCAGGTACTTCAGAATTCCTTTTACAGCAGACCAGTGCTTCTCACTAGGGTATTACTAAAACCTACTGGTTATACTCAGTGTATGAGCAACATCCAACCTAGTACATAACATAGAATACATGATAGATCCAATAGCAGATGCATATAGGATTCTACTCATGTTGTCCCTTTCCTCTTTGGTTTTAGGGCACTGTTCTTTAGTCAAAGGAATTCCCAAAGCCAAAGGTATGTACCTTTTCTTTGAGTCTCCCATACTAAAACGCTTTAGTACTTTGTCTATGTACTTTTCTTGACTTAGTGCCAAAAGCCGATTTGATCTATCTCTATAGATTCGAATACCAAGTATTGTCTCAGCTTCACCTAAGTCTTTCATTGAGAAACATTTTCCTAACCATTGATTAACATTTTGCAATGTTGGAATGTCATACCCAATGAGAAGGATGTTGTCCACATATAGGACCAAAAATACTACTATGCTCCCACTAACCTTCTTGTACACACAAGGCTCATCTTCGTTCTTGATGAAGTCAAATTCTTTTACTGCCTCATCAAAATGAAGATTCCAACTTCGGGATGCTTGCTTTAATCCATAAATGGATTTTTGAAGCTTGCAAACCTTCTTAGGATGCTTGGGATTGACAAAACCTTTAGGTTGTGTCATATACACATCCTCAAGTAAATTTTCATTGAGGAAAGCTGTTTTGACATCCATTTGCCATATCTCATAATCATGATATGCAGCTATGGCAAGCAAGATCCTAATGGACTTGAGCATGACTACAGGTGAAAAGGTCTCATCATAGTCTATACCATGAGTTTATCGAAAACCTTTTGCTACTAGTCTACCTTTGTAGGTCTTATCAGCTTTGAGTTTAAATAGCCACTTGCATTCAATTACCTTAGCACCTTTCGGTGGATCAACCAAGGTCCAAACTTGGTTATCGTACATTGATTGCATCTCGGATTTTATGGCTTCAAGCCAATTTTCCGAGTTTGGGCTCTCAGTAGCTTCTCGGTAGGTAGTAGGATCCTCACGATCTACTAACTCAATAGTGTCACTGTCAATGATTAGAAATCCATATCTCTCAATCTCTTGACGTACCCTACTAGACCTTTTAGGTACTTGTGTAATGGGTTCTTATTCCACAACTGGTTGTGAACTTGATCTCACTTTCAACTCATCCTCTATAGGAGCTTATGGCATTTGAATTTCTCCAAGTTTTACTTTACTCCCACTGTCTTTCTTGAGAAGGAACTCCTTTTCCAAGAAAAAAGCCTTGCGAGCAACAAATACTTTGTTCTCAACTTGTGAGTAAAAGTAGTATCCCTTTGTTTCTTTGGGATAACCCACAAACAAGCAGACAATGGATTTGGACTCTAGTTTGTCAGATGTTAATTTCTTAACATGTGCTTCACAGTCCCAAATCCTGAGAAACGACATATTGGGTTCTTTCCCAGTCCATACCTCGTATGGTGTCTTCTCAACTGCTTTAGTTGGAGTACGGTTTAGTAAAAACGCAGCAGTTTCTAATGCATAACCCCAAAAAGAGACAGGAAGATTAGCTTGACTCATCATAGATCAAACCATGTCCAACAGAGTTCGATTTCTCCTTTTGGACACACCATTCCATTGTGGTGTTCCATGAGGAGTGAGCTGTGAAATAATATCACACTCTTTTAGATGATTGTCAAACTCTTGGCTTAAGTATTCGCCACCTCGATTTGATCGAATGGCTTTTATACTTTTTCCAAGTTGGTTTTCTACTTCGTTCTTAAACTCTTTGAATTTCTCAAAAGTTTTAGATTTGTACTTCATTAGATAGACATAGCCATATCTACTGAAGTCATCTGTGAACGTCATGAAGTAGCTAAAACCAGCTCTAGCTTATGTACTTAATGGTCCACATACATCGGTATGTATTAGTTCCAATAAGCCATTAGTCCTTTCACCTTTCTTGTTAAAAGAACTCTTTGTCATTTTTCCATGCAAACATGGCTCGTATGTATCATAAGACTCTAAGTCAAATGACCCAAGCACTCCAGTTTTGTGGAGTCTTGAAATGCATTTTTCATTTGCATGTCCTAAACGACAATGCCAGAAGTAAGTAGGGTTCAATTCGTTTGATTTAACCCTCTTTGTATTAATGTTGTATATGGACTCTTTCTTTTGTAAATCAAGGATATAAAGGCCATTTTGCAACATGGCATTGCCATTAGAAATGCCTTGGCGACGAATATGAACATTGCCATTTTTAATAACAAAATCAAATTCATCCAAATCCAAACATGAAACTGAAATAATGTTTCTGCTCATAGCAGGTACATAATAACAATTTTTCAAAACTAAACAAAGTCCGAAAGGTAAAGTGAGTTGATAGTCGCCTATCTCCATGGCAGCAACTCGTGCTCCATTCCCCACACGGAGGTCCACTTCATTCTTCCCAAGTAACCGCCTATTTCTTAGCCCCTGCACATTTGAACAAATGTGAGAACCACAACCGGTATCCAATACCCAAGTGGTAAAAAAAGAAAGGTTAATCTCAACAACAAAAATACCAGAACTGGACGCCTTGGCTCCATTTTTCATTTGTTCTTCCTTGAAGAGAGCGCAATTCTTCCTCCAATGCCCTATCTTGTTGCAATGGAAGCAAGTGCTCTCACTCTCTTTGAGCTTCTGCGCCTTGGGCTTGGATTGGGCCTGAGGTGCACTCCCACTTGACTTGAACCGAGCCAGGTCATTCTTGGGTTTTGCCTTTCCCTTTCCCTTTCCCTTAGCGGGTCCCTTTTTAATGCCCCCTTGAACCATCAATACGGGATTGGTCTTTCGAATGTTCTCTTCAGCATTTTTAAGCATCCCATGAAGCTCAGTGACTGACTTGTTTATTGCATGCATGTTATAATTCATGACAAATGGATCATAATCATTAGTCAATGATCCTAAGATCAAGTCAGTGGCCAATTCCTTTGGCACTTGTACCTCAAGCTTCTCAAGAGTATCAAGATACCCTTTCATCTTGAGTACATGGGCACTAATAGGAGTACCCGCAACCATCTTACAAGAAATCAAGGCCTTTATTGTCGCGAACCTCTCGTGATGAGCTTGCTCTTAGAACATCTCCTTGAGGTGCACCATGATCGTATAAGACTCTTGGTCCATAAATTGCTTTTGCAAGTCAGGCACCATAGTGGCCAGCATCAGACAGGTCACATCATTGGAGTCACTCTTCTTGGTCTCAAAAGTTTCCTTTTGAACTGCAGAGGCGTTCTTAGTAGGTTCTTCAGGCAAGGGTGCATCCAAAACATACGACTTTTTCTCTTGCTTAAGAACTATTCTTAAGTTTCGAGACCATTCTATGAAATTGGTGCCATTCAATTTGTCCTTTTCAAGGACCGATCGCAATGAGAAATTGTTGTTTGAAGATGCCATTTTCAATCTACAATAAAATTTAGCAAGATTAAATGAGGTATTATTTATAATCCCACAAATCAAATTAATATCCCTTTAAATAATTCGCGTTAGTGATTTAATGTGGGCCAAGATCCACTTTTCACAATAACTTATTAGTCAAGCTGAGCTTGCACACCTAACAAGTTAAGTTACTTAGGTAGAAAAACTCCAATAATTTCTCGTACATGACCCTTGGATCAAATGGGCTAACATCTTAAGATGTTATAGCACAAATCCATTTATTAGTTGCCTAGGTCTAGGCATCCCTTTCCATGTTAAGTCCAACCTACATTCACAACCCATGCCTCACAAAGATAATCGGGCGCATCTAGGACTCCTAGTCTATATGACCGATGATCGATGCCTTGACATGTTTCGAATTAGGAAGGCAACTTTGTGACTTACTATTTTTAGGGATTCATTTTATTACGGCTTACATGGCATACGCTTTGTCATCCATACATAGCATGCATATATATATAATTGTATAAAGTAAAGCGTGACAAACATGGGCCCAAAAACTTACAACTAAGATTCTATACTATTACATAAGAATCTTCGAGTTTGGCTTCTCCACTCTGGTGGGCTTCGTCTTGATTTACAAAGTCTTCAAGTAAATTCTATTCTAAGAATTCTAAGAAGTAAATGAAACTTTTACAATAATACATAATAACTCGCAGGCCATATTTAATTACAAAACCTAGGGCCCATGAATGCACCATGCATATCCATTCATCACACCAAACAAGCAAATAAATATACATGACATTCATGGATCAAACAAAGTCCAATTTTAATTAATTTAGCCAAGCCTATTAATGAAAATTGTGTACTTGAACCTTTAAGAGATGACCCCGTGATGGGCCTGGGCTGAAGCCTAATGGACTAAATCCTCTTATTGAATAAGTTCTCTTAAAAGCCCAAAACACAAATTAGTTAGATTTGTGCTATAAATCAACTCTAGTATAATTTCCAATTTTGCCATTTTTAATTTTATGTCATACAGCCCATAAACATTAAAAATACATATAATATGTACCAACATGAATTAAAACACAAAATCATGAAGAACATATATATGATACACAGCATGCATATAAAAACAAACAAACAACAAAACTAGTTGTTTAATGCTTATGTGATGCCACAAAATGCACAAATACTTAAATCAATTTTATGAGTCATTTAATAATTAAAATAAGATCATAAATATTGATTTAATATTCTGTACCAATCTGATCTAAATGTGTTTTTACCATTTTAATCAAAACAAAACAAACAATGTTGATTAAACATGCAACAAACATAAACTAGACATAGTTTTAAGTGATTTTAAAATTAATCAATTAAATTGTCATGGACCAGAATTAAAAAAAAAATTAAAATATGTCCAGACCTGATATTTAATCTTTAAAAATCACTTACAAACATGCCAAAAAACGTTTTTAGATTTAATATTTAAAACTAGTTGTTAAACTAACAATTAACATGCCAAAAAACACCTAGTTTTAATATAAACATGTACCATCAGGTATTATCAATTAAATCCGACCATTAACAGGTCCTAGAAAATCTTAGGACAGTATATTAACATGTCATATTAATTATAATACCTATCTAATCAATTAAAATCGTTTTTTACACCAAAACAATGCAAAAAACTCAAAACAGAAAATTTCAGCATTGCATGTTTTCAAAATAACGATTTTTAATTAATTTTTTCATGCATCTAAAGCACTAAAATAAGCATGTTTAGGCTCTGATACCACTGATGGAATATTTCATGGTATCCACATAAAGATCACGCAGCGAAAAATAATAAAATTTGATCATACATGCCATACAATTCCATGACAAGAATCGAAACATGCAATTTTAGGGTTTTAAAACTTACAGCTTTAGATGCTTTTAAAACTTGATTTTGATTGATGACCAGCAATCAAGGAGGATATCTTAGCCTTAGACCTTCACCACCAATGCCAAGGAACAGCCTTTTAGCCACTTCTTTCCATATTCACACACACAATTGCACCGACGGCTTAAAATCGAGATTGCTAGCTCTCAAAACAAGTATTGTGTAATGGCTATGGTTTGAAGCTACAAAATTTGATTTTGTACTTCTCTTAGGTTGCTATTACTATCCAAGAACACACGAGAATGAGGAACAATCCTTTTTCCTTGTGAAAATTGGCCAAAAGAATTTTGTGAGAGAGAGAGAGGAGTTCATGCCAAACCTAGAGAAACTAGGGTTTTCATGCCAAAATGCTTATCTCTCTAGGGTTTTATTTCTTTTCTAATATATATCATTATCTTTTGGCAAGTGTTTGATCTGAATTTTACCATCTCAAGATAATTAATTCAACTTCAATTACTTCCTAAAAATAAGTAATATATATTGATTTAAACTCCTTTGAATTTAAAATTCAAATTTGAAATAAAACACAAGACATTTAATTAAATAAAATAACTTAATATAAATAATAAGCATGTGCCAAAATTCATTGGTTTTTTATCTTGGAATTTCGGCCACTTCACTTTATATTTAAATGATTTAATTTAATTTAAATTCTTTTAGGCTTTAATACTCAATTAACTTAATTAATACAAGATAATTAATTAATTGAAATTAAACCATGTGGGCTGAATTTCTCTCTCTCATGGGCCAAGGTCCAATAGCATTTATAATGCCCATTACATACATTAATTTGATTTGAATTAAAAGCCCAAATTAATGCCCAATACTTTATTTAAATATTTTAAGCCCAATGCTTTGTGTGCGATCCTATAGGTCCATTTAATGTTGGCAATGAATTAATTCAAAGGCTATATATATTCTCTAGCAAGATATTATAGCATTCCAAATTAATTGAAAATGCATATGGCATTTAGTGACCTAATGTAATTTTGCATAGTCCCTTACCCATAAATATCAGAATTAATATAAGGCATGGAACTAGTCATCCTTATATATATTAATTTCTTTCTTGATATTCTAGTGACACTGAAC
The DNA here is from genome assembly GCA_037975025.1 of Excoecaria agallocha. Lineage (NCBI taxonomy): Eukaryota > Viridiplantae > Streptophyta > Magnoliopsida > Malpighiales > Euphorbiaceae > Excoecaria > Excoecaria agallocha. Next base: position 1,346,759 of record JBBPFJ010000022.1, on the reverse strand, counting down.
TCTCAGATAAATAATGATTACTCATTATTTTATCTCGGTATGGCCATATACTTCTCAGTTCACAGATCAAGTGGCCGATGATATTTTCTCTCTTATAGAGAGGAGTAATCCCTTCACTTCTCTCATGCTCTCTAACATGAATCAATGCATACCCAAGCATACCCGTACTTGTCACTCTGTTACGAGCACGTTAGGTATATGTCAAAGCACATAGTAATTCATAAAGAGTTTCATAGAGATTTTAGGTCTAAGAACTCCGATACAGAACTTGCATATGAGAAACACTTATGACTTGTACCATGTAGTGTTCTCATGAGTGGATCGAATCCAGATACCATGTTCTTTAACATGTATCTATGATCTCTGATTGACACTCTTGTCCTTATGATCCGTAAAATAGAACTCAACTTATCAGAGAGAGCATACTAGTCTTAATTCATTTGTTATTCCCATAACAATGACTGACTATGGATATTTAGAATGAAGTCTCATTTGTTTCAAGGTCTTACAACCATGTGCCTCACACATGATAACTTAAACTGAAACAACATTCTTGGATAGTTCTATCAATTGATATGCACAAGAATACAATAGATAAAATAAATGACTCATTTATTAACTAAAGTATTTTATTACAATGCATTGGGGCTAGGGCTTACACTAACAGGAACTAGTAGAGCTTACTCCTTTAGGTGGGGCATTAATTGGTCTACCTGGAGTAAATGGACTATCAATAGAACAAAGAAAAAGATTAACAATTGCTGTTGAATTGGTTGCCAATCCATCTATAGTATTCATGGATGAGCCAACATCAGGATTGGATGCCCGGCTGCAGCCATTGTGATGAGGCCTGTGAGGAATATAATGAACACTGGAAGGACTGTGAAGTTCTTTCTTTTTTTTTTGTAGCATATTGTATAAAAATTTGTTAGTAGTATTATTTAGTTCGAATTTTTTTCTAATTATTTGTAAAGTATTACACAATTTAATTTACTTTTATGATATTATATTTTTTAAATTAATAATATTTGAGAAATTGTATTTATATAAATTAAATTCTGAATGTTATAATAATAATAATAATAATAAAATATTATAAATGAATTGCGATGAAATTTGATGTTATTTATCGTAGCTAATTTTAAATTTATTTGCATTTTATGAATATTTATTAGCGACGATTTAGTGACGAAAATTTTGTCGCTAAAAAAATTATTATTATATTTGTCTCGACTAATTTAAGAATTTATTTAGCGACGAAATTAGCGACGAAACATGTAGTCGCTAAGTATTATTATTATTATAATTCGGCGACTAATTAGGAATATAAATTAGCGACGGAAAAAAATTAGCGACTGATTTTGAATTCCGTCGCTAATATATTCACGACTGGCCTTTTAGTGACTAATCTTCGTGGCGTCGCTAATTTACATCAGCGATGGAATTGTCCATCGCTAATTTGCAATTTTTTTTGTAGTGTAAGACTTGTTATTAATGACTCAATTTATTTAATTAATATGTTCATGTTTAGACATTGTATAAGCTCTTTTAGCTCTACCAAGTAAGCTTTTTAAACTCTGAGTGAATGTACATTCTGATTCTTTTTCTTTTCAACTGATAAGAATTGCCAAATAGTCATCATTAATGTCCGGTATACAAAATTCGTGGCCTATAATCCTCATTAGTATCCCTTCTCACCTCACCAGCAATGAATTTGTGTTTCCCTAAAATACAAATTTAATCTAAGGATGTGATTATTTGCCTCTTTAATTTTCTTGTGGAATTTTCTAAGAGATAACTGGTTCTTGTTGTACTTCCCTGATCAATCTGTGTATCCTGATGTTGGTTCAAAGTTGTAAGGACTCCACTTCCCACAACCTTCTACCTTAGAGACGGTGATTCATAGAGGCCACCAGCATCTAAAAAGTGCAAATATGGCAAAGAAGAAAACTTAATATCTAGCAAACCTTGGGTCCTGATCAGAAATGTTGGTTGAGATCCTCTTGGCATCAATTGTGATGGTTCCCGAGGGACTGGAGTAAATTTAGGCATTCTTTTTAACACTCCCTTCGGTACAGATCAACATCTCTCTGAAATTTTGCTTCCAATCATTTTTTTATTGCAATTTGGGAATAAGCCATTCCCAGATGCCTTCATCTTCAGAACCCCTTTACCTCTTGGCACAACAAATTTCATTCCATTTGCTATTGAAAAGGATATCATGTCCTTTGCTCTCTTGCTTCCCACCGATTTCATTCCCTTTGTATCCAAGCTAATCTCCTCGCTTAACCGGTGATCATCCTTGGGAAATTTGTTAAGATCAAACAAATTCATGGCTCTTTGTTTCCTCTTTTTTTTCTAGATGGTGATCCTTTCCTCAACACTGGAGCAAACTTCACACTGATCCCGTAAGCATTTCATCTCTATGAACATTTGAGCCATCCTGTCATGGTAAGATCTTAATGAATGATAATACTTTTTCCTCTGTAGAAAATGTAAACCTTCTCTAAAAGGAGCCACTTTTAAAGGACGAAAATCGCCTTTCAATCTTTTAAAGAACACATCCAAAGGATTTCCAAAATATAGATCACTACCATAAAAAATCTCCTTCATAGTCAAATAAAAAGTTTGCTGGTCCATATCTAGAAGGTAAGCTGACAGATGGAACCTTTCTTCCTATGTTAAACAAGAATTCCACGTGTCTAAAGATAATATTTCCTTTAAATTTGGCAGATCATACAGTTCATATGGTATGCTATAAAGATGACCTTGCACCATGCCAAGCTCAGAATGCAATTCAGCTAGCTAGCAATCATCATCACCCAAGTCTGCCCCTAGGATAGGGTTATCATCAATTTCTTTATGCTTGCCTTTGAATAAGGAAAAACATTTACCATGTCTTGGATTCCTAAGGCAAATCTTTTGAATCCTCATTGCTATAGAAAGCCTTCAGAGCTCAGTGGTTTGGTTGCAGGAGAAATCAAATCATCGAACTAAAAAATTGAAAAGCTAAGATCCCTGAAGAGAAGGTGAACACTTTAGCTACCCAAATTATTGTCCGTATAAGAAAATTCCTTAGAATGTTAAAATTATATAGTATTTGCTAGAAAATACTTCTAAAATTACACCAAGAAGAGAACATGTACAATCTCAGGAATCACAGTTCCCATGGTTATGAACTACTCATGGCTTCCAAGAGATTAAAATAGAAAAATAAGTTAACTAATCAACTTTAATTTTCCCAAAACTACCAAACTCTACCTTTCAGAAAAAGAAATGTTTCATGCTTGCATGTAATGTGGTGTAAAATTTTTGCAAGAAAAAACACTGAAAAATGCAATCTGTCTGGCATCTCAAGTAGAAGGCACATTATACACATGCACAAGCATTTACATGTACACACAAGGGTTTTTGGATATGAAAAAAATGTGAAGTGAAGATGCCTTCAGAGAAAAAACAATTTCAAGGTTAACATGAGATACAATACAACACACAAGGAGGAGTGATTCATTATATGCATTGCACAAACATATGCATTAATTTTCCATTTTCCCCCATGCAAACAGGCATCATCTACATCAATTTAGGTTTTCCTGAGATCACCTAACCCAAAATTGTAATCCTTGTGCTCCAAATTAATTCCTCAACTCCCACACTCAAAAACCACCAAATGAAACCAAAAAGAGCAACTAAAAAGATAATGCTTATCAGTAATCATGAACTGGGAACCATAGATCTTCCAAACATTGAGCAAGATAAAACCAGGAAATCATGAAACAAAAGAACTAACAAATCAAAAGCATAAATTAATCGAAACTTTAGAGGCAATCAAAACACTCAATTACGTAACAAAAGTGAAAATTGGTTAAAGAAATCGGGCAAAAATAGCAGAGAGAAAAGAGAAGAGTTGAAATCAGAAGTATACCTTGATGGAAATTAGAAACCCTGAACCCATTCGGTATTTAGTTAAGCTTTACTTCCCATGCCCACCATATTCCTCCATTTTTATAATTTGATATTTTGTTTTTCTCTTATTTATTTGGTTCCTCTTTTTTCTTTCGCTTCTTAACCTTTCCACTGTACGTGCTGTGAGGAACCATAATCTGAAATAGCAAAGTCATTCTCGCTCTGCCTCAATCAACTTAATTTTGAATTTGATTCATTTCTTATAATTCCTTTTCAGCAATGGGTTAATTAACACACATGCACATTAAGTAGTATAATTTAAAACTTGAAATAAATGGGTAATGGGTATAATGGAACGAGGATGCAGAAATGGAAGAAATGAAATACTTTTCCGAAATAGGAGCAGAGGACATGAGATGCTGATGTAGGTAGCCATTGTTGCTCATTGTGTATCTGTTGTTGTAATTGAAGCCATCGTCTTCTTCTCCATAGTTCACTGGACGAACATGTGGCCAAGCTCTAAGGAAATGGGGATGGTAATCTAAAATAGAAAGGGGTATTTTTAAAAACAAAAAAAATTAAAAATAAAAGGTAATTTTAAACTTAAAAGGAAGAATGGTTGTATTTTTAAAAAATAGGATAAGAAAAGTGGTAACTCGTGTAAATTCCTCTTGTTTTTATATTACAAATTGAAGATAAGTGACTTTATTGGTACAAGTGTTATAATTGAATGAATAATTTTGCAAATTAACTCATGAACTTGTATTAAATTTTAAGAGCAGTTGAAACTTTTACTTTTATGATTTTTATTATTTAACGGGTTTTGGAAAAATTATTTAATATAAAATGATACTCTTGTTTAATTTTTTTTATCTTACATGTAATTTCTATTAAAAAAATTATTTATATTTTTAAAAAATAATTATCTTTTTAGAATTTGTGTAAATTATTAAAAGTGATAGAATATAATTAATTATATAAAAGAAAAAAATAAAATTATTAACATTAAAATTTTACTTAGTTATCTGAAAATAGATTATTAAAATTTTTATGACATGAAAAAAGACTATGCAGGTGATCGAAGGACCTGCTAGATCTTATCTGAAACCTAATGTAAATTGACTCGAAACGACCCAATCCGTAATGTTTGACAGGTCTTATCTGGCTATGATGAGATATTGAGAAATAAGAAAAATAGAGTAAAAAAATTAAAGAAAGAAAATGGAAAATTTTTCGGATAGAAAATTTTAAAAACAAGGTATTTCTGGAATATTGTAGAGAATGTATTATATTTGTACTTTGATTAATTTATGTATAAATTTTATTTGTTAAATAGGGCATAAATATATTGAGTCATAAATGAGACAAGTTGTATTATATTATATTTTTATATTTTTTGAAAAAAATATATGCATATATAACATATAAAAACAATTGTTTTTATACTTATATTATATAAAAAAGCTAAAAAATAACAAATAATAAAAACAGATAATAAATGTGTCAGATGGAATGATCACTATAAGGGTCAATCAAATTAGATTGTCAGTGGGTTATTAATAAATCAAATCGAGTTTATATCACATTTTTACGAAAAAAAAAATTGGTTGGATCAAAATTTTTCCTCAAATAAAACAATATGAAAGGTTCATTATTAAACAAATATCTTGATTTTTACCAACAGAATTAGCCATAAATAAAAGCAACATAATAATTCTCCTCTAAATATATTTGAAATAAATATTCCTTCCATTTCACTCAATTATCAATTTTTAAGGAATTTTTTCTGCTCAAAGTGACAATTTTCAAATTTCAATGAGTATCAGTTATATATTTGTCTATTTTATCCTCATGTATTAACTAAAACAGATAATATATAATTATATAGGATTGATAAAATGATATTTTAGGAATTGTAATAAATTTAACAGAATTGATTTTAATTAATGATTTCTTTAGTCTGTGTGAGAAGCTGAAAGTTGACAAGTTAAGTGACTTGAAAAAAGTAGTCATTATTTGTTCTATTATCGTGATAGAAACAGACTAAGATTGTTTGAGCAACTCACTGAATATACTCATTAACTTCATATATTTATGTTATCGGACATGGTATGATGTTGGTTTAGGCATTGAACAAAATGATTTGTTGTCCTTTATTTCTCCGCATGGATCCAATATTCCAATTTACTAAATTAAGGCAAGAAAGAAATCTCAAAACAAACATTTGTGTCCATATACAAGCGAAAAAAAAAATAATATACATAATTCATTCAACTACATCTAGCAATTATAGCATGCACAAGCAGTGATTGAATTAATGTTCAAAACTAAGACTTCACCGGTAACATCTTTATATACCATAGAAGGGATCAAGGATGCTACCACTCACAACTGATTATGTAATAGGCTTCACTATAAGTCTTATTACGAGTTAATTTCATCTATGATCACTGAACTTATGACTAATCGTTCAAAAATAATTGATTTATTTTTCGTAACTTAAATATCACTAAACTTATTACATTTTTGCAGAAAAGTTATTTTAACTGATTTTTTGCAATAATTTTTATCGCAATGCTGACGTGTCAGGTCATGTCATATGTCTGAACACATGTGGCATGACACGTTATCAAAAGAGGTCATATCACAAAACACGTCAGTATATCACGTCATATTTTTCTAAATACACGCGACCTCTTCTGGTGATATAGTTACTGACGTGTCATGTCACGTATATACAAATATATGACATGATGTGTCATGTCAAGATTCCGATAAAAGTAATCATCGAAAATCGATTAAAATAATTTTTTTATAAAAATATGATAAGTTCAGTGATATTTAAATAATAAAAAATAAATTAGCTACTTTTTGACAATTAAACGTAAATTCAGTTACCATAAATAAAATTGACCTGTCATATTATAAGTTATTGAAACTTAACTTTAGAGTTTACAATTCTTATATCAAGCTATTTTGCATATATTCTTGTACATGTCAGGTGACACGCTCATAAATTCGGATATACATATTTCTAATGTACTATACAGTTTATAACCCATCATGATACATTTACTGCTTCCACTTCCTGATCCCGAGTCCGATCTTCACTTTGAGCTAGTCTTTTATATATGTTATTATATTCTGATACTCTTTTCACGTGATAGTCATTTGGAAATGATTAATTATTTTTTTATGGATGTTTAACAGATTGAATAAACTAGAGCTGGGATTTGCAGCATTTCTTTTCTTATGGGGATGTTATGATTTTGTTCATGGGAAGAACAATTATTTTGTATCTCTCTTCCAGCAAACAGTCACGTTCTTCATATGTGGAGTTGGCTATGTTGGCACCATCATTCGAAGTTCTTAGCAGCAGCAGCAGGAGCAATTACGAACAACTGATGCGGAGATCGGATTTTTTGTGCTTTTTTGGGGTTGTGCTTGTGTTTTATTTTTCTCTAATTCAATCTGCAGCACGATGTATAAAGTAGGAATCTATCAGAAATGATTGATTGCAATTCCTACTATTTGAGCTCAATTGAGAGGAACAGGCCAGAAAAATTAATGGAAACCATCACTTCAGTGAAATTAGAATAGAAAATACCAGAAAGAGAAAAAGAGAAAAAAAAAAAAGAAGGATGCTGTTATTTTGCAAAAATATCTCGATTTTTACGGTATTTGCTGTTTATGGTGAAATTGTTTGTGTCGGAGCAGACGTGAAAGAGATAATGGGGCTGTGCTTCTGTGGTAACGGCGAGGAGGGCAAGAAAGAGGGGCGCTATAGCGGAAATCTTATTTTATGCAATTCGAATTAGACTTGTGCAGCATCAGGCAATTAATTTTTCTTTTGAATTGACATCATTGGAACCTCTGGATGTGCTGCTACAACTTCTTCTTCTTGAATGTTTTTAGCGAATTCAGCCATTCAAGTCTGAAATTTAAGACTTCAAGGGAGCTATCAGGATTTACCAGGGAATTAAAAAGTGCCAAAATGGAAAGTCCTGCATTAACCAAAACTGATCGTGTCTTATATGATGAGATGAGACAGCGTTTATGAGTTTCAAGAAGAATACATACATGTAAGCAGTGAAGAACCATGACATGATACTATTTATCGTTCATGAGAATTTAGTCAGGCTTTGAAAATTGATTCTCATTTCGAGCAGGGAAAATCTGGAACACTTTGAAAGTCTTGCCAAGGGTCAAGCACGAAAGGTATAAATGGTTTATCTAGTAAATTAATTAGCATTTTGTTCCTGTATTTTAAACAATATTTGATGCATCTATGGCATTTATTGCAATTGGCTGCTGAGATGCCATCAAATATAAGTTTGACTAATTCATGGTAATTGCTTGTGCAGACTCCAGGGTGCCCCTCGAACGTCCTGGGATTCCAACCAGGTGAAGCATTTGTGGTGCGCAATGTTGCAAATATGGTGCCGTCATATGAGGTGTGATATACATCAAATGTGATTATAAAAACTTGTCAATTGTTGATTCTAAGAAGTGAATGGTCACAAATAGATAATTCAGAAATATTTATATGTTGTCATCTGCTATATTTGCATACACATTTTTATATATGTATTTTTCTTAATACAGAGTGGCCCCTCAGAAACAAATGGTGCACTAGAATTTGCTGTAAATTCTCTTTTTATATTACAGATTAGGGACTTGGCATTGTTTTGCTTTGTTTCTTTCCTTGTGTCTTTGTTGTCAATGAGGGCATTTGTTGTTTTATCCATGATGATTGCAAATTCTTCAATTAGGACGAACGATTGAGAGCGGTGCTACTGCATGAATTTGGACTGATTCAGAAATGGCCCTTTTGAGGTTGGCTATGTAATTATAGGATAGTGTTACTGGTCATTGTGGATCTTATCATCAAACAATTGTTAAATAAATGTGTATACTGCCTCTTTTTGAGGTGAAGCAAATCAAGTAGAAAAGAAACACACACACACACATATATATGTTTCTTTTATACAAATCATAAAATATTGTAAACATCATCAGAAGCCAGAAATGACCGAAGCCATGCAATAACATCAAAACTAAGGCCTGGAAACAGAATCAAAGTAGCTGAGAACTGTACATAGCCAGAGAGCACCTGCAGATCATCATAATACCATAGTGCAGTAAAAGACAGAGGGTTCCTTTATGGCTCTGTTGCCTGTTTTTCTGGTTTAGATGGAATCTGAGGGTTCCTCTGATACTCTTCTTTGTAATTTCCTATTTATCAATATATCCTTGGCTTATCAAAAAAAAAAAAAAAAAGAAATCTTAAAATATTGTGGCAGTTTTGAATCAGGACCTTGAGTAGATGCTTTGGTAGACAGTCAAGATTGTTAGGGTTTTGTTTTAAAAGTGTGTTATGTTTTAATTGAAGAGGGTCAGAATGTTCTCTTATTTGCTTCAAAGGATGAAACAGTATGTAAGTGAGTAAGCCTATAAGTATGCATGATGATGTCGAAACAAGGTTCTGTTATGATACTTTTTGCTTTTGCTTTTTGATCATCACCTATTCTTGAACAATGCATACTGTTGATTAATAAATATATATTTTTTTTCAATGGTACATAATGAGTGGTGCACCGGTGTCAGTATAACATATTGTATTTTGTATTTTTTTATTATTTTTTAAAACAAAAGGAAAAATATTAATAGTGATGCCACAATGGAAAGTAGTTTTAATTTGAACTTGCTAATTTCCTTAGAAATGTTTCAGCAGTATGTTGAAAGATATATTTTGATCGATTTTATTTTTGAGTAAATAAAAATTATAATTATTTTAGATTGTAATAATTGTAATCACATATTTTCCACATATTTTTGTAGATATTATTATAATTAAGCTGCAGTACATATTTTGCAGTAGGGCTTGTTAGCTGATTTTAGAAGTGATAAGTCCCCAGGAAATGAGTAAATGTCATTTAGGCTGAGTCCAAAGATTTGAGGAAATAAATAAATGTATTTCAACTTTTGCCCTTCCATTCATGGTTATTAGGTCGACCTAAGTCAAACTTGATACTTAATTAATGTGCACTTTTTATTGTAGGTGTTTAAAAGCATGGACGAACTAAGCAGTAATAAGTTGAAGAACGTGGACAGAAAGCTTTGGTTATTAGGAGGGTTATATATATATATATATATATATATATATCTTATTTCTTTACAATTTTGAGCATGATTAAAAGTTCATCAAAATTTTGTTTTAAGGGGCTTATTAGCAGAGTTCAATAATTTGCATCCTTTGTGTCATGGACCCGTTTTATGAAGTAAAAGGTATTTAGGTTATCTGATTTTGTCTTACTGCCAGGTTTTTAAAGAATAAAATTCAACCAGACGACCAACATAAGTTCCATTTCTTCAATAGCTTTTTCTTTTAGAAGCTTGTTGATCTAGACAGGGACCAATCTAGTGCCCGTGAGGGCAGGGTGGTATTTGAACGTATTCGTAAATGGACTAGAAAAGTGAATCTTTTTGAGAAAGATTTCATTTTCATTCCAGGAAATTATAGGTGAGCGAATAGTTCTGCTGTTGCTTTGCTAGGTCAAAAGGAAATTATTATAAATTTTCTTGGTTTTCTTGATAAAGAATTCAATCAAGTAGTATGTAAATTGTTAAGTTAGACAACTTTTTCCTGTTTGTATAAAATGAAGATATAACATAATAAAAATTTCAAATTTGGGTTATGGTATGCTTGGTATTTGTCGTTTCTATATATTACATGCAAAGCAAGCAATTTAGCTTATATTGTCATCATGCATGATGGAATCAAACGTGGTTACCAAAAATATATAAGTTCACCTAGAGGTTACCAACGGAATTGATTTTCCATTAGAAATTTACATATGAAAATTGAATTTTCATCGGAAAATTTACCAATGGAAATTGAATTTTCATTGGAAAATTTATTGATGGGAATTGATTTCCATCGGGAAATTTTACCAATGCTCATATCTCCAATAACACTTTCCGTCATTAATTTTGATTTTCAACAAAAACTTTTCGTCGGTAAATAAGTATTTTTTTTATAGTGTATTACAAACCTATGTTGCAAACAGGCAACTCATTTGCTAAGTTAAAATTAATAATATATTACTTAATATGGATAAATAACAAATAAATGATTTACCAGAAATTCATATATATTAATTTCCTTATTTTAATTTTGAGTTACTTTTATATTACCATACAAGATCATAGTTCACTTACTAATTCCAAATTCTTGTTTAGTACTATCTAGTTTGCACTTATTAAATTCACGGGATTTGGTTCGGATTTGAAATAAGCATTCCAAACTTTCTATGTATCCCAACGTTGGAAATTAGAACCATGTATTCGTACTAGTTCAAGTTTTTTCTTTTCCATCTTTACTTTTAGGAATAATCTCTTTGCATATTTCTTACTCTTATTTACATCTAAACATGATCTTACTTATGCCTTTAAACTTTTCAGTGCATTTATCTTTATATGCTCAATACATTTTATTCATTCTTAGTTAAATTTATTAGAACTTAATACTTTTACTTAACTCACTATGTTTCATCTATAATGTAAAATATTACTCATTCTATTTTTTTATCTACCACTTTTGTTGTTTTTACTAGAATTAATAAATATTAAATAGACTTAAATTTAGTATTAAATTGCATAATTAAGATTAAATTATCAAATTTAATTGGTTCTAATTTTATTAAAAAATAAAAATAAATTGAAAAAATAAATTAAATTATATTGAAAGTCTAAAAGTGAAAGATAAATAGAATTTGAATTTTATTCAAAAGTGACACGTAGAAGAAAACAAAAGGAGTATGAGTAAACACTCAGAAACTCTGTCTTTAACTTAATTATTTACTTATTGTACTATACTATTAGCCATTTTCCCAACCTTGAACATATATAATGCAGATGAATTATTTTACTAAATAGAGTTGCTCACCAATTGTTAGAGAGTATGCCCTAGAACCTATGTAATGGGGATGTATTTTATATGTATGAACTCATATTCTTAATAAAATGCATCATTCATTTATTAATGCTATATTTAAATACATGAGTTTGTAAATCTTAAATTAATAAATGAAGTCCTAGATATTATAAACACATTGCAAAGGCAATCATGAAAGTGTTCATGATGTGAGATGTCTATTGCATGCAAATGAGATAATATCTAAATATCTCTAGTCATAGAATTAACAAAGTAGGACATTGTTAATTCGGATAGACTAGCACATGTTATGCTTCTTGAATAGTTCAAGTAGTGGTTCTCACACTACAAGAAAAATGCAAATTAGCGAGGACAAAATTCCTCGCTAAATGAAGATTTTTCGTTGCTAAATTAGTTTAGCGACGATTTAGCGAGGACAAAAATTCTCTAACAAAAGTCGTCCTAGCTGATTTTAGCGAGGATTTTCGTCCTCGCTAACTTTAGCGAGGACTAAATCCTCGCAAAACTTAGCGAGGACTTTATTCCTCGCTAAGTTTTGCGAGTATTTTAATCCTCGCTAAGTTTTACGAGGATTTAGTCCTCGCTAAAGTTAGCGAGGATTAAAGTCCTCGCTAAAGTTAGTGAGGATTAAAGTCCTCGCTAAATTTTAGCTAGGACAAGTTTCTTGCTAAAATTTAACATGCATTTTGTAACAAAAATTGTTCTTGCTAAATTGAGCATGAGATTTATCCTTGATAAATGTTCATATGAATTTTTTTTTCTTAATTTAATATGAAAATTTTATTATTTAAATAATAAATTGAAAAATAATAAATTTATATTTACTCAATATTTAATATAAAAATATATTTATATTAATGAATAAATTGTTATTTACAAGTGTATATCATTGCTAATAATATATCCAAAATAATACATCCATATATAACAGTAACAATTAAAAATCATAAATAGCTCATAAAATGCCAGTTGTTTTAGTTCCTATAGTTGTGTAGTAATTGATTGCAGATAACGAAGAACTCCATCCAATGTCATTATTAGAACTTGATCATCATATATTTTTGTCTATGAAATCATAGGAAATGTATAGCCAGTTAGAATACTTAAAAGCATCAGTAGAAAAAGCCACAAGACAATACTCACATGAAATAGAGATCGTCCAAACCATCCTACAAATGTGCTTGGATTAAGAAGCCTGTCAAAAGTAACAATTAATTAGCTAGCATAAACCAAAAGAAAAGATAATAGTTCTTATACAGACAGCAGTCATGCAGTTAACACCCATGCCATTATTGTTAACAAGTAATTCAAGCAAAATGAAGAAACAATATTGGCTGAAAGATAAAGCTATCTCACATTATTAATTCGATATGTTTGCCCACTTATAATCTGAGCAATTAATATATATATATATATATATATATATATATATATATATATATATATATATATATATATATATATATATATATATATAACGGTTAGTATTTATGAATTGTCATCTCCTCATAATTCCATTATTTCAATATTATTGGCACAATATTATTATCCTATAAAGACCTATATTTCAACCACAATTAATTTAATTTATTTAAAAAATACCATAGCAATAATACGAGAACTAGCTGCTGCAAGCTCCATTAAAAGGAACTGAACATTGGACAAATCCTTTTGGCATAAGTTTTGAATCAGGAAACTTTGTCATTGGATCAATGGGTTTTGGAGCTCCATAAGAACAAAATGTAACTGCCATGTCACAAAGTCTAAAATATTTTACTAGCAGCAGCATATATGATTAACAGGGAAGGATTCATTCAGGCAATAAGAGATACTTTTTAGCTCTCTCTAGTATCATTTAATGGGAAAATAGATAATTGCTTACAGCAGTTTTTATATGATTACCTTGCTTTACCATTACCATTAGCAATTGAAAAACTTTAAAAAGCAAATGGACAGATGATTGACAACCTTATTCCAAGAGTTCCCAAGGAATTCATTTACTGAAGCTGCATTTTGAGCATACACCAACGGAAAGGCCCAGAAACCCCAAATCCACCAGCTTGGTATATGCTCTGTCATGGCAACTCATGAAAAAAAAGGTTGAGATGAAAGATTGAACATAGAAGCTGCACTAAAAAAAATACACTCAATTACCTCTTGAAATGATGTATCCTCCAAGAGCCATGACAACCAACAAAGCAAAAGATCAAAGGTGTTTGCAACTATCATATTACGGCCCAATGATCCAATGACACGGAATAGAGCAATAGACATTTGGTGCAGACAGAAATATAACAATAATTGCTGAAAAATCTGCAGATTTAAATAATTTTAAGCAAATATATTGCCAAAAATCTAACATTGAAGAAACAAAGTATGAGCCTAAATAACATCCTTTATATAAGAACAACACTATCTAACCCAAGACATATTTGCCAATCAAATATCATCAGACACATCATAATGACCAAGACAACCACTTATTACAAATTTATATATATGTTACCAAATTCCATAAAGTTGGAATTGTAAGATAATCAGTCACTAGCTGCCTGTTAAAAATCCCTATTATAATTCCATACCACAGTTTAATCACATAACTGAAAGCTACTTAAGAAATTAAACTAACTTTCATCAATATAACGCTCAGACTATTTCATTAGCTCTCCGATAAATGCAACAGTAGACGCAGTGCCATCTCCACTAATATAATCTTGAGCAACAGTTGTCCTTGCAATCATTATTGCAGTTGGATTTTGAATTTGTTGCAGCCAGATATAGAAAAATTTACTCATAAGATATTACTCAGAAATTGTAATAATTTGAAAAATTTAGAATGGACAGGTTCAAAATCTCTGTAAATTATTGGCTTTTCCATGGAATGTAAGTAAGACAGGCCTTGAGCCATTCTGATCATAATCTTAACTCTCACTTCCCATGGAAGTAGCTGATCTGATTTTTCTGCACAATTATGTCAAGTAATAGCAAAACAAGGTCACTATAATCAAAGAATTTGAGTATAATTTAAGAATCTAATGAAATTAATTTAAAGAAATGCATAGTTGTTACTTCCAAACAAATGGTAATTTAAGCTTCCCTTTTTGCATGAATTCATAGACAATTAGTAGATTTTCATTTTCCTTACAGTAACCTAAAAGCTTGACAATGTTAGGAGGAGAAAGCCTTGCTAAGAAACCCATTTCTGTCTATAAAACAACAAATCACAGTAATCAGTCAAGCAACAAACCTTGAACTTTTCCATTCCTTTGTTAATTATGAAAAGCAAACAAAATGCAGTAAAATATATATATAGGAGTTCCATATTAGAGAACGGGTTGCAGTTGGAGAATAAATATGTGCATAGAACATAATCTGCAGCAAATTTATAATATATGTATATTCAGTTGTCAACTGAAATCTCCAATTTATTCATAGAACAGAGCTATACAACACATAGTTTTCAACTTTACCATTAAAGAAAATGTAAACAAAAATCAGATTTGTTCATCGATGGAGGAATACCTGGACAGTCTTCCCCAAATAATCTCGCCTTTTTTCCTTGTCAATAACAGCCTGAAATGCAAAAATAATAGAAAGAAATGACTTTAGCAACATAATTTTTCTAGTTTCTCTGTAGCAGATGATTAATCCACTTTTAAAATCCGAAAGTTAAGCAACTTCCCTATTGATGCTGGAAGAGAATAGAGAGGATCGTGATTTTGTTGGGAGCAGTGATAAGGCCGGAATAAGGTTTCTGCAAGCTACTCTCGCCATTTCTATTTTAGCTTCAAGCTCCAAGAGGAAAGAATAAAGGGACAAGAAGAGGTTTATCTGTAGAAACAATAGAGGTGAAAGAGGGCAGTGATGAGCAAAGAAACAGAGAGAGGGGAACGAGGGCAGCGAAACAGAGGGGAATAAGGTTTTTATGGATTTTGAAAAAATAAATCCCGCTAGCACCTGTTTTTATCCCGCTAAAATATTTGGATAATTTGCTAGGGCAATGGTCTCGCGAAATTGGCGAGAGTTTTTTTCCTAGCTAGTTTTACGTGTACTGTATCATCACAATTTAGTTCTTTTCCCTAGCTATTTTTACGTGTACTGTATCATCACAATTTAGTTCTTTTATTATATAATTAAATAATAATTGATATTATTGGATGTAAAAATAATAATTTATTTTAATTTAATTAATTTAGTTATTTAGCTAAATTAGACATTAGCGAGGATAATTGTTCTAGCCAAATTGGCGAGAATTTTTTTCCAAGCTAATTTTGCAATTAGCTAGGGTTTGATTCTCACAAAATTTGGCGACAATTATTTTCCAAGCTAATTTTGTAATTAGCTAGGATTTGGTTCTCGCGAAATTGGCGAGAATTTTTTTCCAAGCTAATTTTGCAATTAGCTAGGATTTGGTTCTCACAAAATTGGCGACAATTATTTTTCTAGCTAATTTTGTAATTAGCTAGGATTTGGTTCTCGCCAAATTGGAGACAATTTTTTTCCAAGCTAATTTTGTAATTAGCTAAAGTTTGACTCTCGTAAAATTAATGAAAAATTTTTTCAAGCTAATTTTATAAGAACCATATTCTCGTGAGGTTGTGAAATAATTTCAAAATGGAGGGAGTTTTAGAAATAATGGCGCCAGCTAAATAAAGTTTGATACTTTTATTTAGCTTGGAAATTAGTCCTAGCAAATTTTGCTAGAGAAAATATCCAAGCTAATTTAGAGTGGAAAATAGTTGTAGCAATTTTTGTGAGGACCTCTATTTCTCGCTAATGGGTATATAATTATATACATCAACCTATATTGTTATTATTATATAATTATTAATAATTAATATTATTAAATATAAAAATTTTTATTATATAATTATTAATAATTAATATTATTAAATATAAAAAATAATTTAATTTAATTTAATTAATAATAATTTAGTTTATTTAATTTTTGCTAAAAAATTAAATTAACTAAATTTACAAAATTAAATATGATTAAGTATCATGAATTAAGTATCAGTGAGGGAATAGCGAGGGCTATGTCCTCGCTAAATTGGCGAGGATTACATTCCAAGCTAATTAGCGAGAGATATATTCGTAGCTAAATTAGGCATTAGCGAGGATAATTGTTCTCGCTAAATTAGCAAGAAACATATTCGTAGCTAAATTAGGAATTAGCGAGGACAATTTTTCTCGTTAAATTAGCGAGGATGAAATTTCTCGCTAATTAGCTCACATGTAACATGTCAACCTATCCAAGAATTAGCGAGGATAATTGTTCTCGCTAAATTAGCGAGAAACGTATTCGTAGCTAAATTAGGAATTAGCGAGGACAATTTTTCTCGCTAAATTAGCGATGATTAAATGTCTCGCTAATTAGCTCACATGTAATATGTCAACTTATCCAACAATTAGCGAGAAAGATTTTCCTCGCTAATTAGCGAGAGATATATTCGTAGCTAAATTAGGCATTAGCGAGGATAATTGTTCTCGCTAAATTAGCAAGGATGAAATTTCTCGCTAATTAGGTAACATCTAACATCCTAACCAAGAATTAGCAAGGAACATTTTCCTCGCTAATTAGGGAGAGACATATTCGTAGCTAAATTTGGAATTAGCGAGGACAATTGTTCTCGCTAACTTAGCGATGATGAAATTTCTCGCTACTTAGTTCACATGTAACATGCGAACCTAACTAAGAATTAGCGAGGAATATTTTCCTCGCTAATTACCTTACATGCCACATGAATTAAGCATTAGCAAGGACAACTTTTCTCGCTAAATTAGCGAGGATGAAATTTCTTGCTAATTAGCGAGGAATTATTGTTCCATGCTAAACTAATCAGTTTGTTTGACTGTTGTGCTCGCCAAATTTGTCGCTAAATTTTGCGCCAAAATTTAGGCGCCCAAATTAGCTAAAAATTGTCAATTTTCTCGCTATGTTGTTGCAAAATATATGTTCATTTGCATCCCACAATCATTTGCGACAAAAATTCATTTATCGTCGCAATTTTGTTGCTATATCAGTGATTTAGCAACGATTTTTCTTGTACTCGCTAAATTTTGTCGCTATTCTGCAATTTTCTTGTAGTGTCATAATTGTGATTATGGAAGGTGATCAAAGCTAACATGTGGATGCTTGTTAGAAGAACAAGTTCATTGGAGACCTTCAAAGAGAATCCTCACATAGATATTAAATCTATGTTAGTGAGGAATCTCTTCGTAGCGGTTGTGTATGTATCATGAGATCACCAAGGTTATCTTAAGTAGCAAGTGATATACTTTGACTCTATAACTGATTACTTTCAACTAGGGGTGAACATAGTTAGAAGGTTGGGTATATCATGACCTACTTAAAGATAGTTGAGTGATTGACAAAGGATTTACCATCCCAGATTTATTAAGGGAAGTTATCTCGCATGATTCTATAATTGCCTTGTTCAGAGAATCTCTGGTCAGAGTAATATGCCAAGATGGATAGGGATCCATGAAGGGTATTTTGGAAACAATGGTTAAATTAATAGAACATACATAATTAGATTTATATGAGTTGATAGAAATCCATACTTAGAATCTAATTGAGATAAAAGTGGTGAAAGGAGTAATTGCACGGTAACTGTTTCTATGGAAGGGTATAGTCAAACCATTTGACTTTCCTAACATTTGGGTAGTCATGATGTCTGGCTAGAGGCCGCTCGTGATTTGTATAATAGTGTATCATAAATATCAATAGGGATTGATAAAATTATTTAAAGAAGTTTAAATCATGTGAGTTTTGAATAGAACTCATAATTACATATTATACTGCCAATATGGACAGGAACCCAATAGGTCACACACATATAGAGTAAACGATAAAATGGTAAAATGACAAGGATAATAATATTTGATATTATTATGGAAGAGAGAAATGAATAAGAGAATAATTAATTAAAGAGTTTAATTAATTATGATCAAGTAGAATTGTTTGCAGAACTTTTTAGAAATATTCTGCAAAATGGACTTAATTGAAATATTGTATTTCATAATTAATTATTATTGGACTATAAGTATTATAGAGCTGATATAATAATT
The DNA here is from genome assembly GCA_037975025.1 of Excoecaria agallocha. Classification (NCBI taxonomy): domain Eukaryota; kingdom Viridiplantae; phylum Streptophyta; class Magnoliopsida; order Malpighiales; family Euphorbiaceae; genus Excoecaria; species Excoecaria agallocha. Next base: position 1,327,825 of record JBBPFJ010000022.1, on the reverse strand, counting down.
AATAGATCCATTAGAAAAATTAAAAAAGGCCTAGAGAATTGGTTTTGGTGCAAAAACCCTCTAGAGGAATGGTTACATGCCAAACCCATATAGAAGGCCTTAGAGGCCTAATTCTTTGACAAAAATAAATTAAGTATATTTCATAAGTGTTATGGAGCCTAGATATTTAATTTGGATGGATTTGGAATTAATTTGGGTGATTAAATCCAAGTGTATGCACAAAGGGCCTAGTTTATGGATTTTGTGCATAGTCTTTTACGAAAGGATTTAAATTGAATTTAATTAAGCCCAAATAAATTATTCATAATTCCAGAAGCCCATTTAATATTTCTCCAGCAATTGTAAAGAGCCCAAACCCATTATGAAGTTGGATTTTTAACCTAACTATAAAAATCCAAGTGATAAGGATTTTAGGGTTAAGTGAACATTAAAAGAAAAGAAATTCTCTCTCTTTGAAAAATCGTAGCCGCCACTCACTTGCTAGCATCAAGGGGAATTCGACCAGCCCTTGTGTTCCATCATTCTTGGTTCATCCAATCCTTCTTTAGTGTGGATAACTAATTGGAGGTGTTCAACTTTGGACACTGTGGTTTGCGACAATCCAGTGAGAAGGAAAATCAACTGTTCAACAAAAATCAAAGGTGATTTTTCTTATTGTCATTAATATTTATATTGTAAATTCATGGCAAGATCAGATCTATTGGTTAAAAATTTTAAATTTCACTTATGCATGTGATGCATGTAATTAATAATTCCCAACACCAATTTCATTGTCGATCCACATAAATTAATAGTTTATTGTACTAATTTACGATAGTTCTATCATATCAAACCTCTATATTAGAATCTAAAGCCATGCTTATATCCTTTCATATCATAAATTCATGTGCAACCACTATAGTAGGAGATGCACTCATAAATCAATAACTAATTTCATATAGCAATTCTTGTATCAAACCATATATATATAATTCACATTCAAATATATTATATTCATGCTTAACAAATTAGAACATGATCATATATAAAGAGGCCAAATCATATATTTTGTATGCTCATGTAAAGTGTATGTTTCAAAGTCTTTTGTCGCTAATTATTAAAAATCCATCGCTAAAATAAATTAGCGACGCCGTAATGAACAGTCGCTAAAAGCTCAATCGCGAATATGTTTCAAATCAGTCGCTAATTTAGCGACGAAATTTTTTTTCGTCGCTAATTTATATTCATAATTAGTTGTTGAATTATACTAATAATATTTAGCGGCTACTTTTTCTGTCGCTAATTTTAAATTTACTGTAAAAGTTAGTGATGAATATTTGTCACCAATTATTTGTTAAATTCAATGTTTGTACAGCAGCGACAGTTGCTGTCGCGAATCCGTCGCTAAAATAATTTAATTTTTTCTTTTAATGTATTTTTCAATTTTCATCCTGTACACAATATAAATAATAATCTTATATTATAAAATTCATATATAATAGATACAAATATAAATAATAATCTTATATTTTCATATATATATATATATATAATTTGTAATAAATTCATTACAAATATAGAGTTAACATAAAAAAAATAATATATAAAACAAAGTATTGCTTATACAATCCATTTCCCTAAAGCAATATATAAAACAACGTATTGAAACCTGAAACATATTAGGAAAACTGACATATATCTAAGTTCTTAAACACGAGTGGAAAGATGAATAAAAAAATACTTGCTTTGCTCACTTTCTAAATACAAATATCATTGTTCATAGCACATTGCTCTTGCCTCTCCCATTAGCTCAAAAAGATAAAGAAAAATACAACAGTATAAAAGCCATTCGATCAGATCGAGGTGGCGAATACTTAAGCCAAGAGTTTGACAGTCATCTAAAGGAGTGTGGTATTATTTCACAGCTCACTCCTCCTGGAACACCTCAATGGAATCGTGTGTCCGAAAGGAGAAATCGAACTTTGTTGGACATGGTTCGATCTATGATGAGTCAAGCTAATCTTCCTATCTTTTTTTGGGGTTATGCATTAGAAACTGCAGCGTTTCTATTGAACCGTACTCCAACTAAAGCAGTTGAGAAGACACCATACGAGGTATGGACTGGGAAAGAACCCAATATGTCTTTTCTCAGGATTTGGGGCTGTGAAGCACATGTTAAGAAATTAACATCTGAAAAACTAGAGTCCAAATCCACTGTCTACTTGTTTGTGGGTTATCCTAAAGAAACAAAGGGATACTACTTTTACTCACAAGCCGAGAACAAAGTATTTGTTGCTCGCAAGGCTATTTTCTTGGAAAAGGAGTTCCTTCTCAAGAAAGACAGTGGGAGTAAAGTGGAACTTGGAGAAATTCAAGCACCACAAACTCCTATAGAGGATGGTTTGGAAATGGGATCAAGTTCACAACCAGTTGTGGAACAAGAACCCATTACACAAGAACCTAGAAGGTCCGGTAGGGTACGTTAGGAGATTGAGAGATATGAATTTCTAATCACTGACAGTGACACTATTGAGTTAGTAGATCGTGAGGATCCTACTACCTACCGAGAAGCTATTGAGAGCCCAGACTCGAAAAATTGGCTTGAAGCCATGAAATCCGAGATGCAATCAATGTACGATAACCAGGTTTGGACCTTGGTTGATCCACCGGAAGGTGCTAAGGTAATTGAATGCAAGTGGCTATTCAAACTCAAAGCTGATAAGACCTACAAAGGTAGACTAGTAGCAAAAGGTTTTCGACAAACTCATGGTGTAGACTATGACGAGACCTTTTCGCCTGTAGTCATGCTCAAGTCCATTAGGATCTTGCTTGCCATAGCTGCATATCATGATTATGAGATATGGCAAATGGATGTCAAAACTACTTTCCTCAACGAAAATTTACTTGAGGATGTGTATATGACACAGCCTGAAGGTTTTGTCAATCCCAAGCATCCTAAAAAGGTTTGCAAGCTTCAAAAATCCATTTATGGATTAAAGCAAGCATCCCGAAGTTGGAATCTTCGTTTTGATGAGGCAGTCAAAGAATTTGACTTCATCAAGAACGATGATGAGCCTTGTGTGTACAAGAAGGTTAGTGGGAGCATAATAGTATTTCTAGTCCTATATGTGGACGACATCCTTCTCATTGGGAATGACATTCCAACATTGCAAAAGGTTAAGCAATGGTTGGGAAAATGTTTCTCAATGAAAGACTTAGGTGAAGCCGAGACAATACTTGGTATTCGAATCTATAGAGATAGATCGAATCGGCTTTTGGGACTAAGTTAAGAAAAGTACATAGACAAAGTACTAAAGTGTTTTAGTATGGGAGACTCAAAGAAAGGGTACATACCTTTGGCTTTGGGAGTTCCTTTGACTAAAGAACAATGCCCTAAAACCAAAGAGGAAAGGGACAACATGAGTAGAATCCCATATGCATCTGCTATTGGATCTATCATGTACGCTATGTTATGTACTAGATTGGATGTTGCTCATGCACTGAGTATAACTAGTAGGTTTCAGCAAGACCCTGGTGAGAAGCACTGGTCTGCTGTAAAAGGGATTCTGAAGTACCTGCGAAGGACTAAGGATCACTTCTTGGTGTATGGTGGTCAAGAAGAGCTCGTCATACAAGGTTATGCCGATGCTTGCTTTTCAGACCAGCACTCAGGATTCTAGATCACAATCTGGGTTTGTTTTTGTTTTGAACGGTGGTGCTGTCAGCTGGAGAAGCTCGAAGCAAGAAACCGTTGCCGACTCAACTACAGAATCTGAGTATATTACAGCAAGTGAGGCTGTTTGGATTAAAAATTTCATTACTGGATTAGGAGTGGTCCCAAGCATCCTAGATCCATTAGAAATTTTCTGTGACAACAATGGGGCCATAGCACAGGCCAAGGAGCCCCGGTCACACCAGAAATCCAAACACATACTCAGGAGGTACCACTTGATCAGAGAAATCATTGATCGTGGGGACGTCAAGGTTAGCAAGATATCAAGTGAAGACAATGTAGCAGATCCTTTGACGAAACAGTTACGTCCAAATCTGCACAAAGCTCATTTGAGAGCGTTCGGTCTTAGGGCTATGCCCAATTGGGACTAGTGCTAGTGGGAGATTGTTAGTGTAAGCCCTAGCCCCAATGCATTGTAACGAAACACTTGAAATTAATAAAATGAGGCATTAGTTTTATCTTTTGTATTCCTGTACATATCAATTGATAAAACTATCCAAGAATGTCGTTTCGGTTTAAGTTATCATGTGTGAGGCACATGGTTGTAAGACCTTGAAACAAATGAGACTTCATTTTAAATATCCCTAGTTAGTCATTGTTATGGGAATAACAATGAATTAAGACTAGTATGCTCCTCTCTGATATTATGAGTTCTGTTTTACGGATCATTAGGACAAGAGTGTCAATCAGAGATCATAGATACATGTTAAAGAACATGGTATCTGGATACGATCTACTCATGAGAACACTACATGGTACAAGTCATAAGTGTTTCTCATATGCAAGTTTTGTATCGGAGTTCTTAGACCTGAAATCTCTATGAAACTCTTTATGAATTACTGTGTACTTTGACATACACCTAACGTGCTCGTAATAGAGTGACAAGTATGGGTATGATTGGGTATGCATTAATTCATGTTAGAGAGTATGAGAGAAGTGAAGGGATTACCCCTCTCAATAAGAGAGAAAATATCATCGGCCACTTGATCAGTGAACTGAGAAGTGTATGGCCATACCGAGATGAAATAATGAGTAATCATTATTTATTCGAGAGTTCAGTGTCACTAGAATATCAAGAAAGGAATTAATATATATAAGGATGACTAGTTCCATGCCTTACATTAATTCTGATATTTATGGGTAAGGGACTATGCAAAATTGCATTAGGTCACTAAATGCCATATGCATTTTCATTTAATTTGGAATGCTATAATATCTTGCTAGAGAATATATATAGCCTTTGAATTAATTTATTAATTCATTGCCAACATTAAATGGACCTATAGGATCGCACACAAAGCATTGGGCTTAAAATACTTAAAATTAAGTATTGGGCATTAATTTGGGCTTTTAATTAAAGTCAAATTAATGTATGTAATGGGTTATAAAATTGCTATTGGGCTTTGGTCCATGAGAGAGAGAAATTCAGCCCATAAGGTTTAATTTCAATTAGTTAAATGTCATGTATTAATTTAATTAATTGAGTATTAAAGCCTAAAGACATATTTATCTAATTAAATCATCTAAATAGAGTTTGATGTGGCCGAAATTCCTAAGAGAAATAACAAGGAATTTCGGCACATGCATAGCTTTATTTAAGTGGTTTATTAGATTTAAATGACTTATCTCTTATCCTAAATTAAGTGATTTTATTTGATTAAATGTCTTTTGTTTTTATCTTGGATAAATTAAAAGAGTTTTTATCAATAAAAATTACTTATTTTAATTAAGTGATAAATGCAAATATTATTTATCTTGAGCTAATATTAATTATCTTAAGGTAGTATATTTGGCATATATCACTTAAAGGAAAAAGGAGATATATATTTTATGGGAGATGGCGTGAAAAACCCTAGTTTTTTCTAGTTTTTGCGTGAACTTCATCTCTCTCTCTCAATTCTTTTGGCCCAATTTTTCACAAGGAGAAAGGATAGTTCCTCATTCTCTTGTGTTCTTGGGTAGTAATAGCAACCTAAGAGAAGTAAAAAATCAAATTTTGTAGCTTCAAACTATAACCATTACACAATACCGAAAAAGAGAGCTAGCAATCTCGATTTTAAGCCGTCGGTGCAAGTGTGTGTGTGAGAATAGAGGGAAGTGGCGCAAAAGGCTGTTCCTTGGCATTGGTGATCAAGAACTAAGGCGGATAGAGTCATCTTAGTTGCTGGCCATCACCAAATTCAATTTTCAAAAGGCATCATAAGTTGTAAGTTCTACAACCCTAAAATTGCATGTTTCGATTCTAGCTTTGGATATGTATGGTATGTATGATTAAAATTTTTGTTTTCCGCTGTGCCATCATGAGATTCATACCATGTCATATTCCATCAGTAACTACTGAAGTATGGCGTGCATAGAACTCTTTGTATAGAAAAACCCCCTAAAAAATAAAACTTGAAAAGGAAGCCAGAAATGAAGCTTTCTCGTGCATATTTGCAAAGGTGGTCAAGATCAGCAGGCCCGAGATAGCCCGGTGATCCTAAAAGCTTATGATTTTTAGTTCGAAGAAACCAGCCTATAGCCTCAAAAAGTGCACATAAATAAAGCCTGAACTGAGTGAAATGAACCAGTAAGAAAAGGCTCAAATTTGGATTTTCTTATATTGAACAAAAGAGAAATACCACTCTAATAGCAGCAGCTAGAGAAATTTAGAATATATTAGCATAGTTATAGTAAGAAACAATTTATTAGAAGGAAACCAACTACTCATTGTCGTATGTCATCACGATAAGGTGAGAGACACACAAAAGATTGAGATCTTGAATTAAAACTCATATGCAGCTCAATAGACTATAACTGGCTTTGCAATTTTAATGATCAACTAATATAAATCTATAATTAAACATCTCTTTTATGATAAAGCTAGCCGCTAATTAACTTTAGATGCCAACTAAGTAAAATATGCAGAATAGTCTGCAGCTAAGCTTAATGTTAAGATTAATTGTTAAAGAAATACGTGAACCTTTTGGCAGTAGAGCTAAATATTGAGAAATTAAAGATACAGAAGTACAAGTACCTTTGGTGCCAAAACAAGCATTGATTTGAGGGTTAATTCATGGAGGAAAGCGGATGTATCATTAGAACCCAGTAGAGACGTGCGGATAAACCTAGATACAATAATCCCAATTGACATGTATGAAACTCATACGGAGTCATATCACATAAAAGAATTAATAATAAGAGATATTGAAGTTGTTGCCATCCACTTAGTAATTGTTTACTTGCTCATCGAATGATTTGTGCTGATAATGACTCTCCAAATTGACCAATATGCTATAAGAGGCTTACTCGAATGGCACAGTTATTAGAGGCAAATAGCTTCACAATTGTAGGCAGCACCTATAAACAAAACAATGAACTTATCCCCATCAAAGGCAAGCGATATGTAAATTATAAAAATATATATTCTTGAAATAAGAGAGATGACCTTGATACTAAATTCTTCAGTTGAAAGCCAAACACCCATTTTAAGCAATGCAGTCAAAGTCGGGGGTAGCAGCAGAACCAAATTCAAGTGCAGAAGCTAATAATGGAAGCAGCCGTAAAATCAAAAAGAAAAAATAAGAACGAGGAAAAATGTGCTGGAAATAATTCATGCATACAATAGCAAAGGAGTTTTCATGCCTTTTTCAGTACAATTTGATGAGGGAGTTACTTTGCTAAATTTGGGAGTTTACGGAAGAAGGTATCCTTCTCAACACTGTCTTTTAAAGTAAGAATTTCCATAAAATGTATAGTGTCCACCAACTTATTTTGGAAGTATTCTGCCATGAAATTAGTTGCAAAATCATGAAACAAAGGAAAAGAAGAGCATGGATATTAGACCGTAGAAATAGAAAGAAAACATGAAAAAAGAACAAAAAAAGAGCATAAATATTCAGCTACAGATATAAAGGAAACATGGAAAAGAAACACAGAAAGTCAAAACACTAGAACAAATATATACATGTTTACTGAAGGTTAACTACTTCAAAAAGTTAAATTATTTAAGATTTAGTTCAATAAAATTCAATTAAACGATCTTCTTAACTCATTAGTCGAGAAAGAAAGCATCCGGCAATAAATAATGTTTTCAATTTTCATCCTTTATTGCTGAAATGGTCCTACAACCACTTAAAAGATGATAGAACAATCTAAAGTTCACACAATGACCAATGTCTCTTACAAGGCATAACCAGAATAGAACATTCAGCATTCATAGTAGTTGTCAAAAACATTGAACTGCGATTGACTAACAACTGAAGAAAGAGGTTGAATCTCCTACTAGCCCTTGTTAGGTATATAAGATTCCTACAAAGACAACACAAACTAAGAAATCACCACTATTTTCTATCAGTTTTGATGTATTCAACCTGCGTGATGGCATAGAACTCAGCAGTCACTGGTAATCCTGAAGCAATGACTGTGTAATAAGAGAATACAATGATGTTAATGGAATAAGTCCTTCAATGGAAATCCAAGCAAATTACAGAATTACTCTAAAATGCATTAAAAAAAAGAAAAGACACAATGTCATAATATTATAATTTCTAGATAAAAATTAATATATTTCAAAATTAGACAAAGGATTTTCTTTTTTATATTTTTTGAGAAAAGGAAGACAATGAACTAATATTCAGAAATAGGCAGTAAGTATTCATAAACTAATTTGTAATATCGATGACAAACCTTTGGAATGGAACCAATGTTGCGCAACTCTTCTGTTTTCCCCAATTTGACACCAGAAAAGAGTTCATAAATAAGACAACCTACAATTGAAAACCCAAACAGTGGGGAATATTAGGTCCTACATGTAATCCACTCAAGAAAGGCAGAAAAAGGTCCTACAAAGGATGAAATACCAAGTAATAAAGAAGGATCACCTTGGGAAATAAAGCTCGGCAAGATGCAAACCAAGTTCCATAAATAATCAATAGTTGAAATCAATCTTTATTAAAGGATATTTATTGGTTAGGAGAGAATATCTTAACAACTGGAAGAATATTGTCAATAAGATTACAAACATGGACTTCCTATCAGTCCTGATGCCAGATGGCTTTGACCGTACAGGAATAATGATATAGTGTAAAGAGCAACAAAAATTTGCTCCACAGAGACGCTAAAAAATGAGAAAAAACACAATTAAAGAAATAATGATACAGAATATGACTCTAGACAAATGCAAATGCACTTCATAACTACTAACTTATAAGGGCAATGTTTTTGTCAGGGCCAATAGAAAATGACAACCGAACTTATGGATATGACAGGAAGCATCTATTCATACAAAAGTCTTACTTTTGTACCATGCCTGCCAAAACTGTATTTATTGCAAAAAAAGAAAACATTCAGATTCAAACTTTAAGTTCATCCATAAAAGCATCAACTAGAAGTACTAGACTGCAATCATTTTAAGACAAATGAAAGCACAAAAAGGATAAGTAGAGGCTTGAGCATGTCTTGATCTACAATTGCAGCAATATCAAAGTTGCACATTAGAAAGCTAATTTGAATGCAAATGGACATGCACACCATTGAAATTAAGTAACCAAAACCAACATTTTAAAAGAGAAATACTGTGACAGATGAGATATTGGCAGCTTAAAATACCAAAGCAGAATATTTCTCCAATAAAAAAATTTTTTTTTGCAGAACTGACTCGATTACCATAGAAAATTGGGACACGAAATATGAATCCTAAGGGAAAATTAAGAAACAAAAAGCGGCAAAGACTATACCTTGAAAGAAAGCAATTGCTTTCTAGATGACGCAGAGAATCGAGGAACAACAACCAAAGAAGAATAAATTTTGCTGTTGCCATTTAATACGGCCATCTAGTCATGTCCCTTGCAAAGAGATTTTAAAATGTTAATAGCATAATTTTATAATGTTAAAATCCCTAAATCTGAAGTTTCTCCCCTTTCTCACAATTTTCTCATCACAAACTTAAATCAAAGGCGAAATCAAGGCTTACCTAATGTTTAATGGAAGAAAAGCAACCATTAAGGGCGGATCTAAGTGGAGGTTTGTTGATTTGGTAAAAAATTCCCACAAACGAGCGGCAACTCTCCCTTTTCGATCCGTTAGTCATCAATTAACGAGGGGGAGTAGATGATACGGGATGCTCACCTCGCCACTGAAGGTTGATCGGGGGTGGTAGGGTCACCATTGCCACCGTGGTTCACCGAAAAACAAAGAAAAATCGATTGGGTGGAGAGAGGAGAAATCGAGGCTGCTAATGGCGAAGACACATCATTGTGAAGATGAACGCCGATGAAGGAGGTCCACGAAATATGGCGCGCGAGTTGTCACCATCACAGCGGCCGACGTGGTGGATGATCGGTCCCGATTCTCTTCCGTTCTTATCTCATCCCTTATCAATTTTATTTTATAAGCAAGTCAAATAAATATCTCCCAAAGTTTTTAGAAATCTAAAATATTATATGACATTATTATTGTTATTATTATTATTATTATCATCATCATCATCCAATCTAATAAAAAACTTATTCTCCCCTTTCTCACAATTTTCTCATCACAAACTTAAATCAAAGGAGAAATCAAGGCTTACCTAATGTTTAATGGAAGAAAAGCAACCATTAAGGGCGGATCTAAGTGGAGGTTTGTTGATTTGGTCGAAAATTCCCACAAACGAGCGGCGACTCTCCCTTTTCGATCCGTTAGTCATCAATTAACGAGGGGGAGTAGATGATATGGGATGCTCACCTCGCCACTGAAGGTTGATCGGGGGTGGTAGGGTCACTATTGCCACCGTGGTTCACCGAAAAACAAAGAAAAATCGATTGGGTGGAGAGAGGAGAAATCGAGGCTGCTAATGGCGAAGACACATCATTGTGAAGATGAACGCCGATGAAGGAGGTCCACGAAATATGGCGCGCGAGTTGTCACCATCACAGCGGCCGACGTGGTGGATGATCGGTCCCGATTCTCTTCCGTTCCTATCTCATCCCTTATCGATTTTATTTTATAAGCAAGTCAAATAAATATCTCCCAAAGTTTTTAGAAATCTAAAATATTATATGACATTATTATTGTTGTTATTATTATTATTATCATCATCATCATCCAATCTAATAAAAAACTTATTCTCCCCTTTCTCACAATTTTCTCATCACAAACTTAAATCAAAGGAGAAATCAAGGCTTACCTAACGTTTAATGGAAGAAAAGCAACCATTAAGGGCGGATCTAAGTGGAGGTTTGTTGATTTGGTCGAAAATTCCCACAAACGAGCGGCGACTCTCCCTTTTCGATCCGTTAGTCGTCAATGAACTAGGGGGAGTAGATGATACGGGATGCTCACCTCGCCATTGAAGGTTGATCGGGGGTGGTAGGGTTACCATTGCCACCGTGGTTCACCGAAAAACAAAGAAAAATCGATTGGGTGGAGAGAGGAGAAATCGAGGCTGCTAATGGCAAAGACACATCATTGTGAAGATGAACGCCGATGAAGGAGGTCCACGAAATATGGGGCGCGAGTTGTCACCATCACAGCGGCCGACGTGGTGGATGATCGGTCCCGATTCTCTTCCGTTCCTATCTCATCCCTTATCGATTTTATTTTATAAGCAAGTCAAATAAATATCTCCCAAAGTTTTTAGAAATCTAATATTATATGACATTATTATTGTTATTATTATTATTATTATCATCATCATCATCCAATCTAATAAAAAACTTATAACTTATTATTATTATTATTATTATTATACATTTATTTATTTTAAATCCTTTGTCATTAATTATTAAATTTTTGCTTTAAATTCAAATTATTACTTCATAATTTTGAAATTATGCAAACTTACATATCTTAACAAATCAGTCCTTGAGCCAGTATCAAAATATTATACAGCCGTATTAAGAGTGCTCTCGCACAATTTCAAATTTTTGGGGCGTTACAAAATTGATAGTAAATAAATATTTTTTTTCTCTAAGAAAACATTTAAATTAAACAATAGAGTTTGATTTCGATATCGAACAAAGCTACAGTTAAATCTAGCAAATTGATCCAACTAAGTGGTTTGGAGTTTAGGCGTGGTGCCGAATCACAATCATTTAAATCATACTCTCTTTCCTTCTAAAATCTCAGCAAGCAAACTACAATTTACAATAAAAATTCCCCAAAAATAAAAATGCAGCAAACTTTGTCTCCATTTTTCGATGAGTGAAATATAGAACGAAAAAGGTAACAAATTAACGAAAGAAATGAACCTACGACTTTAGAAGGAGGTCCCTCATCACGAAATCCACCATCGCCACTGTCTCTTCCTCCCCTAAAACTACCACCTCTGGGTGACCTCATATTTCACCATTTGGACGTGAATTAGTAAGGAAAAGAAAATGGAAAGTTTAACAGAGATGCGAGGTGGGTTTTATTTCCATAGGATTTTAGGGTTTATTTCAGTTGCTAGGGTTTTGGGGTTTAAAAAGATGACCAAAATCTCCTCGGCCTTTTGCTAATCGGGTCGGGATAATATGTTGGTTCGAATATCAGGCTACCTCTTTTGCCCATCCATCTGAATATGATCTTCCTAATAAGCCCAATAAATGCAATACTAAGCCCATAACATTCTATCATGAGGTCTAATATCTCAAATATAGGCGTCAAATATCTTGATTTTTATTAGCAATGATCGATTGATAGATATAAAAGCTAAGAAGTGAAAGCTTATGAACTAGCATAGGAAAATATAAAAAAATTAATTTCTTGCAACTATAGCTACTAATAATATCTAATCACACAGGACAGTAGGCAAGGGATAAAAGAAAGAAATGTGAACAAATAAACAAATTAAATACAATATTCATTAAAAGAATCTAAATAAAAATAAAAATTTCATAATTAATTATAAGAATTAAATATATTTAATACGAGACTAACATAAATATTTGTTCGATTTTGAAAGGTTATATAAAATAAATATTTTAATAATATTTTAAAAGATTATATATCATAATATTTATAAATTACAAAAATATTGATAAATATAAGTATAAAATTTAAAATAAAATTTATAAAATGTATATAGACCATTAATAAATTGTGAACTGTAGTAAATCTAAATTTTCGATTCGGTTAACTTAAATATTTGTTCGATTTTGAATCGATTTTTTGAGTAACCAAAATTTCGATTTTTTCTTCTTACCCCTAATACCAATAATATATTACATATTACAATGGCATAATTTTTAATAACTCATTTATATTACTATTTTATAAATATTTATTTTTATTAATCTTGAACATGCAAATATATAATAATCGTAACAATTAGTTTATTATTATAATTAAAAATGCTAATTTTCTAAATAAATAACTTTAGATTTTGGTATAATTGATAAAAAATTATTATCAACTATAAAATAATTTATAATTTTCTGTTACAAAATAAAATATTCATTTCATATGGTTTATATTAAAATTACTTGAAACTATACATAAATCATGTTAGTGAAATTAAAAAAATTATTTTTTAATTTATTTGCAATGGATTAGCGACTAAACATTTTCATCGCTAAACCGTCGCAAAAAAAGGCGGTATATTTTCCTTCCGAAATTAGCAACTAAAATGTTCGTCGCTAAATTTTCTAGAACTAATTTCATGAATAAAAAATTATAAAATTTAGCGATGGAATTTTTGTCGCTAATTCCGTCGCAAAACATGGCGCGCTATATTCATTCTGTTGCTATTTCGTTGCAAAAAATAGAAAATATCCTCTTCACGATAAAATTGTAAAAAAGTCGTGAATCCATCGTAAATTTTGCGACGAAAATACTGCCGTCGCTAATTTTAGTCGCTAATTGGCAGTTTTTTTATAGTGTTATTTATAGCTTTAACATGTAGCTTATACTCTTTTACGGTGTGTGTGTGTGTATTTATTTATTTATTTATTTATTTTCGTTTAATCGTTTAGCATGCTTGTTCTCTTTTAAGGTGGATAGATACCTAAAGGTATCAAAATGTGGATACTCAAAGGTATCAAACTGTAAAGACATGGAAGCTTTAGAAAATGGACACCATTTGTGTCAGACTGTAGCAGCTGCACTATAACCCTATTAGGCGTACCTATTTATCCATGACCAAGACTTTTAGTACTTTTTTGTGGGTGAGAATAACGGGTGCTATAAATATCTGAAGATATCAGGCTATAGATACCCAAAGGTATCAAACTATAGTTACTCGTAGGTAATAAACTATAGATATCCAAACATATCAAACTGTAGCGACACTATAGTTTCAAAGAATAAATGTCATTGTTGTCAAACTGTATCAGCTATATTCTAACCCTATAAGTATGCCTATATATACACCAAGACAATGAAGCAAGCAACTATAATTATTCCATTTAGTCATTTGTCATTTTCATAATTAATGTGTTAGCAAGTTATATAATATTTAATTGAAGTCATAAGATCTATATCAAGTTCATATTCACCATTTAAATATTAGCATGTCATACTATACTTAATTATATTCACAAAGTTGATATTTGAACTTTTATATTCATGCCATACAATTATAAGATAGAAATGTGCTTATGAATCATTTATATACATGTAATTTTCTTTAGCATGCATCATTTTCAATCTTGAATTTCAACATTTATTCACCCAATTCACATATAGTAACTTGTATTTCATCTATTTCTAGGTGTTTACAAAGTTTCATAAACATCCAAAAAAATTCGGGTGCGATTTGGTAACAATTGGGAATGAAAAACTCACATTTAGGTTGAAATAGGGTACCACAAAGCTATCACATATTACCTATTAGCCATGTGGGTCAATTGGTGGTGGATTTTGAGTTACAAAATGGGTGTTACATGGCTGTCAAGGTATTTCTAATTTCCAAATTTCTAGCAATTGATTCCTTAAGTCTCTTTATGATGCATTGTTGGACAAGTAAATGATATTTCTAGGCAAAATGTTCTTCTAGAAAAATGTTTTCGATGTTTATAGTTTCCATATCATAAAAAATCAAGCAATTTAGGCAAGTATTCCAAGAGATATAGACAAAACAACATGGGATGCTCTAAAATAGGGGTTGCATCAGGTTAGAAAGTTCAAGTTAAATTTCTAGGGGCTTATGGACTAATTAGAATTTCTTCTACAAAGTTTAATTCTATGTATCAAGTTTAATGAAAAATTAGAATCACCAATTTGGAGATTTGTACGTCAAGATACAGCCAAAATATTGAAATGGGTCACAGTGAACCTTTGACAGAATTTCATCAAAATACCAATTATGGCTAAAATCACACTATATCATGCAAATTACTTTAATTTTCATACTCTATCATCATTATTATGTTCCAATTCATCCTCAAACCCATTTTATTTGTTGAAAACATATACAAAGAGAATAGTGAGCTCCCATACCTTAAATCTTGCCTAGCTTGCTATTTTTCTTCATTCCTTTCCTCTTTTTTTCCTTACTTTCTACATGGCCTTTTGGGAGCAATTTTGGGGACATAATTTTGGGTGTAGATGGAGCAAAAAATCTTTCTCTTACTTTTTATGGCCTGCCATTATGCCTCCTTTTAAATCCATGCTTATCTTGTTAATTCTAAAAGGCCAGGTGTTAACTTCCTATTGGTCAATACTTCGACTTGGCAAATTACAATTTCCTCCCCATGAATTCTTTTAGTTACACACTACATGGAATTAAAACTATGTTCCCATATTAGTCCATGCATTTATTTGTTAATTAGAAATAGATTTCGAACTGCCCCTTTATCTTTTGATCTAATGCCCTTTTTACCCCGGGTACTAATCATTAATCCACTTAACCTTTAATCTTCATTTCATATGTACCCTAGATATGTCTTATAACTGCTAGGGTTTAGTTTTGAGCGTTACATCACCTTTCATTTTAAACGATGTCGAAGTAATCTAGCATAGCTACCAAAGTCATCCTTATAGGAAACCTAGATAGCAGCCTCAAATACATAGCATCCCCAATCTCAATTGGTAGATGTGTCACAACAAACACAATTTCTCCCTTTTTTATATGTTATGAACTAATGTACGCCAACAACTTCACTCCATCATTATCTAATGCAATAAAAGGCTTATCCAACAGCCAAATTGTCCTACATATTGTAACCTTTTCCAATAGCCCACTTGATGAAGGTTGTGATGTTAAGTGCTATCAACTTAAAATATTTTGTTTTTTTTATTTCTTTTGGTATTACTTTGTAGTAAATTTCTAGTGTATAAAAATTGTATGTAAATGTGATGAAAATTTCTTTAATCTTAAGTTAAAGAGTCAAACTTCTAAAATTTTATAATGTTAATATTGTTTCAGTTTTTTGTATTACATATGAAATGATTTTTGAAGAAATGAAGAAGATAAAGAATTCAGCTCCAATTTTCTTTTGTTTTCGTTGCCCTCTCTTTCATTTTTTTTTCTCTTTTTCAATTGTTATTAGAGCTCTTAATTGATCTTTTTAAGGGAACTATCTTAAGATAAAACCAAGAGATGACAAAAAAAACCCTAAACCTTTAATTCTTTCCTAGGGCTACTACCACTTTTCTTTCACTAGCAATCTTCAATGGGAAAATTATCATGTGTGGGATGAAGGCTTATTTAAAGGGTTTGGTTTATGGCAATATGTTAAAGAAGATGAAGCACCATCCTATTAAGTTAAAATCCCACTCTTCATTAAATTAAGGCTCACGAAGAAGAATATCACCACATTATAAGGCAAAATCCCACTTTCAATAGATTAGGGGTCACGAAGAAGAATTGACAAAGTCCAAGGTTTTATCTTATCTTCATGTTGCTATTTTTGGAGATATATTAACAAGGATAATGGCTTGTGAGATAGCTAAAGAAGCATGGGACATGTTCAAATTGGAGTTTTAAGGGAGTGAAAAAATAAGGCAAATGCAAATTTTTAATTTGAGAAAGGAATTTTCATTACTTAAAGTGAAGGATTCTAAAAAGGTCAAGGAGTATTTGGATAGGGTAATAAATGTTATTAATAAGATTAGAGTGTAAGGGGATGCAAGAGAAGAAAAAAAGATTATACAATAGGCATTGATGCTTTCCTAGAAAAATTTGAAACCAAGATTTGCTCACTTAAAGACACTTGGGATTTGTCTAAAATCACCTTGTCTAAGCTAGTCAATGCTCTTGAAGCTATGGGGAAAAGAATGGCTAGAGAGGAAAGGAGTTTAAAAAGAATTGCTTTGGTGGCTGCTCAAAGGTTTAAAGCTCAAGTTGATGGAGGATCTAAGAAACAATCAATGGGAGAAAAGGCAAAGAGAAAAAAGGGGTAGTAATAAATAGAAGATATAAGTATCCACCTTGTCCCTATTGTAAAAGAGACCAATTGTATAGAAAATTTTTAATGGCATAGACCAGTCGATCAATGTAAGGTCTGCTAGCAATTTGGTCATACAGGGAAGGTATGTAAAACAAATCAAAATCATAAAGCTCAAAACTAGCTAATTTAGGTCACTAAAAATGCCAATAATCATAAATAAAATTTATTTGCTGCTATTATGGTTGGAGAGTGTTAATGATGTGTAGCTTGTTGATAATGGATGCACATGTCATATGACAACAAATCTCAATAATTTTAAAGGCCTTGACTCAAATTATTTGTCCAAAGTCAAGCTTGTAAATGGTAGAATATAGATGTGAAGGGCAAAAAAGCCATTGTTATTCAAACTCCTTTAGGTACAAAGCTAATATCTAATGTATTATTTGTTCCTAAAATTATCCAAAGCCTTTTTATTGTTAGTTAGTTGCTCGATAAAAATTATAATTTTTTATTTAAAAATAAAACATGTGAAACCATTGATTCAGTTGGTATAAAGCTTCTCTCAATCAAGATGAACAAACTAATTTTTTCTCTTGATTGGAAACATGTTGATATTAAAGCTCATGTGAGCATACATGATGACACAAACATCTTCCATAAAAGGCTAGACCATAGTAATTTTAAATCTTTAAAAATGCTGCAAAATAATAAACTTGTGAGTGATATGCCTTCTGTGAATGAAACATTTAATGCGTGTGGAGTTTGTCAAATGGGGAAGCTAAGTTAGTGACTTTATAAATAAAGCTTGGAAAGCTTTTGAAAAAGCTCCAACCAATTCACACAGATGTGTATGGACCTATAAGAATTCCCTCTTATAATGACAACATGTAGTTTCTTTTACCTATTGACGATTTTAAAAGGTTTTGTTGTTTATTTTCTTAAGCAAAAATCTAAAGTATTTGATGTGCTTCAAAAGTTTAAAGCAATAGTTGATAACCAATATGGCTTTCTAATTAAAATCTTGAGGTTTGACAATGGGAGCAAATTCACTTTTAATTAGTTTAAGGAATTTCTTCAGAAGTTAGAGATTCATCATTAAATTATTGTCACTTATACACCACAATAAAATGGTGCAAGTGAAAGGAAAAAATAGACCCATTATGAATATGGATAGATTTCTTCTATTTGAAAAAGGTTTGCTTAAGGTGTTATCAGCTAAAGCTATGAATAAAGCTATTTATCTTTAAAATAGATACCAATAAGGGTGGTTAAAGGGAAGACTCCATATGAGGAATAGACTAATATCAAACCATTAATTGCTCATTTTAAAATATTTGGGTGCATCTACTGTTTTTAAGATCCTAATTTCAAAAGGGATAAACTTGATCGAAGAGTTAAAGTTGAAATATTTATGTATTACGTAGTGTTTCTAAAGACTATAAGATTTTGAATCATATTTCACAACAAATACATGTAAGTAAAAATGTCAAGTTTGATGAGGAAAAAGATGGTTTTTGTGACTTCTTTACAACTTGTTACTCAAGAACAAGAAATAATTCTAGATGATAAAGATTATGATGAATATTTTGCTATAAGTGAAACTCGATCAATTACAGACAAATATAACAAATGCAACACAACTAGACTAGAGCCAACAAGTGTAGATGATGCATTACAAATTCCTGAATGGAGGGTTGCCATGGAAAAGGAGCTCAATATGGTTTACAAAAATTGTACTTGGGTACTTGTACCTAAACCAAACAATAAGCAAGTCATTGGAACAAGATGGACCTTCAAGCTTAAGCTAAATTTGGATGGCATAATCAATTTACATAACAAAGGCTCATTGTAAAGGGGTCTACATAATATGGAATTGATTCTTTGAAATTTTTGCACCAGTTGCAAGGTTTGACACCATCATGTCACTTTTTGTAGTTGCAACAAACTAAGCATGTCAAGTATTTCAATTGGATGTAAGATCTACCTTCCTTAATGGGCTTCTTACAGAGAAAATTTATTTAAAGCAGCCAGAAGGTTTTAAAGGAGCTAATGTAGCACCCTCTACTATAGCATATACCTATCTTTTTACATGTTACATAAATGTTCTATAATCAATAGACTAAGCTTTACTTAACAACCCAATATAAAGATCTTATAGAAGAATTAAAGGCATAACACATGAACTTTACTTATTAAAGCTTTGCTTACATAAGAGTCTCTTTAAACGTTACAATATTCATATATACTAAACATCTATGCTATACAAAATTTCCAACACAATTTAAAACCATAACAAAAAGAACCCAAAATGAAGATTATACTTCTAGTCTCTCTTAAGGCTTATGTTGGTCGTCGTGCTATAGATATTATCCCTATGGAAAAGTCCTATCTTGATAATCTACATGGATAAAAATACCCATGCTAAGCTATAAATCTTAGTAGGGAACATAAAACCGGATGGACAACCACCCATAGCGATCATCAATAAGCACTCATCATGCACAACAATTATTACATATGATTCAATAATAGAGTTATTATAATATGATACAAATCCATGAGGTAAAACAAGAATTAACATTTTTATCAACATATGAAAATGATATGATTCCTTGATAATAATTAGACATTGATACATTTTATGCAAAATACATAATCATACAAACATAAATGTTTGTATACTTATAAACCAATCATTCAAAACAAAGGTTAACATCACTCATATCAAGATATTATATAAATACATTGAACTTTTATCTACCACTTCTTCACTTATTATCAATCCCATTAATTGTAATCTATCTACTTCCTTATATCAAGAATTCATATACCCCTAAGTTTTACATCACCATTTAACTCTTTTGTTACCTAACCTTTTGCACTTGTTTACTCTTGGTAATTAATTAATCTTTTTGGTATCCATTTAATACCCAACTAGAATTATAGAGAACCCAATTAATTAATCATGCAAGACCAAACATCCTTAGTCTAGAACCATACTACTTTTATCTATTTAAGATACCGGTTATTAGCTGTTTAGACATGTTATCAACCTTATACTTCATCTCAATACATAGATATTTAGATGCTTCTATATCTCCCCTTTCAAATATCCTTGTTATTTACATCTTTAACTATTTGTTAGTTCTATATCTCTATCTAGCGTATGATTACATTACCACTTAAATGTTTACTTTATCATACATGAAGTTACACACACTTAAACAAAACTATAGTATATCATAGTAACATGTTTATCAATCATGCACATCGATTATGCATTCATAACTTGATTGTTCTTCATGAAAAGGGTCATCATTTAACTCATCAATATCAAATGAGAGTAGCCAACTATAAATTATATTGGATTAATCAACTTAATTATTCTAAATTATCAACCATGCCTATATTCATATATATATAACTTGCCATTCCTAAATATAAGAAACACTATACATTAAAGACTTTGAACATGTGATATTAAAATACTATGTCCGTATAATATATGCAATTTCACTCATTATCATATTTTCCATGTACCGTACATTGATTCATATAAAGATCATAAGCAACTCATGTCAAGAATTGCCATGCTTTATTTCCTTTAGCTTTACATGAGACATCTTCTTTACTTTGTATTAAGCCCGCACTATTCTATAGAAGTGGATAACGAGTGGTACATATGGTACCCCGAAGGTACGAGTTGTATGGATACTCGAAGGTATCAATCATATGGAACCTAAATGGGGCTAAGCTATACTATTTTTAGGACCCAAATAGGGTTGAATTGCATACACTTTATGACCCAAATAGGGTAAAACTATACTTTAGCTTTAAGACCTAAACGGGGTCAAATTATACTTTAGATTGGTCAAGTGGATCTAAACGGTGTTAGCTACAACCCCAACGGGGCTGTTTATGATCCAAACGAGACCATTTATGACCCAAACGGGGTCAAAACTATACTTTTGCAGCTGCAGGTTACCCTTATAGGTATGCCTATCTATCAACATTCTAAACACACCGCTAGTAGTTAAATCTCTTTACTTTTTCTTTCTTTACCGTACTTTACTATGTTTAATCATATATATACATGTAAGTGTATACTCATATATAACTTTCTATAAGCATGGTATCATGTACACATTTGAATATTAATATTTTGTACTTGTAATGGGTTCTAAGGCATGTAACTCTTTCACAAGTGCATTGTAATGATATGTAACACCATGCTATATTGAATTCCTTTAATCAAATGATATGTGTGTACCAGTCTGTAGCATAATTACCTTTAAAGTATACTATATAATCAGAATTGCTTAACAGTTGCTTATATGATCAATATGCACATACATACTTTACTATCATTCTTATATGATATTTTTATCGCAACTGTAATTCTATAAAAACATTACATAAGTACATTATCAATTTACAATTGCATATCTATACACACGTATCTATGTATATAAATATATGATCATTCCATCACATATTTGTATAATAACTATGAACAAACCAATTCTATAATATCATACATTCATAATATATAACATAATGGCATAAGCATTCAAGCATTCATAATCTATTTCATATAGGCAAACATGGTAATATAAACATGATATTTTTACTTTTATAGTTATCTTTACACTATAGAGTTAACATTCTTTTCCAAATTTACAAAGCATTTCATAACCAATTTCCCTCATTAAATCACTTTAAAGTCATTAAATTACACTCTAAAAGCCTTACAACATCAAAGGGTCATGTATAAGTGTTCTGGATATCATGTAGGTGGTAATTGGGGGTAAAAAAGAAGTGTGTTTTGTCACGGTCATGACCATAGTTGCGAGCATGATAGAAGGTGCATTTCAAAACACCTCAACCAACCCCCAACTCATGAAATTTGTTGATAGATTCTAATGTCTAACTTGTACTTTAATTTGGACATAATAAATGACAATTTTAGGAAAAGTGGTCTTCTATAAACTTTTTCCTCTATGTTTCTAGTTTCTAAAAAGTTAAAAAATCATCTCATTATCACCTCTAAATCACAAGATATGAGAGAAAAATTACAAGCTATCCCTATTAATAGGGCAACAGGTATATACGATTTTCAAGAAAAAATATAACCAACTTAAAGGCAGATTTTGAATTCAATTTCTCCATATTATGTCTAGATATGGAAGTCTAATTTCTAACTCAACTAGAATTATTCAATTTTTGGCTCTACAACTTGAGTTATTAGTAAATAAGTACGGTTAAGTGAAGTGAACCTATGACTAGATTTTATGTATTGGACTTACATGTAAATTTGAATTTAATAACATTCAATTTCCAGCAATATACCTCTTAACATCATATTATTTCCTTACTATTAAACACTTATAATACTCAGTTCCAACTTAAAAATACATTTAAATCCAATACTTGCTGTAAAATAGAGTAACAAGTTCAACATGAAAATCTGTCAATTTTCTGCAATTAATATTTTCTTTCTTTTTTCCACTTTGAATATTCTTCTTAACCTTATTAATATTTTAACCTTAGGTCATCTTGTTAAGACAAATAAACCTTAAACAATCACATGCAAAGATTTAAACAACTAGTTCCTATTATTTGAACACTACTATTGATCGATTTCTAGCAAGTGTACTAGATCGGCTAGTAATATAGGAAAATAAGATTAAAACCTTGAATATTGTACCCAAAGGAATATGGATTGTTAAGTATAATATCTATAATTGAGTTGAATGTATCCTAGATTATTTCCCAAGTTTTGAATTGAAGGCAAGAAATAAATTAAATGGACAATAAAGCAAAACAAAAAAAACCTAAAACTAGACTAACATAAAATAAACACAAAGCAATAACTAAAACACTTCTACTAAAGGAACTATCCAACTTAACATCCATTGCAATGACTAATATTAAAAGTAACAAAAGTGATTGTGAAAAAAAACTAGTTAAAGAAATCCAAATATCTTAGTCAAGAATATCATTCTAAGCATTAAACTGTCTTGTTAGGAATAATTCAATACTTAGCATAAAAAATCTAGTTTTATACTTCTAGACATTCATTAAATCCTTTTAAAAGTAACTTAAATCCAACCTATTCTTAGTTCAACTTTTCTAAGTATTAATCCACTCTTACCAATACATAATTACATCTAAATTAGAAAATAATCATGCATCAACACTAATGAACTAATCTAAGAACATGCATTTCATATATCATACTTAAATCAATCATTAACTATTAATCAAATAAATTAATAATTAATCTTAATACAATCAAAGATAAGAAATTGCTTAAGAACTAAGAAATAATCAAACTTGCATTGAATTAAAGACAAACTAAGTCATCATAATAAAAGTATGAGCGTTCAAGTTTCCCTCAGCAAAAGTAAAGAAAACTACTTATTGAACATGATTAAAATGAAAGATAAACTAAATTAAAGAGACACAATACTCATGAAGCTTCAAACTTGCTCTTGATGATTTGTCAAAACAACAGTAGAAAGCTTAAATCTTTAAGAGAATTGCAAACTAAGAAAATAAGAAAAATTAAGCTAAAAACTACTATACAAAATTAACTAAAGAAAACTAAGTTAAAAATAAAGAAAATTCGTAATTAAAAAGTGCTCTCCTCGCCTTAGTGTCTTTAGTCCTACTTTTATAGCTGGACTATAGCCTCCGAAAAAAGAAGTTTTGTGCCTTGTGACTTCCTAAACTAAAGGAATTTGTGTTTTAATGAAATAGGAAATCTTTTATTGACTAAACACGACACACACTCAGGAGAGTAGCCTTGGTTACTTGGGAGAGTGCTTAAATGCTTAGGAGAGTGACTTCCTCACTCGAGAGAGTGCTTTCCTCTAGTAGAAATCGTGAAATTGCCTTGGTGAGTGCCAAAAACACTCAGGAGAGTGTTAAATCACTCGGGAGAGTGATAAAATCACTCAACCGAGTAATCCTTAGCTATTCTTCATAAATCAAATGCCAACTTTCCAAAAATTATAGATTTACCCCTGAATTTCTCCTTTTTGCATTTTAACCCCTTTTCTCTTCAATTTAAGCTTGAAAACACCAAAACTAAAAATCGAACATAAAACACACACAAATTAACTAATTAATCTTAAAATTAACTAAATTAAAACTAAATTAACTCAATTAATCACATAAAACACACTAAAAATATAGTATAATTTACACTTATCAAATTATTTTAAATCTCATCAAATCAAACACATGTAGAGTTTGAATCTTCAGATCTCATCTATATGACCATTTCACCATCTCAAAATTCCTTCATTACACACTATTTCAACATTTCAATACAATACAACCACATGCAACATAAAGGGAGTTCCTAAACCTAATATATAATGTCCAATCTTCCAGCAAATACTCTTTCTCTTTCTATTTATACTCTTCCTTTTTCCTAGCTTACTTATCTTCTTTGTAGACACTTTTAATCAAACCTCCTTGCATTCTTGATGATAGAAAGGAAGGGATATTCTCTGGGTGAAAAGGGGCCAGATTACAAAAGAAAGGAGGAAATGAAGTTATAAACTTTAAGAAAGAGATGAGAGAGATGGAGTTGAAGATTTTTATAAAAGAGAAAGGAGAGGGAAAGTGAAAATTTAGGTTTCTTTCTTTTCCCCCCTTTGAGTGGCCAGCTCCAAAACTTATATTTCCCCTTTTATACTAGTATTGCATGTGACTTTTAATGGGAAATGACATCATGCATGGCCCACTATAAATTCAATTTAAATCCTTCATATTTTCTTATTTACAAGTGCACCCCAACTGACTTTTCTTATATTACAATCAACACAATACTTATAATTTTATTCCAATTGCACACTAATAATTTTGAATTATACTATATTTAGTGTGTTTATTTTGTTATTTTGGTGTTTAATTATTTATTTTAGTGTTTAATTCTTAAGTTTATCATATTTTGTACCTAATTGCATGATTTGGTGTTTGTAGGTGTGAAATTGAAGAAAAAGAAAGTTTTAAGGGGCAAAAGAGGAAATTTAGCTTTTAGGGATTTTTAAAGATGAATCCTTTAGTCTAGTAGCTAACCATTCGGTTGAGTGACTTTTCATTCTGCCGAGTAGGGTATGATAAATAGGGCATGAAGAAAAGCATCACTCGGTAGAGTGAAATATCACTCTATCGAGTCACTCTAAGGGTTAAGAACAATGAACCTTCACTCAGTAGAGTGAAAATCACTCTACTAAGTCCAGTTGTTGAATTTAAATAGGACTCTGCTTTCTTTTGGTTTGGGAAGCTTTGACAGTCAAATTTCTTCCAATCTAGAGCTATTTAAGCAGAAAAAACACCAATTTAGGAGATCAATTTTCATGACACAAAAGTTTTAGTTAGTTTTAGTTTTGCACTTAAGGTTTAAAGGCTACAATTGAAGAATTTGCAAAGACTTCAAGAGCAGTTGATAGATTCTAAAGTGTTTGTATTGTTTTATTTATTTATTTATTTTTCTTTAGTTTTAAAATGAACTATGAGTAGTTCTTTTACTTTTGCTAAAAGATACTTGAATCGTTAAACTCTTATTGTAATGACTTAGTTGTGCTTTTATTCAATACAAGTTGATTATTTCTTAGTTTTGTACAATCTCATATCTTAGATTGTGTTAAGATTGATTGTTAACTTATTTGATTAATAGTTGGTGATTGATTCACATATAATATGTGATATGTATGCTCTTGATTTAGTTAATTAGTATTGATGTATGATTGTTTTCTGAATTAGAGATAATTATGTGTTAATATAAGTGGATTAAGACTGAGAAAAGTTGAACTAAGAATAGATTGAAGTTAAGTTTACTTGAAAAAGAGTTTAATATATGTTTAGGAGTTTAAACCGGATTCACATGCTAGGTGTTGAATTATTCTAAACAAGAAGGTTTAATACGTAGATTGATAGTTTGAATAAGCTACCTGGCCTTATATAATTGTTTTTTTCATAATCACTTGTGTTCTTTTTAAGTAAGTCGTTGCAATATTAGTTGAGGTGGATAGTCATTTGGCAGAAGTTGTCTTTATTATTGACTTTTACCAATTTACATTACTTTCTTTGTTTAAGTTTAGAATTCTCAGCTTAAATTTCTGCTTAATTATTTTGGCTTTATTACATTAGTTCTTTAAGTTATTTTTTTAGTTTGTTAAATTTTCACCATCACAAAACTTTGGATTTGTTTTACTATTTAGACACAATGTCCATTCTAAAATCTGAAACAAGCTTGCACTTACACAGTTTCCCTTAGGTATGACATTTAGGGTGTTAATCTTATTTTTCTATATTATTAGTCGATCTAGTACACTTGCTAGACACTGGTCAAATTTTTGGCATCGTTGTCGGGGAAATATTAGCATTTGTTTTTAGATTTTAAAGTGAAATTTATGTGTCTTTCTTCTTCCTTTTGATTTTTTATTCTTTATTAATTTTATTCTTTTATTCTTTGCTAGTGTCAATAGTTTATGGTACAAGGTGAGCCAATTTTACCTATTGACCCTGAAATTGAGAGAACATTTTATAGGATTATAAGATTAAGGCAAATAAATATGAATTTAAAAGAATAGGAACATAATAACCTTAATAACCACCATCTTCATGACCCACCTATAGTTGATCCACCTTTGATAGAGGAGCAAGGCATGAATAACCAAGCTCAAGGGAATGGTTTTAGGCCTAGAACCATTAGAGACTATACTACTTCTAGGTGGAATGAGGAACACAAGACTATAATGCTACCTAAGAATCAACATTTTGAGTTAAAAACTGCCACCATTACTGTAACACCCTGAAATTTCATCTATCACACACAATATATTTTAGAGCATGCATAGTAATCCTAGGACAGTTATCAGAGTGATTGCATTGGTATAACGTAGAGAAAACTGTAGAAATATAAAGGCTAAACGTGTTCACCCCTGAGTAATTAGGGATGGGTGATCGGTCTAGCAAGTGGAGTTAAGCATGTGATGAGATAATATGAGTTAAATGGAGTCCAATGATACAATTTGAGAAGAAATTGAGCCTAAACAGGCCTCCAAAGCAAGTAGAGAAACACTTTCTTAGTTATTGTAAAAAGGATTAACTAGAGATTTGACCGGGCTCTGAAAAAATCTACAGAGCTTCAAAAATTATTCTGATCATATAAATCCATTAGAAATAACATAAATAAGTTATTGGAAGTAAAAAATAAATTTTCTGACAATTTCAGAATTTCAAATTTTTGACTGGCTAAATTTACCTCCGGGGCTGGAAGTATGTAAAAATGACATCGGAATGAGTTGAAATTTTAAACACATGCTAGTACATGCTGGGAAAAATTTTAGGGCATTCTAACTTTGAGATCAAAAATTTATTTTCTTTTGAGCTAAAAAACCGAGATCGGATTAAAAGAGGGTTTAAATATGAGAATTTGACCACATGGAGACATGAGAGTTGTTATTATAATGTTATAATTAGGTGTATAAAAGCTAATATTAGTTAGATAAGGTGAAGTGCTTGAATTGGTGACAAGTGGCTTAACTTGAGGCCATTAGATTTGATAGTTAGCAAATGAATCTTAGACCTTCCTTTGGTAACTTGAAGACACCTTATAATAGCCCTTGAATATCTAAAAACAACCCCAAAATGTTTGTAACTTTCCCCTCTTATATAGCAAAATTCGAACCACCCATTCCTTTCCGCTTTTCCAACATTTTTACATGATTAAGCTTTCTCTCCTTGAATCTTAAGCCTAAAATTTAACCTCATACTCATAATTTCATACTCTTTGACCTAGGAAATGTCTTGCATCAAAGAAAGCCAAGAAATCAAAGAAAGAAGGTAAGAGAAAAATGACGTAATTTAGTGAATTCATGAGTTTTGAGTGGAATTAATTAGGGATTTTTACATAAAAATTTAGGGAATGATTAGGAGAATTATTTAGCAGCTTTTATTTGATTTAAATCATAGCATAAACTCATGAAATTCCTCCTTCTAATTTTGGCCTAAAGAGTAACTACAAGAGAAAGAGAAGAACAAGGAGGCAAAGGGCGAGTAGAAGGAAGAGTAGGTGTTTTCCAAGCTACCTAGAGGTTAGTGGTTACAAATTACATTTAATTTCATCAATTTTAATTGAATTATTGCAAAAATTACATTATGTAACTATGCATAATTGAGTAAATTAGTGAAATAAATTAACATAACTTGATAAAATGATGAATTGCACTAATATAAACTTAAATTGGTAAAGAAAACAAATTAAAAGAAGTAATTCCTAAAGAGGCCGAATGGTATACCTTGGGTAAACCTAAGTGAGATTTATGTTTATTAAGGTATTTAAGTGTATTTAGACATTATAATGCATAAGGAAGATAATGGATGTGATTAAAATGAAAATTATTAAGTGTACATAATAATGGTTTAGTATAAATAATGATGGAAGTATAGTAACTTTAATGATTTTAAGGTAAATCAAATGTAGGTGAGTATAATGATGCTTGAAATGAATATAGAGATATGAATGATATGTAATTGGGGAAGAAAACATAATGTAGGTGGAACTTTGTGAAGTGGTCGAATGGTATGTGGTAGAATAATGACATGGTTTAGTTATTTTTTGTGATATTATACATAAAAATGAGAAATATGTTAATGACAAGTGTGAGAAGGTGTAAATTAAGTCAAAAGAATAATGACAAAGTCAAATAAATATGAATAATGATGTGGAATATAATGTGATATAGAAAGAACATATCCCTTAAAAAATAGTGGATAATCTAGGAGCCTAGAATATAATAGCTAGCAATAGAGGCTGACATACCACGGTGTAAAGTGAGATTTGATTAGTATGTATACCAAAATTGGTCTTGCCAGCATATTATACGGTACACTGGAGAATCTAGTATCGTACCTCGTGTTGTACGGTCCCTCCAGTGTATTTACATTTAGACATAGACATACTAGAATATTTGGCTATTGTGCTTGTGTCGTGCAGTTCCTCTAGTACATCAAGATCATTAGATTCCTCATCCCATTTATCCAGTTCGAGGATTTTCATTAGTTACTGCTAGGGGCAAAATTGTAATTTTGTAAGTAAATGAAAGAAAAAGATAATTATAACATAAAAGATATTAAAGATATAATAAAATAATGAAAAAGATGAAAAATGGGAGTAAAGAAGTTAAATTGATGGAATAGATGAAAAAAGGCAAAATGGTAATTAAGGAAAAGTCCAAGGACTAAAACGTAATTTGCCACCTTATAAGCTAATTTAGGGACTAAAATGGAAATTTAGCATCTAAAGCGAAATAAAGGCCAAAGGTAACAAAAAGATGAAAAATTAGAATTAAACAAAATAAAAGGTGGCAAAAAGAAAGATTTAGGGACCAAATGGAAAATTTTCCAAGTGTAGGAAATTATATAAATTTAAATGAAGAAATTAAATAAAAGAAAATTTTAATAGTAATTTAACACATTAAGTAAACAAATTTTAAGATTATTTAAGTAAAATAAATATTAAAGGCAAAATGGTAATTTTGCTTAAATTCACATTAGATGAAATTTTGTGTAGTTGTATTCACTATTAGGCAACAAAGTTGCTTAGTGCGTGGTTTATTTTGACTGTGCGTAGGGATAGGTCAAGGAAGGAGATAGCAAAGGAATACCAGTGGCATGTACATATGAAGACCCTCCGGATATGTGATGTATATAAATAAAAATATGTAACGTAATGTGACTAGATATTTACGTTTTGGACTCGATGTATGGAATACAATGTGTAATAAATTTTAAATGTTAGTGGATGTCATAAAAAAAGTGATGTGAACACTGTGTTGGACTGATTAGTTATGATTGATAATAGAAGTGCCATGTATGGAATTGAAGTATTAGAGGTGGAGATTACTATTTGGGAGTGTAAAATTTACCATTTGCAGGTTTGGGTGGCATAAAATATAAACCATTATGTTGCTGAAATTTTTATGAAATAAATGGTAAACTAGTGACACTAAGTAAATGTAAGCATTAAAGTGTTAAATTAAACTATCGACGCATTACTTAGATTCAAATGTATCTCTATAACATCATGGTAACTATAATAATATCATTCGATTTATAGTAATATGATGGAATGTAGGGCGTCACAATTACCATGGTCCAAAAGAATTAGTTTTTAGGATCAAAAATTGGGGATCCAGCCCAACATTTAGATATTTTTCAAGAGATTAGTGACATAGTGCAAATACCAAATGTATGTATGGATGCTATTAGACTTAAGTTGTTTCCTTTTACTCTCATTAGTAAAGCAAGGGATTGGTTGTAAATGTTATCGAGTCAATCCATTAGATCATGAGACCAAATAGAGGAAAAATTTTTAGTTAGATTCTTCCCACCTACAAAAATAGCCACAATTAGGAACAATATTTACAATTTTCAGCAATTCTATGAGAAGCCATTTTATGAGGCCTGGTAAAGATTTAAGAGACTTCTCAAAAGTTTTCCACACCATGAAATTGCTATATATCAATTAATGTCTACTTTTTATGCAGCTATGAATTAGACAACTAGGTCTCTCCTATATACAGCTTCAAGAGCTTCAAGTAAAAGCTTTATGAATAAGGTACCTGAAGAAGCTTTCCAATTACTTGATTAGATGGCTACTAATGATGCTCATTGGGCAAGTACCAGGACCATGCAGAAGAGGCAAGTTGTACATAGTGTAGATGAGGCAGCCATGCTACGGGCACAAATAGAGTTGTTAAAGAAATAGGTAAGTGGTTTAAAGGTTTAAAATTTGTCATCTTTATCTTAATCATGTAACACTTATACAGGAACATATGTAGCACCTGAAAATAAGAGTGAGGAGGGCTTAGGTACATTAGTGGAAGAAGTGAATGCATTGAACCCTTATAGAAATACCTATAATCTTGGGTGGAGAAATCACCTTAATTTTTCATAGAGAGAAGAGAACCATGCATCTACATCCAATAATCAACCTAGGGCTCCCTTTAACATAAATGTAGCTTCTCTTAGCAGTAACTACCCACCTTACCAAGCTCAAGCCCAACCAAACTATCCATCCACATATCAAGCTCCACCATATCAACCCCTAGGTTTTCAAGCTAGACCTCAACCCCTATAAGATAGAAAACCCAACTTAGAGGAAATATTTATTAGCATTATGACCACCCAATTCTCATTTATGGCTATTCAAGATGCTAGGTAGAAATCTCAGGATATTTGGATGAGAAATCAAGATGCCTTAATTAGGAACTTACAAACTCAAGTAGGCTAACTTGCAAATTTGATCTCAAATAGGACACATGGCACTTTTTCATCTAATGTGGACTAGAACCCAAATGAGAAAGCAAAGGCAATCACTTTGAGAAGTGGAAAAGAGGTGAAAGAAGCTAAAAATGGTAAAAATTCTTCTGATTTGGTGGAACCAACAACAAATGTAAGTATCATTAAACCCAATGTTAATAATGACATGCTTACTATTGTTGAGAAAAGTAAAGGTAAGGAAAAAACTTGTTTCTACTGTACTTGATGAATCTAAATTACCTTATCCATCTCTAGCTAGGAAGGAAAAGCATAATGGATAGTTAATTAGATTTTTAGATTTGTTTAAAAAGTTGCATGTAAATTTACCATTTGCTAAAACTTTATTGCATATGCCTAAATATGCTAAGTTTATGAAAGAACTATGTTCTAATAAGAAAAAGCTAGAGGGAGTAGGAATGGTTCAATTATCTAAAAACTATAGTGCAGTTTTAATGAAAAAAATTTCTGAAAAATTAGAGGATCTTTGTAGTTTTACTTTGCCATGTGATTTAGGGCAAAATTTTGTTGGTCATGCATTATTTGATTTGGGTGCTAGTATAAACTTGATGCCTTGTTCAATTTGCAGCAAATTAAACTGGGAGACATCAAGGAAAACCAAATGACACTACACTTGGTGGATAGATTAATGAAAAAACCAAAGGGCATAATAGAGGACTTATTAGTAAAGGATGGAAATTTTATATTTCCAGTTGATTTTATAGTAATGGATATAGAGGAGGGCTGTAAGGTGCCATTGATAGTGGGAACGCCATTTCTAAACACAACAAAAGCATTAATTGATGTATATGGACAAACAATTACTTTGAGGTTTAATGAGGAAGAAATGGTTTTTAATGTTAATAAGGTGATGAAACACCCTTCTTATGACTTTGAAGAGTCCATTTGCATTGTGAATAGTGTTTAGGAATATGTGGAGTAGAAATAAGAGGAAATTTTGTTAGATGATGCACTACAAGATTGTTGGATACATTTAAGGAACAAGGAGGAAGCTGGAAAGAAAGAAGAGGAGCTGATAAAGGAGCTGGAAAAAGAGTATGATGAGGAAGGAACAAAAGAGGATGAATTATCCCCTCCTAAGGGAGAAAATATTTATAAACTTAAAACCCTCCCGTCACATTTAAAATATGTATTTTTATAAGATAAAACAAAACTAGTAATTATTTATTCGCTTTTAATAGGTTTGGAAGAAGAGATGCTTGTGAAAGTGTTGAAGAAGCATAAAGGAGCAATCAGTTAGGAGACATCCAACTTAAAGGGAATTAGTCCTAGTTACTGTATACATCGTATACCTATAGAGTGTGACTTCAAGCTGGTGGTGCAAACCCAAAGAAGACTTAATCCAGCTATGCAAGAAGTAGTAAAAAAAGAGGTACTTAAACTACTAGATACGGTATTATTTATCCCATTTCTGATAGTAGTTGGGTGAGTCCAGTACAATGTGTGCCTAAAAAGGAGGGTATGACTATGGTAACTAATGAGAAAAATGAACTTATCCCAAAAAGCACAGTGACGAGATGGAGGGTGCATATAGATTATAGGAGGTTGAACAATGCCATTAGCAATGATCATTTTCTAGAGAGGTTTGCTGGGAATAGATTTTACTATTTTTTAGATGGTTATTCGTGATATATGCAAATACCTATAGCACCAAAAGACAAAGAAAATACTACATTCACATTCCTTTATGACATATTTGCATATAAGAGAATGCCATTTGGTCTTTATAATGCCCAAGCCACCTTTCAAAGGTGTATGATGGCCATATTTCATGATTTCATTGAAAAATTCATAGATGTTTTTATGGGTGACTTTACTTTGTATGGTTGTGATTTTGAGTCTTGCTTGAATAACTTTGCTTTGGTCTTAAAAAGGTGTAAAGAAACCAACCTTATCCTTAATTGGTAAAAATGTCACTTTATGATTAGGGAAGGTATAGTTTTAAGGCATAAGATCTCTAAAAAGGGAATTAAAGCAGATAAGGGAAAAATAGATGTGATTGCTAAGTTGCCTCCCCCTACTAGTGTTAAAGGAATTAGGACTTTTCTTGGTCATGCTAGATTCTATTGTCGGTTTATTAATGATTTTTCCAAAATTGCAAAATCACTTTCTAATTTACTATTTAAAGATGCTACATTTAACTTTGATGGTGAGTGTTTGTAGGCTTTTAATTTACTGAAGCAAAAGTTAATTATAGCACTGGTAATAGCATCAGTAGATTGGATTTTATAGTTTGAAATAATGTGTGATGCTAGTGATTATATAGTAAGAGTAGTTTTAGGATAGTGGAAGAAGAAGATTTTTCATATACCATCTACTATACCAATCATACACTCACTGGAGCTCAATTGAATTATACTACCACAGAGAAGGAGTTTTTGGCAATAATCTTTTCTTTTGAAAAATTTAGGTCATATATCTTAAGATCCAAAGTCACAGTGTGGTCGGACCATATGGCTCTTCGACACCATTTTGCTAAGAAAGATTTTAAACCCAGGCTTATTGGATGGGTTTTACTATTGTAGGAATTTGATGTAGAAATAAAGGATAAAAAGGGAGCTAAAAATTTTATAGCCGACCATCTATCATGATTGGATTATACTTATATAGAAAAGGGAGAAATATTCGATTTATTTTCTGATGAACATATTTGTGCTATTTATTCTTGTGTAGGTTCAGTTCCTTGGTACGCTAATATTGCTAATTATCTTGCAAAAGGTTACCTGCCAAAGGATTTTACTTGGCAACAGAAAAAGAAGCTAAAAGCCGATGTAAGGCATTATCTATGGGATGACCTTTATTTGATCAAGATATGTCTGGATCAAGTGCTTAGGAGATGTGTTCCAAAGGAGGAGCAAGAGGATATCATGAGATAATGTCATGGAGGAGAGGTTGAATGTCACCATGGACCAAACCATACACTTCAAAAAATTTTACAGTAAGGTTTCTTTTAGGATTTTCTTTTCACTGATGTTAAATCTTTTATAGAGTTATGTGATAGGTGTCAACGGGTAAGAAATATATCTAAGAGGGATGAGATGCCCATGAACAATATGTTAGAAGTTGAAATTTTTGATGTTTGGGGTATTAATTTTATAGGGCCATTTCCAAATTCATGTGGACTTGAGTATATCCTAGTAGTTGTGGATTATGTGAGTAAATAGGTAGAAGAAGAAGTCACTAGGATGTGTGATGCTAGAGTTGTGCTTAAATTCCTTAGGAGAAATATTTTAACTAGGTTCGGGGCACCAAAGGCTATTATAAGTAATGGAGGCAAGCATTTTGTCAACCATTAATTTAGAACATTGCTTCGAAAATTTGGTGTCAAGCATAAAATAACAACCCCATATCATCCTCAAGCAAATGGGCAAGTAGAAGTGTCTAATAGGGAGCTAAAATCAATTTTAGAGAAAACAATAAATAGTACTAGAAAAGATTGGTCTCAAAAGTTAGATGAGGCTTTCTAGGCCTATAAAACTACATATAAGACCCCTATAGGTATGTCTCCATTTTGTTGGTTTTTGGAAAAATGTGTCATTTTCCAGTTGAATTAGAACATAAGGCATATTGGGTGACAAAACTACTTAACTTTGATTTGAGATGTGTAGGAGAGAAAACAAGTTTACAGCTTAATGAACTTGCTGAGTTTTGATAATGGTCATATGATAATGCAACCCTCTACAAGGAAAAGACAAAATGTTGGCATGACAAGAGGTTAAGTTTGAAGGAATTTGCTCCTAGGATTCTAGTCTTATTGTACAATAGTCAATTGCGATTGTTTCCAAGTAAGCTGAAATCAAGCCATATAAAGTGTTGTCTAGCAATGAATTTGGAGTGGTGACCATCAAGAGTCCAAAGGATGGGTGTGAATATAAAGTCTATGGGCATAGATTAAAGCCTTATCACATTGGGCAAGTGGAGGTTGCTAAAGCAACCATGGTTTTGCTGGACTATTAATAGAGTTCTAAAAGTCTAGTTGAGGACTTGCCAAACTCAGAACTACACTCCTTCCTTATCTTTGTGTGTGTTATTTGGTTTTGTTCTGTGCTGATAGTTTATATGATTTGGTTTGATTTTGTTAGTTTGTGTTTTGTGTTATTTTTGTGTTGCAATGTGAGTTAGTTTGTTTTTGGTTTTATGCTCAAGTGTTTCATAAAGTGAAATATGACAGATGCAATATTAGTGTTGGGAGTATAGCTCATGTTGTTATATCAGTAGTCATTTTTATGCAATAATTTTTGTGTAGTCTAGGCATATTCAATGTTAGGGGTATTTTAATTTGTTTATGCTTAGAAGATAAATTTTTGCTAAGTGCTTCTAATTCTTTGGTGGAATTATGATATTGTTGAAGAGGAATTAATCAAAGTAGTAAGGCAATTTAGGTGAACATCAAGTCAAAAATTTATTTTGAGATTTATTATGCTTGAAGAACAACATAGCATTTTCTGGATTTTTTTTGTGAACCAAGACCATTCACTCCGTAGAGTGGATTTTTCACTCCACTAAATGTATCATACAATGCCTAAATTTTATATTAGCTTTAATTGGTCCAGTGGCTCATTACTTGGTAGATTGAATTTTCACTCCACCAAGTGCTACACTACTAAGAAGAATGAGAATTCACTCTACCAAGTCCCTTTGAATGCCCTATGCTTGTCATTCTTTTTCAATTTTTAATACAGAGGCTTGCCATTTAGTAGAGTGAAAAGTCACTCCACTGAGTCTCTCTTCACTCCACTGAGCTATCCACTATAAAACCCCCAATTTTTTTTACTCCACCATGCACTCTCTCCTCTGTCTCAAAAATTTTGCTTTCACTCTCTCACTTGCCTAACTCACTCTAGCGAGGTAATTAGGTTTTTTTTTCTTGATTGACCATCTTTGCATGCTTAATTTAATTAAGTAAGTCTTTTCTTTCACTTTAAGTCTTTCAATTAGACATTATAGTGACTATTTACTTGGGGTTTTTGTTCTTCATTATGTACATTTTGTCTCACTTACTGTGACATCTATTTGATAATATTCTTGCCCCTATTGATTATTTTTTCATTGAGTGTTGGAAATTGCTCTTGAAATTTACATTCGGGTTTTAAATGGTTAAACTTACATTCAATTTAGCTTAGTTAAGTTGTAAACACCACATGTTCCATCAAATTCCTCAAAGATTAAGTTCATTCTTTGTGCTTAAATTTTCTTCTTCTTAATCATTATAAATCATTCTCATATGTTGGCATTTTGTTTCCACACTTGATTTAACACTATTTTACACTTAAATTTATTCATTAACATGTGATGAATTAGGTCTACATATTGAGTGTCTTTCTTATGTATGCTTATTGACCCTTACATATTATGGCATTGATTTTGGCCATTATTACTTTCTGTAGTGGCACTTAAAAGATCAAACAAGAGTGAAGCTTCAAGCTCATCTGGAACTCACCTTCAGGCATACATTAATGAGGAAGCTAGACAATTATATGAATATATTAGGGAGGTCAATTTTGTCAAGCTAGTTTATTTGAAGCAATTTTATCTGGATATAACATATGGAAACTTTTAGGACGAGATTTTCCCTTTGATTAGAAATATTGGTTGGGAGAAGTTAATCAAAAGGCAACTGGAGGTGTACCCATACCTATCAAGAAACATCTTCATAACATTTTAGCTTAATTTTGAAGATGAACAAGAAGTAGGCAGAGTCAGTTTTAAGCTTGGTAAGAAAACTCACCACATGCATTTTCTAGAGTTTACATAGAAATTGGGATTTCCCACAAATGGTATAGGCAAATTACCCAATGCCACCCCACAAGAGAATTGGGAATTCATTCGAGATCCCATAAAGGCTCATACTTTAGGCAATTATGCACTTTGAGTTCTTTACCCTTTTTTTATCCCTTACCTTCTTTAGCTGCCTTGGCAGCCTAGGTACAATTAATGCTAAGGAATGCATGTTTTTAAGATGTATGGTTGAAGGTATATGGATTAATGGTGCATTCCTTTTGTGCCAAAAAATAAAAGAATTGTAGAAATAAAGAGTACTATTAAAGAGACATCACTAGGGTAGAGTGCAACTATCATGGCTAAAGCTGTGGGTCATATAGACATGAGGGAATCTCTTGGAGAGCCAGCATTCATAGACTATGAGATGTTGATGTGGATGAAGGCATTAGTCAAGAAGCTACGCGTAGACATTA
Organism: Excoecaria agallocha; assembly: GCA_037975025.1. Lineage (NCBI taxonomy): Eukaryota > Viridiplantae > Streptophyta > Magnoliopsida > Malpighiales > Euphorbiaceae > Excoecaria > Excoecaria agallocha. The sequence continues at coordinate 1,290,287 of JBBPFJ010000022.1, read as the reverse complement.
GTTTGATCGGGATGAATATTTGAGGCTAGTCACTATTGGTAGAAATTGAAAGGAAGATCATGATCCCGCTACTCATGCTCTTGCTGCACTAGAGGAAGCCTCGCCCTAAATGCTTGCTTTATGAATCAAGTGAACAATTGGTTGGATAATATGCAAATAGTATAAATGAAGTGAAGCAGACTTTTGAGTAGTTTGTTGCTAATTTCTGGGAACAATATCCACCACCACCACTCCCACCATCCAAATGAGCTGAATATCAGTTTGCTGTGGACAAAAAATTTTTGAGGGGGGGAGGGGGGCTGAGCTTCTCTAAACTTAGTTTTACTTAAATTTAGGAAGTATAATCTAATTCTCCCCTTTATGAAAACACTTATGTTTATTTTCTTGTTTTTGTGTTTGCTTTCTTTTGAAGTTTTATTTGTTTTTTCTGTAAGGTTAACTATAAGAGAAACTTTGAATTTTTCTTTAAGTAATAGTACTTTTAAATGTTGCTAGTTATTTTAGTAGTTTGTTTTACTGTTTTAGTTACTCTAGCCAAATAGTTAGTTTAGAATTATCACTTAGCCTACACTAGACTTAGTTTGCCTTAATTTTTTTTCTTTGAAATTGAACTAGTTGAACTTGAACTTAGAATGTGTATTATTTAAAATATTTGTTTAGCATTAAGACAAACATGTTGTTTAATGAGTTTTCAGCTAGTTTAACATTCAACTTGACTTATATTTGTTAGTTTACACTTTTTAAGCACCAAGACTAGTTTTGAAATAAGAGAAAAACCAATGCATTGTAGTAGTTAGGGAAGGAATTTTAGAACACTAGAACCTTCCTTATCTCCCTTCAAAGCATAGAAATAACTTAGACAACTTAGAAAGTGATTTAGGAAAATCTTTTCTCGTTAAGACATATTTGAGACTATTTACCTACCTTATGTGTTTAAATTATCCCTTGTTAGCCATTTTGAGCTTAATGAGGTGTGCTTAATGTATGCCATATTTATTATTTTTGTTACACTCATTTATTAACTATATAGCCTAACTCTAGAATTGGATAGATTAACTTTTGTTTGGTATTGTAAAAGGTATAGTAAGATAGTTTTGGGATTATTAGCAAAGGTTATAAATGAAGTTAAGAAAATAGTGAAAAAATTTTACCCTATAGCTACCCATTTTATCATATTATTGCCAGTAATGAAGCTAGATTAAGAAGAAGAAGAAGAAGAAGAAGAAGCTAGTGTGAAAGAAAGAAACAAAGCTAGCATATATGGAAAAATTTTAAATGTAGGGTAGTTACAAGGGAAAGCAATTATGACTTCTAAAAGGGGATCAATTGTGAATTTGTGAAAGTTGTAATAGTGCTTGCTCTTCAAAAGTACTTTAAATATGCAGGGATAAGCAAGTTTGGCTTAACATTATATTTTTGAGTCAGTGGGATGAAATTTTAGAAATGTCGGTCTATCTTGTCATATAATGGCTATTCTTTTTTATTATCTATTGTCCATTCTTTGATAACCAATACCTTAATCACATTACAACCTTTAAAGAACCAAGTGATTCTATGTTTTCTTTTGAGTTGTTTACAGAAGATGACCTTCGGGTTTTGGTACTAAAGGAGTGGCTTATGGTGTTTCTAGAGTTTCAAGTGCGAAACCATTTGTAAACTTAGGCATACATCTATTCTAAGCTTGATTATGAATTTGCATTGGTATTGTGATTTTTGGCAATGTTTGTATTATTTTGGTCTTGAACACACATAAGGAAACTAGCTCATATTGCTTTGCTTGAATTTATTTTAGTTAGAATTTTGTTAAGTGCTTTTGTTAATTGCTAAGCTTGGTTTTGAAATGCATAATTCTTGATTGAAGTTTGGTTATTTTGAGAAGTTCATTTGTTATAATTAGCTCGGGAGCAAGCAAAGGCTAAGTGTGGGATATTTGATAATTGTGAATTATACTATGTTTTAATTTGTGTTTTGTGTGTTTATAATGTTATTTTGGTGTTTATATATTTAATTTAGTGTTTAATTGTTAAGTTTATCATATTTTGTACCTAATTGCATGATTTGGTCTTTTTAGGAATGAAATTGAAGAAAAAGAAAGTATTAAGGGGCAAAAGAGGAAATTAAGCTTTTAGGGATTTTTAAAGACAAATCCTTTAGTCCAATAGCTAGCGACTTGATGGAGTGACTTATCACTCTATTGAGTAGGGCATACTAAATAGGGCATGAAGAAAAGCTTCACTCAGTAGAGTGAAATATCACTCTATCAAGTCACTCTAAGGGTCAAGAACAGTAAAGCTCCACTCAGTTGAGTTAAATATCACTCTATCGAGTCTAGTTGTTAAATTTGAATAGGACTATGCTTTCTTCTTATTTAGGAAGCTTTGGCAGCTGAATTTCTTCCAATATTAAGCTATTTAAGCAGGAAAGAACACCGATTTAAAAGATTGATTTTCATGAATTAAAAGTTTTAGTTAGTTTTAGTTTTGCACTTAAGGTTTAAATGTTACAATTGAAGACTCTGCAAAGACTTCAAGAGCAGTTGATAGGTTTTAAAGTGTTTGTATCTTTTTATTTATTTATTTATTTATTTATTTTTCTTCAGTTTTAAGATGAACTGTGGGTAGTTTTTTTAATTTTGCTAAAGGATACTTAAATCCTTAAACTTTTATTGTAATGACTTAGTTGTGCTTTCATTCAATACAAGTTGATTATTTCTTAGTTTTGTGCAATTTCATATCTCAGATTGTGTTAAGATTGATTTTTAACTTATTTAATTAATAGTTGGTGATTGATTCACATATAATTTGTGATATGCATGTTCTTGATTTAATTCATTAGTATTGATGAATGATTTTTTTCTAAATTAGAGATAATTGTGTGTTAATTCAAGTGGATTAAAACTGAGAAAAGTATAACTAAGAATAAATTAAAGTCAAGTTTGCTTGAAAAAGAGTTTAATGGATATCTAGGAGTTTAAACTAGATTCACATGCTAGGTGTTGAATTGTTCTGAACAAGAAGGTTTAATGCGTAGATTGATAGTTTGAATAAGCTATATGGCCTTATATAACTTGTTTTTCCATAATTACTCGTGTTCCTTTTAACTGAGTTGTTGCAATATTAGTTGAGGTGGATAGTCCTTTAGCAAAAGTTGTCTTTATTATTGATTTTTACCAACTTACATTACTTGTTTTGTTTATGTTTAGAATTATTTGCTTAATTATTTTGGCTTCATTACGTTATTTCTTTAAGTTATTGTTTTAGTTCATTAAATTTTCATCATCACAAAACTTCGGATTTCTTTTACTCTTTGTACACAGTGTTCATTCTAAAATCTAAAACAAGCTTGCTGTAATGACTATACTAGATAATCCTGATTACTGTTATTAATTACGTTCATTAATCCTGTAAATCCTGTGAGTTATCTGTTATCGATGCCTATATGAGTATACATACATTCATACTATACAAGTCATATCAGATTGAGGGTTATACTTTATCATGCTGTTAGGTATTTTTTACATAACTTAATAATTACATGACTTTAAAGCGAAATATATACATCATTTAACCAAAAATATACAAAAGCAAGCTCATACATCAAGAAGATCTTTCTATTCTGATGTTGGCTTTGGAAACTTTTGGTTTTGTCCCTGGACAAAATGTCTAACCTGCAAACCTACACGGATAAACACCCATGCTAAGCTACAAAGCTTAGTAGGGAACAAACTAACAACATAACCACTTATAGTGGTTATCACCAAGCATGCAACAATGGTACAAAAATAAATTGCATAGATTTCATTAATAAAGTAATAAAGTAGTAATACATAAATATATATGCAATATTAAAAGGAATAACTATTTCATTAAATTATATAATGAAAGATTGTAAACTATTTGTGCATATTATTCATCTTATAAATTGTGCCCGCTTCATTTCCTGTGGGTGTGGATAATGGGTGCTGTGGATACCATAAGGTATCGAGTCTATAAATACCCGGAGGTATTAATATTGTGAATACCCGAAGGTATCAAATCTGTGACCCATTGGTCCAAAACTATGGTCTCATGTAGAGACAAACTATGGACTCATAAGAGTCAGACTATAGCAGCTGCAACTATAACCCTATAGGCATGCCTATCTATCCATAACCAAGTCTTTATGTGCAGGCATTACTCAATTCACATACCATTATATCGATGCTAGGATTGAGTTATCATATTTATCATCTATAAAGACCACTCATATAAATATACATTATAATCAGGACAGTCTACTATAATCCAATAGCATATTACTTCAATGAGGTGAATATATATATATATGGATACATAAACATAAGCACTATTCATAGAAAAGCAAGGGTATGCATTAATAATTATGATACAATAGCATACCTGGTCAATCTTTAAAGCAACACATTCGGGCATAGTTTATTATAATGGAAAATAAATAAAATAAAATAAGAAACACATACTTATTGTCGCGCTCAATATAGTAATCGCGCTCGCAACACTTATCGCGCCTGCGATATTGTTCGCACTCATCAACAGCAAGCAATGGCCTATATGAACATTCCTTGATGTCGCACTCATGACACAAGGCGACAGTTTGATGTTGTGCTTGCGACATAAGTTGCGCTCTCGACACAAAGCGACGGTTCAAAAGCTTCAACGTTCATTCCTCAAAAATCCTGTAAGTTAATTTCAAAACTCAAATTGCATCTCAATTTCAACATGCCAAATGGCTTTTTCTGAAAACACTATTTTTTACAAAGTTTTAGGCCTATATTTATAGTTTCCAAAACATCAAAAGTCTCCTCAATAGGACATGTAAATCTTTAGATATTCCAGAAAACTACAGACTGTTCATGAAGATAAAATAATAATCACAATCATATTTCAATACCAATTTTCACTATCAAGCAGTGAAAATAAGGTTTCAGTTTCTTCTAACAAAATCAAGGTTTATAAGTCTAATTTCTATAAAAAAATTGAATTTCATCATTTGGACAACTATAGCTCAAGATATGAGCAAAAATGTATAGACTGGTCAAGTGATCCTTAAAACAGATTTTCATGTTTTTCAACCAAAACTTGTATATTTTCAACTCTAAACCCTTCTAAGCTTGAAATCATCCATAAAATATATGAGAGAGACATTCAAGGTCTCCCTCTCTTATGAACAAAACATCAAACATACACAAAAACCTAAGTTCCCATACCTTGTTAAGCTCCAAGTTCTTCAACCTTGGAGAGCCTCCTTCCCCTTTCTTTTGCTTGATTCTCCTTTTATAATACACTTTCATGAATATTTCTCAAGCTAGTCAAAGATAAACACATAATAAAGAAGAATCAAGGTTACCTTAAGATTAAACTAAGTAAATCCTTGTTCCTTTGATCAAAACCCCAAGAACTCTAGAGAGAGAAAATGAAAGAGAGAGTTTAGGGTTAGAGAGAGAGGTTGAAGATGAAGAGTGAAGACCAAGGGTTGGCCGGCCACCTCTTCATCAAAATATCTTCCTTCCTTTCTCATTTGATTGGCCCAAATGTCATGTAATTGGAATTCTTGCTATTTGGTCCTTTAACTTTTCTTTATTTCTAATTCTACCCCAAAACTTACCCTTTAGCTTTTTAATTAGGTCCTTCTATAAGTATTTACTCATAATTAAACATGGACACTAATAATTAATTAGTGATTATTCTCCTAGGGTATAAGGAGGGGCATTACACTTGCACTTACACAGTTTCCCTTAGGTACGATATTTAGGGTCTTAACCTTATTTCCATATTTTACAAGCCGATCTAGTACACTTGCTAGACACCGGTCACACACATAGATATATAACTATTTTACCCTTCAATACATTAAAAGAATAAATTATTAAATCTTGACTAGTAATGCATCATCTAATTATGCTTAATTAGACATTATCATCATAAGAATCCCATGAATCCACCTAGGGCCAATGTTGGGTCCTTACAGCTAGTGACCAGATATATATGTTAAGAAAAGCTCTTTATGGCAAAAAAAAAAAAACCTATGGTATGGTATGGTATGGAATAAGTGATAGTTACTTACTAAATTTGTGGTTCTATAAAAGTTATAATGAAGCAACTTTGTATGTCAAACATCAAAGATGTTTTTCTTATAGTTTCACTCTATGTTGATCTTTTGGTGACTAGCAATAACCTAAAGTCTACAAATGGACTTTAGAAAGCAAATAAACAAGCTTTTTGAAATGACTAACCTTGGAAGTATGTCATATTTCTTGGGAATGAAGGTTAATCAATTTTCTCAAGGAATTTTTATTTCTTAAAAAAATGCTAGTGAAGTTTTAAAGAAGTTTTACCTTAGAAAATGCAAACCTATAAGCACACCTACAATTCAAGGAGAAAAATTAAGAAAAGATAATGGATTTGCTTTGTTTGATGCTCGAATCTATAGAAGTTCCATTGCTTCCCTACTGTGTTTATTAACCACCAAGCCAAATATTATGTAAGCACTAAGTATGCTATCAATATTTGTGCATACACCAACCAAAACTCACCTCAAGTCATACTACAAGAAAATTAAAAAATATCAATGAAAAATAGCAACGAAATATTTGGTTGCAAATTTGACGGTTAGTATTTTTTAGCAACAAAATTAGAATTTCCGTTGGTATTTTTACCAACAAAATTAGATTTTTCATTACTATTTTTACCAACCGAATAGAAATTCGGTTACTATTTTTAGCAACCGAAATCAATTTCCGTTGCTATATTTAGCAACCGAATAGAAATTCCATTGCTATTTATAGGAGCCGAAATCAATTTCCGTTGCTATTTCTAGCAACCGAATTAAAGTTTCTATTGCTAAATTCGATCGGTATTTAAAAAAATTGCGACAAAATTGTTGTCGCTATTCCGTCACTAAATTATTGTTGATTTTTTACTCAAAATTACTTTTACTTTGAAAGATAGAAAATCAATATTTATGTAGAAGCCTATATCTAACAATTGAAATAAAAGTGCACTTGCAATCATCCATTGTTGTACTTAAGACCTTTGATGACATTTAAATACAAACATGATAAGAAAGAAATAAAATTTGACATAAAAAGTGATACTGCTTCTATTATATAGGGTACATAATTAAATTTCTGTTAATAGATGCTTGCATACATGCACATTTTTCTCTACAACCCCCTATTAACTCTAATCTTTAGGAAATTATCAGTCAAAACATACATCCTTTGGTACTTGTTTTCAAAAGTTTTCCTTTTTCAGATATCTAGAGTTCCAAAGTGCATGAAAATACCAACTACAATATATCCATAGAAGAAACTTTCATGACAAAATAGTAAATTGAAAGCAAATCATACTGCAAAAGGTCATTAAGTGAAAATATAAATGAAGTTGGAATTAAAAAGGTACTGAACATCAATAAAATCAAATAAGTACTTATAGTTTAAACAAATTTTACAATCTTAGCAATTACATTGACAAACGAAGAATATACGTCTTTATGAATAGATAAATCCAATGTTTTCTATTTGAGAATTATTACCAGTCCTGAAAGAAAGGAAAATTATTATATTGAAAGCGTATAAATAAAATGACAACCAGTTCCAATCAGATGCACACCCTAAGAAATTTAAATCAGATATATTGATTTATTTCATTCATTGGGACTATAATATAAGCACTACAATCCTTTACCAATCCTTTACTTCTTTAACACAATAGACATTAGACTACAAAGAGCAAACATAATAACTTGAGCAAAGCTGGTATTGATTGAAATACCACATGTTCATAGCATGGATTCAGCATCATAATCGCTTCTCTTCAAAGTTTGGACAAAATATCAATAAGAACAAATTAAATATAAGTCCAAACTATATACTATCCTAAACCATCTCAGCCTAGGTAGTAAAAGGGTACAAAATTACTGTAGTCAGAGATTATTCACCAATTTTGATAGCATCTAAATTCAATTGTGAAATTGATTTTAGATCACCTTAGCTACAACTACTAAAAAACCATTAAGCAGTGTATGAAATGCCAGTGGCTTTAAAGAAGCAATATTATGATACTAGATTAGCCTGGAAAGACATAAAAAACCATTAAGTAGTGTATGAAATGCCTATGGCTTTAAATAAGTGCCTCCAAATAAATGATAATGCACTTACTCACTCTTATACCTCAAAATTAAGCAAATTATATATATAAAGAAAAAACCTTCCAATCTAAGCTAAAGTTCACTATCTCTCAGCAGTTAATAACCTAAACAAAAAGCTCGAGATCTTTACCAATAGGAACAAGTATCTCTAATTACCACATCATCAAAAATACGAGCAAGCATGTAGGATTATTAGTATTCACCAATCTATGTAATTGCAAGAAAATAAAAAAATCAAAAGTTGGAAACCAATTCTTGTTAAATCATACAAATAGTAAGCCAAGCTATTCCATATAAATAAACTAATAACAAGTAGCTCAAGTAAGTTTCTCTGAAGATCCTCTATTTTTTTCTAAAAAGTTGCATTAACATTTCTCTCCAGTAAATGCCTTCTTGCTACTTCAAAAGCAACAATGTTGCAACTTGATAACACCGTCAATAGAGCATAAACACAAATTATTTCACATTAGTAGCATGCACTCAACTAAAAATATACAAACATAGAACAAATTATTTCACATTAGTAGGCTGAGAACAACAAGATCATCAACATTAGCAGCTCGAAATTTTTTTTCAAACAGAGTGATGAAAATACAAAGAAAAAAATAAAGCTGTTATGACACCAAATACATTTAAAAGAAAGAATAACCACCTCTTACTTTAGATACTATCAATTTTTGATGACACCAAATACAATTAAAAGAAAGAATAAGCCATTTCACATCACATAATCTAGATAGCACAGTTAAAATGAGATGACAATAGTCTGCTATAATTAAATTAAGAATTGATTAATATATAATTATGTATAAGTTTAGTGGATTTCTCCATGACACAATAACCAAGCAAATTACTAAAAATTCATTTCACGTGTAGAAAAAGATGGATAAAACTATATATATATATATATATAATTTTGACTATTGTGGTTTTACAATGATCCCATATTATTAGCATTTTAATTTCTAATCATAATATTAGAGTAATATTTGTAAATCAATTCAAAAGAAAAAGAAATTCAATAATATTCCACCTAAAACCAATGATATATACACGTATTTAGACATAAAATCCAATCAATACTGAATGAATGAAAAATAAATTTGGACATAAAATTCAATCAATAATAAAGCTATTCATCCAATTAAAGGTATAACTATATAAATAAGTTAGCCTGCCAAAATAATAGAAAAGTTCTTTTATCAAAAAAAATTTTCTAAAGAAAAAATTTAATGAATAATAGAGTTATTTAGCCGATTAAATTAAGGTGTAAATATATAAGCTAGATTACAGCAAAGCCAACGAAGTAAAAAGTTATAGAGACCATAAATAATAGACCCACTTTATTGATGAAGCCATCATCAATCACGACGCTGTTGATCTTCTTAAAGAGCTAATACAATGCCTTTTATCTCACTAACAGACACTGGAAAAAGAATTAGCAAACAATCTGTTTAAGAAATAAAGATGTAATTTGCTTGGAACATAACTAGTTGTGAAAAAATTTCATTCTTAAGCGATATAAAATTATTAATCCATTAAAGATACTCAATTTCTGTCTTATAAAGTTATAAAATAGTAAAAGTTGCGATTCTGAAATCAACAATTGCTTATAAAAAGTGAACTTAACTGATTGCAACATTAAAACCAAGATCAATCATCAGACTCCAAAGTTGAAGATCCATGCGGCAATTACATTTTGAACAATGGAAATTATATATATATATATATATGTGTGTGTGTGTGTGTGTGTGTGTGTATACACATACATACATACATACATACATACATACATATATATGTGTGTATATATATATATACATATACACATACATACATACATATATATATATATATATATATACACACATATATATATATATATATATATATATAATTCAAAATAAACAAAAAGTGTTACATTAGTAGGAGTCCCCTGTCATAAGAATTTTTTTTGTTATTATTTTCTTATGCAAAATAATTCAATAACTTTTGTACCTTTATTGCAGCATGTTTGGAAAATTCATAACGGAGCATCCAAATAGTCACTTTTGAGAACAAAAGAAGAAAAATAACTAAACTGATTGCAATCCATATACAACTTTATGAACTAGCATTTTTTTCTTCAATAATTAACCCAAAGTTTATATAAAGCATAGTAAAGCTAAATAATCTTTGTCCAATTGCACCAAAAGTAAAAGCTCAAAAACTCAAAATCCAAATAATCTTTGTCTAATTACAATAATAAAATCAATTTAAATACACAATTGGAAATTAAAGTGAAACTAGCTTATTTGTGATTGCTCTAATAAATTGTTAGCTGCCTATAAATTACTTTATTCAAATAAAACCAATGCCAAAATCATATTTACAGTATGATGTAGTTAGCTAAACAATAAACACTTTAGAAACTAGAATGCAAAACCATAGGCATATAATAAAGATAAGAACACATTGGTCTAACAGCAAAACTAGAATGCAAAACCATAGGCACTAAGTTCTTCACATACCAAGAATCTCAAAAAAGGAGCTCTTAATGAAGTAGCAGATCAATAATAATTGCACATAGAATAATGAGAACAGCAAAATGGTTGCATTCAGTCTAATAATATACTAATGTGATCAGCATAGTATATTAAAGTGAGACATAAGCAATAAGAACTTAGGTTTCAATAATATCAATAAACCACAGAGTATCAATTAAATTAGATTCTGAAGTATTTGAAGGAAGGCAAAGAGTGTACAAGAGAAATCTAAAAGAAACTGAATACAAGGGAAATCTAGAAAAAAACTGAATATAACGGAAATATAGAAGAAACTGAAACTCTATAAACATCACAGGTCAAGGCATTTTGAGGAGTATATTTTTTCCTTTCATAAGAATTAAAAGAAATATTAAAAATGAGTTGACAATAGTTACCTCATAAATATCTTCCTTCAGCCATGTACATGACAAATTCATAGATCCTAGGACACTTACCATGACTTTAAGCTCAACCTAAGGCTGAGAACTTTGGTATACAACCATGGCTAAGAATAACCAAAGCAATTAAGAGCTATCCATTACCATTAAAGGTGCTAACTACCTCAAGGTAGAATTGTAGGCTTAATATGATCTACTATGGCCAATACTAAGGAAACTACAAAACTTTACAGATGTAATTAAAACCAAAGTCTAGATTTTGATGCACTAAAATTTGCAATGTCATAACCATAGTTTTTTTAATTCATCTATATTCAATATTTAATCAAATGTTTCACTATCCTCTCAAAATAGCTTGTAAAATGGTAATCTAAATGTAGAATAAATCCATCTGTGTTGATATATAATTAAAGATAAGGTTGACAAATGATGAGTTCATTATCCCATTAATTTCAATCCATTTTTTGTCTCTTTGTAGTTGAATGATTGATTAATTACGTATTCTTCATCACTTAATCACACTTGTTCTTTTCATACATTATAATGGAACTCATTGTTAAATAAATAATTACACTTAAATTGGTTGATGTTGCTAACAAGGTTTTAATATATATATATATATATAGACAAATTAGTATTGGATTGATCGGGAAAGAAGGACTTATCAGTAATAATACAAGTATGTATGTATATATATATATATATATATATATATATATATATAAACACACACACACACATAATGTGAATTCTAATTGTTTGAATAGAAATCTACAATACAAAAACTACAATAATATGGAAAATAAAACATTATTTACTTGTTCATTAATATTCCGTCAGTTTATTATTCGTATATAGTTTTATAAACATTAAATTAATTTGTGATAGTATGGCAATAAAAATAATTAAAAGGACTCTTCAATAGACTTATTTATTAATTATGATAAACCAAGAAAACAAAAAAAAAGTCAAATAAACAAATCCAATTAAATTATAAAACATGAATAGAAAGCAACTTGCTTGTAGTGCATTCAAACAGTAGATATATCCATCTACTCTTACTATTGTTCTAATTACTAACTTTCCTCTTTTCTTTACTTAATCTAACATGCACCATATTAATTTTTATCCATTTACTCTTATAGCATTATCCATAGAAAAGCAAGCTAGTAGTGGTAACCACCAAAAGGGAGAAAATTTTGAACTTAAAACTCTTTCTTCCCATTTAAAATATGTTTTTTAGAGGAAAATGTAAAACTAGTTATCATTTCTTCTTTATTGATAGGTTTGGAAGAAAAGATACTCATTGAAGTACTAAAAAAGCATAAAAAAGCAATTGGTTAGAAGACATCCAATTTGAAGGGAATTAGCCCAAATTATTGTACACATTGAATACCAATAGAAGCCAATTTCAAACCAATACTGTAACCCAAAAGAAGGCTCAACCCCGCTATACAAGAAGTAGTGAAAAAAGAGGTACTTAAACTCCTTAATGTAGGTATTATCTATCCTATTTTCGATAGTAATTAAGTTAGTTTGGTTAAATATGTACCTAAAAAGGGGGGATGACTGTAATAACAAATGAAAAGGATGAACTCATTCCAACGTGCACAGTGATAAGATGGAGAATATGCATAGACTATAAGATATTGAATAATGCTACTAAAAATTATCATTTTCCATTACCATTCATTGATTAAATGTTAAAGAAACTGGCAGGGAATATATTTTACTTTTTTCTAGATGGTTATTCAGGGTATATGCAAATATTTACAGTCCCAGAAGATCAAGAAAAGACCACATTCACATGTCTTTATGGCATATTTGCATATAGGAGGATGCCTTTCGATCTTTGTAATGCCCCAACTATTAGAGAGTATGCCCTAGAGCCCATGTAATAGGGATGTATTTCATATGTATGAACTCATATTCTTAATAAAAGGCATCATTCATTTATTAATGCTATGTTTAAATACATGAGTTTGTAAATCTTAAATTAATAAATGAAGTCCTAAAAATTATAAACACAATGCAAAGGCAATCATGAAAGTGTTCATGATATGAGATGTCTATTGCATGTAAATGTGTTAATATCTAAATATCCCTAGTCATAAAATTAACAAGATAGGATTGTTAATTCGGACAGACTAGCACACGTTATACTTCTTGAATGGTTCAAGCAGTGGTTCTCATAACTGTGATTATGGAAGATAATCAAAGCTAACCCATTAGCTTATTGACCATAGTCAAGGCTAATAGTTCTAGAGGCAAGATTAGGGAATGCACATATGATATGCATGTATCAAGAGTTGATAACCTAATGATCCAATAGTTGTGTAGAGACACAATTGGCATAGAGATACCTACCTTTCAAGGGTGTGGAGTTTGATTTGTTGACCACAGTCAAGGTCAAATTTCATATCAAGGATTAGATATTGGCCCATTAAGAAAACCATCGGGTTTTCTAGGATTAAATAGTGAGGGCTATTGATTCACAATAAAATAGTGGAAGTAAATGGATTAATTAAAGACCTAATTAATGCATACATATATATGAACATACTCTCATATGTTTTCTTTTTCACATATAGGTCATCATCATGAGCACATCAAACATAAATATACGATCAATCTTGGATAACAAGCTGGTTGGCAGCAACTATTCTGACTGGATCAGGCAAGTGAGAACTGTTTTTAGAGCTGAAAAGATTCATTATGTCTTGGATAAAGATCCACCACCACTTCCATTAGATGATGCCATTGATGAGATCAAGGGCACTTATCAAAAATACATGGAGGATAGTGAAGCGGCAGCATGTCTGATGCTGGGTGCTATATCCTCAGAGCTTTAGAAGCAACATGAGATGATGGATGCTAGAACTATCATTTTGCATCTAAAGGAGCTTTATTCTTCTCAGGCTAGAACTGAGCAATATGAGATTGGTCGAGCTTTATTTAGCTGTAAAATGGTGGAAGGCACTTCGGCTGCTACTCATGCATTGAAGATGTATGGGTATATTGAGCATTTGAGTAGACTTGGCTATGTAATGGATAATGATCTATACATAGATTTAATCTTGTACTCATTGGCACCAAGTTTTACACCTTTCGTGCTTAACTTCAACATGAACAAGATTGAAGTGACCATTCTTGAGTTAATCAACATGCTCAAAATAGCTGATGGATCCTTCAAGAAGGATAAAAAAAGTGTCATGTTTGTCACTTCTACTAAAGGTAAGAAGCAAAAGAAGAAGAAGATAACCAAGGCTCAGCCAAAGAATGGTGGGATCTCTAAGAAGAAGGTTGCCAAGAAAGAGAATCCCAAAGAAACTTGCTTCCATTGTGGAAAAGATGGTCATTGGAAGCGTTACTGCAAGGCCTATCTAGATTCTCTCAAGGAGAAGAAGCAAGTTGATGCTTCTACTTCAGGTATTCATATGATTGAAATTAATACTTATTCTATTGCTTCAAAACAATCTTGGGTATTAGATACCGGATGTGGATCTCATTTGTGTAATGATCTACAGGGGCTTATAAACAGTTGAAGAGTTGGAAAGGCAGAATATGTCTACAGTCAGCTACTGGAAAAAACATCTCTACAACAGTTGTGGGGACTTACCATTTGCCTCTTCCAAGTGGATTAATACTAGAATTAAATAATTTTTATTATGTTCCAGCTTTATCCAAAAGTATTATTTCTTTCAGTTATTTATTGAACGATTATGACATTTCTTTAAAGGACAAATGTTGTTACATTTGTAAGAACAATATATTTTATGCAAAAGCTATCATTGAGAATGGTAAATTTGTTCTTGATTTAATTAAAGAACTACATAATGTGGATACCAAGAGAATGAAACAAGATAATCTAAATACCTCATATTTATGGCATTATCATTTAGGCCATATAAATGAGAAAAGCATGACCAAATTACACAAGCCAGGTGATTTAGGATCATTTGATTATGAACCATTTGATACATATGAATCTTGTTTATTGGAAAAAATGATAAAAGCTCCATTTATTGGTAAAGGATAACGAGCTAAAATGGTTTTAGACTTAATAAATTCAGATGTATGTGGTCCAATGACTACACATGCTAGAGGAGGTTACTCCTACTTCATTACTTTCATAGATGATTATTCCAGGTTTGGATATATCTATCTAATGAAATATAAATCAGAAGCATTTGAAAAGTTCAAAGAATTCAGAAATGAAGTAGAAAAGCAACATGGCAAGAGTATTAAGACACTTAAATTAGATCGAGGTAGAGAATACTTAAGCCAAGAATTTCAAGATTATCTTAGAGATAATGGGATTTTATCTTAATGGACTCCACCATATACACCACAACACAATGGTGTATTTGAGAGGAGAAATCGAACACTATTGATATGGTTCAATCCATGATGAGCCGAGTAGACTTGCCTAAGTCCTTTTGGGAATATGCACTAGAAACTGCTGTTTATATGTTAAATAGAGTTCCTAGTAAATCGGTTAATATTACTCCATATGAAATATGGAATAACAAGAAACCCACACTTTCTCATATGAAAGTATGGGGTTGTCCTGCTTATGTGAAGATGACAATGTCAGTCAAACTAGATGTTAAATTTGACAAAAGTTTATTTGTGGGATATCCAAAAGAAACGTTTGGATATTATTTCTACCATCCCTTAGAACAAAAGGTGTTTGTTTCAAGGCATGCTATCTTTTTGAAAAGAGAATTTCTCTTACGAGAGGACAATGGGAGTAAAATTGAACATGGTAAAGTTCAAGACCCACAAATAGAAGTAGATCAACCGATTGAACCTGAGACTAAATTTCATAATGATGAGATTACAATTGAACCTGAAGATCTACTAGGACGCGTTCTATCCCTGTGAGATATGGATTTCACATTGATTCGGATAGAGGCATAACTATAGTAAAGGACAATGAGACTACAAGCTATCAAGAAGTTTTGAACAGTTCAAAATGTGATTTATGGCTTAAGGCTATGTAGTTTGAAATGGACTCCATGTATGAGAATAAAGTATGGACTTTAACTCAACCACCTGAAAGGATAAAACCGATAGGGTGCAAATGGGTCTTCAAAAAAAGACCGATATGGAAGGTAATATAGTTACCTATAAAGCTCGCTTATTAGCAAAAGGCTATCATCAAAAAGAAGGTATTGACTATGATGAAACCTTTTCTTCTGTAGTGATGATTAAGTTTGTAACACCCTACTCCACTAACCATGCATAAACCTCAATCACCATCATAACCTAGCAAAGACAAGGCATGGATAATAATAAAAAGCACAGGCCATAATAATTACATGCCACAATAACTTAAAACAAACTTATAATTAAAAAGGCCTAACATATTGCCAAAGAAAATATGTAATAAAATTAGATCTTCTCTTCAAAGGCTGACTAGCCATCGGCTATCGATCCAATAGAGCTTAACTAGTACCTATATGGATAACAAACCCGTGCTAAGCTATAAAGCTTAGTGGGGAACCCAACTCCAAGGATAAACTCAAATAAAATATTGTAAACTCATTACACCCTTCAAATTTAAGGAAACATATAAGTCTACAATATTAAACGATCTCACCCTTATTATGCCAAATGAATTTGCAATCTTAAACATGAGTATTATTTTTACAATCATCTAGACCTCATAGTAATCACTAGTACAATTTTCATCGTAAGCATTTAATCACATTTATTATGTATGAGATGCCTTTAATGTTCAATCAAAACATAAAGGAGTATATATATATCATACATCTTCAATAAGAGTTATTTTAGGCGTCAATACTTCACATATGTCATGCAATCATAGTTATATAATACAGAGCAGAGAACTACATTTCATTGAAATCATTCTAGCCAAAAACAAATTTAAACCAAGAAATATAGTAGGCCATTATCATTTTCAAATTATATAGGTGAGGCAAATGATATATATATATATGTACATAAATTTCTTCATTTCGAGTAAACTGCTGAGTCTTTTAAACTTTTAAAAGCCTCCCAAGTACTAGTTCAAGGGTGGATAACGGGAACAATGAATACCGAGGTATCAAACGATGGACCCAAAGGGCCAAACTATGGTTCCATAAAGGAACAAAACACTAGACCTAAACGGGGTCATCAATGGTTCTAGCAAGGAACAAACAATAGACCCAAAAGGGCCAAACGATGGTTCCATAAAGGAACAAGACCCAAACGGGGTCAACTATGGTAGCTGCAAAATCCCTCTAGGCATTCCTATCTAATCCACAACCAAACTAAGACCCACAGGCTTTATCACTTTAAGAACATATTTCATTCATCATATTCTTTCTTATTAAATATAACATTTACTTAAAGCCATTTTCCATAATTGAACACACATATTATTCATTTTCTTAACAATACTACTTAAAGCCCGGATATTCAATGATGCATATTACATGTTCATATACATGCATAGCTACTAGATAACTTATATCATGCATTAGGATACTTTAGCATAATAGTAATTGAGTATCATGCAACACTAGCTCAAAATCAATGTTTTAAAGCTTAATGCAATACACATCGTTGAACATACGCTCATGAAGTGACAACATGCTTTTTAAATTCTTGATTGACTATGCTTATACCGGTCATGGCAGTTCATGAGAATAAAACCATACATATAGTCGTATAAACCATGAGCACATGATTCCACATATAAAAACATACTCACTAAAGAAGAACATACCTGAGTGGTTCTTCAATACCAATTCCTTGGTTTCATCGTACTCACTTTAATCATTGTCTATTCAATTTATCCAATAGATTTTATACATGCATTCACTGTCACACACTTGGTGAAAGTGTTCAAATATGGACTTAACATCTACCTATATTACTGAGTATTGCCTTAGGAAAACTTCACCACTCATTTGTCCCCTTAGAAATCGTATAGACTCTTAACCACCACTCAAAAAATATAATCATTATGTACATTACTTATGGTCCACTTAATTCTCTACAATTATATTTTACAATATGGGATTCATGATTCATGAAGAATTTATAGCTTAGAGTGTGAAGTAGAACCAATAAAAGAATGCATGCGAGTGGCCGTGCCCAAGAAAGAAGAAAAGGCATACATGGCGACGCAAGAAGAACAAAGGCCAAACACATGGCCAAGCAGAAGGAGAAGTAAGCCATTCACCTGGCCATGCAAGAAGAAAGGCAAAGGTAGTGCGCGACCATGTAGGGAGAGACCCAAGCCATCACGTGGCCATGCATGAAGAACCATAGAAGACACATGGCCATGCATGTAAAACCAAGGAAATCACGTGGCCATGCATGGAGAACTAGAGAAAACACACGGCCACGCATGGAAAACCAAAGGAAATCATGTGGCCACACAAAGAAACAGCTAAAGTGTAGCACCCTCTATGCAAAACCCTATTTATCTAATAATTTGATTACTATTAATCATGCTTATACGATATATTTGTTTACCTATCATTTTACCCTTAATCATGTCATACTATTCATAAACTTATGTATGCGCTACTAGTCTATTCCTGTATTGTATTTCATACTTAGCATCATGAATACTATACTATATGATCTTACTTTATGTATATCACATGCACGCTTACTCTTCTTAGCTTTACTACTTGTGAGTTATAGCATTTCTCATAAGTTATATACATCTTATAACATAACTTGCCATAAAGCAAAACATATGATAATACTAATACAAAAAAAAAACATCTACATCAAGATTAACAGTCGGTAGTTGGCCCTTCCTGATACAGAGATCGTCCCTGAGCAAAAGTCTTGGTAACGGTACCTACACGGATAAATAACCCGTGCTAAGCTATAAAGCTTAGTGGGGAATATCTATAGATGGATGACCACTCACAACGGTCATCAAAATATACATACAATGTGTATAATAAATAACATGTACAACATATCATGTCAATAATAACCAATACTTTAAAGCATAAAACATATACTCAGGTACCTAAACATTGTACCCAAAAGAGTAACAAATATTCTCATATTCATAATTCATATAGATAGCAATTTTCTATGTAAACATATTCAAATGAAACAGAATTCATGTGGGTAAACCAATAATGTAATCCACAACATCAATCTTTAGTCAAATAACTTTAACTGTTTAATTTTGATCATTACTATGAATAACGTTTAGCCTGCCTTAGCTTTATCAGTGGATAACGGAAACTATGGATACACATCAGTATCAAAAAGAAGGATATTCGAAGATATCAGATCTATAGACCCAAACGGGGCCAAACTGAACCGTGGACCGGTCAAGCAGACCCAAACGAGGTCGCCTATCAACCCAAATGGGGCTGATCATGATCCAAATGGGATCATATATACTATGGACCCAATTGGGCCAAACTATGGCAGTTGCAATTTCCCTATAGGTGCCTATCTATCCACATCTAAAACTCTATCGCAGGCAGAACTATAGTCATGATCAATTCATATATTAAGACTGTATTCATAGTATACTATTTGTACATATATAGAGTCTTGTAAAACTATAAGTTCTCTGGTGCATAAACAGATATATGCACATTTCATAAGCCAAGTTACACAATTTGCTCATCCATTTCGTGTGACTATAAGTTTGTATCATGACATATAGGCATGACATATAATCATCATATCGTATACTTGATCATGTTCACATTAAGCGTCTCACATTTTCATAGTCATGCTACAACATTTTCTATCTCATAAGGCAATTACATGCTCATACATTCATGTACATAATCGTAAATGTACGTACCTGTAGATACATTAGCATATAGTAGGCTTATTCCTATAAGCATGTTTACCAATATAAATATATGCATTTATCATCATTCAGATCATGTGAACTTTCATGTCATAGGATTACATATGTACACATCAATTAGGCATATGACAATCATGTACAGGTCTAATTACATGTGTAGGTTAGATATTTCATCACTAATCTTTATTCATATACACAACGAATGTAAATGTATGCATATAATTCTTTCATCGATAGTCATATTACATGCCTTGTCCAATTTATTTTACTACCATAAAAACAACTATTCATCTCAATTTAATAAGTAATCATAAAGTCAAGTGCATCAACAATCTGTATAGGGCAGCATTCTGGACTCAACTTGTGAGCCACATATGGAAAGGAAAAAGTCATTTTTTTGTCAAGATGATCTTCCATAATTTTATCCCCCTATGTGTCTAGTTTCCAGAGCATCAAAATTCATCTCCATATCTGACCTATAGCTTGAGTTATTTGAAAAATACTATAGGCTATTTTAAAACCAAATTGTGCGGAATGACATTTAGAACAATTTATAATGTAAAATTTAGAAGGATTTAAACCAACATTTCTTCATCAAAGTTAGACTTTCATGTCTCTAATTCTTCTAGAATTTCATTTTGTAACATTTCAACATCTCTACAAAAAGATATGCCCATTTCTATAAATTCAGTTTCTGTGTGCAGTCTAGGGAACTAGTCCGGATTCAATCCTAAATTCCACGTAATTAAAGGTAGATTTAAGTCTAGGTTCCTTCACATGAAATTTAGGTATAGAAGTCTATTTTCCAATGCAAAAAAAATCATTCAATTTTCTGCTCTATAGCTCAACTTATGAGAAAAATATTCTAGATAGGTCATTCAGTCCTGACGATATGTTCGACTCATGAAGAGATTCACGAGTGAAGCTTATAAGGCTAATACACACGTCTCGTGAAGAGGTTCACGAGTGGAGAAGAAAAGCTATACTTTACAACTCGTGAAGAGGTTCACGAGTCGGACTAAAATTCATGACTCGTGAAGATCTTCATGAGTGAACCCAACATTCCCAGAGGAAGAAAATGAACGAGTCGTGAAGAGCTTCACGAGTCGGACAAAAGTTCATGACTCATGAAGACATTCACGACTCGGCAAGGACAATCTTCTTCAACCTCACATCATTAAAATCCAGCAAAATGTAACTTTGAATTCTGTAAATCATACCCAGTTCCAGCAATCAATTTCACATGCAATATGAACAGCCTAAATTCCCATACCTTGGCTGACAAACCCAATGTCTTCAACCTCTAGCAATACCCTTTCCTTTGCTCTTCCTTCCTTCCTCTTCTCCTTCACAAAAATCATCGACATTCAAATTTCCAGCACTTAGTTAACGTTCTTTTTAGTCCAAAATAAAAGAAGAAGAAGAAGATGATGAAGGGTTTAATTAATAGTTTAATTACCTTAAGTTTAATACATTGTACTCTTGATTAACCAACTAAAATTATCATCTAATTTCTTGAGATGAATCAATGGGAGTGAGAGAAAGATGAGATGAAGATTTTTTGGTTTTCTCTCCTTCACATGCCAATCAGCACACAACTACACAACATTTCCATCTCCACTAACTCAAGGCTCTTATACCAACAAAGAAAATCCCCTCTTTAGTCCCTTGAAAATTTGCATGTTAAACTTTAACCTCTCCATTTAATTCCTTTCAAACATTAACCTATCCATTTATTCCTTCTCTCAAATTGACCTTTAAACAATCATTTCTATCCACATTTGACCCTTGAGTTTCCAAAACAATACATTTACCTCAAATTAACACCTTTTACTTCAATTTCACCCTTAATTAACATTAAACCATGCTTTAAAATTTTATTTTCATGAAAATAATATATTAACACAATAATTTACCCCCTCTTGACCCATAATTATACAAATTCCTCATTTAATTTAATTTAATCGAATAAAAATCCCATTCAAATATGCAAATTAGATTAGGGTCATGTTAGGGGCCTTAAAATTCTCTCCCACTTAAGAATTTCGTTCCCGAAATTCATACCTGCTTTGAATAAGTGAGGATGTTGTTCCTTCATAGCTATTTCTGGCTCCCAAGTAACTTCTTGTAAATCGTGATGTTTCTAGAGCACTTTAACAAGTGGAATTTGCTTATTCCTTAGCTGTCTAACTTCTTTAGCTAGAATTGCTATAGGCTCTTCATCATAAGTGAAATCCGGCTGTACTTGCACATCTTGAACTAGTATCACATGGGATTCATCTGATTGATACCTTCGAAGCATAAAAAATGAAACACATCATGGAGTTTGGCTAGTTCCATAGGGAGAGCCAACCTGTATACCACTGGCCCAACTCTTTGAAGAATCTCATATTGGCCGATAAACCTCGAGCTCAATTTACCCTTTTTCCCAAATCTCAATACTTTTCTCCAAGGGGATACTTTCAAAAACACTTTGTCACCCACTTGATATTCAATGTCTTTCCTTTTTAAATCAGCATACGACTTCTGTCTATTGCTAGCTTCCTTCAATCTCTGCTTGATAACTTGTACACTTTCTTCTGTATCTTTAACAATATCTAGACCAATGACTCTGCGCTCTGACAATTCAGTCTAGTAAACAGGAGTTCTACATTTTCGGCCATACAAGGCCTCATAAGGTGCCATCTCGATGCTCCTTTGATAACTATTATTGTAAGCAAACTCCATTAAAGCTAAATATCTATCCCAACTTCCTGCAAAATCCAAAACACATCCTCTCATCATATCTTCTAAAATTTGGATAACCCATTCAGATTGACCATCCGTCTGAGGGTGGAATACTGTACTATAATTGAGCTGAGTTCCTAGTGCTTCTTGCAAACTCTGCCAGAATCTCGATGTGAATCTCGAATCTCGATCAGAGATTATTGACACCGGAATGCCATGCAGTCTAACAATCTCATTTACATAAAGCTCTACCAGTTTATCCATAGGGTAATCCATTTGAACTGGTATGAAATGAGCTGATTTAGTCAGCTTATCAACTATAACCCAAACTGCATCATGCTTTTTCTGTGTAAGGGGCAACCCTGTTACAAAGTCCATGGTGATATCCTCCCATTTCCACTGTGGAATTGGGATGGGGTTCAACAAACCAGAGGGTAACTGGTGCTCTGCTTTCACCTGCTGACAAGTCAAACATTTGGAGACATATGCTACCACATCTTTCTTCATGCCAGGCCACCAATAACCTTGTTTCAAATCCTGGTACATCTTATTCCCACCAGGGTGCATAGTAAATACTATATTGTGAGCCTTATTCAATATTGTTCTTCTTAATTCTTTGTCATCAGGAACATATAATCTATTCTGGTAATACACTCCCCCATCCTCTTTCACTGAATACTCAGACTGGGTCCCTTCATGCGAAGACTTCGAAATCTATTGCAACCTTTCATAATGTTTCTGAGCATCGATCACTGTTTGCCTCAAACGAGGTCTAATCTTCAACTGTGCTATTAAAGCACCATCATAAGCAAGTTTCCATCTACAATGATGTGTAATCATAGCAGTCATCATTTTATGACTTAAGGCATCATCTACAACATTAGCTTTGCCTTGATGGTAATCCACTATACAATCATAATCTTTAAATAGTTCTAACCATCTTCACTGCCTCAAGTTAATTTCCTTTTGAGTGAGCAAATATTTGAGACTCTTGTGATCTGTATAGATTCTGCATTGTTCCCCATACAAATAATGTCGCCAAATTTTTAAGGCAAACACTACTGCTGCTAACTCTAGGTCATGGTTTGGATAGTTTTTCTCATGCTGCTTCAACTGCTTAGATGCATAGGCAATTACTTTACCATCTTGCATTAACACACACCCCAAGCCAACTCTGGAAGCATCACTATACATAGCATACTCCTTTCTTGTAACTGGTTGTGTCAAAACTAAAGCCTCTGTCAAAAATTTCTTCAACTGATCAAAGCTTGCCTGACACCGGTCAGTCCACTCAAACTTTATGCCCTTTCTCAACAGTTTAGTGAGTGGTGCAGCTATAACTGAAAAGCCTTTCACAAAACGATGGTAATAACCTGCTAAGCCCATAAAACTTCTCACTTTTGTCATATTTCGAGGCGGCTTCCAATTCACTATAGCCTTAATTTTTTCTGTATCCACTCTAATGCCTTCAAAAGATACTACATGACCAAGGAAAGAAACTTCCTTAAGCCAAAAATCACATTTGCTCAGCTTAGCATATAACTTATTCTCCCTCAGAGTCTGTAAAATAATTCTCAAGTGTTCAGCATTTTTCGCTTCATTTCTCGAATACACCAAAATGTCATATATGAATACAACAACAAATTGATCCAAGTAGGGTCTAAATACCCTATTCATAAGATCCATAAACATAGCCGGTGCATTTGTTAACCCAAATGGCATCACCAAAAACTCATAATGCCCATATCGGGTTCTAAAGGCTATTTTGGAAACATCCACATCCTTAACTTGAAGTTGATAATAACCCATTCGCAAATCAACCTTGAAAAACACTCCAGCACCTTTCAACTGATCAAATAAATCTTCAATTCTAGGTAAAGGGTACTTATTTTTCACCGTTACCCTATTTAACTGTCTGTAATATATACACATCCTCAAAGACCCATCTTTTTTCTTCACAAATAAAATCGGTGCACCCTAAGGTGATGCACTAGGCCTAATGAAGCCTTTGTCAAGAAACTCCTATATTTAAACCTTTAGTTCCTTCAATTCCAAAGGAGCCATCCTATAGGGTGCCTTCGAAATAGGAGCTGTACCAGGTAGAATTTCTATAGACAATTCAACATCCCTTTCAAGTGGAAGACTAGGCAAGTCTTCTGGGAACACATCAGGAAATTCTTTCACCACTGGAATCTCTTGGAGATTCACAATCTCTTTTCTTGAATCAAGTACAAGTGCTAAGAAAGCTTCACACCCTTTTCTTAGAAATCGCTTAGCTTGCATAGCTATTATTACATTAGCTATGGGTTTAGATCGAATGCCCTGAACTAAAGTTTCTTTACCATCAGCACCAATAAGAGTTACAGTTTTAGCTTCACAATTAATCACTACATGATGTCTAGACAGCCAATCCATACCCAGTATAATATCAAACTCCTGAAATGGCAATTCAATAAGATCAGCAAGAAATTCTTTCCCTTGAATTACAATAGGACACTATTTATGCACTCTATTAACAACAACATTGTGACCTAAAGGGTTGGTTACACATATATCATATTCCAGTTCATGTACATTAGACTCATTTCTACCTATATCCCCAGTGCAAACATAAGAATGAGTGAAACCAGGATCAATCAGTGCATGCATGTCAGAATCAAAGAGAGAGAAAATACCAGCTATAACTTCTGGACCACTCTGATCCTCTCTAACTTTCATTACATAAGCCCGAATAGGAACAACTGGAGCTATGGGCCTATCAACTGATTCAAAAATGATCCTGGACTGGGATCCCTGATGCCTCGATCCCCCATGTCCTCTTCCTCTGCCTCTACTTGAAGATGGTGAATTATAAGTTCGTCTGCTGCCCTGCTGTCCAAAACCCTGATCCCTCTTCGAAGGATAATTTTCCATGAAGTGATCAGTACCACCACACTTGAAACATGCCCCAGTCAATTTCCTGCAACTATCCCAATGTTGCCTAGAAAAATGGGGACACACTGGAGGTTGCCCCCCACTCTGTTTCCCTGAACCTCCTTTTCCCAGCTTAGACACTGTAGAAGATTCTTGTCTCCTGTCCCTTTTTGCAGAACTATAGCTGGACTCAGCTAGCTGATTTCCTTGAGCTACTCTAGCTCTCTTTCCTATGAAAGATCCACCCGTGGACCCACTCCTTCTCTGTTCTTTCTCCCTTTTTGCAATTTCATTCTTTTCAATTTGCAAGGCCGCTATAACCAGTTGAGTGAAGTTAACCACTTGCAAAGATGTTGATCCAATTAACTTTTCTCTGATATGATCATTTAACCCATCTTCAAACTGTCTACATTTAAAAGCATTAGTTAACATCTCATCAGGGACATATTTGCACAAGTGACTAAATTCTTTCTCATATTCAGCCACAGACATAGCTCTCTACTTCAAATTGAGAAACTGCTTTAACTTCTCTTGCTTGTATGCCTCAGTAACATACTTTTTCATGAATTCAGCTATGAAAAATTCCCATGTAAGAGGATCTGGTAATTAGGATTGCTTCAACACTAACTTCCACCAATCATAAGTAGCCCCCTATAATAAGGACACAACACAAGATGCCTTATGACCCACTGGATAGTGGATTTCATCAAAAATTCTCTCTAGCTTTTCCAGCCAAAATTCAACTTCCTCAGACTGTTCCAGATTAGTGCCTAAAAACTCTTCAGCACCATGCTTCCTAATTTCAGATATTGGAGCTTTAGGTGCAGTCATCCTTTGAAGAATTTGAGCCATATCTTGTGATATCTTTAACAATGCTTTTGTAGGGATGGCTGCTGGAACCTCATTTGGATTGGATGATGAAGATCCAAGATTGGAGGGATTGGTTCTAACTGGCTTGTTACTTTCAGCCGATTCCTCAAAAGCATCCCTAGAGCTCTCCATCTTCAATCTACAAGAAAACAAGGACTTCTGCATCAGGACAACAAAACACTATATCATACTATAGAATCCTAGGTTCATTTTTACCCAGAAAATGCTAAACCAGGCTCTGATATCACAAATTGTAGCACCCTCTATGCAAAACCCTATTTATCTTATAATTTGATTACTATTAATCATGCTTATGCGACATATTTGTTTATCTATCATTTTATCCTTAATCATGTCATACTGTTCATAAACTTATGTACGTGCTATTAGTCTATTCCTGTATTGTATTTCATACTTAGCATCATGCATACTATACTATATGAATATTACTTTATGTATATCACATGCACGCTTACTCTTTTTAGCTTTACTACTTGTGAGTTACAGCATTTCTCATAAGTTATATACATCTTATAACATAACTGGCCATAAAGCAAAACATATGATAATACTAATACAAAAAAAAACATCCTACATCAAGATTAACAGTCGATAGTTGGCCCTTCCTGATGCAGAGATCGTCCCTAAGCAAAACTCTTGGTAACGGTACCTACACGGATAAATAACCCGTGCTAAGCTATAAAGCTTAGTGGGGAATATCTGTAGATGGATGACCACTCACAACAATCATCAAAATATACATACAATGTGTATAATAAATAACATGTACAACATATCATGTCAATAATAACCAATACTTTAAAGCATAAAACATATACTCAGGTACCTAAACATTGTACCCAAAAGAGTAACAAATATTCTCATATTCATAATTCATATGGACAGCAATTTCCCATGTAAACATATTCAAATGAAACAGAATTCCTATGGATAAACCAATAATATAATCCACAACATCAATCTTTAGTCAAATAACTTTAACTGTTTAATTTTGATCATTACTATGAATAACGTTTAATCTGCCTTAGCTTTATCAGTGGATAATGGGAACTATGGATACACATCGGTATCAAAAAGAAGGATATCCGAAGAAATCAGATATATAGACACAAACGGGGTCAAACTGTACTGTGGACTGGTCAAGCAGACCCAAATGGAGTCGCCTATCAACCCAAATGGGGCTGATCTTGATCCAAATGGGATCATATATACTATGGACCCAATTAGGCCAAACTGTGGCAGCTGCAATTCCCTATAGGCACCTATCTATCCACATCTAAAACTTTATTGCAGGCAGAACTATATTAGTGATCAATTCACATATTAAGATTGTATTCATAGTATACTATTTGTACATATATAGAGTCTTGTAAAACTATAAGTTCTATGGTGCATAAACAGATATATGCACATTTCATAAGCCAAGTTACACAATTAGCTCATCCATTTCGTGTGACTATAAGTTTGCATCATGACATATAGGCATGACATATAATCATCATATCATATACTTGATCATGTTCTCATTAAGCATCTCACATGTTCATAGTCATGCTACAACATTTTCTATCTCATAGGGCAATTACATGCTTATACATTCATGTACATAATCGTAAATGTACGTACCTGTAGATACATTAGCATATAGTAAGCTTATTCCTATAAGCATGTTTACCAATATAAATATATGCATTTATCATCATTCAGATCATGTGCACTTTCATGTCATAGGATTACATATGTACACATCAATTAGGCATATGACAATCATGTACAGGTCTAATTACATGTGTAGGTTAGATATTTCATCACTAATCTTTATTCATATACACAACGAATGTAAATGTATGCATATAATTCTTTCATCGATATTCATATTACATGCCCTATCCAATTTATTTTACTATCATAAAAACAACTATTCATCTCAATTTAATTAGTAATCATAAAGTCAAGTGCATCAACAATCTCTATAGGGCAGCATTCCAAACTCAACTTGTGAGCAACATATGGAAAGGAAAAAAGTCATTTTTTGTCAAGATGATCTTCCACAATTTTATCCCCCTATGTGTCTAGTTTCCAGAGCATCAAAATTCATCTCAATATCTAACCTATAGCTTGAGTTATTTGAAAAATACCTATTTTAAAACCAAATCATATGGACTGACATTTAGAACAATTTATAATGTAAAATTTAGAAGGATTTAAACCAATATTTCTTCTTCAAAGTTAGACTTTCATGTCTCTAATTCTTCCAAAATTTCATTTTGTAACATTTCAACATCTCTACAAAAAGATATGCCCATTTCTATAAATGTTGTTTCTGTGTGCAGTCTAGGGAACTAGTCCAGATTCAATCCTAAATTCCACATAATTAAAGGCAGACTTAAGTATAGGTTTCTTCACATGAAATTTAGGTATAGAAGTCTATTTCCAATGCAAAAAGAATCATTCAATTTGTAGCTCTATAGCTCAACTTATGAGCAAAACATTCCAAACAGGTTATTCAGTCGTGACGATATGTTCGACTCATGAAGAGATTCATGAGTGAAGCTTATAAGGCTAATACTCATGTCTCGTGAAGAGGTTCACGAGTGGAGAAGAAAAGATATACTTCACGACTGGTGAAGAGGTTCACAAGTCCGACTAAAATTCATGACTCGTGAAGATCTTCACGAGTGAACCCAACATTCCCAGAGGAAGAAGATGCACAACTCGTGAAGAGCTTCACGAGTCGGACAAAAATTCACGACTCATGAAGACATACACGACTCGGCAAGGACAATCTTCTTCAACCTCACATCATTAAAATCAAACAAAACGTAACTTTGAATTCTGTAAATCATACCCAGTTCCAGCAATCAATTTCACATGCAATATGAACAACCTAAATTCCCATACCTTGGCTAACAAACCCAATGTCTTCAACCTCTAGCAATACCATTTCCTTTGCTTTTCCTTCCTTCCTCTTCACCTTCACAAAAATCATCGACATTCAAATTTCCAGCACTTAGTTAACATTCTTCTCAGTCCAAAAGAAAAGAAGAAGAAGAAGATGATGAAGGGTTCAATTAACAGTTTAATTACCTTAAGTTTAATACATTGTACTCTTGATTAACCAACTAAAATTATCATCTAATTGCTTGAGATGAATCAATAGGAGTGAGAGAAAGATGAGATGAAGATTTTCTGGTTTTCTCTCCTTCACATGCCGATCAGCACATAACTACACGACACCTCCATCTCCACTAACTCAAGGCTCTTATACCAACAAAGAAAATCCCTCTTTAGTCCCTTGAAAATTTGCATGTTAAACTTTAACCTCTCCATTTAATTCCTTTCAAACATTAACCTATCCATTTATTCCTTCTCTCAAATTGACCTTTAAACAATCATTTCTATCCACATTTGACCCTTGAGTTTCCAAAACAATACATTTACCCCAAATTAACACCTTTTACTTCAATTTCGCCCTTAATTAACATTAAACCATGCTTTAAAATTTTATTTTCATGCAAATAACATAATAACATGGTAATTTACCCCCTCTTCACCCATACTTATACAAATTCCTCATTTAATTTAATTTAATCGAATAAAAATCCCATTCAAATATGCAAATTAGATTATGGTCATGTTAGGGGCCTTACATAAAGGGGAAACAAAGGCATGCGTGGCTATATAGAAGAAGAGGGGATAGGCTGCATGGCCACGCATAGGGACTCGACAGCAAGGGTTCAAAACCCAAATTTCCCGATTATGCAAACATGAAATTAAATCACAACCCTTACCCTCACTTACTTAAATGATCATTCAAGTCTCGATTTATCTTATACTCATCAAAACTCACTAGATTAAGCCTTTAATCTTACTAATAATACCCATACACAAAAGAGGAAAAAAAATATATACGGTAATAGATGAAACCAATTCCCGTACCTCATACTAGCTTCATCTCCTTCAAAAATCCACAGATCTAGCTCTTTCTTCCTTCTCCTAGTCTTGATCTATCTGCTTCTCCTCTTTCCTTATACACGGGAACAACAACATGATCTTATAATCCCTCATAACCAAAAATCATAAATGAAGAAAAGAAGAGGAAGAAGACATTTTCAAGGGAAGACATTACCTTGAATCTTAACTCACAAACCCTAACTCCCCTTCTCCAACTCGTGACCAATAGAGAGAGAGAGAGAGCTATCCCTTAAAATGTCGATCCCCCCTCTCAAAACCCTTGTTTCCCTTCTCCAAGAAGCTATTGAAATATCTCATCATGAAATTCCAAAATTGCCTTTATTCATCTTAACCCTAACACCTTATTTTTCTTAACATCTAACACTCAAACTTCTTATTTGTTTCAACTATATCCTTCTTTATCTCAATTTTTAACCATACTCAATTTACATACATGCTAAAATTACCAAAATATCCCTAATGGGACTTAACAATGCAAAATAATTCAATATTTACCTTAATTAACCATAATTCTTGTCACTTTACTATAATCTGGTTAAGGCCATGATTGGGTCCTTACAATTCTCTCCTCCTTAAAAGAATTTCGTTCTCGAAATTAAAACATATCATCTATATATTTAATGCTATAAATTTTTAAAATCAATCTTATCTATAAACAATTATAACCATAACAAACTCATCTATCTATCATTAGTATTTGCCTTTGATTTTTAGATACTCCTATGCTCATTACATTTCCTATTAGTTTTCCCCCTTCAGCTGGGCCAGATATGCAATGCAATGCTTTTCATGTGATATAGGGTGTTACGCAATGCGTTAATGACTTCATATATGCAATAGAATACCAATGGGTATTCTCATAAACTGTACATGTCTTATCCCATCCTGATATAATGAAGCATGCTCAATTGCCCAAGCTAATCAGGAAAATCCTGACAATCATATATATATATAGCATATATAGAGCATCTTATTAACCTTAACATCTTGTATGCTCAATAATGCAAGAACTCAGTTATCTTTTTATCATATAAACTTTTCCTTAAACATTTTAATAAACAATATAGATATACTTATAATCAACTAATGTTATACTTCAATCATAGATCATCAAGGCTTTTATGCACTTTCAATATTAGGGAGTGAGAGATACTGATAATTCCTCAGATGTCATCTCATAATTTGAATTAACATCCTATTAGTACAACAATATCCATCAATCGTAAGTTAATTATTCCTTGCAATCATTAAAATTTGCATCTTAATGACAATAACACCTAGTACGAGTATTTGGCCTAGACCAATATCATCTCAACCTCCAAGAACCATTCGTAATTTCGTATTGCCCAGAAAAGACTAAACCTGGGCTCTGATACCACTAATTATAACACCCTAATCCACTAACCATGCATAAACCTCAATCACCATAATAACCTAGCAAAGACAAGGCATGGATAATAATGTTAGTGTAAGCCCTAGCCCTAATGCATTGTTATAAAACACTTTAGTTAATAAATGAGGCATTTGTTTTATCTATTGTATTCCTGTGCATATCAATTGATAGAACTATCCAAGAATATAGTTTCAGTTTGAGTTATCATGTGTGAGGCACATGGTTGTAAGACCTTAAAACAAATGAGACTTCATTCTAAAAATCCTAGTCAGCCATTGTTTGGGAATAACAAATGAATTAAGACTAGTATGCTCTCTCTGATAAGATGAGTTATGTCTTACGGATCATAAGGACAAGAGTGTCAATAAGAGATCATAGATACATGTTTAGAACATGGTATCTGGATTCGATCCATTCATGAGAACACTACATGGTACAAGTCATAAGTGTTTCTCATATGCAAGTTTTGCATCAGAGTTCTTAAACCTAAAATCTCTATGAAACTCTTTATAAATTATTGTGTACTTTGACATACACCTAACGTGCTCGTAACAGAGTGACAAGTATGGGCATGCATGGGTATGTATTGATTCATGTTAGAGAGCATGAGAGAAGTGAAGGGAATACCCCTCTTAATAAGAGAGAAAATATCATCGACCACTTAATTAGTGAACTGAGAAGTGTATGGCCATACCGAGATGAAATAATGAGTAATCATTATTTATTTGAGAGCTCAGTGTCATTGGACTATCAAGAAAGGAATTAGTATATATAAGGGTGACTAGTTCCATGCCTTATATTAATTTGTAATTGTGTGTGAACATAAAGAGGAGTGGCATAAAGGTTATTCCTTTGGCATTGGTGGTGAAGATCTAAGGTGAATAAATACTTCTTAGTTACTGGCCATCATCAAAATCAAATCTTGAAGTGTATCTAAAGTTGTAAGTTTCAAAATCCTAAAAT
Organism: Excoecaria agallocha; assembly: GCA_037975025.1. Taxonomy (NCBI): domain Eukaryota; kingdom Viridiplantae; phylum Streptophyta; class Magnoliopsida; order Malpighiales; family Euphorbiaceae; genus Excoecaria; species Excoecaria agallocha. The sequence continues at coordinate 1,257,515 of JBBPFJ010000022.1, read as the reverse complement.
TGCATGTTTTCGATTCTTGTTATGGAATTGTGTGGTATGTATGATCAATTTTATTATTTTTCCGCTGCATGATTATCATGTACATACCATGTCATATTCCATCAAATAATAAACAGCACAGGCCATAATAATTACATGCCACAATAATTTAAAACAAACTTATAATTAAAAAGGCCTAACATAATGCCAAAGAAAATACATAATAAAATCCTCGAGCAACTGCACTCATTCAGATCTTCTCATCAAAGGCTGACTAGCCACTAACTATCGATCCACTAGAGCTTAACCAGTACTTACACGGATAACAAACCCGTACTAAGCTATAAAGCTTAGTGGGGAACCCAACTCCAAGGATAAACTCTAATAAAATATCGTAAAATCATTACACACTTCAAATTTAAGGAAACATATAAGTCTACAATATTAAATGATCTCACCCTTATTATGCCAAAGGAATCTACAATCTTAAACATGAGTATTATTCTTACAATCATCTAGACCTCATAGTAATCGATAGTATAGCTTTCATTGTAAGCATTTAATCACATTTATTATGTATGAGATGCCTTTAATGTTCAATCAAAACATATAGGAGTATATATATATCATACATCATCAATAAGAGTTATTTTAGGCATCAATACTTCACATATGTCATGCAATCATAGTTATATAATAGTAGGCCATATAGTAGGCCATTATCATTTTCACATTATATAGGTGAGGCAAATGAAATATATATATATATATATATATATATATATATATATATATATATATATATATATATATATATATATATATATATATATATATATATATTTCTTCATTTTGAGTAAATTGCTGAGTCTTTTAAACTTTTAATAGCCTACCAAGTACTAGTTTCAGGGTTGATAACAGGAACAATGGATACCGAGGTATCAAACGATGGATTCAAAGGGCCAAACTATGGTTCCATAAAGGAACAAAACACTAGACCCAAATAGGATCATCAATGGTTCCAGCAAGGAACAAACAATAGACCCAAAAGGGCCGAATGATGGTTCCATAAAGGAACAAGACCCAAACGGGGTCAACTATGGCAGCTGCAAAATCCCTTTAGGCATGCCTATCTAATCCACAACCAAACTAAAACCCACAGGCTTTATCACTTTAAGAACGTCTTTCATTCATCATATTCATTCTTATTTAATATAACATTTACTTAAAGCCATTTTCCATAATTGAACACACATATTATTCATTTTCGTAATAATACTAGCTTAAAGCCTAGATATTCTATGATACATATTACCTGTTCATATACTTGCATAACTACCAGATAACTTATATCATGCACTAGGATGCTTTAGCATAATAGTAATTGAGTATCATGCAACACTAGCTCAAAATCAATGTTTTAAAGCTTAATGCAATACACATCGTTAAACATACGCTCATGAAGTGACAACATGCTTTTTAAATTCTTGATTGACTATGCTTATACCGGTCATGGTAGTTTATGAGAATAAAACCATACATATAGTCGTATAAACCATGAGCACATGATTCCACACATAAAAACATACTCACTAAAGAAGAACATACCTGAGTGGTTCCTCATTACCAATTCCTTGGTTTCATCGTACTCACTTTAATCATTGTCTATTCAATTTATCCAATACATTATATACATGCATTCGCTGTCACACACTTGGTGAAAGTGTTCAAATATGGACTTAACATCTACCTATATTACTGAGTATTGCCTTAGAAAAACTTTACCACTATTTGTCCCCTTAGAAATCGTATAGTCTCTTAACCACCACTCAAAAAATATAATCATTATGTACATTGCTTATGGTCCACTTAATTCTCTCCAAATATATTTTATAATATGGGATTCATGATTCATGAAGAATTTATAGCTTAGAGTGGGAAGTAGAACAAATAAAAGAAAGCATGCGAGTGGTCGTGCCCTAGAAAGAAGAGAAGGCACACACGGCCACACAAGAAGAACAAAGGCCAAACGCGTGGCCAAGCAGAAGGAGAAGTAAGCCATTCATGTGGCCATGCAAGAAGAAAGGCAAAAGTAGTGCGCGGCCACGCAGGGAGAGACCCAAGCCATCACGTGACCATGTATGAAGAACCATAGAAGACACACGGCCATGCAAGGAAAACCAAGGAAATCGCGTGGCCACGCAGGGAGAACTAAAGGATAGCCACGGCAACACATGGAAAACTAAAGGAAATCACATGGCCACTCAAAGAAACAGCTAAAGGGGAAACAAAGGCATGCGTGGCCACGCAGAGGAAGAAGGGACAGGCTGCATGGCCATGCATAAGGACTCGATAGCAATGGTTCAAAACCCAAATTTCTCGATTATGCAAACATGAAATTAAATCACAACCCTCACCCTCACTTACTTAAATGATCATTCACGTCTCGATTCATCTTATACTCATCAAAACCCACTAGATTAAGCCTTTAATCTTACTAACAACACCCATACACAAAAGAGGAAAAAAATATATACAGTAACCGATGAAACCAATTCCTGTACCTCATACCAGCTTCATCTCCTTCAAAAATCCACAGATCTAGCTCTTTCTTCCTTCTCCTAGTCTTGATCTATCTACTTCTCCTCTCTCTTTATACACAGGAACAACAACATGATCTTACAATCTCTCATAACCAAAAACCATAAATGAAGAAAGGAAGAGGAAGAAGAGATTTTCAAGGGAAGACATTACCTTAAATCTTAACTCACAAACCCTAACTTCCTTTCTCCAACCCGTAACCAGTAGAGAGAGAGAGGGAGAGAGAGATCTATCCCTTAAAATGCTGATCCCCCCTCTCAAAACCCTTGTTTCCCTTCTACAAGAAGCTATTGAAATATCTCATCATGAAATTCTAAAATATCCCTTATTCTTCTTAACCCCAACAACTTATTTTTTTTAACATCTACCACTCAAACCTCTTATTTGTTTCAACTATATCCTTTTTTATCTCAATTTTTAACCATACTCAATTTACATACATGCTGAAATTACCAAAATACCCCTGATAGGACTTAACAATGCAAAATAATTTAATATTTGCCTTAATTAACCATAATTCTTGTCACTTTACTATAATCTGGTTAAGGCCATGATTGGGTCCTTACAAAGGTATATAAGCCTTCCATTAATTTGAGGAGAACCAGAGTTCTTTATAGTGTGGGTTGTTGACCACAGTCAAGCTCACATTATATCGAATATGTTCAAATCTAATTAAATGGGTCATCTTAGCTAGCCCATTAGTTTGTTGACCACAGTCAAGGCTAATGGTTCTAGAGGCAAGATTAGGGAATGCATATATGATATGCATGCATCAAGAGTTGATAACCTAATGATCCAATAGTTGTGTAGAGACACAATTGGTATAGAGATACCTACCTTTCAAGGGTATGGAATTTGTCTTGTTGACCACAGTCAAGGTCAAATTACATATCAAGGATTGGATATTGGCCCACTAAGAAAACCATCGGGTTTTCTCGGATTAAATAGTGAGGGCTATTAATTCGCAATAAAATAGTGGGAGTAAATGTATTAATTAAAGACCTTATTAATGCATACATATATATGAACATACTCTCATATCTTTTCTTTTTCACATCTAGGTCATCATCATGAGCACATCAAACATTAATATACGATCAATCTTGGATAACAAGCTGGTTGGCAATAACTATTCTGACTGGATCAGGCAAGTGAGAATTGTTCTCAGGGCTGAAAAGATCCATTATGTCTTGGATAAAGATCCTCCACCACTTCCATCAGATGATGCCATTGATGAGATCAAAGGCATTTATCGAAAATACATAGAGGATAGTGAAGCAGCAGCATGTTTGATGCTGGGTGCTATGTCTTCGGAGCTTCATAAGCAACATGAAATGATGGATGCTAGAACCATCGTTTTGCATCTAGAGGAGCTTTATTCTTCTCAGGCTAGAACTGAGCAATATGACATTGCTCGAGCTCTATTTAGTTGCAAAATGGTGGAAGGCACTTCAGCTGCTGCTCATGCATTGAAGATGTATGGGTATATTGAGCATTTGAGTAGACTTGGCTATGTTATGGATAATGATCTATACATAGATTTAATCTTGTACTCGTTGGCTCTAAGTTATGCACCTTTTGTGCTTAACTTCAACATGAACAAGATCCAAGTATCCATTCCTGAGTTAATCAACATGCTCAAGACAGCTGATGGATCATTTAAGAAAGATCCAAAAAGTGTCATGGTTGTCACTTCTGCTAAAGGCAAGAAGCAGAAGAAGAAGAAGAAGATAACCAAGGCGCAGCCAAAGAATGGTGGGATCTCCAAGAAGAAGGTTGCCAAGAAAGAGAATCCCAAAGGAACTTGCTTTCATTGTGGAAAAGATGGTCATTGGAAGCGTAACTGCAAGACCTATCTAGATTCTCTTAAGGAGAAGAAGCAAGCTGTTGCATCTACTTCAGGTATTCATATGATTGAAATTAATACTTATTCTATTGCTTCAAAACAATCTTGGGTATTAGATACCGGATGTGGATCTCATTTATGTAATGATCTACAGGGGCTTAGAAGCTTTAGAAGAGTTGGAAAGGCAGAGATATGTTTGCAGCTACTGGACAGAACATCTCTACAACAGTTGTGGGGACTTACTATTTGCCTCTTCCTAGTGGATTAGTACTGGAATTAAATAATTGTTATTATGTTCCAGCCTTATCCAAAAGTATTATTTCTTTCAGTCGTTTGATGAACGATTATGATATTTCTTTGAAGGACAAATGTTGTTACATTTTTAAGAACAATATGTTTTATGCAAAAGCTATCATTGAGAATGGTATTTTTGTTCTTGATTTAATTAAAGAAGTACATAATGTGAATACCAAGAGAATGAAACATGATAATCTGAATACCTCATACTTATGGCACTGTCGTTTAGGCCATATAAATGAAAAACGCATGACCAAGTTACACAAGTTAGGTGATTTGGGATCATTTGATTATGAATCATTTGATACATGTGAATCTTGTTTATTGGGAAAAATGACAAAAGCTCCCTTTATTGGTAAAGGAGAACGAGCTAAAATGATTTTGGACTTAATACATTCAGATGTATGTGGTCCAATGACTACACATGCCAGAGGAGGTTACTCCTACTTCATTACTTTCATAGATGATTATTCCAGGTTTGGATACATCTATCTAATGAAATATAAGTCTGAAGCATTTGAAAAGTTCAAAGAGTTCAGAAATGAAGTAGAGAAACAACTTGGCAAAAGTATTAAAACACTTAGATCAGATCGAGGTGGAGAATACTTAAGTCAAGAGTTTCAGGATTATCTTAGAGATAATGGGATTTTATCTCAATGGACTCCTCCATATACACCACAACACAATGGTGTGTCTGAAAGGAGAAATCGAACACTATTAGATATGGTTCGATCAATGATGAGCCGAGTGGACTTGCCTAAGTCCTTTTGGGGATATGCACTAGAAACTGCTGTTTATGTGTTAAATAGAGTTCCTAGTAAATCGGTTGATGTTACTCCATATGAGATGTGGAATAACAAAAAACCCACGCTTTCTCATATGAAGGTATGGGGTTGTCCTGCTTATGTGAAGAGGACAATGTCAGACAAACTGGATGTTAAATCTGACAAATGTCTATTTGTGGGATATCCAAAAGAAACATTTGGATATTATTTCTATAATCCCTTAGAACAAAAAGTGTTTGTTTCAAGGCATGCTGTCTTCTTGGAAAAAGAGTTTCTCCTACGAGAAGACAGTGGGAGTAAAATTGAACTTGGTGAAGTTCAGGACCCACAAATAGAAGTAGATCAACCAATTGAACCCGAAACTGAATTTCATAATGATGAGATTACAGTTGAACCTGATTATACACAAAATCCTAGAAGGTCTACTAGGATGCATTCTATCCCTGTGAGATATGGATTTCACATTGATTCGGATAGAGGCATAACTGTAGTAGAGGACAATGAGCCTACAAGCTATCAAGAAGTTTTGAACAGTTCAGAACGTGATTTATGGCTTAAGGCTATGCAGTCCGAAATGGACTCCATGTATGAGAATAAAGTATGGACTTTAACTCAACCACCTGAAGGGATAAAACCCATAGGGTGCAAATGGGTCTTCAAAAAGAAGACTGACATGGAAGGTAATATAGTTACCTATAAAGCTCGCTTAGTAGCAAAAGGTTATTGTCAAAAAGAAGGTATTGACTATGACGAAACTTTTTCTCCTGTAGCGATGCTTAAGTCTTTAAGAATACTTTTAGCCATTACAGCTCATTATGATTATGAGATTTGGCAAATGGATGTGAAGACAGCTTTCCTTAATGGAAATCTTTCTGAGGATGTGTATATGACACAACCAGAAGGATTCACATCAGGAAATGGCGAAAAGGTATGCAAGCTTCAAAGATCCATTTATGGATTGAAGCAAGCCTCTAGGAGTTGGAACATACGATTCAATGAGACAATCAAAGAGTTTGGTTTCTCACAGAATGAAGATGAACCTTGTGTGTATAAAAGGGTCAGTGGGAGTGCAGTTGTCTTCCTAGTTCTATATGTAGATGACATATTGATCATGGGAAATGACATTTCTCTTCTCCAATCTGTTAAAATATGGTTATCCAAGCAATTCTCCATGAAAGACCTTGGAGAAGCATCCTATATTCTAGGAATAAGGATCTATAGAGATAGATCCAATAGGTTGCTGGGTCTTTCTCATAGTACATATATAGATAAAGTATTGAAGAGGTTCAATATGGATCTCTCTAAGAAAGGGTTTATACCCATGGTGCATGGGAAACACCTTTCTAAGTCTATGTGTCCGCAGACACTAGAGGATAGAGAGAGCATGAATAGAATACCATATGCATCTGCAATTGGTTCTATCATGTATGCTATGTTATGTACACGTCCAGATGTAGCATTTGCTTTGAGTGTCACAAGCAGATTCCAATCCAATTTTGGAGAGGAACACTGGGCAGCTGTCAAGAATATCCTTAAGTACTTGAGAAGGACTAAGGATATGTTCTTGGTATTTGGAGAGGGCAGTTTGGAAGTAAATGGGTATACGGATGCCAGCTTCCAATCTGACAAAGATGATTGTAAATCACAATCTGGTTATGTGTTCATAATGGGAGGAGGAGCAGTTAGTTGGAAAAGTTCCAAACAAGAAACAACTGCTGATTCCACGACAGAAGCTGAGTACATTGCTGCTTCAGAAGCAGTCTGGATCAAAAAGTTCATAACTGAACTAGGAGTGGTGCCTAGCATTGTTGATCTGATTCCTTTATATTGTGACAACAATGGAGCCATTGCGCAAGCAAAGGAACCATGGTCTCATCAGCGATCCAAACATGTTCTCAGACGCTACCATCTCATAAGGGAAATAGTAGCTAGAAATGATGTGAAAATAGAAAGGGTTCCCACAGATGACAATGTGGCGGATCCCCTCACTAAAGCACTTTCCCAGATAAAGCATGATCACCATATAAATAGCATGGGTCTGACACATATGAGTGATTGGCTCTAGTGCAAGCGGGAGATTGTTAGAGAGTATGCCCTAGAGCCCATGTAATAGGAATGTTTTTCATATGTATGAAATTTATATTCTTAATAAAAGGCATCATTCATTTATTAATGCTGTGTTTGAATACATGAGTTTGTAAATCTTAAATTAATAAATGAAGTCCTAGATATTATAAACACAGTGCAAAGGCAATCATGAAGGTGTTCATGATGTGAGATGTCTATCGCATGCAAATGTGTTAATATCTAAATATCCCTACTCATAGAATTAACAAGATAGGACATTGTTAATTCGGACAGACTAGCACATGTTATGCTTCTTGAATGGTTCAAGCAATGGTTCTCATAGTTGTGATTATGGATGATAATCAAAGCTAACATGTGGATGCTTGTTAGAGGAACAAGTTCATTGGAGACCTGCAAAGAGAATCCTCATATGGATATTAAATCTATGTCAGTGAGGAATCTCTTCATAGCGGTTGTGCAAGTATCCTTAGACTTGAGATCACCAAAGTTATCTTAAGTAGCATGGTATACTTTGACTCCATAACTGATTACTTCTAACTGGGAGTGAACATAGTTAGGAGATTGGGTATATCATGACCTACTTGAAGATAGTTGAGTGATTGACAAAGGATTCACCATCCCAGATTTAACAAGGGAAGTTATCTCGCATGATTCTATAATTGCCTTGTTCAGAGAATCTCTGGCCAGAGTAATATGCCGAGATGGATGGAGATCCATGAAGGGCATTTAGGAACAATGGTTAAATTAATAGAACATACATAATTAGATTTATATGAGTTGACAGAAATCCATACTCATAATCTAATTGAGATAAGAGTGGTGAAAGGAGTAATTGCACGGTAACTGTTTCTATGGAAGGGTACAGTCAAACCACATGACTTTCCTGACATTTGGGTAGTCATGATGCCTAGCTAGAGGCCAATAATGACTTGTATAATGATGTATCAAAATATCAATAGAGATTGATAAAATGATTTAAAGGAGTTTAAATCATGTGAGTTTTGAATAGAACTCACAATTACATATTATACTGCCAACATGGACAGGAACCCAATAGGTCACACACATATAGAGAAAAGGGTAAAATGGTAAAATGACAAGGATAATAATATTTGATATTATTATAAAGGTAGAGAGGAGAATATGATAATAATTAATTAAAGAGTTTAATTAATTATGATCAAATAAAATTGTTTGCGAAACTTTTGAGAAATGTTCTGTAAATTGGACCTAAATGAAATAATGTATTTCATGATTAATTATTATTGTCTTATAAGTGTTATAAGACTACTATAAGTGTTATAGGACTGATATAATAATTAATAGGACCATTGGAGAAATTATAAAGGGCCAAAGGAATGAAGAAGTTGGAGGAAGCCCTCCAGAAGAGGGCTACACGCCAACTCCAAACAGAAGGGCTAGGAGGGCTTTTTCTTGGACCAAATTAATTTATATATGTTACATAAGTGTTATGGAACTCACATATTTAATTTGGTTGGATTTGGAATCCATTTGGGTATTTAAATCCAATTAGATGCACAAAGGGCCTAGTTTGTGGATTTTATGCATGGTCTTTTATGAAAAGATTTAATTTGGATTTAATTAAGCCCAAATGATTATAATTAATTCCAGAGGCCCAATTAATAATTCTCCAGCAATTTTAAAGAGCCCAATCTCATTAAGGAGTTGGAATTTTAACCTAACTATAAAAGGCCAACTAATGAGAATTAGGGTTAAGTGATTAAAACAAAAGGAAAGTCCTTTCTCTAAAACTCTCTCCTTTTTTTCGCCACTTCCCAAGCTAGCTCTTGGGAATTTCGGCCAGCCCTAGTTGAACACCAATTTGTTGGTTCAATTTACCCCTCTCTAGTGTGGATTACTCATTGGAGGTGTTCGATTTTGGACACTGTGGTTTACGACAACCCGATGCGAAGTAAAATCAACTGTTCAACAAAAATCAAAGGTGATTTTTCTTATTCTCATATAGTTATATTGTGTATTCATGGCAAGATCAGATCTAATGGTTAAAAATTTTAAAATTCCGCTCATGTATGTGATGCATGTAACCATTAAATTCCAACAATTACAGCCTAATTAAGACCTAAGTGATTCTAAGTTGGGTTCCAGTGCTAAAGGAGAGGCTTATGGTGTTTCTAAATTTTCAAGTACGAAACCATTTGTGCACTTAGTGTACATTCATTCTAAGTTTGGTTATATAATTGCATTGGTGTTTTGTTTTTGAAAGTACTTAAAATGTTTTAGTCTTGCACACACACAAGGAAACTAACTCATATTGTCTTATTTGAAGATTATTCGAGTTAAGATTTTGTTAAGTGCTCTTGTTAATTGTTAAGCTTGATTTTAAAATGCTTTATTCTTGATTAAAGTTTGATAATTGTTAGAAGTTGGTTTGTTCAAATTTTCTTGGGGGTAAGCAAAGGCTAATTGTAGGGTATTTGATAAGAGTGAATTTTAGTATGTTTTTAATATGTTTTTGTATGCTTAGTGTGTTAATTTAGTCGTATTTAGATTAATTCAATGTTTAATTTGCTAATTTTGTAATTTGAGTTCTTAATTGATAAATTTGCTTCTTTTAGTTGCTTATTTGAAGAAAAGAGGAATTTACAAGTGCTAAAGTGTAAATTTAACAACTGAAGGTGTTCATCGTTTGTCCAAAAAAGCACCACTCGGTGGAGTGACATCCTCACTCTACCGAGTGGCTTAAAAAGGAAAAAGAAGGGGCCCTTTGATCGGTCCAGAGGAGCACCATTCGGTAGAGTCAAATTCTACTCTACTAAGTGAGTTAAAAAGAGACATGGGAAAAGACCACTCGGTGGAGTGATATCCTCACTCTACCGAGTGACTAAAAAAATATTAGGAAGCAAAAGAGCCTCATTTGGTGGAGTTAAATATCATTCTACTGAGCCTAATCTTTGATGCCGAATTGAACTCTGATTCTTGCCAGTTTGGGAAGTCTTGCTAGTTGGGAAGTCTTCTAGTTTGGGAAGTTTATAGGAGATGAATTTCTTCCTGTTTGAGGCTATAAAAGTAGTAAGGGACATCAGTTGGAAGGGGAGTTCTTTTAATCAATTAAGTGTTTTTAGTTTGTTTTTCGTTTTGCACTTAGGTTAGAAACCATGATTGAAGTCTTCAAGAGTAGCTGTAATTCTAAGTATTTGTATTGCTTTCCCTTATTTATTGTCTTCAATTTGTAAGATGAAGAGTGAGTAGTTCTTTTACTTTTGCTAAAGGATACTTGAAGCTTTAACTTTATATTATAATGACTTAGTTTGCACTTAATGTGATACAAGTTGATTATTTCTTGGTTTGGTGCAAATCCTTACCTTTGGTTATTTGTAAGTTGATTGTTGACTTATTTAAATGAATAGTTGTTGATTGATTTATGCATGATTATTGGTTTGTATGTTCTTAGGTTAATTTTTTGGTATTAATGCATGATTATTTCCCGAATAAAGGTGCAGTTGTGTATTGGTAATAATAGATTAAGACTAAGAAAAGTTAAAACCAAGAATAGATGAAAGTTAAATTTACTTGAAAAAGAGTTTAATAGACATCTAAGAGGCTAAAATCAGATCTTTATGCTAAGTATTGAATATTCTGAACAAAAAAGGTTTAATGCTTACATTGATAATATTGATTTAAGTTATCTTTCTTTATTCATCTGATTGTTTCATAATCACTTGTGTCATCTTTTTTATTAAGTCATTATAATATAAGTTAAGGTGGATAGTCCTTTAGTGAAAGTTATCGTTACTATATATTTTAACCAATTTTATTTACTTGCTTTTAGTTCAATTGTTAAGTCTTTAGTTGTTTGCTCAAATTTCTGTCTTTAATTTAGCTAACCCTTCATTATCAAAACTTTGGGATCTCTTTTCTCCCTCACACATAGTTTTCATTTTACAAATCTAAAATCCTTATACAAGCACAAGTTTCCCTTGGGTTCGTAGTTAGCGGTCATAATTATGTTTCCCTATATTACTAGTCAATCTAGTACACTTGCTAAACACCGATCAATACTAATAAAGTCTTAAACTCCTCTTGATGTCTTCATAAAATAGGCAAAGTGCAACTTCAAATCCTAAGAGAATTGAAAACTTTAAACTAGGTCTAAATTTTGAAGAAAATTAACTAACTCCCTAATTCTGATATTAAGCACGTTTAAATACCCTAGAATGGAAGAATCTAGTTGCCACCAAATTTTGTAAATCAATAAAACTCTAATGAAAATCGTAATCTTAATCAAGTGCCTCGGTGGGGTTGGAATTTAACCCAACCGAGTTGATGAACTTTTCTTCAAGTTGGGTGTGTATCTCGATAGGGTTGGAATTCAACCTAATCGAGATGTTGATTTTTACCTTCTATCCATCAAGACCTCGGTAGGGTTGAAATTTAATCCAAACAAGGTGCTAGCTATTGGACTTCATAAACAAAATTCTCCCTTTAATCAACTCAGTTAGGTTGATTTTCAACCCTACCGGGTTGATATACTTCTTTTTCTTCAAACATTCCTTGTCAAACACCAAACAATAATTGAACACACATAAAATAAAGAATTACAAATTTAAACTTCAAACCAACTAATTTAACAATGAAAAACTCCTAAACACACTAGAAACACACTAACAAATATTGTTATAATTCAAAGTTATCAAAGGGTGAATGGTTAGTGAAGGAAGTTTGCTTATTGCCCTATCTCAAGTGTCTGCGAGCTTTGAGTAGCCGATTTAAGGTTTGTACTTTTGAGTATGTGCTTAGAGATGAGAACTAATTAGCAAATGCCTTGGCCCCTTGGTATTAAAGTGGGATAATCCGAGACGGATAGGTATAAAGCTTCTATTGATCTCGAGTTCTGATAAGCCATACTTTGAGAATGACTAGGTTATGGATATCGTGGTGGATGATGGGAAACCTTGGTACTATAACATTCAAGATTATTTAGAAAGGTTGATATTTCTAAAAGAATCCATTGAGAAAGACCAAAGGATGATCCGCAAGCTATCAACTTAGTTCATTATGGTAGGTGGTGTGCTTTATAAAAGACAACTTAATGGTATCCAACTGAGATGTTTGAATGAGAAAGACATAAAAAGGGTTATAGAAGAGGTACATCTAAGTGTGTGTAGAGCCTATATAAATAGATTAGCCTTAGCAAAGAAGATTATACATTAGGGATTCTTTTGGCTTGTGATAGACACTGATTGTTCTAAGTATGTTAAAGAGTGTCAATTATGCCAATAGTATACAGACTTAAGACACTTGTTGGCTTTCAAGCTATACAACCTTACATCACCATGGCTATTTGCCACATGGGGCATAGACATCATAGGCATCATTCATCTGCCAACTTTAAATGGGCATAGGTTTATTATAGTAGTTATTGACTACTTCACCAAGTGGGTAGAGGCAAAGTCATTCAAGAAAGTAGATGCCAAGGACATGGCTAAATTCATAGAAAAAAATCTAATATACATATATGGTTTGCCACACCATATAGTGTTAGACAATGGATTGCAATCTTTTGATGAAACTAGACAAATGCTCATAAAATATAGGGTTCAACATCATAAGTCTTCTTCTTATTAACCTCGGAAAAATGGAGCAGTCAAGGTGGCTAACAAGAATGTTAAGAGGATTTTGGCTAAGATGGTTTGGGCTTACAAAGATTGGGCTAATAATCTAGGACCATAGCTAGAACTTTAACATGAGCTACTCCATTTTCCTTATTTTATGGGATAGAAATAGTGCTACTAGTGGAGATTGAGCATTAGTCTTTAAGAGTGGTCCTAGAAACTGAATTAATAGAAAAAGAATGGGCTAGATAGAGATTGTTGTAGCTTAATCTACTAGATGGAGTTAGGATGTGGGCATACTACCACAGCCAAATTTATCATAAAAGGCTAGCTCATTCATATAAGACAAAGGTTAAAAAGCATCCCTTGAAAGAGGGAGATCTGGTGTTCAAATAGATAAGGCTTAGAATTCTAGATATTCAATGATAGTTTAGGCCTACTTAGGAAGGACCGTTTATGCTAAAAAAGTTATTGTCTAAGCGAGCTGCCATTTTGTCAAAAAGTGATGGTAATGAGTTTAGAGAGAGAGTCGATAAATATAGACGGATTGAAAAGGTTCCATGGCTAAGACTAAAAAGAGAAAAAAGAAGAGAATAGAAGCCTACGAGTTGAAAACTAAAAAAATGGTGGCCTTACTAAAATTAGGCACCTCATCAGGGTGAAAACCGAAAAGGCATCTAGGAAAAAGTTAAAGGCTAAAAGAAAATAATTAATCAAGAAAACCTGAGAGGCTAATTGATGACAAGAGTTATGATGCTTTTAAATTTTCTTTTTTGAGATTGAATAATATGTGTCTTTTAAATAATATAAAATGATGATCATGTATACTGAAATAAGAAAGAAATGTCATACATGTATTCAGAAACATTATTAATATATCCAAAAGTATTTCTTTTCCTTTTTCATGTGTTCAAAATGTAAAAAGTTCTAATAATAGCAAAAACATAGTCCATGATAATATTTAATCTAGTCTATTTGTATTACATCTCTCTCCCTATCCAGGTGCCTAAGGTGAGAAATCCTATTGTCAACTCTAGGACTCAAACCCACTGCTTATACGAGGTGGAGGTGGTGAAGTCATAAGCAAAAATCTCAAGAATTGCAATCCTCACGAGGAGCCGAGTCCAAATCATTTGGTAGTACTCTAACAAAAAGGGAACATAACGTATGCCACCTAAAAAAACCAATGGGCACCTAATGATGTACTAGCAGTCCCTAAACTAATGAGCACAGCAGAAGGCAGCCCGATGCAATCCACACAAAGGGACACATCCAAAAACTCTATCCTAAACTATAGAAGAAATGGGTAGCAAGCTACACCTGAACATGATGTCATTAGTTGTCAACTGTGCCACCCTATTAACTCCCTCCTAGATCGACTTAATTCCACATCACATATTTCTGAGGATAACATATCTCATGGGGTAAGTGCCCATCTCCCTAGCTAGAGGTCGAGGCTCTGACTATAAATTCAATTTCTCATATAGCCATATCTAAAAAAAAGCCGCTGGGGTGAGTTGGATTCATCTCAGGCAAATATAAGGTGAAGAAATACGTGAAAATCTAAAAGGACGTATTTTCCAGTAAGACAAGCCAGTGTGAAAACCTACAAGGGGTGTACTACCTTCAAAACAATGATATACCTAAAATACCAGGGGACTACCAGTAAAGTAGGCAATAGGGTCATTCTAAATAGCATCTAAGCCCAGGATAGTCTCTAGCATAATCAAGGGGAATGGGTTATACTCCTTGTGCATATTGTCCATAACACTAAATAATCTATAATCCCCAATCATCAGATCATCTGAATACACCAGCAAGCATTAGGCAAAACAACAAAGCAGGATGATGCTAGACTGCAAAGTAGATATGTCATCAAAGTCAGTAAAAATGTTAGTCAGTGGCTCTACTGAAAAGTTATTCCTTTGAGGTACTAAACCCCTAGCTTTAGAAGGAAGGATACCCAAGGCATGAGCTACCTCTCTAGGATAGTTAGGCATAATGGAAGGCAAACATGGTTGAGTACTGGGTGCAAACCTCACACCGACTATCTCAATAAATTCCTCAGGCAAAGGGCATAACTACTGATGTGTGATCCTAAAAATATAGAACCTCAGGTCCCAATGTTAGATAGCAACAAATATTAAGTTCCTATCAAATGATACTCTCTTCAAAAATCTCAGATTAGAATATAGAGCCAAAAGTGGGTCCTCCCAAGTTCTCATATCATCCAGTAGTCAGTGTAATTTTGCAAGAGTAGAAGTCAACATGACAACAAATTGTCAAGTAGTCTAATTACAAAAATAATGGAGAAAAATAAATAACTTGGAAAGAAAAATGACCAAAAAGAAGAAGGAAGGAAAAGGGGAAAGAAGAAATACTTGGAAGGAAGTTTTTGGAAAAATGAAGGTTAAATGGCACAAAAACCAAGAAAATTTGCACTATTTATTGAAAAGTACTGACAAACAACCATCCCTTGAATAACAACCCACAGGAGCCCATCTGTCACCTCTGGACTGCCTAAGCGAATCTCTTTCATATGTCCTATGCATTGCACATACATATGTTTGCATTCTTCCTTATTCTTATTTTGTGGGAAATTTAAAAGGTTTATGGACAATCTGAAAGCTTTAGAGAATTTCAAATATGAAGAAGGTTCAAAAATTTAGGAAACAACCAGGATTTCAAGGAGTATGTACAATAAAAAAAAATAATGCATGTACATTTGTATGCATACATATGTATGTAATGCATGCATGTGTGTAAATATGATAATGTTCAAGGATAGAAATGAGGTGTGTGATGATAAATACCATGTCAAAGTGAAAAATAAAGATTAAAATAGAGAAATAAAGAATAAAGAAAAAGAAAAAAATTTGCAAAAGAGTGAAAAGGTGTGATAGACGAGACGTATGAAGCGATCGTCTGTCGCTCGAAAATTTGAAAATAAAAGATTGTCCTTCTTCTTCTTCCTCAGTTTTTCCTCCCTTTCTCTCTTATTTTTTGTCCACTTTTTTGTGTCATATGTGTAGAAATTCATCATGAATCAATGCCCACGTTGGAGTAGCAATATTTTTGCATTTCTTTTTGCTTCTTATTTCTTCATCTTCTCTACTTCAAGTAAGTGTTCTCTTACCTTTCTCCTCTTTATTTACATTGTTCGTACTTTGAATGTATTATAATAGTTCTATTGTGTTTAGTTTGTATGAATACCTTGTGGTTTTACCTTGAACAATGGATATAAGATTTGGACTTAAGTTTGCAAACTTGATATTGCATGACATTGTAGTTAGAAAGAAATCCTTTGAAAATGAGCACATAAATGACACTTTTTATAGTTGTTTTATGTTGTAGTCCAATATAGATTAGTTTCTTTAGGTTGGGACTCTAAAACATTATGCAGTCAAATCAGTAGTTGTACCATAATTTTGGTTAGTATGAATGTTAAGCATGTTAACTTGAATTAAACTACTTGGGTGGCCAATGATAGCCTGTGGTTGTTTTAGAATGCTTTTCTTAAGCAGGGGGCAGGCATATTCCAACCTGGAATACTGCTAGATCTTTTTTAATAATCTATAAATTGTTAAAATGTATTTTTGCCTCATTAAATGTGCATGTTTTCTAGATTGCCCAAAAATGGGTCTAAGTTATTATAAATTGTCTTATAGCACTTAATGCGTATTTCCATGTAGATTTCTAGCTTCAACTTAAGCTGGAATGCTGTCAAATTTTTGTTATAATTCTCTAGTAAATTAATTTTAGTTTGCTTGTGACCCAAATCAACCATTGGAGACTAACACTTGATTTTTATAAGATGCCACACAGAGATGCTCATACCACTTCGACTCCACCTATACCAACATTTATAACTCCTCAGTACACCAGTAAATATCAGGCCCTATCTCAAGTCCAGTTTAAGTCCAGCCGCTCTTTTCTAGGTAGTTTCTATGAATTGTAGGGTTTTTTTTGGAGATTGATAAGCCATTAGCCGCAACAAAATGGATAGATTTTCTTACTCCAACCTTCCAAACTTATCTAAATGTGACCAGGGAGTTTCTTTCCACTCTAGAGTATGAAGGCTACCAGAGATCGAACACCAAGAAGGGGTAGTCTAGTTTTGGGTAGGAGGCACTCACTACAGCATCACTTGGTGATGATTTGCATAGGCTATCGGACTACCAGTAGGGGCAAATATTCTAATGCCTGAGAGGATAATTGATCAGGCGTGATAGGCATCCATCACCCTTTCGAGAGCCATATACCAGTCAAACACGACAAAGAGCACTATGCTGGCTACTCAGGCCTTTTGATACATCAAGTGGGTATTATCTACATCATATCTAACCCACACTGGCAGTCCTAGGTCGATCAATGCAATCGAGATTACTAGGTTATAGGTGATGCACATGCACAAAAAGGTCGACATCATGCACAAGATCATCACTTCCCCACTCAAGGTCACCACCCAGCCTACAACCCAGATATGCATAGGAGTTGTACTAACTCGGCTGCTTTTAGATTTAGGGGTAAACCAGGGGATGTTCGAATGCCCACTTCAGAAGGACATATATGTTGACATATAGGCTGCTCTCACCATGAAGATAGTGGAGTCAGTATAGGGGTAAGAGGGCCAGTACAGACTACTGACTATCTTAGAGACTAGAAAGAGCTATGTCTTAGAGCCTATAATGTCAGATCTTCTAGCAGAGGGGGATGATTAAGGTCAAACTCAGCAGGGCAAGGGTATGGAACCGTGTAAGATATACGGAGTAGATGTAGATTTAGACTATGAGGTGGACATATAGCTAACTAAGATAAGCTTCTCGGCAAGTCACCCACTCCTCTGATGCATCCTTAATCACCGATGATACATCAGCGATTGCCATCTAGGAGGTTGGGTAGATTTTCACCATATGGACATCTAGGGGCATCCACTTCTATCACTCCCCCACCATCTAGACACATAGAGTCATCTACCTCTATGCTCCTCTACCATCTGAGCATCCAAAGACATCCACAATCATTGTGCTACCACCAGTACAGCCATTATCAGCCCCTTTGCCTAACGATATTTTGAGGAGACTATCTACTATAGAGGAGACTATCAGGAGGCCAAACCAGACTTTACAATCAATGTTGACTATAGTACAATCCCTACAGGCTAAGGTGCAGGGTATTAGAGCTCAGTTGGTGACTACAGGTTGGAGATTTGATGCATCCTTATAGGTAGTTGATGAATCACTCACCCAAATCTGAGAGTAAAGAGGATGTACGAAGATTGAGGTTCCCAGAGGGAGATAAACAGTGGTCGAGACTGATGAGTAGCTTAGGAGATACATCAAAGATATGAGGAATGACCTGATGAGATACCTCGAGCAGCACTTAAAGCATGATAGGGGTAGGCTAAGGTTTAGAGCGACTGGTTGAGGTGATGACACAAATTATGTAGCCATTGACCATCACATTACTAGGGTTTCACTTCAAATTTAAGGAGTTAGAGAAGCAGCCACCAGCAGCATTGTGGTCAATGGCACTAGCTAGACCTCCTAGGCTTTTAGCCTTCCGACCCCATCAGGACTAGCATACCACAGAGGACCAGGGCCGTCTCAGTAGTTTTATCATTTTGTATTCAGGGAGTTTAAAACTTTATTGGATGTATATAAAGTTAAAACATGTACTTATTTAATTTATGTATTTACTTTTTTTTACTATTTTTATTTATGTCTAATATACCTGGTAATTGCAAAAAGACATTATAAAACTGACAATAAAATGCATAATTAAGGTAACGGCCTGACAAATACAAGATGAAATGACAAGTCAAATAAAATAGCCCAGTTAAAAAAATAGAAAATAAAATGAAAAATGAAAAAAAAAGATAAAAGAGAAAACGATAGAAAAGAAAGAAATTAAACCATGCTTAATAGCCAGAGCTCTAACTTTAAATCTTTCCCACAGGTACCTAAAACCCTCTCAGGAGGTACATACCTACCACTTCAATGGAAGAACATGCCAATTATACCCATAACAAATATGATATAAAGGATAAAGTATTTGTGAATAGGCCAGGATAGCTATCCTCATCATAAGAAGTCACCTGAATAGGTTGAAATCAAAAGAGATGCACAGCAAAGAGAAATATGGATATTCTTAGACTCTAGAAAGATTTTACATCCCCTTTTATTTATTGAGAATTTACACAAGCTGAAGTCATTTAAAGGGGCAGCATGTTCCTTCTAATCTCTTTTGGATAAAAGAATTATTGAACTGACTAAAACAGAGAAGGAAAAAGACTGCAGCATTGCATAGGGTGTCAAATGTCTTTTTCTAGGAAGCAAGCTATGGAGTACACTCATTGTAAACTCAACATGTCTTCCTACCATGTTTAAGCTATGGAATCATTCTCTTTCACAATCATGCCCATGCAAGAGAGTCTTATATCAGGCTCAAAGCCATTCTCAGCAAGCTATGGTGTTTTCATAACAAATCATAACATTAAGATGGATACTTTGTCTCATTGGCTGTAATATCCCTAAAGGTTACTTGTTTGAACTTTTACTACTAATTTCCTTAGAGAGCCTGGATTATCACGAGGTCAAAATGGAATATTGCCAAAGCCAGACCTATATAATGGTCAGGATACCATCATCTAGACTCCAACCAAGAGGACTCTTTGGTAATGAACCATGCCTTTTTAGAGTGTGGGATGTTTCAATTTGAACACATCAGAAGTTATAAAACTGATATCGACAACAAGGAACCATTGGACAAGAGGTAAAAGCCTAATGATAATGTAAGTTTTAGGGAAAGACAAAAAGCAAAATCAGGCATGTTGAGAACCTTGATGACGATGTTTTTCCTTACATTGTTACCAATTTACAGAGCGATGACATAGTCATTGGGAAGTGTATAGAATGTAGTTAAGATCATAGTATGAAATTAAAGCACACTTGTAGAGGCATGGTCTAGTAGGTTGTTTTGACTTCTAATGATAGGGGAAGAATCATGTTGTAGTGTCTCCAAGGTAGACCTCCACACATAGGAACAAGCTTCCAAACACATTAGTAACTCCTCACAAATGCATATTTACCAGAATTTCTCCAAAGGAATACTATCTCAAGGGGGCAAATACACCTACAGATGGTGTCAACCACCACAGCTATAAGGTTAGGTATGCCTACAGATGGCACCAACCAAACATTACATAGTCTCATTTGATTCTGCATGCTGACAAGCTGGCACTAATCAAAATAAATAGAGTAATCTGATTCTATATGCTGACAATTTGGTGCCTAATCAGATACAATCAAATAATCTCAATTTTGCATGCCAATAAGTAGTGCTAATCAGACAATACACCAAGGGTTAACACATCAACAAGTTAATGTTAACTACCCAACCAAGGGTTAACATGCCAATAAATTAATGTTAACTACCCAACTAAAGGTTAACACATTGACTAGCTAATGTTAACAACACAACCAAGGATTAACATGTCGATAAATTGATGTTAACTACCTAACCAAGGGTTAACACATCAACAAACTAATGTTAACTATGCAACCAAGGGTTAACACATCGACAAGTTGACGATAACTACCCGACCAAGAGACTCATTACCTCAAGTGTTATGTATTTTGAGACAATTCACTAGTGCACCAATTCCTCAAAATTAGGGGCAGCTGTAAACACTTTCACCCGAGGTAGCCTAGATTAAGGTTACTCGATGATGAGGAAACATTATATTTTTTTATAAAGAATAGGGATCTCAAAGCTTCTATCTAGAATTTTCACATTTTTCATGAAATTTTTTTTTATTTTCCAAAGTGATTTTGAAGTTTTTAGCAAAAAAAAAGCATTAAAAACATTAAGTTTGGCCCTTTTTCATGACAAATAGTCATTTTTCATATGAAGGACAATCAAATGTGGCCATTTCCCTCTAGTTCAAGTCAAATTAGAGGCATTTTTGTAAAATCAAAACTTTTTTCTGAAGGACGGGCATTTGTCCATGATGGATGCCAATCTGTGGTTGCATTTCTAGATTTCCCATGATTTTTGGATTTTAAAAATGAAAAGATAGGATTTTTGGGGGATTTGGCTCAGATTTTGAGGGATTAATCTGTGAGGGCCTAATCTTGACCCTAGCAGGGAATATATTTAATCGTATGATGCTATATGTACAATAAAAAAATTTTATGGTTATAGCCACTCTGGGATAAAGCTTCTTGAAGGGCAATGTGGTAATTTTAGTTAAATTCATGACAAAGGGATTAATTGAATGATAAAAGAGATGTGGGATAAGATTTATGATTTAAGTTTCTTTTGGGGTAAAATTATAAATTATGAGATGGAGGGGTCTTAGTAAGTGAAAGAATTAGAGAATAAGGTTAAAAGAGTAATTGATGGTCTCCCCCATGTGATTCCAGTGAGGATATCCCTGTCTGTCACAAGGGGAAGACCATCACATTCTCTCTTTTACGTTTTCTCCTTCTCTCTTTCACTGGGTTTGGAACTAGGGTTTGGTAAGAAGAACTTCTCCCTTCTATCTTTACTATTAATGCAATATTTTAGGAGTACAAAAAGGAAAACTTAGTATCTTTTGTGGCTTGTTATAGGAGAGTCAAGCAAGGATAAGGGCAAGGGGATCTTGAAGGAGTAAGAATGTCACTGATCAGGTATGGGAGTATCGTGGTTTCCATTGTTGTCTGTAGATGTTTTATAGAAACTAGGTTTTCTTATCTGAATTCTTTGGTTCTTTAGAGGAAGTTAAAGATGATTAATGAAAGATATTTAGTTTAAGATGAGTTTTGGTAAGATGTTATAGCCTACAAAGTTATTCTATTCTTATCGAAGTGTTACGATCCTTGAACCCTAGCATTACGTGGTCACACAAGCTTTAAAGCTTGTGAAACCGTGGTCATGCAAGCTTTAAAGCTTGTGAAACTGTGGTCAAGCAAGCTTTAAAGCTTATGAGGCACACGGCCATGCAAGCTTTAAAGCTTGTAAAGCACGTGGCCACGCAAGCTTTAATGCTTGTGAGGCACACAGCCACATGCCAGTCCACTGCCCTTCATTTCTCCGTTTTGCACATGTGTTCCAATTATCTCCCAATTCACTTCCCCATTATTATTGACTAAGCTAACACTCTTTATAACGATAATGAACCCTTTTAACGCGACCTAATAGGCACATTTAGGGGTATGATCACTAGAGGTAATATGTGATTATCTATGTTATGCTTTATTGTCAAGCCATATCAATTAAGGTAAAGTGATCATGGTAAGCTCATCAAGTAGTGTTAATTATAACTTACTGTGATATGTGATCGTAATAAATGAGATTACTATGAAAATATATATGTTTATGCGAGGTAGGTTTTAGAATTGTCCTTAAATGAAAATGAATATGCAATATATGAGTCTAAGTTGAGGTGACAAATATTTGTACCATCACATATGTATGAAATGTAAATTCGAATGTGAATTGTGGCTTGAGAAATATTGCATTGTATAAGAAGGAATTTGATGAATTAAAATTTCTTTCGATTAAGTGGTTAAGCATGTGGGTCTTAGTTTAGTTGTGGATTAGATAGGCATGCCTAAAGGGATATAGTTGCAGCTATCATTTTTGACCCCGTTTGGGTCCATTGATTGTTCCTTTGATGGAACCATAGTCCAACCCTTTGGGTCCATTGTTTGATATCTTTGAGATATATATTGTTTGATACCTTCGGCTATCCATTGCTCCCGTTATCCACCCCTTTGAACTAGTACTTAGACAGGCTATTAAGTTTAAAAGAATTGTTAAAGAAAAGAAATACATGTATCAATTTTTTCATCTGTATAATGCAAGCATATGAATGATTGATTACCATGTTTTATCTTCGCTTCTTTTGGCCATATTGTCAGATTGAGACAAACTCCTGACACTAATATGTTGAGGTGCTTATTGAAATATTGTGTAAAGATATTTACATTCGCTTAACTCTATTGGTCGATTATATTATTATTATTTTTGTATGTTATCTCCCCGCTAAGCTTTATAGCTTAGCACGGTTGCTTTACATCAATGTAGGTTTGACTGGTGGTCATTTAGGGACTTAGTTCTGCATCGATTGGCCAACAAGAGTCAGTTCAAACTATTAGATGTAGGATATTTTGTGGATAGTTTTTTTGACTAGTCTTGTATTTTGTCATGCTTCATTGGGGGTAATGCAATATGGAGGACTGTAACCTTAACTTAAATTACCATGCTTGCTTTCCCTTCCATTGTTGTGGTGGTTAATGCATGATTACCACATTATAACGGTTTGCATGAATTTCTAGTTTAACCATTAAAGTATGCATGCACCATATCTGTGTATGATGACATGTTGATGAATGATTGTTGTGAGTTTTGGTTGCTGAAGGCATGATAGATGTACTAATTGGAAGTCGGTATTAGGGTATGACACAATCCCTCTATACTTGAGAAGCTAGATTTGTAATGCAATTCCAAATCCTCCTTAGGTATAAAAGAAAAGAAAATTAGGGTTTTTAAAGAGGAGCATTCTTAAAACAAAAGAGAACATAGTGCTTGGAGAGGAAAAATCAATTCTTCTCTCTCTAAGAATGAAAGTTCTACACACTCTTTTGATCCAGCAAAAACACACACAAAAAAATCATTTTATTTTCTTAAGCACAAAACCAAGGTTGGAGTATAGATTTAGGCTTCAAAGCATACAGAGTTAGAATATCTTCCTGAGAGTAATATTCTACACTTAACTCTCTCTTTCTCTCACTAGATTTATCATGTTCATATGTGCTATTTAATGATAAAATAAACATGTTTTATGTGTTATTTATTCAAATTCATGTCTTTTAATGAAATGCCATGTTAATCTGGATCCATATTCCTGATAGAATGTTGCTTTGGGATGATTTTCTCCATAAATGTATGATTTGAACTTTGTTCTTTAGATGTTGTTTTAGGTTTTAATTTTATTTTTGTTTAGTTAAAACATGATTTAATGCTATAATTTTAGTTTTGGCATGCTTTAAACCCATTTATTCATATATCTAAAGTTAATTTGAGATTTTGGTGAGTTTTGTGTTCTTTTAAGTTTTCTATATCTGTCCCTTGAGTGACAAACTATAAGAAACCACCATAGACGGTAGTCTATCAATGCAATAGAAGGGATTTCGCGGTTATTTCTTCTCATCCCATCCTTCCTTGGTTAAAGGCATCTATCACCTATCTAGGGGCATCCGTGGCTAATTTTATTTCCTATTTTAACATGTTTTATGTCCTTTTATTTTTCTTTTTGCTATTTTATTGGTATTTGGAGTGTTAGTTTATTTTCTGTACCTTTCTATAAACATTGTGTTTCTGTATACACATTTAATTCTTCTTCTTTTTTTGTTTTGTAATAATATTCTATGTTTTTATTTTAATTCATTCTTATTGTATATGCTTTATAATG
This sequence comes from Excoecaria agallocha, assembly GCA_037975025.1. Classification (NCBI taxonomy): domain Eukaryota; kingdom Viridiplantae; phylum Streptophyta; class Magnoliopsida; order Malpighiales; family Euphorbiaceae; genus Excoecaria; species Excoecaria agallocha. The sequence continues at coordinate 1,232,864 of JBBPFJ010000022.1, read as the reverse complement.
CTAATTGATTTGGTTTTGTTGTTTTGTATAAATTTTTTATCCAATCTGCATTTGGGGGTGTCCCATGGGGCAATTATGCATTGGTAGTCATACCCTCAATTGGTTCTTTTCCCCCTCTATTTATTTTGCTTTATTTTCATTTTTTTTATTTATTATTTTACTTTATTTAGCTTGATTTAATTTATTTTGTATGTATTTTATTTTGGGGGATGTAATAGGTAGTAATAAAATGGTTTTCCTACATGCTTTAAATGGAAAAAAAGTCACTTAAAATCATTTTTACTAACTAATTTGGGTTTTCCTAAATAAAATGGACCAATTTCCAATTTTCCAACCAAAAATCACATTAAAAACAAAAGATTTTTTGTAAAATGTGTATGAGGAACCAATATTCCCAACCAAAACAAATACCACAATTTATGTATGTAGTTTGTTTCTTTGTTGGACGATTTGCCTTTGTAATAAGTTAAGTAGGATTTATCTTGTTTCATCACTTTATTATCATTTTCTTTATTTGATTGGGATGTTCATTTAATTCTATCGCAAATGCATCATATGAGAGAGAAGAATGGATTAATGCTTAAAACCCAATTATAAAAAAACACATAATCGAGGTGCCAATCAAGAGTGATGTCCTGAACACTAATCTCTATTTGGGCATCAAAAAGGTCGAGATTCATTTCCCAACGTTATGTTAGGTGGCAACTCCATAACACTACCTCTTTAAGCCTATTAGTAGATGCCATCATGGGTTGATACCAATAATAATTTGGATTTGACCCATTGTTATTAAGAAGTAGCCAATTTATGAGTTATAATGAGTTTTTTTGGTCTTCGATCCTAAAAGTAGGCATCCAATAGCAAATCCAGATACGAGCGTAGGCTTCGACGCATGTCACACACGTATTTGATGCATACTATTGGCTTAATGGTGTAACTATAGTGTTTAGAAAATGTTCATATAAATTCGATTAAAGTTCGGTGTATATATCTTTTGATATCTCAAGGCAAACAAAGTTGTATATTTATTTTGGTCAATAAACCTAGCTAGATTGAAAATAATCCAGTTGGATGACTTATAATCTAAGTGACCCGACTAAATTGAATTTTAATTCATCTAGGTGAGTGATCGTATTTCAGTCCAAAAGACAACCAACCTAGCTTGATCAATTGTCAATCCAGTAGGGTAACTTATTAACATTCAATCCAGAAGCACTTTACCCAACTGAATTGATAACCAATCTAGTTGGGTTGATATTCAAATTCATTTTTTCAAATGGCTATCATTTTTATTCGTTTTGTATCTCTGTTTTAATCCACTATATAGCATTTTAAATTAAATTCTCTTCAAATCAAGTGTCCATCTAGATCTCTAGTTTCTATAAATACCAAAAATAAGATCATTTAGATAATTATATCCTGAGTTATCACTAAGATACTCCAAACTGTCCTAGTTAATAGGGCAATAGAATATTAAAGTACTTAAGCCAAATTTCAAGCATTCCAAAGGCAAAAATTGTAATGGCCTAAATTTTTATTTTTTTAAATAGCATTTTTGGGTCGTAAATAGTGACACTAGAGTGAATAGTACCACTCGAGACCCACAAAAAATTTTCTTCACCATTAGAAAGTACAATTCATGACGAGTATGGTGGTATAATTTGAGGTGAAATTGAGATCAAATAGACCCTCAAAAGGCTTAATGAAAAATTTACCCATCCCATATTTAGGGTTTGATCAGGCTTGAAAATGATGCTAGAGGCCTCTGAAAAATTATCTGAATATATGGATTTACTTTAAACATTATGGGGGAATATTTGATAGTGAAAAATTAATTTTATAGTGAAACCAAAAAATGAGTTTTTGGATCGATGGAAATTTATCGGACTGAGAAATGGTGTCAGATTGACTCAAAAATATGTTTGTAGCCTAATAAATATTTTTCTATAATTATGGATATATTTTTATAAGAAACGGTGCAAGACAAGTGGTAAAAAAATAATCGGGCCAAAATATTAGAATTAAGTAAATTGGATCTAATTGGTTAGACCTAATTTTGCCTAATTGGGATAGGTAAAAAGGCCAAGAAATTATAAATTTCCAACAATTTCTCTCACTTTCTTCTCGCTTCTAGCCATCTCTCACAATCTCCCATTTTATCCATTTTCTTCTAAATTCTTTTACCTAATTCCACCAAATTTCATGCCCTAAATAATTATAAGGCGCTAAATTCATCTCTAGCCATCTCAAAAACCTATTTTAAGTAGTGGAAATGGATGAAATTGTGAAGAAAGGGTTTGGAACAAAAACACAAGTAAGTTAATTTAGCGAAATTTTAATGAGTTTAATGAATTTTTAGGTAGATTTTGAGGTAGAGATTAATGTTTTGAGTATATTTGAATTATGGAAGAAGAAAAATTGAAGAAACAACTGATGAATGGTTCATCCAAGAAAGATGTATAAGGAGAATCAAGTGAGATCAAAGGAAGGAAAAAGGTGAAAAATAAGAGAAGACAAAGAGAGAGCTTGGAAAATAAGTATGTGGATACCTAAACTAATTTATTTCATATGATTAAGGTGGAATAACTTAGGATTCTTACACATAAAGTATGTTTAAATTTAAGTTAATGTTAAATAAGGGAAATTGAATGACAAATAATGAAATTGATGAAGTTAAATGCATGAAAACATAACCTAATATAGTAAGTTACAATTGATATCTATCATGTAAGTACGAGAAGTTAAGGTTATGTAAGGAATTAAATTGATTAAAAGTTGGATTTATGTTAATTTTGTTTGGGAAACAAGTTTAGAATGACTTGGATGAATTAAACAACTTGACATGGACAAAACTCTATAATGGCCAAATGGTATTAATTCTAAATAAGATGGAATAAATACTAATTATACAAAATAATAGTAGATAAGTATGATACAAGCCTTAAAAATATGATGAGAACCATTTATAGTATGAAAAAGTATGTGAAAGTTTGTGTATACATAAGGCCGAATAGTACACTAAGTGTATACTTCAAAGATTATAATGGAATTTCAATTTCGTTGGTAAATTTCCCTACATGTAAGATAAAATAAGATTTTGTCTGTAAATTACCTATGGAAATTTCATTCCGTAGGTAATTTCACTCCATTATTTCTTTCGCTTAATTTATTTTTTCACATAATTATTACCATTAATTAAATATGTGACTAATGATGGACTTCCTTATTTGTATGCTTAATTTTGTTATTTTTTCATGTCAAATAGTTATATTTATATATATCCATTTCAATAATTTTTCCAAACAAAGTTATTAATTTTGCAAAATTTAGCCATTTACAGATGTCTTGTCTCAATTTTCAGCACCTATATTAATTTGTAACACCCTAAATGATATAATCCGAAGAGAAATTTTAATGAAATTGGAATTGATATTAAGTCTAATTTAGGGCATCCAAATAAACTAAATGATAATAAAAATTATAGATGTAAGGTAAAATAGATAAGAATTTAAATAAAATGAGATTTAAGAATAATTATGTAAGATAAATTGGGGGTTAGGGATTTAGATTTCATCCTTTTTATTTTATCATCTCTTTAGGAAATTTATTTAAAATTTAAGTTTAAATTTCATTCTTGGTGATTTATTATTACTCACATCTCTCTTCTTTTCTTCTGTAATTTATTTTGCTATTTGATAAAAGCCATCAATGTCGCAACTTGATGTTTTCATGTTGCTTGAACTTTTTTTGTTTATTTTTTATTCAATTTTACTAATGTTTGGTCACTTGCTTCTAAGGATTCGACCTATGGCTTCAACATGGAGAAGCTACTCACCTACTGATCCTAAGGTGTTTTTGATGGGGGAAGAGGTGAAAATATTTGGATTTAGTGTTATTTTTCTTGTTTTATATTTTAATGGCTTATCTTCTTATGTATGATAACTTTGTACTGCTAAGTGTTGGGTTTTTTCTGACCCATGAGGAGAGCCAAATAAATTTGGCCCTTGTCTCAAGTCCACAAGGGACATATATTTAAGTGACTTGAAAAAGTGTATGTCTCTTAAGTGTGTGTGAAAATCGGATGAGTAAGAGTTGAAGGAAGAGAAAATCAATTTTTCTTTTTCACAGAGCTGTCCCATAATTTCTTTTTTCTTAGAGATTCAACTGTTGGATCAAGCTAAAATTTGGAGAGAATCTTTTTCACACATCAATCTTCATTCTCAATGATGGAGATCAGATTCTGAAGTCCATAGATCATTTTTTGGCTGGGATAATAGATTTTTCTTCTACATGAACCAGTCCCACGAATTCTTCATTTTTGAAAGATTCAACCGTTAGATTGAGTTGCATTTTGGACAGCATCTTCTTACATCCTGATATTCATTATCAATGGTGAAGATCGAATTTTGACATCTGAGGGTCAGTTCGTGGCTAGGACATAATTCAAATTTCTAGGCATTAGCTCTTACTCTTGTCTTTGATTTACTCTATATATCTTGATGTTTATTCCAAGATTATGATGATGATGATGATGAATGTATGTCTCTAGTTTTATCTAGAGAAAATTTGATGTATTAGGCAGAGAATTTGTTGTAATTGCCCATTATTTGATAGTGGAAGATTTAAGAGGCCTAAGGGTCCTGTGGTTTTTACTCCTTACATTGAGGTTTTCCACATAAAAATTCTTGTTGTTATTATGTTAATTGTGCCTACTGTATGGTTGATTTATTGTTGTGATTTTGGTGTTGGGATGCTTAAAACTTATTGGTGTTGGACATCTTTTGAATAAATTGTCATGTGGTAAATAATTAAGAATAGATAGAACTATGAATTTAGAATTAGAGCCATAGTAGGAAGTTAGGCTAATGAGTTGGGTGTCATAAAATGTAAGAATGTGGGATGATATACATATGTATACCCATGTGTATACCCTCAATAAGTGTCAAATTAAGATAAATACTATATACCCCTGTGTATATAAATTATTTATAAATGTAATTAAGAATTAAGAATTTATAAAAGCCAAAATAAAATTTTAGTTTTATAAGAAAAAAGAGATATGCTACATCTTTGAAACATCAAAATCTTATTGCTAGACTTTCGAAGATAACTATTTAGTGGCTGGAGATGTTAAATCGACGAGGTAGTTTTGTTGTTTGTTGGTGACTTCAATATTGTCAGAAATTATTGAGAGATGAAGAAGAAACTAATTAACAATAAGAAGCTAAAAAATAGAAAAAAAAATATAGAAATTGTGCATATCCATTTATAATCAAATAGAAAAACTAGAAAACTTTAAAAATTAAGTATAGAAAATAGAGTGTTTTAGAAATAAAAAATTAAAAAATATATGAAAGAAAGTATTAGAAATAAATATCACGGGCTTGTGCTTGCCGAGGTAGATGGGTTAGGTCCATATAACGGCTCCAATCCATTATGGGCAGTCCATATTCCTTCTATATACTTTCATAATGTTAAAAATTTCTAATAGGTAAATAAACTATCTTTCAGTTCCAATTCTCTTTCTTAGTTCAGTTTAGATCCGATACAAAAGCCTCGTCGGAGACATCGCGAGACGGAGCTCTTACTCTAGCACCACCTATTTCTTGCTATTCTTTTTTGGTTTATTCCTCGTACTGTTCTTATATTTTGTGAACATCTCTGAATATTTTCATCTCTATGGTTGTGGTTTAATATCTCTGTGCAACTACAGTATCATAGGGTTCCTCTTGTGAACTAGTAATGAGATATGACATAAGAGAAAGGAGGCTCAAGAAATAAGATATGACACAAGCACTATTTTATTTCATCAACATTTGTTTTTGCTGTCTTTCTTAAAACTCTGATAAGGGGAACAAACAACATAAAGTTTATGAAATGATCTAAGAATCAATTGCATGTTATGGACTTAAAAAGAGAAATGTGGAATGTGAAATTAATTTTTGTCATTTTAGAAATGGTCTTAGATTTATGCCAAGAGACTTGATTTTTCTTTACAATTCAAGTAGCAGTTTGGCATCATTTTTTCTCGCATTAATAGAACTAAAATTTTTATTCCAGTGACTAAGAATAATGATCTCCTTTTGTATAAGAACATGAGCTTTCTTTTTATTTATATGAAAGTAGTGCACAACATTTTTCTTGTATTTGATTGCTAAAGTCATCTCTTTCTTTTTTTTTTGTAGATTTTCTGAAATATGTCAGGCTAAGGTCAGCACTTAAATGTGGTTCCAATTGGTACAATGCTTGCTATTGTTAAAGCTCATCTTGTTGGTGTTACAAGAGGTCATGCTCTTCTCAAGAAAAAAGTGATGCTTTGACTGTACAGTTCTGCCAAATCCTTAAAAAGATTGTTTCCACAAAAGAATCCATGGGAGAGATTATGAAAACCTCTTTGTTTGCCTTAACTAAAGCAAAGTATGTTACTGGTGAGAATATCAAGCATGTTGTCCTTTAGAATGTCCAAAATGCATCCCTAAAATTTTGATCCCGATAAGAGAATGTTGTCGGTGTGAAGCTTCCTAAGTTTGAGTATTTCACAGAAGGAGAGACAAGGAATGATCTCACTAGATTGGCTAAACTTGGTCAATAAGTCTAGGTTTGTCGTGCAACATATGTGAAATCAATTGAGGTTCTTGTTGAGCTTGCCTCACTCTATACATCATTTTTAACACTTGTAAACTTGGTGGATTTGTTATTTTTTGGGATAATGTTTATGATTTAAGAACTTATGAAAATGATTTTATGTGTTATTGAATATTATAAATTTTATATTATAATGTGAATTAGGCATCTATTAATTTATTATTGTAAATTATATATTTTATATCATATTATTGATGACGATTACACTATATAGAAAAAAAAGAAAAAATTTGATATTTAATATTTCCTGACAGAAATTCAGTAAACCGTCCCTAAAAATATAAACGGCATTTAACAAGGAAAATAATTCTGTCGCTAATTTTGCCTACGAAATACAATACACCGTAGGCAAAATTGCCTATGGTGTGGTTATTTTCATCGGTAAATTTACCTACGAATTTTCAAATCTATCGGTAAAATTGCCTACATAGTACTTATTTTCGTCGGCAAATTTATCTATGAAATTTTACTTCTGTTGGTAAATTTTTCAAATTACAACAATTTCTCGGTGTGCACTTTTCGACGGAAGGTATTTTCCGTAGGTAAATTTACCGATGGAAATATTTTCATAGGTAAATTTACCGATAGAAATATTTTTGTCGGTAAATATACCAACCAAGATACTGCTTCGCCATTTTCCGTTTCTAAATTCCATTGATATTTGGATTTCCCTATGAAAATTTGCTCATTTCGATCGGGAATTTTCATCGAGAAACTGGATTTTTCTTGTAGTGAATCTTGTATAATGGGAAAACGTGAAATAAGAGTAAAAGTAAGGGTTAAAATAGAAATTTGATATGATGGAGACTTCAATGACTAACCGATATAACACAATAATGATAAAAACAAGATCAAGTGGGTATGATGAGAAATAAATTCGATATAACAAGTACACTAAAGATAAAACGTTCACTTAGTAAAGGGCGAAGTACGATAAAGAATAATAGCAAAAATTAAATAGTAAGGACCAAGCTAAATAATAGATTAGAATGGAAGTGATGTAGATAAGACTATAATAGAAAAGCAGAGGGTAAACCATAATTCGACAACAAAATAGAGAAATCAAGGGTCAAAAAGTGAAGGACAAATCAAAATGATACTATAACGGCAAACCATAACTAAATGATAAAACATATGTAAAAGAGATAAATTAATAATCTGATACAAGAAAAAGAGATAAGAGCAATAGATTGACAATGCAAATGAGAAACTAATAAAATAGAAGGTAAAGATATGGAAATTAAGTCGGAAAGAATGAGTGAAATTTGATAAGAAAAATTAAGATATCTTGACTTGAATGGTAAATTAATTAAGGTATGCAATAACATGAAATTAAAAAAGGGACACAAAAAATGTCAAGAAATTAAAAAAAAATTAGAGAATAGTTATTAGTTAGAATAAAAGCATTAATCATAGATATATAATGAATAAAATTATATATGTGCATGCTTGTGAAATTTATTAGTTGGGTGTCTACCACTAAGCATTTTATGCTTAATGCGTAGTTATTTACTGTGCGTAGGTACTTGAAAGAATAGACAAGAGTTTGAAGGGACGGACACTGAATACTAAAGAAGTCATGCATTGAAGAAGGGAATTTTGTGTATATGTATATGTGGCATATATACGTATGACGAGTAAGTTTATGAAGTTAGCTTTATCATTATTTTTAAGAAATTTTTGTTTCCATAAATTTTTGATTTTATGTAGACTTTAGACGAATAACATTGAGTTGTATGATGATGATTATTGAATATGGTTGATGTTTGTTGATATTGAGATGAATGATAAGGGAAATTAATTGATAATATAGCTAAGAAAGACAATAGTTATGATAATCCAATACTCGATTCAATAATTGGAACTAATGTTTGACCTCTTAAGAAGAAATTTAAGCCTATATGTCTAGTTTCTATCTCAATTTATTTCACTCCATTTGGAGCTTTATAACTCAAATTATGCTCAAATTAGTCTTGACAGGTCTTATGATCTTTGCAGTGGAATTCCCCTTTATTACCTTATTATTAGCCATTCATCCACTTATTTGCATGTCTAAACCTTTCAATCATACTTATACCTATATCATATAGATTATAGAACATTTATATTTAATTTCTACCTGTGAAACACATACATAAATAATTTTGTATTCTCATAGCCTTTTTCTCTCCTCTCTTACTCTATCTCTTTTCTTGGCTTTTATCTTGAATGTTTCTCCAATTATTCTCACAAAAACATCATTCAATTACTGATTTCTCAATCTAAAATAGGTAAAAAAAAAAGATAAAAGAGACAAGTTGCTCTTACTCACCTTAAGCAGCTGTAAAATCCTTCACTCTCTCTCTCTATAATCTGTAATTCTTTCCCCACTTGGGCCAATCCTTTCAAAAGCTTGAGAGAAAGTAGAAGAAAATAATTGAGCAGAAACCATGGTATTTTTGGCCAAGTGTAATCGGCCAAGATTATCCAAGGGCTGAAAATTTTACCTCAATAATTACTCAACCCCCTTCTAGAAGGCTACATATAGAAAGCTCATTGGCCAATGTTTTTTGGGTCCTTAGTTAATTTACTTTTAATCCCTCTCTAACTTTAATTCACCAATTAATGTAAATTATCATTTATTCTTTCAATTTAACCTCTTACTTGAATACATAATCATCAGTTATTCAATTACTTGCATGCCCTTGACACTCTTATGCATAATAACTCTTACATTCTCATATTTTTATCCTTCCAAGGCAGCTCTTGGGATGTGTGACGAGCACCAAATCCCGTAGGCATCCAGTTTGTTCTCAAAAACTCATTTTTAGGACTTGAGACCGAATCAAGATTCATTTAACTCATGAAGATTGATCGCTTCGTAATGGATATGGCTTCACCAACATGCAATTCAGTCGAGGCTCCAAAAGGCATGAGACAATGCATTGGAGTAACCCTATCTATTTACTAACAAACGACTTATGAGGGCATCTATTAGGCACCATAAGACAGATATCATGGAGTCGCCACCCAATAAAATATTGGAAAATGAGTTCTAACCTTATGAGGCCGAAACCAGAGATAGCTCAGGACCTCACTTATATTTATACCTTTGGTTAATATTGTATAAATGATTTTTAATGATTAACTTATTTTTATCTCTTTTCTCACACAAGTTATTATACTAGAAAATAAAACACACTCAATCATGTTAGGAAGTTGTAAAGTATGTCACTTGAAAGCGTTAAAGAATAAAAAACATTATAAGAATAAATGTGAAAGGAAAATCATACATAAATCAGGGAGCTAATTGAATTCATTTGGATAAGGACATTGGTCCTCACATGCCTATTTACAAAAAGGCAGTATTTTTGGTGTGTTTTGGATAAAAATGGGGATAATTCCCTTGCGACTTTGAAAAAGAGAACAATGTTATTTGATTAATTTAAAGTACAAATTATTTGGTGAGTTTTTAATTTATTGTTCAAAAATCCAATTATTTATAATAGAAAGGGCATTAAAATAAAAGATGACATGCATAAATCGAGCCATTAATTGAATTAGGAACTTCGGTTCCCTCATGCATATTTATAAAATTCTTTTGTATGATTTTTGGAATAAAATAGTACATTGGTCTATGTTATGAGAAAAAACCAATTAATTAAGTAAAAAATATTTTATGTGTTATTTTTAATTAAAACATGTAAAAAATTATTTTTTACTAACTACTACAACCTAATAAAAGTCATTAAATAATATTATAGGCCTAAAAGATAATAAAGAAATCCTAATCTAATCTCCCGCTTCGATTCTCCAACCCGACCCTGAAGGGAATTATATAAAAACAATGACAAGAAAAGATAATTAGTGCATAAAAGTAAAATAATAATATTAATGATAATATTAAATAATAATTAAAAAATATTATAATTAAACAATAAAAACATTAACAATAATAATATTCATAATAATAAAATAACATAAATTAATAATATCAAAAATCATAATAATAAAAATAATAATAATAATAATAATAATAATAACAAAATAATAATAATGACAATTAATAATATTATTATAAAATCAACACTAAAAATATTAATAAAATTAACAAGACAACAACGACAACAACAACAACAACAACAACAACAACAACAACAATAATAATAATAATAATAATACAAAAATAATAACAATAATTATAAAATTAGCAAAAAAGGATAATTAAAACAAAAATAATCACGGGACAAGGATTTGGTACTCTATGCCTTTTTTTCCAATTTTTATGATTTTTTAGAATTTTTTGAAACTTAAAATGTTGATTTTCCATGGGAGAAAAAAGAAAGAAAGAAAGAAAAGGGAAGAAGATGAAGATTAGGTTGTGTATTAGGGATGAGAGAGAAGAGATTAACCTTTATTGATGGCTCAAAATCCCATACAAAATATCCCAAACGGGATAAGTTTTAAGGGCATTTTTTCCCAACGGATTTTCCCCTATTATCGAGTGTATTTTTCCATTTTGGAGTAAGTCACGAACCTAGTCCGTGAGTCAAACAGGGACTATTGACTTTGACTTTTTCCTCTTTTTCTCAACCAATTGACCTCCAATTTGAAATTTTTTGCAATTTTTAGGCCCAAATATGACATATTTTTAACTAAATATCTCCATAAATATATTCTTCTATGTCTTATCTTTTCAATGAATCAAAAATCACTCAATTTGGATCTTTAGATTGGGATTTATGGCCAAAATATTGATGACTGCTCTTAGAAAATTCTCAAAGATAGAATTTGTGTTTCAAATTTGAAAAATTGTTGGGAACAATGGGTTCACAATTAGGTCATACTCTTTGCATGAAAGTTTTCCCAAAATAAGTCTAGTTTCTATTAAAATTTTATTCACCTCAATATGAGCTCTACATAAGGAGTTATACCCAAAATACTATGAACTGGTCCAGGTGTAAGGACATATTTAGGTCATCTATGTTCAAGCCTAATTTTGAGAATCTTAAAGGCTGAACTGGGTTTAGGTGCCTCGTCAAAGTTTTAGGTATATATCTTAAGATTCAAATGGCTTTTTGATCACCTAATTATAAAGTTGGTAGGCTGAGATAAAGCTAAAACACTCCAGGCTGCTTACAGTTTTGAAAACCAATTTTCTCATTTTGTACTATTTGAAAGAGATAAAGAGGGAAAAGACCTAAAAAGGATTTTTAAACATTTAAAGCTCGTAAGAGAGATCAAAAAACATTTTAAAAACATAAAATTTGGTGAGATAGCCTGGTACCTCTTCTCCTTATCCATTTATGAGAAACCATTTCTCCATTAGGTAACTCTGATCAAGAGTCGTCTCAAGACTCAGTGCCTACAGTTTTCCTTAATTTTGGGAAACTTAGTGCATTAGTGCCTAAGTGAGCTAAAATTCAGAGTAAAGGATAGAAGACACGTACCTAAGGTGGCAAAATTTTTTACTACAAAGGTTTAGTGGGTTTGCTCCGAAGAGACTTTAGATTTTGGTGGTTTTGGGTGGTTTACTGTCAATTTGGCAATATTTTAACCCTCTTCGGTGACTGTTCAACTTGAAATGCCTCCTAAGAGGTCCTTGTACTCATAAAAAAACCCTGTTCACAAAGAGACTATACTCATAAAAAGACTATGCTCACAAAGAAACTTTAGATGCCTTGCGAAGAGGACTTTGTGCTCATGAAAAGACTTCAAATGCCTTGCGAAAAGGACTTTGCACTCACGAAAAAAAGACTTTGTGCTGATGAAGGGACTACAAATGGCTCACAAAGAGAACTTTGTGCTCACGAAGAGACTTCAAATGGCTCACAAAGAGAACTTTGTGCTCACGAAGAGACTTCAAATGCCTTGCAAAGAGGGCTTTGTACTCACGAAGAGGACTTTACGCTCATGAAGAGACTTTGTGCTCACAAAAAGACTTTAAATGCGTTGGCATATGGTTTAGACCTGTAGGCCTACATAAGAAGTATATAGTTAGCATGTTATTTTTTTATCATCCACATGAAGGATATTACCTGGTTGTCCCTAATGTGAACATGCAAAATATCATCTTGTACTTTGAGGTAAGCGAAATTCATCCTAAACTTTGGGGGGATTTTACGGATGGAGGCTTATTGGCTTGCCCCCTGGGGAATCCTTTTTGCATTTTACCTGCAAGAATTGAGTTTTTTTTTCTTTTCCTATATTGTTTTTGTTTATTTTTTGTTATTTTGTTTTTGTCTTGCCTTTGTTCTTATTGAATTTGAATTGTGATAACTTGAGAACATTTTAAGGCCTTGAAACTTTATTGTGTGCTGGACAGCATTTGAATTCTTCGTAGACTTATATATTTATGGTGTGTCTCAGGGATTTTTTTACATTTAAAGAATTTGAGTTTTTTGTACATTTGAGTTTCTGTGTATTTATTGAATTTGAAGTTTTTGTATATTTGAGTTTTGTTCATTTTAAGAATTTTGATTTTTTTTGTTTTGTCTTTTTAAATAATTTTTTTATTTTTTATACATTTAAATCTTGAGGACAGAGGGTCTTACCTAGTTGCCCCTAGCAAAGATGTGCATTGGTGTCCTAGCTCCATGTAGGAATATCCTTTTTATAGATTTGCATGATCTTCACTTATGAAGATTTTGTCTTTGAGCGAGACAGTTGTCCCTTTGAAATTGCTTCCAACGTGGCATGCATAAATGACCTCATTTTTCAAGATGCTGCTCTTACATGATTTTTCTCATGGAAACTTTGTTTTTATCTGTTTGACCATTTCTTAAAGTTGTTCAATGATCAGCTTAGATGTATTGAGCCCATTTGTTTTCCTTGCAAGAAATTACTCATGTGAGTAGGTGCAAGAAATTACATATGTGCAAAATTCATGTGTGTACACACAATCATGTATGTGAGCAATGTGCAGCTGGTGCTTCAAGGAGTGATGTGTATAAAGAGTGGCTTGCTAAGAAGCGTCCAGAATTTAAAGTAATGGCAACTCATCAAAAGCTTTGAACTTGAATTTTATTCATCCTTGAATAATTTGAATGAACCACATTCTCAACTAGTTAAACCTAGCAAGAGAGATTAAGGGATCATTTCAATGAGGGAACAAGAGAATAGGCATGTTGATACCACAACTTACTGATCTTGCACATAAGCACAATGTGTGCTGAAGGCCTAAAATAAAATTTTTCTTTTAAAAATAAATTCTGGATGCAAAGTTGGGAATGAGATTTAACTCGAATGCGAGGCTTTCTGCTTGAAGCTCAAAAAATACCATATGCCTCTTCTTACATACCAAACCTTGCTAAAAGGTTATCTCCACTAGGTTGGATGAGACAGAACCTAAAATCAGAAGGTCTTACATTGGTTGTAGCGTTAGGCTTAGGTGGATGGCTAACAAGGAAGGATCAGGTCGCTAGAGGAAAATGACCACTATATTTCCTTAACTAATGGGAAGACTATTCTCTACCCATTTTTCCATTATCCAAGGGTTTTTTGAATTTGGCTCTAGTGATTAACTCATTGGGGGTTGATTAAAACGTTGTTAAAGATAATGCTTTAAGGTCTCTCTTTCTTTTTCATTTCATTTTTTTTTTATTCTTGTTGTTGTAATGTTGACTTCAAGGGTTTCCTATTCCCCTCTTCTTTCTTTTCTTTTCTTTTCTTTATTTTTTTCTTTTTCTTTTTTCTTTCTCTTTTTTCCCTTTTTTTCATCATTTTTTTCCTTTTTTTATGAGGGTTTTTTTCATTTTTTCCTTTCCCTTTTCCAAGTTTGTTTCATCTAACAAACCCAATTTCCTATGAATGGAATTCATACGAAGATTGGTAGAGATTAATCCCCCTATTCTTGAAATGTACAATAAGCTTTTCCACAACGATCATCTTCCTAAGGGGAAGCTAAAACCATTTTGGGTTAAGGAGTTGTTTCAATGTGTGTAACAATAAAATGAGCACGCATTTAGCATGCTTGAATCAAATCTCAAGGGGTTAGCAAGTGATTATGAAATCAAGGTAGGAAAAGTCATTTAGAAGGCTACACAAAGAAGGGTTACCTAAATCATTTTCTAAATTTTGTCTCATCCTGGGGTTGTTTTGACTGGTAATCATAAAGGTTTTAGTGATCTTATTGAGTTTTAGCCAATCCCCTCATTTGCAAATAACTTTTATTCAACTCTTAAAATTGGCCCGAGGTGCTCAAAATTTAGAAATTTTATGCTATAGCAAAGGCTTTTATGCAATTCATCAAACAGAGATCAAGCATGCCTATTTCTTATTTAGCTCATGCTTGAACAAAACACGGATTTCTAAATTTGAGGTCAAACACATTAACAATTGAGAATCAGTAGGATGAAGTAAGATTTCAAAATGAAAATAAATTAATAGAAGCAATTGTGTCAAAATTGTAACACCCCAAAATTTACATATAAAATGTTTGGCATATTTTAGAGCATAAACAGTAACCCTAAGAACATTCTCAAAATAATTAGAATTTAATAGAATAGGAAAATATGAAGGTATACAAGGGTTACGTGCCTAGGATAAGGAAATCCGAGGATGGATGACCTGGCAGACAATGTAAGTTAATACCGGATTATGAAAATAGGTATTAAATAGAGTTCGAGGGTACAATTTAAGATGAAATTGAACTCAAATAAGCTCCTGAATCAGGTAGAGAAGAATTTTCTTGGTTCTTGTAAAAGGGTTGACCGAAAGTTTGATCGAGCTCAAAAATATTCTACAAAGCTCCAAAAATTATTCCAATCATGTAAACCTATTATCAATAGTATAAATATGCTATTGGAAGCAAATACTAAATTTTCTGACAGGTTTAAAATTTTGTATTTCGGACCAGCTGATTATATCTCCAGAGCCGGAGGTATATCGAAATGATGTCGGAATGACTTAAAATTTTAAAAATAAGCTTCTACATATGTTATGGCATGCGGGAAAAATTTTCAAGACATTCTGACAAGTAGAACATCGGTTTCAGAAATTGTTTAAATTAGAACAAGTAAAAGGATTAACTAAAACTTTGACCAAAAATTTAAAAATAGTAAAATACTTCTAAAAATATTAAAATCTCTATATATATTAAAAATAGTCTAAATTAGTGTCTAGAAATAAAATAATAATAATTTTTCTGACAAGTTTGAATTTTTGAATTTTTTATCGGTTGAATTTTCCTTCAAAGTTGGAATTATACCAAAACGAGCTCAGAATGACCTAAAATTTTAACTACATTCTTATGAATATAGTTGGAAATTTTTGGTAAAATTTTAGAGCATTCAAATGAGTGGAACACTATTGTCTAAAAAATGGTGAAAAACCAAGTTTAATTTAATTAATCGAGTTAAAGGGCATTTTTCATTGGTTCAAGGGTATAATTGCCATTATAAATTGGGTTAGAATTGATTGGAACTATAAATTGGGTTAGAATTGATTGGAACTGTAAATTGGGCTATGTAATTAATGGAACAATTAATTGGGCCAAAAATGGGTTATTTAAGTACAATCAGACTAATTGGTTGGACCAAAGTGGTTGGACTAGGTCTAGCCTAATTGACCCAAGTATAAAAGGGAGAAATATCATATTTTTCTAGAGAAATGAGCCAATTTCTACCTTGTTCTATCAGGCTCCTTCACTTATAAATTTCTTCAATTTTCTCCATTCTTCCTTTAGAAAATTCTACTCCATCTTTCACCTTAGGTAATTCAAGAGTTCTAATTCCTAACCATATCTAAGGCCTACTTTGAGTAGAAGAAATAGCAACAATCATGTAAAGAAGGAAGAAGAATTTGGAAAAGTAAGTGGAGAAGAATCTAGCCAAAAGAGTTTCAAAGGAAAAGCAAGTGGACCAAGAAGAGGAAAAGCAAATTTAGATAACTCTAAACCAAATTTTGGTAAGTAGATGCATCTTGCCCCTAAATTTTGATAAATTTCTTTAAGTATTGCATGAGTTTGCATTATGTAACTATAGATTTTGTGAGATAAATGGGAAATAAATTGAGAATTGTTGGTGAGATGTTGTAATGACATGAAATAACAAAGAATTACTAAGGAAAACAAGCAAGAGGAGGGAGAGACTAAGATGGCCGAATGGTAACCTTAGCAGTAGTAAATGAGAATTAAAAAATTAATTAAACATTTGACTTAATTTGAATATTGTGATGATGAATAAATTTAGTGGATGGGACAAAACCCTTAAATTACAATTGGATATAATATGTTCATACTAGACATAAAGATGTGCATTTATGTATCAAATGTATATAACTATAAATTATGTATGTGTGAATATGTGAAGCCTTAAAATGATATTTAGACATGAAATGAGTAATATTAGGTGGAAGGAACATAACTTGAGTAATTAGGACTTGGAACAATGTATGGATAAAATATTTACCATGTATACATAATGATGTAATATTATTTAACTATATGAACTTAAAAGGAAAATGTGAAACAATTTGAGATAGCATAATAAAATGAGGTCTAAGTATGAAATAAGCAAGAAATGAGGGATAAATCAAGCACTAAGTGAATGATCATGTGGTGGCCGAATGGTGTGTTATATTGATAACATGATAATTTAGTGCTAATTGACATAATAGCATGCAACATGAATTATTAGGATGAATAAGCATAGTATGATTAATATGAGCTTAAAATAATATGTCTATGTAATAATTAGTGTGTATACATAATAGTGTATTATTACGTAACTAGGGATTTCTTAAGTAAAATAAATATAGGTGATATACACATAGATTGAATTTAGAGACATATATGGTGTGAAAAGAAATAATAAAACACATGGCATGTAGGACCTTTCAATGTGGCCAAATGGTATCCCTTATGTAAATGCTATATAATTATCATGTTTAAAGGTTATTTGTTATGGATATTATAGTGCCATATGTAATTTTGATGAATGTATGATGAATGAGAATGTATGATAGGATACACAATGGCAATAATATAAAGATTGATCTAGAAATACGACTTAATATGAATTAATGAAAAAGAATGTGATTAACAATTTCAATAGAGGAAAAATTGTAATTACATAACAAACTGAGGGTAAAACGATAATTATGTAAGTAAAAAGGGAGAAAAAAAAGTAATTTATGCATAAAGGATATCAAAAATGTGATTAAAGGGGAAATAATGAGATAAACATAATCAATAGATTTGGGAAGGGTAAAAACATAATTAAGCTATAAACCAAGGGCAAAATCATAATTAGGCATTAAAAATGTAATTAAAGGAGTTAAAGTAACAAAATAAGTGAAAAGGGGCATAGTTGTAAATAATGAAAAATATAGGGATCCAAAATGAAATTTATCACTTCATGGAAAGTACGAGCACCAAGATATAAAATTTATACTTAGAAATAAATAAAAGTCAAAGGAAGCAAAAAGGAGTCAAATGGAGGTCAAACATGGCATATGGAAAGATTAAGGACTCAATTATAATTTTGCATTCAAGTAGGAATTTATGTGTATTTTTAAAAGAAAAAGAAATATAAAGCAAGTAAGTAACATGGTAAACAACAAGAATGGTCAATTGAGGTTAATTGGCAAAAAGTAACTTAAAAGGGTAAAATCATAATTAAGGAAAAGTATGAGGACTAAAACGTAATTTGTCACCTGATAAGTCAATGTAAGGACCAAAATAGTAATTTACTGCCTAAGGTGAAATGCTAGTCAAAAGAACCATAAACGACTGAAATTGGAATTAAGGTAAAAAAAATGAGGAAAAAGAAGTGTAGGGATCAAACAGTTATTTTCCACTAAGTAGAGAAATAAATAGAATTCAATAATGAAATAAAGTATAAATAAAATTAAATGGTGACTTAAAGAAATATAAGAATGAATTTTCAACTAATTAATAAAATGACCCTAGAGGCATAATGGTAAATTTTACTTAAAATGGCATAGAAATTAAATGTGGTATGACTGTATTAATCATTAGGTAATGGCATTGCAAAGTGGGGAATTGAAATATCCACAACGAAAATGCAGTCAGCTAGTACACGAAAATCTTCTAGTAATGCCAAGATTAGTCGTGTTTTACACTAAAATTAGATAACTGACCTGTAATGGATTTTGTTATATAATAAATGGCAATTAGTGGTGAATGTATGATCCAATGTGTGTGTGTGTGTGTGTGTGCGTGTGTATATATATATATATATATATATATATATATATATATATATGAATGGAAATTTTTATACTTTGTGTCAAGATAAATTATGCTTGATTACAGAGTTGTTAATTTGTAAATTTGCAGGCTTAGGTAATAAAATCGATAAGTCATTAACCGATAATCAAAATTTGAACTACAAATCAATGGCTAATAAACTAATCATTAATCAATAAACCGAGGAATAAACAACTGGAATAAATGCAAAATATCATTACGGAAGCTCATATTGTACGAATTAATGAATGAATTTAGGGTGTTACAAAAATTTTGGACATTGCTTGGCAATATAAATTAAACTTAAGGCATAAATTACTTTAATTGAAAATACTCCCTATATTTAGGAAAAAAGATTGTGCCATGGTAGTCACAATCATTTTGAATGCCTCGTGAAAATAGTGGTCCTCGAGTTGAAATTGGCAAAAGGGATGACGTTGCAGCAATCGTCTTAAAAGGGAAATAGTGATCCTCAAGTTCATGTTCGGGAAAAGAAGGTGGTCTTTGAACTTGAGATTGGTAAAAAAATGATTATGTTAACCTTGAGGCATAACCTGATGAGGCAAATTAGGCTTGAGGCCCAAGCCATTTTAACTAGGGTACTTCCATGAGATCAAAAAAAGGATGGTGCTGCAATAGTTATCCTAAATGCATTGGGGAGGCAACAACCCTCGAATCGTCCTTAAGAAAAGAACAGCATTATGGCCATTTTTTAATACATCAAGGAAGTGGTGATCCTCGAACCTATAAATTAAAAGAAAATTATGTTAACCTTGGGCATAATTTAATAAAATAAATTAAGCTAGAAACACTCCCAGAAGTTGGGAAAAGGACGACGACGTGGTTGTCTTAGAAGCACTAGGGAGGTGACAACCTTCGAACTGAAATTGGGAAAAAAAACAGCATTGTGGTGGTCATTTTGGATGCGAGAAATCCCCGAGCCTTCTAGACTGTCATATGTGAAGGCCCGAGCAAATCGTTGAGGCCTGAATAACGAAACTGGCTTCCACGTTACCTACAAGGTTATGCACATGGCAACATATACAAAAGCTGCAAATAACATGTACAGAAATGCATGCAAGAATGTATGTATGAAATGCATGGTCTACACCATAGGTGGTTAGGGGAATTCATCTCAGATGCAATCTGGCAAATGATTCTCACGCATCCTCCTCAATGCTTCTAGTCTTCATGCAAGGCTTCTCTGGCAGATAATAATAATAATAACAATAACAATAATAATAACATAATAATAATAATAATAATAATAATAATAATAATAATAATAATAATAATAATAATAATAATAATAATTAACAACATTAGTATAAAATCAACACTAAAAATATTAATAAAATTAACAAGACAATAATAATAATAATAATAATAATAATAATAATGGAAAATAATAATGGAAAATAATAATTATTATAAAATTAGCAAAAAAAGGATAATCAAACATTATATTAACAATAATTCATTTAAAATTAATAAAAAATGTTAACAATTAAAATAAAAGAAAAAAATTAATAAAAAAATAATCTAATATATTAAACACATGATTTACAAATTAAACAAATAATTTTCATATTAACATAAATAATTAAAAAAATAAACACAAATAAATAATTTATTTATTAACCAATATAATAAATTAATTCATAAAATTAGTTAATAAATTACTAATTAATTCTCAATTAATTAACAAAATTAAATTAATGAAAGAAATTATCAAAATTAACATAGATCTACAAGATTAACTAAACAATAAATTAAAAGAAATTATTTACATAATTAATTAAAAATTAAATATTAGATTTTCGAATTTCGGGACTCGAGAATATTACCTTCAGTGTCGATTCTGTCACAAGACAAGGATTTGGTGCTGTATGGCTTTTTTCCCAATTTTTATGATTTTTTAGAATTTTTTAAAACTAAAAATGTTGATTTTCCATGGGAGAAGAAAGAAGAAAAGAAAGAAAGAAAAAAAGAAAAGGGAAGAAGATGAAGATTAGGTTGTGTGTTAGGGAGGAGAGAGAAGAGATTAGCCTTTATTGATGCCTCAAAACCCCATACAAAATATCCCAAATGGGATAAGTTTTAAGGGGTTTTTTTCCCCACAAATTTTCCCTTGTTCCCGATTGTATTTTTTTCATTTTGGAGTGAGTCACGAACCTGACTCACATACCAAATAGAGACCGCTGACTTTGACTTTTCCCTCTTTTCCTTAGCCAACTAACCTCAAACTTGAAATATTTTGCAATTTGTAGGCCTAAATATGACATATTTTCAACAAACTTTCTTCTAGGCATTTGTTTCCCTATGTCTTAGATTTCCAATGAATCAAAACATTAACAAAAAAAAAGGAAATTAGCGAAGCGATTTAAATGTTTACCGCTAATTTCGTCCCCAAATGTCAATTTTTATTTTTTTAATGTATTTATGAATTTATTTATAATCATAGGTTGATGTTTTATAGACAACAACTCAAAAGTGTATTGCTCCTAGTATACCAATAAACAACACAACATAACATAAAGAAAAAGAGACTTTGGATTAAAAAATCAAAGTTCACTCCATAAAAGGACAGGTCAATTAGACTCTATTTTATACAAATACTAGACTAAAATAAACTTGAGATATTCTAATACAAATATTTATGTATTCTAATACAAATGACATCTAGTTGGGGACCAACGCCTATAACCCAAGTCAATTCGCGAGGTTTTTTAAAACCACCAGTGAGATACACACGAAATACGTGCAGGATCATCATTAAAACCATCATACTTGCTGGTAGAGGTGGCAAATGAACGGGTTGGGCAGATTTTGGGTTGGGTCATAAATAGGCGGGTCATAAATGGGCGCAAATAGATGGGTCATAATGATGGAATATGACATGGTATGCACATAAAGATCACGCAGCGAAAAACAATAAAAATTTGATCATACATGCCATAAGTTTCCATGACAAGAATCGAAATATGCAATTTTAAGGTTTTAAAACTTACAACTTTAAATGCCTTTAAAACTTAATTTTGATGATGACCAGCAACCAAGAAGGACATGTCCACCTTAGATCTTCACCACCAATGCCAAGGAACAGCCTTTACGCCACTCCTCTCTATTCTCACACACACACTAGCAAAGATAGCTTAAAATCAAGAGTGCTAGCTCTATGACTGTGTATTCGACAATGGGAATGATTTAAAGCCATAAGATCTGATCTTATTCTTCCTTTAGGTTACTGTTTCAGCCCAAGAACACAAGATAACAAGAAAGAGTTCTTTCCCCTTGATTATTTCGGTCAAGAGAGAAAAAGAGCAAAATGGCATACCCTTTTATTCATTTAATTCATTAATATATATCACTTAATTTAGGTCAAGTGTGATTACCGAAAATTAAGTATTAATTTCAGCCTCCATCACTTCCTAATTAAGAGATATATCTTAATTTAAATTCTATTAGAATTTAAATTAAAATGGCATTAGTCATTTAATCAAACAAACTTACTTATTTAAGGTGATAAGTTGCCGAATTCAACTAGTATTTTTAGTTTGAATTTTGGCTACTTTAATTCCCTCTCAAGTATTATATTTTGATTAAATGCAAATTAGGATTTAATACTCAATTAACTTAATTATACATAGATAATTAATCAATTGAAATTAAACCTAGCACATGCCAACAAATTTCTCTCGTGATCAACTATTAACAGATTTGCTGTTTTAGGCAAAATGACAGTTCAACATATGTTTTAGGCAAAAAACTTGTTTCACATATTTGCCTAAAACAGCTAGCTATTTTAGGCAAAATCGTGGCTAAACAGATTTGCCTAAAACAGCAAGCTATTTTAGGCAAAATGAAAGCTTGACAAAAATCTGTTTTCTCATTTTATACATTAATTTGACTTTAAATAAAAGCCCAAATTAATTTTCAATATACTATTTAAATATTTTAAGCCCAATGCTTTGTGTGCTATCCTATAGGTCCATTTAATATTGGCAATGAATTAATAAATTAATTCAAAGGCTATATATATTCTCTAGCAAGATATTATAGCATTCCAAATTAAATGAAAATGCAAATGACATTTAGTGACCTAATGCAATTTTGCATAGTCTCTTACCCATAAATATCAGAATTAATATAAAGCATGGAACTAGTCATCCTTATATATATTAATTCCTTTCTTGATATTCCAGTGACACTGAACTCTCAGATAAATAATAATTACTCATTATTTCATATCGGTATGGCCATACACTTTTCAGTTCACTGATCAAGTGGCCGATGATATTTTCTCTCTTATAGAGAGGGGTAATCCCTTCACTTCTCTTGTTCTCTCTAACATGAATCAATGCACATCCAAGCATACCCGTACTTGTCACTCTGTTACGAGCGCATTAGGTGTATGTCAAAGCACACAGTAATTCATAAAGAGTTTCATAGAGATTTTAGGTCTAAAAACTCTGATACAAAACTTGATATGAGAAACACTTATGACTTATATCATTAAGTGTTTTCATGAGTGGATCGAATCCAGATACCATGTTCTAAACATGTATCTATGATCTTTGATTGACATTCTTGTCCTTATGATTCGTAAGACAGAACTCAACTTATTAGAGAGAGCATACTTGTCTTAATTCATTTGTTATTCCCATAACAATGACTGACTAGGGATATTTAGAATAAAGTCTCATTTGTTTCAAAGTCTTACAACCATGTGCCTCACATATGATAACTTAAACTGAAACAACATTCTTGGATAGTTCTATCAATTGATATGCACAGGAATACAATAGATAAAACAAATGCCTCATTTATTAACTAAAGTGTTTTATTATAATGTATTGGGATTAGGGCTTACACTAATACATAAATGGGCCAATGCCCAAATGGGTTGGGCGGGTTTAGGCCAACCCATGGGTTTAATGCATATTTTTTAATGAAAATACAGAAAAATTAAATATTTCATTAATAATTTAATTTTACTCCAAAAATAAAATTACATACAAATATTGAATATATAAATAGTAAAAATTACTCTAATAAAAAAAATAATATGCTAATCTATTTTTAAAATTTAATATCTTTTCTCATGCTATCTTGAGACTCTTTCTCTTCAAATCTAAATAACCAACTGCGAGTGGTGATTAAAGCCTCAGCATTTTCAGGTAACATAGATGCCTACCACTTGTTGAGAATTCTTCCTCCCATATTAAATGCTGATTCTGAAGCAACTGTAGTAATGAAAATTGTCAAAATATCTCTAGCCATCAATGAACGAACGGGATATTTCGCCTCATTATCTTTCCACCAAGATAGCACATCAAATTGTGGAACTCTACTCAGTCTTGCATCATTCAAATATATATCTAATTTCGAAATGCATGAGGTCCATACATCACAAGTCAAGCATATCATACCAGGTACTTCAGCCAAAGTATTCTTAAGAATATCTGACTCCCTCTTGTGTACTTTTAAACAATATGTTTTTGCTGTATTCCTACATATCGGTTTCACATCTTGGTTCAAGTATGTATGAATACTTCTATTTGCTTCATGTTCAGCAAAAGTAAAAGTATACCCATGCCTAATTATAGCTAAGGCTACCCGTTCTTTGTACACTTCTTGGTTTATCTTGTACTTTATTTCATCAGACACCACGACATCAAGTTTAGGACATACCTTTAAATGATGCCTTAAACTAAAAGTCCTATGGGTAGAATCAGCGATATATTACTTTCCTCTTGATTTTCCATCATTATTTTGACTTGCTGGTATGAAATCAAACTCATTCCATATAGAAGACACCCGTCGTCTTTTGGAAGTGGCTTCGACAAAAGTGTTAATGCTTTAATCCGCACTACCAACACTAGGATCCATTTCATAAACAACTGCAAAAAAAAAAGTAAAATAAAAAACAATCATAAGAATGATTGTTTCGCTTTGAAAACTTTAGTTGAGACCTAAATTTAACAAATGTATTAGTATTTTTTATAATTTCTATTACATTTAAACACCCAACAATGATTAGCAGTGACAAATGCTAACATATGTGGAGTAAGACACTCCATATCAGCAAGGAATGTCTATATGTAACATAAATTTTGAGAATACATGTTAACATAGAATTAAGTAGAGTCAAAATTTATATACGAACAAAGGAATGATGGCAAGAACAATGGGTTATTTTTTTTATAACCCATGATGATATTATAATAATAAAGAGTATTACAGAAACCAAAATCTCGCAGGCTCCAAGAAACAAGTATGGAATAACCCATGATGATATTATAATAATAACTAATTTTCTTTATTTTATAACCTAATATCACTGAATTGCCAACTATGAAATTTTGCACCAGAGCACTGAAATGTACTACTACTGAATTTGCAGTGTATAGAATTAGCCATATTAGCAGCAAGAAGTGCATAAATCCTGTGAAACTTGGATTCATACCCACTAACTAGTATATTGGGGTAGAGAATATTATGGCCAGAATTAGTAGAAAAGGCAAGTAAACAAGCTCATTTGCCATTGCATATGATGACATTCTGTAACTGAATTTATGCTATTGAATATTTAAAAATATTTCATATTAAAAAAAAAGAGAGAGAGAGATTTATGTCATTTCATCTCGAGGAAAGAAACTCTTCATTGATATGTATGGTTGGACATAATTAGATAAATAAGCAAAATGAAGAATAGTTTGAGAAAGGTGGTGGTTTTGTTTGTTTTAATCCATGATGGGATATTATGATATTGGTTGGAAATTATCTAAATTAATCCCATAATTAACACTAAAAGCTTCACACATTAAACAAACATAACAGATCAGTAAAGGCTGTTAATGCTTGGACACAAAGTGAGGTTTCTTATTTCATTGCAACCAAAAACAACAGATCTAGAATATGCTAGTCCTACGTTAGAGAGCCGAAAATTGCAGGCAACAGAGAACAAAGAATAAAACCAAAACAGCCATCACAATCCAAGCTATCGATTAATTATAATAACAAGGATCCATCTGAAGCCATCAATGGCAGCATAATCGAAAATCGGAAGCGCTTCATTAATGAATTCCAGAACAAGTTTCAGAAAACCAAACGTAAACTCACTTGTGAAAAGTCAACGTAGAGACACCACAGCTTCCAGACATGAAGAAACTGGAAACTGAGAAACAAAAATAATCAAATTTATATCATTAAAATCGAAATCTAAGCTTGCAAGACAATAAATAACAACGTGAGGTTCAATTAAAACGTTAGAAGATGAGAAAGAAAGGATAGAGAAGATAAGCTTACCAGAATTATCCAAAAAAGAAGAGCGAAAATTGGAAAAGAAATTAACGATCTGAATTGAAACTAATTGGGGAGCGGCGGACCTAGAGGCGGAGGTCAGCAGCAATAGGAAGAGGTCAAAAATTGGTCCTTTATTTAGCTGTATTTCATATTTCTATCCATTTGGCATGTTAGGTTTTGGCTTTAGAGGTACAGGCCAGTTGGGCATGTTAAAAAGACCCGTTTAGGGTCACTTTTAAATGGATAATTTTTGGGTTTGGCCCATTGGGTATTTTCTGGATTTGAATTGAGTTTAGATCAATTTTTTTGGACGGACTTGGGTGAAATTTTGGATATGGGCATATTTTGACTGGCCTACTTGCTGACCATCGATGAACTGATCAGATTAACCAACCAAAGTTAGCTTCAGTCATTATGTATTGAATCGAAGCAAAAGCCTCAGTAATGATTGGAAGGTAGTAAAAAGTCATAGCAGATCCCTTATTTCACTTCACTCCTATAGTATCATAAATCGGGTCAATGCAGAGGAAATGACTGCATTTCCATACTATAAAGTAGTAAGTAAGTAAGTAAATAAAATAAAACTAAGTACATAAAAAAAATAAGTAAATAAATAAGTAATAAAATAAAAATAAATAAGTAGAAATAGAAATAAGTAAAATAGCTAAAAACTAAAATAGAATATAGATTCTACCACATCATTTATTCTATTAGGTTTTACGAAGCCTCAAAATAATTGAATCTGATCATAGAAAATATTCTCTTCAAGTGAACCAGCCTATCCTTTGTATGGGACTTACATAGTAGTTGGAAGAAAAACATATTTGATTATAAATTCCAATGTGATAGATAAAGGCATATACCTACATAGCCAAATCAATAGTTCAAGTCACACTCCCATAATCCATTTTTCTCTTAGGAGAATTCGCCTCAACTATTCATGTCAAATAAAAAACACAATTTTTTAGACTTAGAGGGAAATATCCAAATATATGTCTTATTTTTTTAATAATCCATATTCGTAGTAATGAAATACTATTTTTCCTCCCCCAAGCAATCAATGGTTGATTATAAATATCTATAATCTATATTCTCTATAAATTATTCTCTTTAAAGGGCCTGAAATACCTTGCTTACATATCATTGGAAAGTACATTAACATAAATAAGACACTAAGAAGCAGTAACACAAAAGTGTGTAAACTATAAAAACGAGTCAAAGTAGATTGTCCTACACTAGCACTTCCACATAATAACTCTACCAAAGGCAATCTTATTACATGAATAGCTTCCGGGTTTCTCATCAACAATCTTCTCACCTTTAACCCATTGTTTTGCCAACAGCTACTTTCTTTCTAGTTTTGCCAACTGCTTCTTTCTTTCATAAGCCAATTGGGCTCTCCCTTCTCTTCCTCTCTAGCTGCTACAAGTAATAATAGTCAAAGTAAATATTTATCATATGATTTCTCATTGACAAAAGAAAAATTTCAAATGTAATTTCACATATTTGCGAAGATAGCCTAGCTAGCTTCTAGCGAAAATAGAGATATTACACAACAACATATAGCAAACAACAACATGAATTCATGTGTCACATCAAAAATTAAAATTCCAAATAAAAATCAAACAAAATTAAAATTATTATCTATGCAGCCCCATCAAACTCAGATCATCAAAGATTCAATGACAACTAAAGCAATAAAGATAAGCAAAATATAAACAAAAGTAAGAAACCAATTTCAGATGTAAAGGTTTGTAACAGTATGGTTAATATATATAACGGGAGATTATATAGGAAGCAGTCCAGTCATTGATACCTAAACATTTTACTTGCTCAAAGATTGATAGCATTTGACAAAATTATTATATTTTTACGAAATTATGGAGAGTTTGTTATGAATTATGTCTGTATTGAAGAAACAATAAACAAACATGTTAAATTAATTAAAAATACAGATAGTATTATGGATGGATGATGGAAAGTGTTATGGATTCCAAGTAAAGCAAATCTTTATAAGTAGAGAAAATGAGATCTATACCAAGCAGAGAATAATATTAGGCTCTCCTCTTCTCTTCTTTTCTCTTGCTATTTACATCCACTATAACTATTTAATGTTTTTTTAATCTTAATTTTTCATCTAAAACTTTTGAGTGAGATTATAAGAAAGATTAAATCTTCAGAGAGAGATTGGATGAAAGAGAAAAAAAGAAATATTAAAACTTTGAATGTGGGGCTAGTGAATAATTAAGAATCCTATAAACTAGACCTTGAAAGTCAAAGCCTTTGGGGGAGGAGAGAATATTCTTAGGCAGCCACAGTTCAACAACTAAATTCCAAAGATTATATACTAAATTAACATAGAAAGAAAAAACATCATTAGATTATGATTAAGTGTTAGCAGGAAAGTCAGCCCACAAGGAGACAACTGCTCACAATTCCAAAAATTCACTGCCTTTGTCAGCTGGCTGTCTTTTAACCTCTTCCCCATACCTTATATATACTAACTATATTAATTATATATGCAACTATTATATAAGATTATTAGCTAGCTAGCCAATATTACAAATATATTCACCTTTACAGCTATACTATAATCTTAATATTTAAAGCATCTATTCTAATTAAGCATTATTTAAATAGCATTTTTTTATTTTTTTTAACTAAAATTCTTTAGTTATAAACCGGATATTACCTAGCCAATTAAGCTAATAAAACTCCAATTTTTCACAGTGCAAAATAACCATAACTTTTATGCAAATCATGACATGCAAAAACCAATCTATTTTACCAAAAGAAAAGCAAACATAAAGGGCCCAAAGAAAAAGTGTAAAGTAAATTCTATCTACCATTCAAAGTATATATCAATAGCCAATCAAACTTCAAGATTTCATAGAGCAAAAGTTTAAGTACTTATTTAGATTCCAATCGATTTTATTCATAAACAGATTCTAAGAGATAATCATAATTTGCATGATGATTGATTATAAATTAACAGCATTAATTAAAAAAAAAAGATAGTAATTAAATAATAATTACATATATGATACTAATTCCTAGTCAAAATTTGAACTGGAGTATACCATATGGTAGTACTGTCATTAGGACGATTATTCCCTTTTATGTGCTATTTTCGTCGTTTCATTTGGGCTTTAGCTTCTTGATAGATGGGCACATGCATGCTTACACGTGCATGGCAGATTTGCAAAATAACCAATAAAATAATCAAAAGATTTAAATGGTAGACTCACAAGAAATTAATTTGAAACATCACATATTAACGATCTATTAATTAAATCAAGAAACGTTAGTTGATCATTTATAAAAAATAGAACCAATGTTATTTGGAAAAAGACTTGAGCTTTAAAATTTCACTAAGGTGGAAGAAACTACGAAACAATTATAAAAGATTTTACTTTTGTGGAAAATGAGATTAAAATAAGGTTTAGGAGTGAAGGGATGTCTCAAGCAAGTCACACTCAATTCAGACATGTTAGCTTCTCTTTTTTCACAAAAACAACATATAGTCCATGCCATTGCTTTTTTCATATGATGACCACTCACTATCTACCATGGTTTCAACTTTCAAATTTTATGCTATTTTAATTATTTATATAAACTACCACATAAAAAATGAAATTAACTAATGTGCACAATAACACTTCAGCTTCGTATATCAAGATGTAACTATATATTCTAAGAAAATCCAAGCTAAAATTGCTAAACTAAGTATATATGTTCATAATAAGAAAGAAGAAACACAAGAAGGAATTCAATAATAACAAACAAGGAAACTAGAAAAACTGAAAACTGGAAGAACACTAGCCAACAGGTCTAGACTACTAACAAGTAACAAATAAATAAAAGCATTAAGTCCGTAGATATAACTTAACTAAGTAGCAAATATTGCAATTACATGCACTAGATAGAGGATTTTTATTCAGTAACTTGAGGAAAAAATCACCAATGAGAAATGACTTATAAAATTTGGGCCAACATATGAAAAAGCTTTAATATCATTATCATCAAAAATAGCATTAATAATGTCCTGCAGTGCAATAATACCAAAAGTGAAAACCAATGAATGAAAGTTTTGAATCTTACGGAAGCATTAAACAGACACACGTGCAACAAAAGGATACAACAATAAGTTCATAGAAGCCAAATGGTGCAGTGCCCATATTAATGCATCACAAAGAAAACAAAGAGGTTTCATTCATGATATATTTAGTAAAATGAAATTTTTTGTGTTAGTACAAGTACTCCCAAAACTCAAATTTTGAATGTTTGCATGCACATCCTATGATATTTCAAGGTGTAAATGATATAAACTGTACATTTATCTTTTTTGCACTCTCACATACTTAGGAAAAGAAAACCAATGAATCCTTCAAGTGACACCATTTATTGGTGAAAATTTAAAATGGAAACAAAATCCCAAACTCAATTCTGAAATAAGAACTTACATTGGTGCCATGAACAATATTTAGAACACCACTAGGCAAGCCAGCCTCCAAGGCTAACTCAGCTAGCATCACAGTCGATCCTGCAGTAACAGCAGACAACACACAACTGAGAACATAAAGGCATAGAGATTTTAAAATAATTATAAAGAATTTCAATAGATTGTAAAATACAACTGAAAACAGAGAATTTCAAAAAAACAATGGAAATTGATAAGGAATTGTTCTGTTCTCAATTTCTCATCCTGTTTTAAATTATAAAATATACATTTGGAAGTCAAGCTTCAAGTAAAATCTTCAGGATCTATAAACACAAAATCAAAATGAAGCTAAATCAAAAACCAAAAAGATGAGACAAGATTTTTAACTAACTGAGACTTAAACTAACAGAACTGAACAAACAGATTAAATCAATTTTTTTTCACAGTTTCCAATTTTGCACACCCTACAAAAAATTAAACGGAAGCCCTAAACTTAGTGATCACTGATAAACTAAACCGCCGGGAAAAAAAATTTAAATTAGAGTGATACAAAACCTACGACTACAAAATCAAATACAACAGCTTGATTTGATAATTTAACATTAACTTTGAATAACAAAGAATAAAGAAATCTCATAAAAACAATGACTAAGGCTGCGTTTGGATTGGATTTCACTTTGTTTGAAAGAAATGTAGCAAAATGTGGTAAGGTATAGAAATACACTGAACCCTAATTCGATATTCCATTGCAATACATCAACTAATCACAATGTTACAAAAAATTAAGAAACTACCAATAAAAAGGAAAGGAGAAAACCTTGAGATCAAGAAAAGGAGTAAGACTGTCCCCTAGCAACCTTGAAAGCTCAAAGCAAGAATCCAATGCTGACTTTGATGCCATAAGAAACAAGTTGTTGCAACCCTACGTTGCCGGTGGTGGAGCTCCGCTTTAGCCTTGTGCAACCGCTCCTTGGCCTCGCGAAGGTGGCACTCGACGTGGAGGTTGTCGTGATGGAGGAGGGAGGGAGGAGAGAAGATGAGAAGCAAACGGCAGAGTAATGAGTGAGGGGAGAGAAAAATTAGTTTTTATATATAGGGTTAACATATTGAAAATACTAAAATGTTCCCGTCAAGTTTCATTATTTTGTCTTTATATTCAAGGATAATTTGATAATTTTATATAATTAAAATTTTTAAAAATTTAATATTTGATCAAAATTTTAACAAAATAAAATAAATTACAAAATTTTTTAGTATTATTTTAAATGAAATAATAAATTTTATAATACTATTTTACAAATATTTATTTTTATTAATTTTCATAATATAATTATATAATAATTGTAACAATTAATTGTTTATTATTATTATTATTATTATTATTATTAAAAATGCAAATTTTCTAAATAAATAACTTTAAATTTTAGGATAATTAATAAAAAAATTATTATCTTTTAAAAATAATTAAAAAATATAATAATTAAGGGTTCTTATAATTCATTGCTATTAATAATATATAAACACAAATTATTTGGATTAAATTTCATGTGTAAAGCAAAATTATTAAAAATAATTAGTAAGCTTAAATATGTATGTGTATTTTTTTTATTAATATTATAAAACTTAGTGAAATCAATAATCAAAATTAGAAATTTTTAAAACAATTTAATTGAAAACATCCAATTAATATAGGAAATTAGTGACTAAATTAGCAACTAAATTTAGTTCGCTAGAGTATCATTTCAATTAGCAACTAAATTATCGTTGCTATGTTTTAAGAAATTAATTTCCTAATTAAAAGATTGAAAAGTTTTTAGTGACAGTAGTGACAAATACTTTTCGTCGCTAATTTGTCACAAAAAATAGAG
The DNA here is from genome assembly GCA_037975025.1 of Excoecaria agallocha. Taxonomy (NCBI): domain Eukaryota; kingdom Viridiplantae; phylum Streptophyta; class Magnoliopsida; order Malpighiales; family Euphorbiaceae; genus Excoecaria; species Excoecaria agallocha. The sequence continues at coordinate 1,200,412 of JBBPFJ010000022.1, read as the reverse complement.
CGATTCATCGCTATCAATATTTAGCGACTGTTTTCATTTTTCCGTCACTATTTCGTCGTTAAACTTATCCTCAAGTTGAACAAATACATTTTCACGACTGAATTTAAAACGGTCGCTAAATAGCGACGAAAAATAAGCCGTCGCTATTTTAGGTTTTTTTCGTAGTGAAACTCAATTTGGATTTTTATATTGGGATTTATGGTCAAAATACTAATAACTGCTCCTAAGAAATTCTCAATGATAAAATTTGTGTTTTGACTTTGAAAAGATGTTGGGAACAATGGATTCAAAATTAAGTCATCCTCTCTTTATGAAATTACCCCAGAAGGAGTCTAGTTTCTATTAAAATTGGATTCACCTCAATATGAGCTCTATAAAAGGAGTTATGCCCAAAATACTATAGACTAGTCAAAGTGCAGGGATAGATTCAGATCATCTATGTTCAAGCCTAATTTTGAGAATTTTAAGGCTGAACTGGGTTTAGGTTTCTTCATCAAAGTTTTAGATATATATATATAAAGATTCAAATGGCTTTTTTAATTACCTAATTATGAGGTCGGTAGGCTGAGATAAAGCTAAAACACTCCAAACTACTCACAGTTTTGAAAACTGATTTTCTCGTTTTGTGTTGTTTGAAAGAGATAAAGAGGGAAAAGACTCAAAAAAGATTTTAAACATTTAAAGCTCATAAGATAGATCAAAAAAACATTTTGAAAACATGAAATTTAGGGAGATAGCCTGGCACCTCTGCTCCTTTCCCATTTATGAAAAACCATTTCCTCATTAGGTAACTCTAATCAAGAGCCGTCTTAGGACCAGTGTCTACAGGATGTCACACTTACTCTTTTTCCATTCTACTTCAATGCCTTTTTCATAATCGAAATCCTAATCTAAACCTAAATCTTCACCAAACTTTGCATCCAACTCTTCAACTAAGTTCTTAACCGTCTCTCTTACCATTTATTGCCTATAACCCTCTTTATTATTTCCCCTAACAAAACGAATGACTTCTTCACTTGTACTATCACCCTTAACTCCTATTTCAATTTTCTTTCCTCTCTTGTACCTACCCAAAAAGATCCTATTACATGCCCTTCTTTACACTTTTGTAGTTGTAGACTTTGTTACAGACATGCATACCCCATTTGTTGCATTGTTAACATCACTAAACAAGTTAGGGACCATATTCTCTCCTCCCACTTTCTCTGTTATGAAAAGAATCACTCAAATGTGCTTTCTTGATAACATTTATAATGTAAACATTAACCTGATCTCTATTTCTTACCTTTTCAAATAACTCTATTAAATCCTTATTATTTTTAATCAAAAACCAATAGTCATTTTTGTTAATTTCATGTGAGTAACCATATACTTTTTTTATAGTCTAACACGTTACTAATTTTTTAAAAATAAATCACAGTAACACAATTTATATCCTCACAATATACACCCTTTATAATCTTTCCCTCTAACGTACCTTGACTCGAATTCTGCTACCATTTGTCAGCCATGGTGAAATTGCCATTTTACTGCAATCTGCATTGCTAATAATTAGTGAAGGATTGAAAATGAATGATTAAATGGTGCATTTGCTAAGAAGAACTACAGGGTCACATTTGGGTTTAGTATAAAAAAAAAAAGAAAATAAAAAAATTAATTTAGGATAATTTTGATTTTCTTATTTATATTTCATTAAACCACATGCAAAATATTCACTATTCAATTTTCACATAAAAGTGCATGTATATCACGCATTAAAAATTGTCTATGCTTTTATCAACGAAATGGCTATTTATCATAGTTAATTTAAGTTTAGATAGTGAACTAAAACTAATGGAAGTTAAGGTATAATACATAAAAAAAATAAAAAAAAAATGTTAAGGTATGATTAGGGATGATTATAAGGCGAGAAAAACCCGATACCGATGGGGACCCATGTGAGGACTCAATCATGGCCCTAACAGGATTATAGTTAATTAATCAGGATTGAGATTTAATAAGGCAAAATTATATTATTGTTGCATTAATGAAGTTAAGTCACATAAAGGGTATAATGGTAATTATGCACGTGTGTACTTGAGTGTAGCTAAAATAAAAAGGAAGGATACAATTGAATTAAATTAATCTTAGGGTTAAAGTGTAAGGAATGGAAATTTAAAAGATTATAGTGTATAAGGGTAATTTGGGAATTTCTCTTAGTGAGATAGTAATCCCACTCAAGCTTGGGGAATGGCAGGATCGGCATTTGGGGAGATCTCTCTCTATCTCTCTCTCTCTCTTTATAATTTAAGGAAACTAGGGTTTTGATATTTGGCTTCATGAAGGAAAAGAGAGGAACCATGGGTAGTAGAGCTAGATCAAGATGATTGAAGGAAGATTGGAAGCTTCAATGTCAGGTATGGGAATTAGGGTTACTGTAATGTTCATATGATTGATTTTAGGAATATTTCCTCCTCTTTATGTGTATGGGTTCCCTTGAGAATGTGTAGATTAAATCTATGGATTTAGATGAGTGTTGCATGATCTAAAATGTAAATAATCATATAAGTAAAAAGGAAAGTGAGATTTGGGTTTTAAATTTATGTTATGCAAGATCGGGATTCTTGTTTTTCTTATTTCTTTCCCACACAGGGCCACGTGTTTGTTTCCTCTTGGAAACACACGGCCACGTGTGTGTTGCTTCTTGGAAACACACGACAACATGTATGTTTTTTCTTGGAAACACACGGCCATTTGTGTGTTTCTTCTTGAAAACACACGGCCACGTGTGTGTTGCTTCTTGGAAACACACGGCCACGTGTGTTGGTTCTTCTTCAAAACACACGGCCAAGCACAGTTTGCTTCTCACCCATGCACGGCCACACATGTTTGCTTCCCTCTTATGCACGGCCATGCATTGTAACTCTCTTTTTTGTGCACGATAGCACATACAACTTTCCTCTTTGCTTGGCCGCGTAAGCTTTTTCTCTTTCTTTTGCACGGTCATTTGCATGCTTTCTTTTAATGGTTCTACTTCACACTCCAAGCTATAAAACCTTCATGAATCATGAAACCCATATTGTAATATATAGTTAGAGAGAATTAAACTGACCATAAGTAATGTGCATGATGATTATATACACTAAATGGTGACTAGCAGACTATCTGAATTCTAATGAATTCTTTGGGTTGGGAAGTCTTGCCAAGGCTAAAGTATAGGAAGATACAGTTATAAAGGTATATCTAGTATGAGCTATTGTCATAATCTAATGGCATAAATGTCTTTATAGGTGGGAGTAGATTGAATTAAATTGTAAGTTACTTAAAGCCACCACTAGGCTACTTATGGTATGGTTTACCGGAATATGTTGGCGTATATCGGGCATAGAATTTAAGAAGATTAGGAAGCAACAGCATAACCTAAGTATAGGCTATTTATGTGTATTATTAAAGCAGAGATAAAGTAGTTAGCATGTCAAGTAACTGGTTTTACTCAAATTACTTTGTTGAGGTATCTTTGTAATGACCTAAAATACTATGATACAAACTATTAGCAATTATAAGATGGTTGCAAGGTTGTATGTCTAAGTTAAAAGATGGGATATTATATATTGCACTTAATTATGAAACTACAGGAGTATAATCCAAGTCATAATGGAAAGTAATAATTAGTCTAAATGTAAGGGAAAACTACTTGCTTGCCTGTTTATGTCCGATGAATTAAATATGGACACTACTTGCAAGATGAAATACTTTTACATTTTTATATGGGTATAATATGTTATTCGATGCAAGGGTATTAATAAGATGTTGAAGCATGCATGATAGGGTTAAGGTAGATAACCCGTTGTTCATGTTCTAATAGACTATAAAAGTGAGCTAAAAGATGAAAGATGCACACGTGTCAATCTTAATCCAAAAGAACCTATTCATATTCTTAGATGGATTATAAATGCATGAGTATTGTTTAAAGTAATTAGGTGTGGATGGGAGTTATGATGCCATATGAAAGCTACTCGTGGCAAATAACAATAAGGTACGCCATTAAGAACTATTTATGAGTTATGTAAGTTTTATATGGTATAATTGATTCAACCATGCTAAGATGGGTAGTCTGTTTCATAAGATGAACAAATATGAGAACCCCAAAAGTATGAATTGCTATGATTGTATATATGGACATGCATATAATCTTAGGAAGACTTTTAATTGCAAGAACTACATTTTTACAGTTACCTTATTGGCTTCATGCATAATACTAGGTATGATGAGATTGATCAATGAAAGCAATACTTTATTGTGTTTGCATTATCATGTAAACTGTTATGATATGTATGAATGATGTTGATGCAACTATGTGATGATATGACTTGTTGTTAGAGACTATGCCCTAGAGCCTATGTAAAAGGGATGAATTTCATATGTATGAATTTATATTCTTAATAAAAGGCATTATTTATTTATTAATGCTATGTTTAAATACATGAGTTTTTAAATCTTAAATTAATAAATGAAGTCCTTGATATTATAAATACAGTGCAAAGATATTATAAACCTCTTAATATATGAGGTGCCTATTGCATGCAAATGTATTAATGTCTAAATATCCCTAACCATAGAATTAACAAGATAAGACATTGATAATTCGGACAGACTAGCACATGTTATGCTTCTTGAATGGTTCATGCAGTGGTTTTCATAACTGTGATTATGGAAGATAATCAAAGCTAACATGTGGATGCTTGTTAGAAGAACAAGTTCATTGGAGACCTGCAAAGAGAATCTTCACATGGATATTAAATCTATGTCAGTGAGAAATTTCTTCATAGCGATTGTGCAAGTATCCTTAGACTTGAGATCACCAAAGTTATCTTAAGTAGCAAGTGGTATATTTTGACTCCATAACTGATTACTTTCAACTGGGAGTGAACATAGTTAGGAGATTGGGTATATCATGACCTACTTGAAGATAGTTGAGTGATTGACAAAGGATTTACCATCCCATATTTAGTAAGGGAAGTTATCTCGCATGATTCTATGATTGCCTTGCTCAGAGAATCTCTGGCCAGAGTAATATGCCAAGATAGATGAGATCCATGGAGGGCATTTTGGGAACAATTGTTAAATTAATAGAACATACATAATTAGATTTATATGAGTTGACAGAAATCCATACTCAGAATCTAATTGAGATATGAGTGGTGAAAGGAGTAATTGCACGGTAACTGTTTCTATGGAAGGGTATAGTCAAACCACTTGACTTTCCTGACATTTGGATAGTCATGATGCCTAGCTAGAGGCTAATCATGACTTGTATAATAGTGTATCAAGAATATCAATAGGGATTGATAAAATGATTTAAAGAAGTTTAAATCATGTGAGTTTTGAATGGAACTCACAATTACATATTATACTGCCAATATGAACAGGAACCCAAAAGGTCACACATATATAGAGAAAAGGATAAAATGGTAAAATGACAAGGATAATAATATTTGATATTATTATAGGAATAGAGAAGTGAATAAATGAATAATTAATTAAAGAGTTTAATTAATTATGATCAAGTAAAATTGTTCGCGGAACTTTTGAGAAATATTCTGTAAAATTGGACCTAATTGAAATAATGTATTTCATAATTAATTATAATTTAACTATAAGTGTTATAGGACTGATATAATAATTAATAGATACATTGGATGAATTATAGAGGCCCAGAGAAGTGAAGTTGGCGCAAAAACCCTCCAAAAGAAGGGCCACACACCAACTCCAAACAGAAGTCCTTAGAGTCCTATTTCTTGGATCAAAATAAATTAAATATGTTATATAAGTGTTATAAATCCTACTTATTTAATTTGGTTGGATTTGGAATTCATTTGGGTAATTAAATCCAAGTATATGTACAAAGGGCCTAGTTTGTGGATTTTATGCATAGTCTTTTATGAAAGGGCTTAAATTTGATTTAATTAAGCCCAAATAATTATAAATAATTCCAGAAGCTCAATTAATAATTCTCCAAAAATTTTAAAGAGCCTAATCCCATTATGAAGTTGGATTTTTTTTAACCTAACTATAAAAATCCAAGAGATGTGGAATTAGGGTTAAGTGTGAACAATTAAGAAAAGCCTCTTCTCTCTTTTCTATCAATCCTAGCCACCACTCCCAAAAGCTAGCATCTAGGGATTTTGGCCAGCCCTTGTTTCTCCCAATTTTTTGTTCATTCATTCCTTCTCTAGTGTGGATTACTCATTGGAGGTGTTCGATTTTGGACACTGTGGTTTGCGATAACCCGGGTGAGAAGGAAAATCAACTGTACAACAAAATCAAAGATGATTTTTCTTATTCTCATTAATATGTATATTGTAAATTCATGGAAACATCAGATATATTGGTTAAAAAATTTAAATTTCTCTTATGTATGAGATGAATGTAACCGATAATTCCCAATATGATATCAGAGACTCGGTTTTGCCATGAATATACAATTCTATATTTTTCTGCGGAATAAGTTTTATTTTTGAGTTATTTATTTCATGAACTTTAAAATATCAGATTTGATTTTTCATGAATGAGAAATATTGATTTCTGTATATATGTGATTAAATATATAAAATGAAAAATAAAAACGATTCTTTTGAGAAAATAACCATTGAGAATGGCGTGAATGGCTTTTATTTTTCAATGAAGTTTAGGGGCTGTTCTAAATTAATTTTTTATAGATCCACTCTAAGATCATTTTGATGATAATTTATGTGTTTAATATATGATATTAAGCCATAGGATCAAACGAAATTAAAATCAAACAAGTTTTGCATGAAAACTAGTTTAGTCAAAAAGTTCGATAAATTGGTGTTCTTGGTATATTCTTGATGTGTTCTTATTTAGAATGATTTTTAATCTTCTAAATCTGATATATCTGATATATTAAAGTGTTTTTAATTAATTGGATTAATTAAAATGGGCCTTGAATTAATTGGATTAATTTTAATTCATTAAAACAACTTAATGGGCTTAATTATATTTACGGACTTGATTTAAATTAGTGAATGACTTGGTGGGCCCAAGGAGCTGATTTAAATTAAATATTATAGACTTTAATTAAGTTTATTAATGGGTTTTAAGGGCTGATATAAGGCTTGGCTCATTCCAAAAAGGCCCAAATGGTCCAATAGACACAAAACTAGTTTGTGTGTGAACACATTTAGGGTTTAATTTTATGGGTTTCGGCCTACCCTTTATCTTAAGCCCAAAATTGATTCTTTTAATTATTTAATATGATTAATTAATTAAATAATCAATTAATAATTAATTAATAATCAATTGGATTGATTATTAAGGCAAGAACACATGCATGCAAAAAGGTTTCCTAAAATAAAAGTTTCCAAAATGGAAAAAGTTTCCTAATTTGATCACATTATTAAAATAACTCAAAAGTATGTTTCAAGAGTTGAAACAAAGTTAGTAATCCATTACTTTATGCATTAGAAATGCATATAAGGGTGTATGATTTGTATGATTTATAGTTATGGACAAGGCCCAATTTGATTGAGCATTATGCATGTTTTGGCCCAATGAGGATTTTCATGTCCCGGCCACTTATTTTTGGTTTGTATTTCTTTTTCAAATTGTAATATGTAATTAGATTACTTAGATTAGAATTAGAGATAGAGATGGAGACCACTATCAAGGAGCAAGATGGGTCGGATGGAGATCCAACAAGTTTGAAGATAATGTAATTATTTTTACTTGTTTGAATCATGCATACTACCTAGGTGTGACCTTTTGATTTCCCTTTTGGCTCGGGGAAATCAATGTATTAAATTCCATAACTATACCATATTTTTATGCTTATATTTATGTGATAGATATAGGATGCATACCAATGTATGCCAACCATGTATGATGAGACTTAATTAACTAAAACCCTCAAATAAATACTAAGGTATATAAGCCTTCCATTAATTTGAGGAGAACCATAGTTCTTTATAGTATGGGTTGTTGACCACAGTCAAGCTCACATTATATCGAATATGTTCAAGTCTATTTAAATGGGTCATCTTAGCTAGCCCATTAGTTTGTTGACCACAGTCAAGCTCACATTATATCGAATATGTTCAAGTCTAATTAAATGGGTCATCTTAGCTAGCCCATTAGTTTGTTGACCACAGTCAAGGCTAATGGTTCTAGAGGCAATATTAGGGAATGCATATATGATATGCATGCATCAAGAGTTGATAACCTAATGATCCAATAGTTGTGTAGAGACACAATTGGTATAGAGATACCTACCTTTCAAGGGTATGGAGTTTGGCTTGTTGACCACGGTCAAGGTCAAATTGCATATCAAGGATTGGATATTGGCCCACTAAGAAAACCATCAGGTTTTTTCGGATTAAATAGTGAGAGCTATTAATTCGCAATAAAAATAATGGGAGTAAATAGATTAATTAAAGACCTAATTAATGCATACATATATATGAACATACTCTCATATGTTTTCTTTTTCACATCAAAGGTCATCATCATGAGCACATCAAACATTAACATACGATCAATCTTAGATAACAAGTTGGTTGGCAGCAACTATTCTGACTGGATTAGGCAAGTGAGAATTATTCTCAGAGCTGAAAAGATTCATTATGTCTTGGATAAAGATCCACCACCACTTCCATCACATGATGCCATTGATGAGATCAAAGGCACTTATCATAAATACATGGAGGATAGTGAAGCAGCAGCATGTCTGATGTTAGGTGCTATGTCCTCGAAGTTTCAGAAGCAACATGAGATGATAGATGCTAGAACCATCATTTTGTATCTAAAGGAGCTTTATTCTTCTCAGGCTAGAACTGAGCAATATGAGATTGCTCGAGCTTTATTTAGCTGCAAAATGGTGGAAGGCACTTCGGCTGCTACTTATGCATTGAAGATGTATGGGTATATTAAGCATTTGAGTAGACTTGGCTATGTAATGGATAATGATCTATACATAGATTTAATCTTGTACTCGTTGGCTCCAAGTTATGCACCTTTCATGTTTAACTTCAACATGAACAAGATCCAAGTTACCATTTCTGAGTTAATCAACATGCTCAAAATAGCTGATGGATCCTTTAAGAAGGATCCAAAAAGTGTCATGGTTGTCACTTCTGCTAAAGGCAAGAAGCAAAAGAAGAAGAAGATAACCAAGGCACAACCAAAGAATGGTGGGATCTCCAAGAAGAAGGTTGCTAAGAAAGAGAATCCTAAAGGAACTTGCTTCCATTGTGGAACTTGCTTACATTTTTAAGAACAATATGTTTTATGCAAAAGCTATCATTGAGAATGGTAATTTGTTCTTGATTTAATTAAAGAAGTGTATAATGTGGATACCAATAGAATGAAATATGATAATCTAAATACCTCATACTTAAGGCATTGTCGTTTAGGCCATATAAATGAGAAACGCATGACCAAATTACACAAGTCAGGTGATTTGGGATCATTTGATTATGAATCATTTGATACATGTGAATCTTGTTTATTAGGAAAAATTACAAAAGCTCCATTTATTGGTAAAGGAGAACGAGCTAAAATAGTTTTGGACTTAATACATTCAGATGTATATGGTCCAATGACTACACATGCCAGAGGAGATTACTCCTACTTCATTACTTTCATAGATGATTAGTCCAGGTATGAATACATCTATCTAATGAAGCATAAATCAGAAGCATTTGAAAAGTTCAAAGAATTCAGAAAGGAAGTAGAGAAACAACTTGGCAAGAGTATTAAAACACTTAGATTAGATCGAGATGGAGAATACTTAAGCCAAGAATTTCAAGATTATCTTAGAGATAATGGGATTTTATCTCAATGGACTCCACTATATGCACCATAACACAATGGTGTATCTGAAAGGAGAAATCGAACACTATGAGATATGGTTCGATCAATGATGAACCGAGCAGATTTGCCTAAGTCTTTTTGGGGATATGCACTAGAAACTGCTATTTATGTGTTAAATAGAGTTCCTAGTAAATTGGTTGATGTTACTCCATATGAGATGTGGAATAACAAGAAACCCATGCTTTCTCATATGAAAGTATGGGGTTGTCCTGCTTATGTGAAGAGGACAATGTTAGACAAACTAGATGTTAAGTCTGATAAATGTTTATTTGTGGAATATCCAAAAGAAACCTTTGAATATTATTTCTATCATCCCTTAGAACAAAAGGTATTTGTTTTAAGGCATGTTGTCTTCTTGGAAAGAGAATTTCTCCTAAGAGAGGATAGTGGGAGTAAAATTGAACTTGGTGAAGTTCAAGACCCACAAATAGAAGTAGATCAACCGATTGAACCCGAGACTGAATTTCATTATGATGAGATTACAATTGAACCTGATTATACACAAAATCCTTGAAGATCTACTAGAATGCATTCTATCCCTGTGAGATATGGATTTCACGTTGATTCGGATAGAGGCATAACTGTAGTAGAGGACAATGAGCCTACAAGTTATCAAGAAGTTTTGAACAGTTCAGAACATGATTTATGGCTTAAGGCTATGCAGTCTGAAATGGACTCCATGTATGAGAATAAATTATGGACTTTAACTCAACCACCTGAAGGGATAAAACCCATAAGGTGCAAATGGGTCTTTAAAAAGAAGACCGACATGGAAGGTAATATAGTTACCTATAAAGCTCGCTTAGTAGCAAAGGGCTATCGTCAAAAAGAAGGTATTGACTATGATGAAACCCTTTTCTCCTGTAACGATGCTTAAGTCTATAAGAATACTTTTAGCCATTGCAGCTCATTATGATTATGAGATTTGGCAAGTGGATGTGAAGACAGCTTTCCTAAATGGAAATGTGACTGAGGATGTGTATATGACAGAATCGGAAGGGTTCATATCAGGAAATGGCAAATAGGTATGCAAGCTTCAAAGATCTATTTACGAATTGAAGCAAGCCTCTAGGAGATGGAACATACGATTCAATGAGACAATCAAAAAGTTTGGTTTCTCACAGAATGAAGATGAACCTTGTGTGTATAAAAGGGTTAGTGGGAGTGCAATTATCTTTCTGGTTCTATATGTAGATGACATATTGATCATAGGAAATGATATTTCTCTTCTCCAATATGTTAAAATATGGTTATCCAAGCAATTCTCCATGAAAGACCTTGGAGAAGCATCCTATATACTGGGAATAAGGATCTATAGAGATAGATCCAATAGGTTGCTAGGTCTTTCTCAAAGTACATATATAGATAAGGTATTGAAGAGGTTTAATATGGATCTCTCTAAGAAAGGGTTTATACCCATGGTGCATGGGAAACACATTTCTAAGTTTAAGTGTCTGCAGACAATAGAGAATAGAGAGAGCATGAATAGAATACCATATGCATCAGCAATTGGTTCTATCATGTATGCTATGTTATGTACACGTCCAGATGTAGCATTTGTTTTGAATTTCACAAGCATATTCCAATTTAATTTTGGAGAGGAATACTGGGCAGCTGTCAAGAATATCCTTAAGTACTTGAGAATGACTAAGGATATATTCTTGGTATATGGAAAGGGCAATTTGGAAGTAAATGGGTATACAGATGCCAGTTTCCAATCTAACAAAGATGATTGTAAATCACAGTCTGGTTATGTGTTCATAATGGGAGGAGGAGCAGTTAGTTGGAAGAGTTCCAAACAAGAAACAACTGTTGATTCCACAACAGAAGCTGAGTATTACTGCTTCGAAAGTAGCCAAAGAAGTAGTCTGGATCAAAAAGTTTATATCTGAACTAGGAGTGGTGCTTAACATTGTTGGTCTGATTCCTTTATATTGTGACAACAATGGAGCCATTGCGCAAGCAAAGGAACCACGGTCTCATCAGCGATCCAAGCATGTTCTCAGATGCTACCATCTCATAAGGGAAATAGTAGCTAGAAATGATGTGAAAATAGAAAGGGTCCCTACAGATGATAATGTGGCGGATCCCCTCACTAAAGCACTTTCCTAGATACAGCACGATCATCATATAAATAGCATGGGTCTGAGACATATGTGTGATTGGCTCTAGTGCAAGTGGGAGATTGTTAAAGAGTATGCCCTAGAGCCCATGTAAAAGGGATTAATTTCATATGTCTGAATTTATATTCTTAATAAAATGCATTATTCATTTATTAATGCTACGTTTAAATACATGAGTTTGTAAATCTTAAATTAATAAATGAAGTCCTTGATATTATAAACACAGTGCAAAGACAATCATGAAAGTGTTCATGATATGAGGTGTCTATTGCATGCATATATGTTAATATCTAAATATCCCTAGTCATAGAATTAACAAGATAGGACATTGTTAATTCGGACAGACTAGCACATGTTATGCTTCTTGAATGGTTCATGCAGTGGTTCTCATAACTGTGATTATGGAAGATAATCAAAGCTAACATGTGGATGCTTGTTAGAAGAACAAGTTCATTGGAGACCTACAAAGAGAATCCTCACATGGATATTAAATCTATGTCAGTGAGGAATTTCTTCATACCGGTTGTGCAAGTATCCTTAGACTTGAGATCACCAAAGTTATCTTAAGTAGCAAGTGGTATATTTTGACTCCATAACTGATTACTTCCAACTGGGAGTGAACATAGTTAGGAGATTGGGTATATCATGACCTACTTGAAGATAGTTGAGTGATTGACAAAGGATTCACCATCCCAAATTTATTAAGGGAAGTTATCTTGCATGATTCTATGATTGCCTTGTTCAGAGAATCTCTAGCCAGAGTAATATGCCAAGATAGATAGAGATCTATAGAGGGCATTTTGGAAACAATGGTTAAATTAATAGAACATACATAACAGAAATCCATACTCAGAATCTAATTGAGATAAGAGTGGTGAAAGGAGTAATTGCACGGTAACTATTTCTATGGAAGGGTATAGTCAAACCACTTGACTTTCCTGACATTTGGGTAGTCATGATGCCTAGTTAGAGGCTAATCATTACTTGTATAATAGTGTATCAAGAATATCAATAGGGATTGATAAAATGATTTAAAGAAGTTTAAATCATGTGAGTTTTGAATGGAACTCACAATTACATATTATACTGCCAATATGGATAGGAACCCAATAGGTCACACACATATAGAGAAAAGGATAAAATGGTAAAATGACAAGGATAATAATATTTGATATTATTATGGAAATAGAGAAGTGAATAAGAGAATAATTAATTAAAGAGTTTAATTAATTATGATCAAGTAAAATTGTTTGCGGAACTTTTGAGAAATGTTCTGTAAAATTGGACCTAATTGAAATAATATATTTCATAATTAATTATTATTGGACTATAAGTATTATAGGGCTGATATTATAATTAATAGATCCATTGGAGGAATTACAGAGACCCAGAGAAGTGAAGTTGGGGCAAAAACCCTCTAGAAGGAGGGCCACATGCCAACTCTAAAAAGAACGCCTTAGAGGCCTATTTCTTGGACCAAAATAAATTAAATATGTTACATAATTGTTATGGATCCTACATATTTAATTTGGTTGGATTTGGAATTCATTTGGGTAATTAAATTCAAGTATATGTACAAAGGGCCTAGTTTGTGGGTTTTGTGCATAGTCTTTTGTGAAAGGGCTTAAATTGGATTTAATTAAGCCCAAATAATTATAAATAATTTCAGAAGCCCAATTAATAATTCTTCAGAAATTTTAAAGAGCCCAATCCCATTATAAAGTTGGATTTTTTTAACCTAACTATAAAAATCCAAGAGATGTGGAATTAGGGTTAAGTGTGAACAATTAAGAAAAGCTTCTTCTATCTTTTCTCTCAACCCTAGCTGTCACTCCCAAAAGCTAGCATCTAGGGATTTTGGCCAGCCCTTATTTCTCCCAATTGTTGGTTCATTCATTCCTTCTATAGTGTGGCTTACTCATTGGAGGTGTTCGATTTTGGACACTGTGGTTTGCGATAATCCGGTGAGAAGGAAAATCAACTGTACAACAAAATTAAAGGTGATTTTTCTTATTCTCATTAATATGTATATTGTAAATTCATGGTAAGATCAGATATATTGGTTAAAAATTTTAAATTGCACTTATGTATGAGATGCATGTAATCGATAATTCCCAACACTTGCATCCATGTGTAATGGAGCCTAAAACTCATCATTGATGTATGACAAGAATGATATGCATTCTTTATGAGTTGTGGCTTGAAGCCAAATGACATATTAAGTAACAAAGAAAATGATGAATTGAAGATGTTCTTAAGGGTTAAGCCTGCGGGTCTTAATTTAGTTATGGATTAGATAGGCATGCATAGAGGGATACAGTGGCAGCTACCATAGTTGATCCCGTTTGGGTCTTGTTCCTTAATGGAACCATCATTCGGCCCTTTTGGGTCCATAGTTTGTTCCTTGCTGGAACCATTGTTTGACCCCATTTGGGTCTATTGTTTGATATCTTCGAATATCCATAGTTTGATACTTTCGGGTATCCATTGCTCCCGTTTTCCACCCTTTGAACTAGTGCTTAGGCAGGCTGTTAAAGATGATAAAATGTACACAAGATAAAGTAAAACATGCATTAATTACCTCACTTATGTAATGCAAGCATGATGAATGGCCTCTTAGATTGCTTATCATGATTTTTTTTGGCTTTAAACCAATTCAATGATTAAAGGATAAGAAAGAGTTTGAAATGAAGGAATTCATGCATCAATTGTTTTGCTTATATAGTGGGAGCATGATGTGTGGCTTGTTATATTTCTTTATCATAATCCCTTTATTTCTATAAATCGTTTCTATGAAAGTAAATTATTAGAATGTATACCCATGAGAATTACTTGCCATACTATGATGGAATGCATATAATGTTATAATAAGAACTAGTTATGCTATAACACACCCCCATTGAGTCTCATATGCTTGATACTCGTGAAATCTTTACATATGACAATTGGACCTTCTCGGGTACTCAAGATATGTAATGTCATTTTCTATATAATTACATGCAAGACCGGTTAGACACTACATATAGATGTTACACATGCTTGTACATAATAGTAATTCAGACATAAGCAAAGGCTAGTGTAGGATATAATGTGATGTTGTGTGACATTTAGTTGCCATAATAAGATAACATTAAAAAATACATGAATATGAACATAGGTTATAAACTATAAATGTATTCTATAATTATAATTGCATGATATATGAGAAGTGTGCTATGATTATTAGTATCTATTTACAGGTGCTACTGGTTACATGCACTTCTTGTGCTTTGAATAAATATGGAATTGTATATGATTGAAGTTTACCTCATTGGTAATTAATGTCAGGAATCAATAATGAAAGGATTATGAAGTAAATGAATAATGCTAGAGTAAAAAGAAAGAATTAAGATGCTAATGAAATAATGAAAGGTATATATTGAAGAACTAGACAAGTTCATGAAAGGTTGGCAAGAATAATAAAGTTAGTTTAAGGTTGGACACTCCTCCGAAGTGCTATGATAATGATTAATATCATAAGTTTATATGTTCTCACAATAATGAAAGTTGTGTTGATTTTATGATAACTATTATGAATTATCCATAGAATTTTGGGTTCCCTACTAAGCTTTATAGCTTAGCACGGGTTTGTTTATCCATGTAGGTTTCAAGAGAAACACCAGAAGATCGGACAAGATGCAGTTGCCTTGAGGATTTCAAGATGCTTGAAGGCCTTTTATGTTATCATTAATTATCCATAAGTTTGATTTATTATATTGTGGAATGTAATAATGGCATGTCTTATTATTATTATTATTGCCTAGTCTTTAATAGGTTTATAATGATGATTATGATGATGATGATTGATGATTATCCATGGTTAAGGAATTAGGGTGTTACAATCCATGGTTAATGAATTAGGGTGTTACAACCCGACCCAAATAAGGCGAAGAATCCCCGATTTTTTCCCCAATAGGGGTAGGGATGGGGATAAAAAAAATCCCCGATCTAGATTTCGGGGCGAGGGTAGGGAATGGGGTATGTGCCCCATGGGGATCCCTGACCCGGTGTATTATTACTATATTATTCCTAGTTTTCTAATTATTTATGTATGTGCCATTAAATATTAATTCCCCAATTGAAACCCTAACCTCATGTCATTTTCCTTCTCCTGTCGTTTCTTCCCTTCTCCCTCATAGACACAGTCGCTCCTCTCTCTATCTAACAAAGAAATCCAACTTTGAAGGCACAACTCTTTCTCACTGTAGCTCCTCGCTAACGTCAACCTCTGCTCGTCGACTAGTTAGTCTATTCTCTCTCTCTTTTTCTTTTTTTTTCTAGTCATAAATTATAGTCCCTCTCTCTCTCTCTCTGAAAAAAATCTATCTTCGAAGGCATAACTCTTCTTCACCATAACTCCTCGCCAGCATCTACCTCTGCTCGTCAACTAGTTAGTCTATTCTCTCTCTCTCTTTTTCATTTTTTTTTGTTTAAAGAAGTTGTTGCTTTGGTTTATTAAAACTAGATTTGTGGGATAATGTTTGCCGATCTACTTAATGAAATTGTTTTTTGATGTCTGGATATATTTTTTGCAATGTATAGATATATTATTTTAGTGCTTTATGATGTCTAGATGTATGAAACTAGACATGTTTCAAACTACTATTTTTAATGTTTGTTTTTTGTCTTCTAGATTTTACTTGTTGACTCCTTTTGTTTTAGTAATACTTTTATCCTTAGTTCATAAAATTAAAATTATTATTATTATTATTTTAAGAAAAAAATTATATGGATGTCAAAATTATTTATTGTGAAGGTATGTTCTATAACAATCAGAGGATTCATGTCTAGATCTTTGTGTTCAAAGGAAATAATGATAAAAAAATTAGAAAATTATAAATAAAATTATCAGAGTGGGCATATGGTATAGAGTTTAGTTTAACTGCTAGTTTCAATTAGATGAATCCTTTAACTTTTGTTCATAACTTAATAATAATAAAAATAAACTATCGCAGCCTATTACATCATAATTTACCACGAAATAGAGTACCATCTTATGTTTCACATGGATGTTGACAGCTGACATATCTTCTGTAAATCATTCCTTTATGCCCCATGAGCTTAATTAACACTAATTCTATAACTTAACTAAACCAACCTTCCAAATTAGAATACTTTCTTTTTTCGTTGAAAATTAATAAAATGTAGAATTACACATTTTTACGAGAATTTTTTTTAATAATGAATTTTTTTTAATTATTTACACATTTAGTGCATGTCAGAAGTTATTTATGAAATTAGGGTGCCAACACGAAACCGCTGCCACGCATAGTAGTATTGTCAGAATATTGTCAGCTGTAGGGGTAACATTTGCAAAGAAACCACTGAAAGGGACAATGGTTTTACAGTTTGAAACTGCTACCACTGGCAACGATTTCAAACTCTGAAACCCGCTATCCCTTTTTAGCAATTTATGTGCAAAAAAGTAACCCCCAATTATAGCATAATTGAAATAATTTTTTCCTCGCTTTCATTTGCTCCTGCCCCAATCGTTTTCATTTGCTCCTGCTCTAATCATTTTCATTTTCTCTCAATTATTATCTATGAAATTTTGATAAATTTTGCAATTTAAGTGGATAATATATTTTTCTCGAATCAGTAATATTTTTTCAGTATCATTGTGCAAGGTTAGTAAAATTTTATAAATTTTTATTTACAATTTTATGTAATACCCTACTGACAAATGGCCCTTGCAAGAAGTGTTAACATTATACTCAAATATTCCAATTGGCAACCGAATTAAAAGTTTAGATTATGAATTTTTATCGTTTGCTTTGACTCGTGATTTGGTGTCGCTAATTTACTATTTCTTAAGTCGAAATTTCGGTAGTATAACGGCTTAAATTCTTACTATCCAAACCTGTAAAAGTGAAAAAAATGTACACTCCCAAAAGTCAATCTCCACCTCCAGTAATACAATTTCAACCATGGCACTTCTATATTTGTATAACCATCAAACAACATGACCCATAAATCCATCCATGAGATCTCATCACTCACACATACATAAATATATACATAAACTGATATAAGTATAATTATAGTCTTCCACAATTTTCTTCATTTTAATACATCAAAAACTACATTCCAAAACATATTACAAAGCCGACTCAGATTACTTCGTTACATGCACATGCCTTCGACTTCACTTTGTCCGCTTTCGTCCTATACCTGTCCCCTGCGCGCAGGCACAAAACCACGCGCTAAGCAACCATGTTGCCTAGTGGTGGATACAACTACACAAAATTTCATTTAATAATACAAGTCTTTATTAATTTACTTAATTGTCCTTTTTCCTTCTCTTATTAATTTAATTAACATTTGTTTGATTTATCTATAATTTAACACCTAAATTTTAATATACTTAATTTCTTTTTATTATTTACCAAAATTTCCACATTTTCTTGTAAAATTACCATTATGTCCTTAAACTTTTCATTAATTACAATTTTACCCTTTTTGCTTAAGTTGGCCTTTTTACTTCCTTTGACTACCCTTTTCACACCGAATTACTATTTATCCTTAGTTTATCGCGTAATTACCATTTTACCTTTTTTGAACATATTAACTTTATTTTTCATTTTATTTCTTATTTATTTTCATTTATAATTCCTATTATGCCAAATTTTACCCTTTTATTCCTGTTTTCTTACAAAATTATCATTTTGCCCCTAATAGTCACCAATGGAAATTCGCGAACCGGATATGTGAGACGAGGACTGTATGACTGTATGATATTTCTGTATGACTGTATGAACAAGGTGACCACAAAATCGTAGTCATTTCTCGTTAATATAACTGGATGATTTTTCCGCGGTAAATGGGTCCCTATTGATCGGTGTCTAGCAAGTGTACTAGATCGGCTAGTAATATAGGGAAATATAGATTAAGACCCCAAATATCGTACCCAAGGGAACATGAATTGCTAAGGATAATATCTATGTATGAATTAAATCAATCCGAGATTGTTTTCCAAATGTTTTTG
Source organism: Excoecaria agallocha (assembly GCA_037975025.1). Taxonomy (NCBI): domain Eukaryota; kingdom Viridiplantae; phylum Streptophyta; class Magnoliopsida; order Malpighiales; family Euphorbiaceae; genus Excoecaria; species Excoecaria agallocha. The sequence goes on along the minus strand of JBBPFJ010000022.1, from coordinate 1,181,398 downwards.
ATTTAAAAGAAAAAATTAAACAAATTAAACAATTAAACAAAACAAAAGCTAAAACATGAATTACAAATAAAGCAATAACTGAAATTCTCTTGCTAAAGAAACTATCCACCTTAACTTTCATTGTAATGACTTAAGTTCAATAGAAACACCAGTGATTATGGAAAAACTAGTAATAAACCAAGATATCTTTATTCAAGTATATCATTCTTAGTATTAAACTCATAGAAAAATCTAATACTTAGCATGAAAATCTAGTTTTAACTTCCTAAATATTCATTGAAGCCTTTCTCAAGTGATTCAACTCTAATTCATTCTTAGTTCCTCCTTTCTTAGTATTAATCAATAAAATTCACACATAATTATCTCATATTTCGGATAATAATCATGCATAAACATTAAAGAGTTAATCTAAGAACATGCAAATCATTAACTATGTCAAAACCAATTTTTAGTTATTTATTCAATAAACCAACAATCAATCTCAACACAATCAAAGATAAGAATATGCTTAAAACCAAGAAATAATCAACTGATATTGAAATTAAGCTCAAAACAAAGTCATAACAATGAAAATTTAAGATTTCAAGAATCCATTAGCAAAAGAAGAAAAATTACTTCCTAAACATGTTTAAAAACTAAAGACAAAGTTGAAGAAAAATAATGAAAACATAAAAACAACGTAAAATAACTAAACCTAATTCTAAGATTTCTCTAATTGATTCTAATTCTCTCTTTTTCTGGTGTTTCAGACTGCTATTTATAGGCAAAAGATGTCGTGGATTCCTTCTCAAACTCTTAGAATCAAATAGGAAGTAATTTCTGCCCAAAATAGGAAGTTCGAGAATCCTTCGCGAAGTGGAAATTGCCATCACGTGGCCATGTGTTCCCTAGTGTATTTTCACACGTGGCCATGTGTTGGTTTGTGAAGAAAATCACGTGGCCATGGGTTCTTGCATTCTTTTCTTCACGTGGTCACTTGTTCACTTTCTTCTTTCTCACACGTGGCCATGTCTTCATTCTCTTATAACTTCACGTGGCCACGCCTAGTTCTTCTGGACTTCACGATCACTTTCTTGCATAAATTTTTCATATTTGCAGTTTTGGCCCAAATCTTTGCCCTTTTTATAATTAAGTCCTTTTTCTTGCAAAATAACCCTGAAAAACACAAAAATTTACAATTAACTCCAATAACATAAAACTAACAAATTAAACTTAAATTAAACCTAATTAACACAAAATTAACCTAATTAAACACATTAAAATATACTAAAAACACTATATAAATCACCATTATCACCTATGGCTAGCCATTATATCCTAGGGTCCTGGATTAACCACAGTATACCAAGGGCAACTTTATTTTTTTCACTTTATGCTATATTTTTATTATGTTCCTTAAAGTGCACCATTATGTAACATCACATTTATTATCACTTTATTGTAATCAAGCACACCATGAATACTTCCATCACATATGTGAAAAATACTAATTAAATTTGATGAATTTATGGCATTTTCCTTAGGAATACCATTATGTATACACTACATTATATATATACAATTACTAATTCAAGCTTAAATCATTTCCAATATATATATTCACCATGGAATTACTCAAATTAAGCTTAAAACATCATTTATCATCAAATTAAATTATGGCTCCCTTTATAAACCCATTCGGCCTCCATTGTTCCATCACCTAAATGGTTGTTTTCTCTCTCATTTCTTACTTAATATATGTTATTTCATCATTCTATAAAGTCCTATCAATTTATATCCCATTAAATCTTAGCTTTCATTAGTTACATAATATGAATTTTGAAAGAAAATCCAAAATTTAATGAAATTAAGTATAGGACAAGTATCCACTAACCTTTATAGTGTTCAAGGGCACCTAATCTTGTCTTCTTTGATCCTCTCTTTCCTTGTTCCCTTGTTCTCATTGAATTCCACCTTTAGGCCGAAATTTTAAGCAAGGAAATCATAAGTTAAATCTCTAAATTACAGCAATTAAACACTACAATCTAGTCATCCTAGTGATTCTCTATAGCCCCAAGCAAAAACCCCTAACTAAAACTCATCAAAACACCACAACTCACTTACCAAAGCTTATTTTCTCTCACTAAAGATCTTGATGATCCAAGCTCCTTCTTGCTTCAATCAAGTTTCTAGGTTAAAGAGGATCTCTGGTAGTGTCTTTGAATGAAATTTGAGCTCAAGATATGATGGGAGGAGGAAGAGATGAAGAAAAAATGGTGAAAATGGGATTTTATGGTTGGTTCGGATTTTGAGAGGAAAAAGGATGAAGATGGCCAAATTTTTGAGTGAATTCCACTGGGTTCTAGCCCTTTTATATGACCTTCATGTCCACCAAATCTAAGGCCCAAATTCACTCAAACACTATTCCATCCAATGGCTTATTTTTAAGCCATGTGTCATGAATTTCTAAATATATTAGTTAATTTACACCATGCTCTGAATGTATGTGATTATTACCTTCTTCCTAGTGACCTCTATGTCTTTGGATTAATTATTAATGGCCTTTAAGCCCTCCAATTTACTTAACCTCGGTTTTTTACCATTTTTCTGGAATCGGTGTTCTACTAAGTCAGAATAACATGAAATTTTGCCCCGCATGCGCCTACATACATATGAGTATGTGGTTAAATTTTAGGTCATTCTGACATTGTTCCAATATATTTCCGGCTTCAGAGAAAAAATCGGCCAATTCGAGGCCCGAATTTCTGAAATCGTCAGAAATTTCATTTTTCAATTTCAAAAGGTATTTTAAGTCATATAAAACATATTCATATGCTTAGAAAAATTCTTTGAAGGTTTTTGGAGTATTTTATAGCTTGGTTAAATTTTTGGTCAATCGGGCCGACTGTATCAGGTAAACCTTCTCCGTCTAATTCGAGGGCCTATTTAAACTCAATTTCTTCTCAAATCCTATCATCATGCTCCATTTATCACCTATTTTTATATTTTAGTATCAATTTAACCTGCTCATCAGGTCACCCATCCTCGGATTTTCCTGGCTCAAGCACATTTAACCTTATGTATTCTCGATTTTTTGCCATCTAATTCTACCCTAGTTACCCCCAATAGCTGTCCTAGAACTACTATTCATATCCTAAAACATATCATGCATGTCAGGTGCAACTTTTTGGGATGTTACATTTTATATGTTCAATTTTAGGTTGCTTGTATAATGACATTGATGTTATTTATTAAAATGCAGAAGTAAATCGAAATTCTCAACCAACAAGCTAAGAAAATAGTAATTGTGTAACTATTGGAATAACGTATTTTATTAATTTTTATATATTTATTTTTTGTAATATATATGTAGAAAACCATTAGAAAAATTAAATGAATATGTATTATTATTATTGTTGTTGTTGTTGTTGTTATTGCTATTGCTGCTGCTATTATGTTACTGTTGTTGCTGCTGCTGCTACTACTGCTACTGCTTTTGCTACAGTTGCTAGTGTTGTTGTTTGTGTAGGTGTTGGTGTTGGTGTTGCTGCTGCTGTTGCTGTGGCATTGTTGTTATTGTTGTTGTTATTGTTGTTGTTGTTGTTGTTATTATTATTTTTTTTATTATTATTATTATGTAAATATAATAAAATATTTTAATATTTTTATTTAATAAAATATTTTAACATTTTTTTACATGTAGGTAATTGAAAGAAGTCGACATATACTGACTATTATTTGCACACGGAATGAGAAATAATTGTTGGAGCGTCGGGTTTTCAATATGATATATCTAGTCTAAATGCCATTTACAAGGAGAATGAGAGTTAAAAACGAGCTGACTCTTCCCAAATTGGTCCGTGAAATTCACATGAAATGGGATTTAGGTATCAATGATGCAATTTTCATAATTATTTCCAAAATCCCAATGTACAATTGATGATCATTATGTTGGATGTCAATCGATTTGGCAAATGACGAGGACATAGATGCAATTTATGATAATTTGAATAGATAGGATGATTACAACTTGGTGAAATTAATTATTATAGTTGGTGAAGGGGTGCAGGAGCTAGTCGACCCACGTATGGACACATATATCAATTTACAAAGGAGGCATTGCAAAGAGAAAATATCGAGGTATGTCATCATCAATTTCTTAATGAAATTGGTCCTAGTCAACTTACAGAGTCTTTTAGTCGTCAAGATATTAAAATGTTCTCTCAATATAATTTTGTTAGAGATGCATTACAAAATTTAGATGAAAGTGCCCAACGACGATCTTATAGCCATTAAAGAGATGATGTTTTCAATCAGCCAAGACAGTTCATAAGTTGACAGGATGGTGAATTACTTGGAACGCAGGCTAGTTTTAATTAGGACAAAGTCAGTTACACCGATCAATTAGCTAGGCACCTACTACAAGGATGAGTCAACCCAAGCGGTCAATTAGTGGAAAGGTTGGTGATTTTTTTAATAAATCACTTTTTAGAAATAGATCAGGAAGTCATTTTATTAAGTGGAATTTTGTTGAGGGAATAGTTATAGAGCCAAGTTATATTATAGAACTCCATAGTCAACGATGTTTAATTTCTCATGTCCCAAATGTCAGTCAACGGCATTCTGTTTCCCATGTACCTGCTAATAGTCAATGACGTTCTATTTCACATGCTCCTGCTAACAGTCAATGCCATTCTATTTCCCATATTCCAGATATCAATCAATAGCCTTCTGTTTAATAGGTTACAAATGTAGCTCCTAGTCAGCATTGTCAGTCTTTTAATAGAAGAGATGTTGATTTACTATGTGATAGCATTTTTGGCAACACTCAAAATATGGATGCAAATAAGGAAACAGGCTATAATCCCACTACTGCAGATAATGGAAATGAATTGTCAATTAATTTAGGAGACGATGATGATTTTGAAGATGTTCTAATGTTCAATAATTATGTATCACCCAATGATGATGTAGAGGCAGAAACTATCAACATAAATACAGATAGTGATGGCGAAGATTCTGATCACACTGAATATGCCAGTTCATTAGCATCCATAAATCCAATTGAGGAGACATGCCAGGCTAACTTTGTGTTCCCATCAATGCATTACTTAAAAATCGATTTTGATGAATCCCAAGTTGATATTTTTTAAAGATGTTCACTTTAAGACTTAGGTTAGTGCGTTAGAGTTATCGATCAACTTGGTTTTTCAAAGCAAGGATAAAGTAAAATCTTACGTGAAAAAGTATTCAATAATGAGGAATATGGATTTCAAATTTGTTGAATCCAAGCCACATTACTAGGTTGTACGGTGTGCAAAAACTGATGATGGCTGCAGATGGAAGTTAAAAGCAAGCGAAAAAGGAACTAGTCCTTTTTAGACTATCACAAGATTCTGGGGACCACATTCATGCCTTTTTGCTAATGTATCAATGGATCATCGACAACTGGGCTCTCAAATTATTCACAATTGCATCATAGGCATGATAAGTAAACAACCAACCCTATCTATTGATGTTATTATTGTGGTTGTTAAGCAATTATTTAATTTTGAAATATTATACTGCAAGGCTTAGTACGCGGAGATGAAAAGCAATAGAGTGTATATTTGGTAATTATGTTGAGTCCTATCAAAATTTGCCAGGTTTTTTAATTGCCTTACAAAGATACAATCCCAAAACTATTAATATGTTTATGGTGCAAGAAATGTAAGACCCTATTATGAAGCAATTTCAACAAGTTTTTTGGAGTTTTAAACCAACCATAGATGGATTGGCTCACTGTAAGCCAATTCTGTTGATAGATGGTACCTTCTTGACTGAAAAATTCCAACAGACACTTCTTATTGCAAGCTCATTTGATGGTAACAACATGTTGTTCCCAGTTTCCTTTGCTATGGTTGAGTCTGAAAATAAATCCAGTTGGGCTTGGTTTATATCCATGCTTAGGAAGCATGTCACTTAACATGTTAGAATTACAGTAATATCTGATCGGCATGCTGGTATAATGGCAGTATTCTGAGATGAAAGAAGTAGGTGGAAGGAACCTCTATCCTCTCACAAGTTCTATTTGCAGCATTTCGTTAGCAACAATAACACACACCACAGGAATGTAACAATAAAAAAATCTACTTTACAAGGTTGGTAAGAGTAAAAAATTTTAATTTTATTTATTCAAATCAATTACATCAATGTAATAATATTCCGTAATTGTGTAGGTGCACAATTTCAAGGGAGCAAGTTTAAGCAGCTGATGGGCAATATCAAAGACCTTGATGAAGATTCATATAACTAGGCAATGAGGATATCACTAGATCGTTGGACACTATCCAAGGATGGTGGTTATCGATATAGGCACTTGACAAAGAATATTGCTGAGTTTTAATAGCGCTCTGAAAGGTGTTCGCATGATGCTGATTACTGCAATCATTGAACAAGTTTTTTCTCGTTTGGTGAAATTTTACAATCAGCGGAGGGATATATACATGAATAAAATGGGCCAAGGTTTGTGGTTCATGCCTCGATGTATTGAAATAATGAAAAAGCATGCTAACAAGGCTCAATGTCACATGGTGATTGATTATGATAATCGCTACAAAGTGTTTAAGGTAATATCACACAGAGCATCGAAGGTAAATGTTGAGCCTGATACATATATATTGAGCATCAAAAAATGTGAATGCGAGTGTGGTAAGTTTCAAGGAACAAAAATATCTTGTTCACGTGCAATTGCAGCTTGCATACACAGGAATATTGATATGTTCCAATTTATAGATAACTGTTATAGCATTATTGAGGCACTCAAATGTTATGATGAGCAATTAAACCCTATGGGGTACAAAGCATACTGGCCCAAGTATTATAGTCCTAAATTGGTACCTGATATGGAGTTATAGAGAAAAAGAGGTTGCCCAAAAATAACTCGCATTCAAAATGAGATGGATTGGTGAGAAAAGGGATATGTCACTCATTGCAGTAAGTGTGGTAATGTGGGTTACAATAAAAAAACTTGTAGAAGTGATGTTGGATCATTGAGTCAATATTTCAAAGGTTGACAATTGCATATACAATGTAACATTTGCATAGTTAAGTTATTAAATTTTAATGTTGAGGTTGCCAAATTATTCTATTCTTCATTATGCTGATAAAATTCATGAAATAAATTATGGAGCTATAAATAATCACTAATCAAATTTAAATTGTATTTAAATTAATATCGTAACAAAACGCAATCAAATTTAAATTGTATTTAAATTAATATCATAATATTAAAATACATAAATAATTGTATTAAAACATAATCTAGCCAATTAATTTATATTATTGACAAATAATACAACAGTCAAAACCTTCTATTGCAAATCGAGGTGTTATGTCTATCTATTTGACTATCTGTATTATCAATATTTGGAAATTATGGCAATGGCATTACATCACTATAACCTCCATTGTATAGGGGTTGGTCGACTAAATCCTAAGTACTAACTAGTTTGGGCCACTGAAAAGTTTATTGAAAAAATCATCATGCTCCATTGGTTGGCTCATTTGGGCATACGGGTTGGACTCATATTGAATTGGTGGGTCGTTTGGTCATATGGCATGAACTCATATTGCATTGGTGGTTTCGTTTGGGTAATCACATCATACTAATGTTGACCTCCTAAAGATAAATTGATGTTCAAATCAACATTTAATCTGGATGGCCCAACTTCAAAATCATTACATCTAGATGGTTCGGCTATAGTATCAAATAACTATTGCTAACTAACTGAAGCCAAACTGAAGGAACTAAAAGGGTTTCAGGACGATATGCCCATTGCAAAGGTTTAGGACCTTGGTGCACTTTAAATGGAATAGGAATAGATTTAACTATAAAAAATCTTTCTCCCATTCCTCTCCTATTGCGTCTGGATTGCTGAAAATCCTCATAAGGAATGGTCATCGGGGGGATCTGTGTAGTATCAAGAATAGGCTGTATGAGATAATCAGTTGATCGTCTGCCAATAACACCAACAGCACCTAATATACTCTCTGATGCCAAATAGATACTGACTTCTGCATTGGATGATGAACCAATGTTAGTGTGCCTAATTCGTTCGGTGTAATCAGCTTACACGCAAATAAATAAATTTGTTAAAAATCATCAATATTATTATTTAAACATATAAATAATTATATTAAATTATACCGATGCACCGATGGAAGCTCCAATCAGGGTTATCCACCGTCTCATTCATGATGTAAACCATTGCATATACTTTGGCCTCAGATGTAAAAGTGTATGAAGAGGAGGACCCATATAGCATGAGTATGCCAAATCATCCACTCATAAATAAAACTTGCAAATTTTACTTTTTAATTTTGATCAGTATGCCCTCTTAAATAGATCGAGTGTAACCTATCATCGTACTGTAGGGGGAATGGGATTGGTTATTCCATTTCAAATTGCCTTAGACATTGATCGAGGTGGTGTCACTCAATAATATGAAAACATATGAGCAGCAAAACTGATGTCCAAATGCCATTTCCATTTCTACAAAAATGTGGTAATAAGTGCAACACATTTTTGTAGGGCTCCCAATCCACTATAACAAAAGAAAGCACCATATTGTAAGAAAATTTTATTTCTATGTAATGCGATATGAAAAAATATTAAAAAGGAAAAATTATATGTAAACCTGGTCATCATGTTGTAAGTCCAAATTGAGACAATACTCAAATACATCTTTGTTGTTATTTTTGTTTAGATCCAATTGGGATCGCCACCTAATAAAGATCAAGAATGTACTATCAGCTAGCAAATTGAATAAACAAATTAACATATATATATATATATATATATATATATATATATATATATATATATATATATATATATATATATATATATAAAATCAATAAAATTTACTTATAACCATAAGGCATGGACTGATCAACAATATATTTATGGACAAATAGGGGTCGAATATGAGGCAACCTTTCCCATACCCATATTTGTATCAACTAATGGTAACACTACAAGAAAAACACAAAATAGCGAGGAATTTGATGATTTTTCGTCACTAAATCAGTTTAGCGAGGATTTAGCAAAGACAAAAATTTTGTAACAAAAGTCATCCTAGCCGATTTTAGCGAGGATTTTAGTCCTGGCTAACTTTAGCGAGGATTAAAGTCCTCACTAAGTTTTGCGAGGATTTAGTCCTCGCTAACTTTAGCGAGGATTAAAGTCCTTGCTAAGTTTTGCGAGGATTTAGTCCTCGCTAACTTTAGCGAGGATTAAAGTCCTCGCTAAGTTTTGCGTGGACTAATTTAGCGAGGACTAAATTGTCGCTAACTTTTAGCCAGGACAAGTTCCTTGCTAAATTTTAACATGCATTTTGTGACAAATATTGTTCTTGCTAAATTTAGCATGAGATTTATTGTTGTAAATGTTGATATGAAATTTTTTATTTTCTTAATTTAATATGAAAATTTTATTATTTAAATAATAAACTAAAAAATAATAAATTTATATTCACTCAATATTTAATATAAATATATATATATATATTAATGAATAAATTGTTATTTACAAGTGTATAGCATTGCTAATAATATATCCAAAATAATACATTCATATATAACAACAACAATTAAAAATCGTAAATAGCTCATAAAATGCCAATTGCTTTTAGTTCCTATAGTTGTATAGTGATTGATTGCAGATAACAAAGAATTCGATCCAGTGTCATTATTAGAACTTGATCTTCCAATTGTTGATCTCGAACATCTGACCAGTGTTTGAATAATGATGTCATGTAAAATGTCTATCTTTTTATGTGTGTTTTTCTCTTATTTATGTAGTTAAGTATGTAATATTATATATATTTTTATGTGTTTATGTCCAATTTATGTGTTTATGTTTGTTTTTAGGTTAAAATTGGTGAAGTGTGAAGAAAAGGAAGAAGATGGTGAAATTTTGAAGAAAAAGATCACGAGTAGTGAAGTGGTTCACGACTCGAATAGTTTTGTGTGACCAGTGAAGAGCCTCACGAGTAGAGAAGGAGTGAAGAAGAAAGAGCAAGCCATTCACGAGTCCCAGCAGTAGTTCACGAGTCGTGAAGGTAGTCACGACTCAATAAGTAGAGCAGCACAAATCACGACTAAAGCAACAAGTCACGAGTCCAGTAGAATAGCTGAAGATCACGACTCGTGAGGGTGTTCACGAGTCGGACAAGAAAACTGTTTCTAAAACTTCATGACTGTTGCACCCGAATTTTCAGCCAAACATTATGTCCTTTCAGAGCAACCTTTCGTGACTTATCAAGGGACATATCTGTAGAGTCAAGCCCTATATAGATGGGAGAAAAACTCTAGAGGAGAGGAGATGATGAAAAATTAAAGAATTCCTTTACTGTTTTTCTTAAGAACATTTTTTAGTTGTTTTGGATTTTTCTTTTTACTTAGTTTTCAAAGGATGATAAAAGAGCAAAGCCAAAGGAATAAGAGATTTATCAGAAGGACAAAATAGAAAGTAAACCCTGGGGAGTGATGTTTTCTTGTCTCTTATTTCATCTTTATTGTAATTTTGTTTATGGCTAAGTTCTTTTGATACATTATAACTATTTAATTTAAGTTGTTATTTATCTACTTATCTTTGTCTATTGAATGTTTATTTTATTTATGTATGAAGTATGATTTAAGTTTGTTTAAGTGCTTTGATTTGCTTAGTATGCTTGATCACCATATTAAGTATGTTAGTCATTTAATTCACAATGAGAGTTGGAATTCTTTGATGGAAAGTTAAATGAATTTACTTGAAGCATTGAATTAAGAGGTTAAAGAATTGGCATAGAACTTCATGGTTTTTATTTATCTCTATAATAACATGAGAATGCTTATAGACTCTAAGTAAGAACATTCTTTATTGACAATGAGAATTGCTTTAAAGAATCTTGGCTAAATTCTCCATTCATATCATTCATACAATTGATAATTAATTCAAAGATGAACTTGTTTATTTGGTTATAATGTATGTTCATCCCATCTTTTAAGTAATCTATTATCCAAAATTAACTTAATATATTTTAAGTAGTTTAGTATTTACATTAATTGCATGATTTTAATTGAAATCGTTACCTATCCATTTACTTGTTGTTACATCAATATAAAATTTACTCCATTCCCTTTGGAACGATACCCTACTCATACTATACGCAGTCTAGTGAGACTAAGGATTCAATTAAATCCCCATCAGATTTTTGGCGCCATTGCCGGGGAACGGTTCAAAATGAATTTTTATTGATTGATACAAAAGAGTAGATGTTTTAGGATTGTATGATATATATTAGTTATTAGATGTATGAATTCTTATATTGTGTTTGTTTGTTTTGGAATTAGAGTTTTTGTAATGATATTAGGCTAAAAGTATTCTTAATTCTTGTAGTGAACTTAGAAGGAAGCAACAAGAGGAACTTAGATTGCAAGTAGAAGGAGGACAAAGTGTTAAATTGGAGGAAGGTCATAATTTTCTAATTATGGCGAGCGAAGAAAGGAGAACGCTTGGTGATTTTGCAATGCCAAATATTTTGGAAAGTTTTGGAGGAATAGTGGCACCGGCTATTGCTAATAACAATTTCGAGATTAAGCCGGCTGTCATTCAAATGGTGCAAAATAACCAATTTGGAGGTTTGCAAGGGGAAGACCCTTATGCTCCTATCCTTGCTTTTCTTAATGTGTGTGCTACATTTAAAATTAATGAAGTGAGTAATGATGCAATTAGACTTAGGTTATTTCCATTTTCTTTGAAAGAAAAGGCTCAAATTTAGCTTACTAGTATACCTAGTGAGACAATAACTACTTAGGAGCAATTAAAACAAGCTTTTATTCATAAGTATTTTCCACCTCATAAAATGGAAAAATTTAGAAATCAAATATCTACATTTAAACAATTGCCTAATGAAACCATTTATACCTCTTGGGAAAGGTTTAAGGAACTTCAAAGGCAATGTCCTCATCATGGCTTGCTCGATTGGATGATTCCTCAAATCTTTTACAATGGGTTAATGGAGGAAAATAGAAATATTGTTAATGCTACTTCAGGTGGTAAATTGTTAGAGAAGACTGCTAATGAAGCTGAAACTTTGTTGGAAGAATTAGCCTCACAAGGCTATATGGGAGAAGAACCCACTATGGCGAAGGCTAAGGGGTTTTTGGAATTGGATTCCACTAATCTCTTGACGGCTAAGGTAGAAGCTTTGACAAAAATGGTAAGTAATTCTCACTCCAATGTTGAAAATGTTAGTCAAGTATGTGAGAAATGTGGTGGATCTCATATGTATGCTAATTGTAGTGAGGGGTCTAGTGAGGATGTCAATTTTGTTCAAGGGAATTATAATCAAAGGTTGGGTCAAAATTCTAATAATTACAACCCACAATGGAAAAACCATCCTGGTTTTTCTTGGTCTAACCAAAATGCCCAATTGAACCCTCCTAATAATCACAATCATATGAACAAGTTACCTAACCCATCACCTTTTCCAAATAAGCTACCTTTTAACCCCCAACAACCTAAATCCCATTTAGAGAATTTGATGGAGCAATTTTTTAATCATCAAATGACTACTAACAAGCAAAATGAGGAACAATTTAGGCAAATTAACACTAAAATTGATCAACTTGTCACTCATAATAAGATGCTTGAAACCCAATTGGCTCAACAAGCTACTTCTAGTGTTAAACCTTTAGGCAAGCTACCAAGTCAACCTGAGTTTTTGCCTAATGAATCGGTTCAATCTATTATGTTAAGGAGTGGTAAAAAGATTGAGAGTAATCAAAAAGGTAATGAGAGTCTTATTGTGCATGATGATCATGTTTTGGATGCAAGTAAAAATGATGATGTAATGCATAAGCCTAATGAGCCTAAGGAAAAGATAACCTTATCTAAGGAAGATGAACCTAAAGTTAATTTGAATGTTTTGCCATTCCTTCAAAGACTTATTAGAAGAAATCTTTATAAGCAATTTGGAAAGTTTTTGAATTATTTGAAGGAACTTACTATAACTATACCCTTTGTGGATGCAATTAAGGATATGCCTTCATGGGCAAAATTTTTAAAAGAAATTGTGAGTCATAAGGGTAAACTTGAAGAATATGGATATGTTTCTTTGGTAGAAGAATCTAAGGCTATGTATTCTAAATACCCACCTAAGCTAAACGATCCTGGTTGTTTCACGGTTCCTTGTGTTATAGGTGGTACATATTTTGATAAGGCTCTATATGATATGGGTGCTAGTGTTAGCCTTATGCCTTATTCCATTTATAAAAAGCTTGATTTAGGTGAATTAAAGCCTACCGATATGTGCTTATCAATGGCGAATAAATCTATTTCACACCCTATAGGTATATTAGAAAATATTCCTACCAAAGTGGGTAAATTTGTGATTCTTGCTGATTTTGTTGTGTTAGAAATGGATGAGGATCCTGAAATTTCCATTTTGTTTGGTAGGCCTTTCTTAATTATTGCTGGGGCTATTTTTGATATGAAAAATGGTAAAATATCTCTTGAGGTTAATGGTGAAAAAATTGAGTTTAATGTTTTTGGCATGATTAAATCTTCACCACTAGAGGCGGTGAATATAATTGATTCTTATGATATTCTTGATGAGTGTATTGATAGTGTTGTGCATGATTGTGTGAATCAAAACCCTATTGCACCTTATTGTTTGAATGAAATTTGTGATGAAGTTTTGCAAGTTGCCTCATATCCCTCCTATGGAAGATTCTCAAAAATTGAGTCTTTGAGAAAGGATGAGGATATGTCATCAAAGATATCTAAGGAGGAAATCAAGGTTGAACTCAAGCCACTACCAACAAGCTTAAGGTACGAATTTCTAGATGCAAATTCTCAATTGCCATTCATTGTTAATTCATCAATTGCTAAGCATAATGTGGATGCTTTACGTGGTATTTTACTTGCTCATCGAAATGCTATGGGATATTCTATTAGTGATTTAAAAGGAATTGCACCTAAGGTTTGCATGCATAGGATTTTGTTAGAAGAGGATTCTAAGCCATCTATTGAAGGTCAAAGAAGGCTTAATCCAACTCTTAAAGAGGTTGTGAGGAAGGAAATAATTAAATTGCTTGATAATGGTATAATTTATTCTATAAGTGATAGCAAGTGGGTGAGCCCAATTCAAGTTGTCCCTAAGAAGGGTGGTTTGACTGTAATTCATAATGATAGCAATGATTTAATTCTTACTAGGACTATCACAGGTTGGCGTATGTGTATGGACTATAGGAAGTTAAATAAGGCTACAAGAAAGGACCATTTTCCTTTACCCTTTATTGATCAAGTTATTGAAAGATTGGCTAATTTTTCTTACTTTTGCTACTTAGATGGGCTGAGTGGTTTCTATCAAATACCAATTCATCCACATGACCTATCTAAGACAACTTTTACATGCCCATATGGAACTTTTGCATTTAGGCGAATGCCTTTTGGTTTGTGTAATGCACCAGCCACTTTTCAAAGATGCATGTTTTCTATCTTTAGTGATCTTATCGATCAATGTGTAGAAGTTTTCATGGATGACTTTAGTGTGTATAGTACTACTTATGAGGATTGTTTATCTAATCTTTCTACAGTGCTTGATAGATGTATGCATCATGGTTTGGTTTTAAATTGGGAAAAGTGCCATTTTATGGCTCAATAGGGTATTGTTTTAGGACATTTAGTTTATAATAGGGGGATTGAAGTTGATAGAGCTAAAATTGAAATAATTGCTAATTTGCCTCCTCCTAAAAATGTTAGAGATGTTAGAAGCTTTCTAGGCCATGCTGGTTTTTATAGGAGGTTTATCAAAGATTTTTCTAAGATAGCTAAACCCTTATGCACGTTGCTAGGTAAAGATGTTGATTTTCATTTTGATGTGGCAGTCTTAAATCTTTTGAAACTCTTAAACATGCTCTTGTCACTTCATCGGTGTTGCAACCACCAAATTGGGAGCAACCTTTTGAATTGATGTGTGATGCTAGTAATTATGCGGTGGGGCTATTTTAGGACAAAGAATTGATGGGAAGCCATCTGTTATTTATTATGTTAGCAAGTTACTAGATGATGCCCAAATTAATTACTCCACAACTGAAAAAGAACTCTTGGCTATTGTATATGCTTTTGATAAATTTAGGTCTTATCTTGTAGGGCAAAAAGTCCTTGTTTATTCTGATCATGCTACCCTTAAGTACCTTTTGAGTAAGAAAGATGCTAAGCCTAGATTGTTAAGATGGATATTAATGCTACAAGAGTTTGATTGGGAGATAAGAGATAAAAAGGGAAAGGAGAATTTAGTTGCTGACCAATTATCTAGGTTAACCCAATGTATTTTGCAAGATAATGATGATGGGGTACCTATTGATGAATCTTTTCATGGAGAACATCTTTTTAGTGTGGTTTCTAAGGAAGCTCCTTGGTTTGCCGATATAGCAAACTATTTAGTAAGTGATATGCTTCCTTATGGTTTAGCTTATAGGCAAAGGAAGAAATTCGTTCATGATGTGAAGTTTTACTATTGGGAAGAACCTTTATTATATAAGAGATGTGCTGATGGATTGATTAGGAGGTGTCTTCCTCATGAAGAAGTTGGTGAAGTATTAGCTCATTATCATTCTTATGCTGTAGGTGGTCACTTTGGGGTTTCTAAGACAGCTTCTAAGGTTTTACAAGCTGGTTTTTGGTGGCCTACTTTGTTTAAGGATGTTAAGGACTTTGTATTAAGTTGTGATAAGTGTCAAAGAATGGAAAATTTGTCTAGGAGAAATGAAATACCTTTACATGGTATTTTGGAAGTTGAATTGTTTGATGTTTGGGGTATGGACTTATGGGACCATTTCCTAGTTCCTTAGGAAATAGGTATATTTTGGTTATGATAGATTATGTATCTAAATGGGTGGAAGCAATTCCAACCATTGCTAATGATGCCAAGGTGGTTAAGAAGATGCTTAAGAAAGTTATATTTCCTAGATTTGGAACACCTAAGGCCATTATTAGTGATGGTGAGTCTCATTTTTGCAATAAATTTATAGAGCAATTATTGAGAAAATATAATGTGACTCATAAAATTGCTACACCTTATCACCCCCAAACTAGTGGACAAATTGAGATTAGTAATAGAGAGCTTAAGTGGATTTTAGAGAAAACTGTCTCTAGGTCAAGAAAAGATTGGGCACTTAAGTTAGATGATGCTCTTTGGGCATATAGAACAGCTTTTAAAACTCCTATAGGTCTTACACCTTATCAATTGGTTTATGGTAAGTCTTGTCATTTGCCAGTTAAGATTGAGCATAAAGCATATTGGGCAACTAGGGTGTTAAATTTTGATATGCAACAAGTTGGTAGGAAGAGATTGCTTCAATTACAAGAGTTAGAGGAACTTCATATGAATGCCTATGAAAATGCCAAGTTATATAAAGAAAGAACTAAATCATGGCATGATAAACATGTACTAAAGAAAGAATTTCAAGTTGGTGACATGGTTTTGTTGTATAATTCTCGATTGAAGCTTTTTCTTGGAAAATTAAAGTCTAGATGGTCGGGACCTTTCAAGGTTGTTCAAGTTTTTTCTTATGGGGTTGTTGATATTGCTAATGATAAAGGAGAGATTTTTAAGGTAAATGGACATAGATTGAAGCCTTATTTCATTGGTGACGCATTGGTTCCTACTCACAAAGTTTCTTTGATGAATTCTTCTTTTGCATACTCCTAATATGATTTTTGTTTTTCCTTAGTTCTTTTAGTTTGAATTTATTTATTTTATGGTGTGATTGTAGACTACATTATATGTTTTATATAGTTTTTATGTTCCTTAGCTTATTCTTCTTTGTTACTTTAATTTTTGGATCAAGTTGTTAAGATTTTGTAGAGAAATACATCATGTTCACGAGTGCATCACGACTCGTGACTGTGTTCACGAGTATTCCAGAGGCTTCATCCATTCAGTCGTGAGCAGAATCACTAGTCGTGAAGGGTATCACATGTAGTAAAGAAGGGAAAGGCTCCCGAGTCGTGAGATTCATGCCGAGTCAAGAACATTGCTTCCTTCATACCAACTGCCTTATACTTCACGAGTCATGAGGCACATGCCGACTCGTGAAGCCCTGTTCCAAAAGTTACGAGTCGTGATTTTTACCTTCCTGATTTTATTTCTATTTCATTTTTATTTCTTTATTTCACTTTTATTTCTTCTAATTATGAGTATTAGCGGTTTTTAATTTGCTTAACTACCCTTTATTAACTTACATTTAAGAGAGGGAACGGTTATAAATTCAATTTAGGGTTTTTAAACGATATACCCTTTCATTTTTTTCCTCATTCTTCTATAAAAACTGTAGTTGGTTTCCTTTTCTATTTTTTTACATTCTCTTTCTTTTACTCATCTCGTACATTTTTTCATTTTTTTTCTCTTCAACTGTAACTTGCATTTCCTTTTGTCTATTTGTTTTTCCTTCTCTACAACATCTTCTTCTCTTTTCCTTTCCTTGCATTCACGTTACACATTGCTTCTCTGTTTCATTTTCTCTTTAACAACCATGGTAAGGACAAAGAATGTTTCAGCATCAAGGGGTCAGCAAGGAGGAGATGAACCACCACTTCAAAGCTTACAGACAGACTTTGGTTCACCATTCCCTCTTTCCTCAATTCATGAAGGTAACAGGTTCCTTGTTTTAAAAGATAGAGCAAAATCTCAATGTAAGTATTTTCCTAACTCTTTGCTTGAACATGTGGGTGTTCTCGATGAAGTGAATGAGATGTTATCTCAATGTGGTCTCTTGAGGTTTGTTAATATGCATGAGCAATTCTATACTGACTTAGTCTAGGAATTTTACACAAATTTCAAAGAAAATGCTGATAATCCTAGGCTTGTAGACTTTCGCTTGAATGGTGTTGATCATACTCTTACTTATTTCATGATGCATCGTATCTTTGGCTTTAGCCCAAATGGATTATGTACTCCTCCTAAGAGTCTATAACCCAATGATTTTTGGACCTTTCTTACTAGTTTGACTACACTATATAGGGCTAGAGAGGCTAAATCCATATTTATATCGGACTTGAAATATTGGATTTTGCATAAGATTATTGCCTCCATTGTCTTCAACAAGCATGAATTTAATAGAGTTTCTAGTCATGAATTGTTTTTGATGTGGTGTGTGCATAATCGTAAGTCTATATGTTGGTCTTATTGGATTTTCAACCAATTATTGAATTGTGTTAATCGCCCGAAGTCTCCTATCACACATGGTCATGTCATAGCTGCTATTGCTAGGAGAATTGATATTGATTTGCGTATTTATGATGGTGTACTTCCATGCATATATTTTTCTAAGCATTTATTTATAAGAGGAGAAGTCACTAACAATTCTTTTCAATACATACCACCTATATATCGTTCTTGTTGGAAGGAATTACCAAGCACTTCTACTCCCCAAGTGGCTGCTATGGAAAGTACTTCGGAAGAGTCAAGGCCAACAGAGTTAGGGCAAAGTGATGATCCTATGGAGGGTACTGATGGAATATGACATGGTATGAATGTGATGATAGCACAGTGGAAAAACAAAAATTTTTATCATACATGCCATACAATTCCATGACAAGAATTGAAACATGCAATTTTAGAGTTTTAAACTTACAACTTTAGATGCCTTTAAAACTTGATTTTGATGATGACCAGCAACCAAGAAGGATATGTCCACCTTAGATCTTCACCACCAATGCCAAGGAACAGCCTTTACGCCACTCCATCTATTCTCACACACACACTTGCAAAGATGGCTTAAAATCAAGAGTGCTAGCTCTATGATTGTGTATTCGGCAATGGGAATGATTTGAAGCCACAAGATCTGATCTTGTTCTTCCTTTAGGTTACTGTTTCAGCCCGAGAACACAAGAGAACAAGAAAGATTTCTTTCCCCTTGAGTATTTCGGCCAAGAGAGAAAAATAGCAAAACGACATCCCCTTTTATTCATTTAATTCATTAATATATATCACTTAATTTAGGTCAAGTGTGAGTGCCGAAAATTAAGTGTTAATTTCAGCCTCCATCACTTCCTAATTAAGAGATATATCTTAATTTAAATTCTATTATAATTTAAATTCAAATGGCATTAGTCATTTAATCAAAACAAACTTACTTATTTAAGGTGATAAGTTGCCGAATTCAACTAGTATTTTAGTTTGAATTTTGGCTACTTTAATTCCCTCTCAAGTATTATATTTTGATTAAATACAAATTAGGATTTAATACTCAATTAACTTAATTATACATAGATAATTAATCAATTGAAATTAAACCTAGCACATGCCAACAAATTTCTCTCGTGACCAACTGTTAACATATTTGCCTAAAACAGCTAGCTGTTTTAGGCAAAAAACTCGTTTCACAGATTTGCCTAAAACAGCAAAATCGTGGCTTAACAGATTTGCCTAAAACAGCTAGCTGTTTTAGGCAAAAAAACTGTTTTTACAGATTTCTGTTTTAGGCAAAAAATCTGTTTACCCATTTTATGCATTAATTTGACTTTAAATAAAAGTCCAAATTAATTCCCAATACACAATTTAAATATTTTAAGCCCAATGCTTTGTGTGCGATCCTATAGGTCCATTTAATGTTGGCAATGAATTAATAAATTAATTCAAAGGCTATATATATTCTCTAGCAAGATATTATAGCATTCCAAATTAAATGAAAATGCATATGGCATTCAGTGACCTAATGCAATTTTGCATAGTCCCTTACCCATAAATATCAGAATTAATATAAGGCATGGAACCAGTCATCCTTATATATATTAATTCCTTTCTTGATATTCCAGTGACACTGAACTCTCAGATAAATAATGATTACTCATTATTTCATCTCGGTATGGCCATACACTTCTCAGTTCACTGATCAAGTGGCCGATGATATTTTCTCTCTTAGTGAGAGGGGTAATCCCTTCACTTCTCTCATGCTCTCTAACATGAATCAATGCATACCCAATCATACCCGTACTTGTCACTCTGTTACGAGTACGTTAGGTGTATGTCAAAGTACACAGTAATTCATAAAGAGTTTCATAGAGATTTCAGGTCTAAGAACTCCGATACAAAACTTGCATATGAGAAACACTTATGACTTGTACCATGTAGTGTTCTCATGAGTGGATCTAATCCAGATACCGTGTTCTAAACATGTATCTATGATCTCTGATTGACACTCTTGTCCTTATGATCCGTAAGACAGAACTCAACTTATCAGAGATAGCATACTAGTCTTAATTCATTTGTTATTCCCATAACAATGACTGACTAAGGATATTTAGAATGCAGTCTCATTTGTTTCAAGGTCTTACAACCATGTGCCTCACACATGATAACTTAAACTGAAACAACATTCTTGGATAGTTCTATCAATTGATATGCACAGGAATACAATAGATAAAACAAATGCCTCATTTATTAAATTAAATGCTTTATAACAATGTATTGGGGCTAGGGCTTACACTAACAATCTCCCACTAGCACTAGTCCCAATTGGGCATAGCCCTAAGACCGAACGCTCTCAAATGAGCTTCGTGCAGATTTGGACGCAATTGTTTCGTCAAAGGATCTGCTACATTGTCTTCACTTACTATCTTGCTAACCTTAACGTCCCCACGATCAATGATTTCTCTGATCAGGTGGTACCTCCTGAGTATGTGTTAGGATTTCTGGTGTGACCGGGGCTCCTTGGCCTGTGCTATGGCCCCGTTGTTATCACAGAAAATTTCTAATGGATCTAGGATGCTTGGGACCACTCCTAATCCAGAAATGAAATTTTTAATCCAAACAGCCTCTTTTGCAGCCTCACTTGTTGCAATATACTCAGATTCAGTAGTTGAGTCGACAACGATTTCTTGCTTTGAGCTTCTCAAGCTGACAGCACCACCGTTCAAAACAAAAACAAACCCAGATTGCGATCTAGAATCCTAAGTGCTGGTCTGAAAAGCAGCATCGGCATAACCTTGTATGACGAGCTCTTCTTGACCACCATACACTAAGAAGTGATCCTTAGTCCTTCGCAGGTACTTCAGAATCCCTTTTACAGCTGACCAGTGCTTCTCACCAGGGTCTTGCTAAAACCTACTGGTTATACTCAGTGCATGAGCAACATCTAATCTAGTACATAACATAGCGTACATGATAGATCCAATAGCAGATGCATATGGGATTCTACTCATGTTGTCCCTTTCCTCTTTGGTTTTAGGGCACTGTTCTTTAGTCAAAGGAACTCTCAAAGCCAAAGGTATGTACCCTTTCTTTGAGTCTCCCATACTAAAACGCTTTAGTACTTTGTCTATGTACTTTTCTTGACTTAGTCCCAAGAGCCGATTCGATCTATCTCTATAGATTCGAATACCAAGTATTGTCTTGGCTTCACCTAAGTCTTTCATTGAGAAACATTTTCCCAACCATTGCTTAACCTTTTGCAATGTTGGAATGTCATTCCCAATGAGAAGGATGTCGTCCACATATAGGACCAGAAATACTACTATGCTCCCACTAACCTTCTTATACACACAAGGCTCATCTTTGTTCTTGATGAAGTCAAATTCTTTGACTGCCTCATCAAAACGAAGATTCCAACTTCGGGATGCTTGCTTTAATCCATAAATTGATTTTTGAAGCTTGCAAACCTTCTTAGGATGCTTGGGATTGACAAAACCTTCAGGCTGTGTCATATACACATCCTCAAGTAAATTTCCGTTAAGGAAAGCAGTTTTGACATCCATTTGCCATATCTCATAATCATGATATGCAGCTATGGCAAGCAAGATCCTAATGGATTTGAGCATGACTACAGGCGAAAAGGTCTCGTCATAGTCTACACCATGAGTTTGTCGAAGACCTTTTGCTACTAGTCTACCTTTGTAGGTCTTATCAACTTTGAGTTTGAATAGCCACTTGCATTCAATTACCTTAGCACCTTCCGGTGGATCAACCAAGGTCCAAACCTGGTTATCGTACATTGATTGCATCTCGGATTTCATGGCTTCAAGCTAATTTTCTGAGTCTGGGCTCTCAATAGCTTCTCGGTAGGTAGTAGGATCCTCACAATCTACTAACTCAATAGTGTCACTGTCAGTGATTAGAAATCCATATCTCTCAATCTCCTGACGTACCCTATCGGACCTTCTAGGTTCTTGTGTAATGGGTTCTTGTTCCACAACTGGTTGTGAACTTGATCCCATTTCCAAACCATCCTCTATAGGAGTTTGTGGTGCTTGAATTTCTCCAAGTTCTACTTTACTCCCACTGTCTTTCTTGAGAAGGAACTCCTTTTCCAAGAAAACAGCCTTGCGAGCAACAAATACTTTGTTCTCGGCTTGTGAGTAAAAGTAGTATCCCTTTGTTTCTTTAGGATACCCCACAAACAAGCAGACACTGGATTTGGACTCTAGTTTGTCAGATGTTAATTTCTTAACATGTGCTTCACAGCCCCAAATCCTGAGAAAAGACATATTGGGTTCTTTCCCAGTCCATACCTCGTATGGTGTCTTCTCAACTGCTTTAGTTGGAGTACGGTTCAATAGAAACGCAACAGTTTCTAATGCATAACCCCAAAAAGAGATAGGAAGATTAGCTTGACTCATCATAGATCGAACCATGTCCAACAGAGTTCGATTTCTCCTTTCGGACACACCATTCCATTGAGGTGTTCCAGGAGGAGTGAGCTGTGAAATAATACCACACTCCTTTAGATGACTGTCAAACTCTTGGCTTAAGTATTCGCCACCTCGATCTGATCGAATGGCTTTTATACTTTTGCCAAGTTGGTTTTCTACTTCGTTCTTAAACTCTTTGAATTTCTCAAAAGTTTCATGTAACACCCTTACCCTGTACTTAGCTATAACACTGTGATTAATATTAATCAAGCATGCTTATCAACATTTCATCTGATAATCCACTAAACAGATATCCAAAAGTTAACTATTAGAAGCTTCACTTACAGGTGCAACTTACTAACATCAAATATTACATATACAAAGCATCTGTAGTAAATACAAAATTTCCAACATATTTAGAGTTTCCACAACTACAAATCATAAGGACAAAAAGAAGACTCTAATATCAATCTTCTAAGACTTGTGTTGGCCAACCTGCTGCAGAAAACAGACCTGGAAGAAAGTCCTGTTCTCCCAACCTACACGGATAAACAAAAATCCGTGCTAAGCTATAAAGCTTAGTGGGGAATACTATAAATGATAACGACTACTCACAGTGGTCGTCAACAAGCATACATTATAAACTATAAAGTATAACTTATACTCAACAATTAACCATATAAGCATAATTGTCCTTTAATCTTGCGATTCATTCATTGATTATTTTACCACTGTTTATACTTAGTCATTCCTTCCACTTTTTCATATAAGATAGGAATATAAGCATATACATATTCACATATGAGCTATGATCAACATTCATATATAAGCTATGATCAACATTCACATATAAATATTCGTAAGTAAAACAAGGCATTAGTACTATGAAAGTTCATCATTTATCAATCAAGAAATATATTCGAATTGCTTATTGTACCAATGCATACATAGAATTTCTAGCTTGCTTTTATATCCAATACCATTTTCATGTGAACTTTATCTCTTGTAAATCTGTAAATGCTTTATATGTATGCACAAGACAATATACATCATTTCTTAATCAAGAGCAAGAACAAGTAAATATAGGGAAAACATATAACTCAACTGTATTAATTTGAAAAGCAATCACCAACATGAATACCCATTCATAAACTCTTATATTCATTTGCTTTAGAGAACATACTATCTCTAATATAGTTCATAATTATATATTAGTGATGCACTAGTTCATTTATATAACTCTGTACGTACTGTTTCTATATGCAATAATCATGCATAAGTGTAAATTGTAACATCTTTTAATACCATAATTTCCATTTGTGCTGTAAAGGAATTTCACATATAAATTAGATTCTGAAATCAATTTATGAATTGTTATGCTTTATAAAGCTTTAAATTAACATCAAACTATTCTTAACTTTGGTATAAGGCCTGCACTATTCTAAAGAGGTGGATAACGGGTTGAACGATGGTACCCGAAGGTACGAGTTTGTTTAGTCACCCAAACGGGGTTGATCGATGGTACCCGAAGGCACAAGTTATTTATTCACCCAAACGGGGTGAACTGCAACCCAAACGGGGTTGATCGATGGTACCCGAAGGCACAAGTTATTTATTTTATCTTTTCTTTATACATTCATATTCTTATATGCACATGTATACTCTTGTATTACTATGAACAATATACTCATAAGAGCGCTTATGTGTAACTTTCTGTAAACCTATGAACATTTAACTGTTGGGTAATACTGTTTTGTTCTTGTAATTCTATTAAATCATGCGACTATTCTGTATGACAAGACTATACTTATATAAGGCCATTTGTAACCGTACATAAGCATGTAAAAATATCTATATTCTTTAATACATATACATATATGCACAATTCAAAAACAATTTATACACTTTTCGTATATAATAGTCAGATGACAATATACTCCTTCTCTAATGCATACATTTTTGTATACATGGTCTCATATATCAATGTCATTATATGCTTTAATAAAATTTCTATAATGGAGTTTTAGCACTGTAGATCTGTATTTCAGCATGCTTACATGTGACAACACATATGCTTAATCATATCATTTCAATTAAGTGAAACCAAATTCATACATTTCACTTTACACATATTCTTTGAATCATTACTCTCAGACTTCTTTCAACAGTCAAACCCAATCATGTAAGATCATATTATATTTATAGACATATGTTTATATGTTCACATAATCCACAAATCACATTAAGCATCTCACATGTTCACAGTCATGCTAAAACATTTTCTATCTCATAGTACAAATTCATGCTCATACACTCATGTACATAATCATAGATGTACGTACCTGTGGGTACACTCGCATATAGTAGACTTACTCATATGAGCATATTTACCAAATATATATATATATATATATATCTTTATCATCATTAAAATCATGTGCTATATAGAATGTCAACATGTTTCCATATGGGCATATACACATGCCAAGGTCATAATATTGCAGTCCTTATTTCATAGCATAAATACATGTCAAAATGTGCACTTTCATGTCATAAGGTTACATGTGTATAATATATATATCAATTTTGCATATGACAATCATGTACAAAACTATTTACATGTATAAGTTAGATATTTCATCATTAGTCTTTATTGATATACACAATTGAATGCGTATGTATTCATATAAATCCTTCATGGATAGCCATATTACATGCTTTAACCAATTAACTCTACTGTCACATAAACAAATATCCCTCTCAATTTATTAAAGAAATCATATTATCAAGTGTAGCAACAATATGCACATAATAGTAAATTCTGTTTCTGTAAGCAGTTTAGGAAACTAGTCCGAATTCAACCCTAAATTCCATATACTTAGAGACCGATTTAAGTTTAGGTTTCTTCATATGAAATATAGGTATGGAAGTCTATTTTTCAATGCAAAAAGAATCACTCAATTTTCTGTTCTATAGCTCAACTTATGAGCAAAACATTCTAGACAGGTCATTCAGTCGTGAAGGGAGTTCGACTCGTGAAGAGGTTCACGAGTGAAGCAAACCAAGCAAAACTCACGACTCGTGAAGAAGCTCACGAGTGGAGAAGAAAACTGTACTTCACGACTCGTGAAAAGGTTCATGAGTGAAGCAAACAGGGCAAAGCTCACGACTCGTGAAGGAGTTCACGAGTGGAGAAGAAAAGCAAAAATCACGACTCAGACAAAGATTCACTAGTGACCCAGGAAGGCAAAGGCACGACTCGTGAAGATCTTCACGAGTCGGACAAAAGTTCACGACTCGTGAAGGTGATCACGACTCGGCAACAACTCTAACAGGAAGCAGATTCACGACACGTGAAGAGCTTCACTAATCGGACAAAAGTTCACGACTCGTGAAGTGCTTCACGACTCGGCACTGACTCTCACAACTGATGAAATCTGTTCTTCCAAAATCAACCCGAAAACCCAGCAAAAACCAGAAAAAAACGTAACTTCAATTTCTGTAAATTACATCCAAATTCAGCAACCAATTCCACATGCAATATGAACAACCTACATTCCCATACCTTAGCTGAAAATTCCTTTGTCTTCAACCCCTTGCAAGCCCTTTTTCCTTGTTTCTTCCACCTTTTCTCTCTCCTTATAGATTATTTCATACATTCAACAACAATCTTCCATCATCAATCAAATTAAGAAAGAGATGAAGATGAAGAGATGAACTATCAAGTTAGGATATTACCTTAAAGTTATACTAATGATCTAGATTGAACAACATGCAATATTTCCTCTTCAAGAAGACCTTGAGAATTCATCTATGGCTTTAAGAAATAAGAAGAAGAAAAGGAAATTGCTGTAACTCTCTCTCTAAAATTTCGTTCACCACCATCTCTAATGAGTTTTTTTTTTTCATTCCACTAGCAAAAGACTTTATATAATAGTTAGGAAAATTCCCTTCTTGATCCCTCAACAAAATGCATGTCCTTTAATCAACCCACACCTTTTTGCATGTCATAAATCAACCTAATCACTTATTCTTTCTCTTAAATTAACCTCTCAAATATTCATTTATTCACCTTTGACCTTTAAGATGCTGAATTTACAAATTGAGCCCTAAACTAATACTTGTACTTCAATTACACCATTGAATGTTATTAAACCAACTATAATAATTTAATTATGACTTTATAAAATTCATACCATATAATTTACACATTTATCACATAATTATAGATAACTTAATAACACTTATATCCCAATTAATCCTTGAAGAAAAATATTATTTCAATTACACATAGATATAAACAACTAGTTTATCCTTCAATATATAAGCTTATAATAATTCATCTAATTAAGCTTGATTAAACATTAATAATTGGAATTATGTCCTTGAATTTTACCAAGGCCTAATTTGGGCCCTTACATTTCAGACTTGTGCTTCATTAGATAGACATAGCCATATCTACTGAAGTCATCTGTGAATGTCACGAAGTAGCTAAAACCACCTCTAGCATGTGTACTTAAAGGTCCACATACATCGGTATGTATTAGTTCTAATAAGCCATTAGTCCTCTCATCTTTTTTATTAAAAGGACTCTTTGTCATTTTTCCATGCAAACATGGCTCGTATGTGTCATAAGACTCTAAGTCGAATGACCCAAGCACTCCAGTTTTTTGGAGTCTTGAAATGCGTTTTTCGTTTGCAATGTCCTAAACGACAATGCCAAAAGTAAGTAGGGTTCAATTCGTTTGATTTAACCCTCTTTGTATTAATATTGTATATTGACTCTTTGTTTTGTAAATCAAGGATATAAAGGCCATTTTGCAACATGGCATTGCCATAAGAAATGCCTTGGCAACAAATATGAGCATTGCCATTTTTAATAACAAAATCAAATTCATCATTATCCAAACATGAAACTGAAATAATGTTTCTGCTCATAGTAGGCACATAATAATAATTATTCAAAACAATACAAAGTCCAGAAGGTAAAGTAAGGTGATAGTCGCCTATCTCCATGGCAGCAACTCGTGCTCCATTCCCCACACGGAGGTCCACTTCATTCTTCCCAAGTAACCGCCTATTTCTTAGCCCCTGCACATTTGAACAAATGTGAGAACCACAACCGGTATCCAATACCCAAGTGGTAGAAATAGAAAGGTTAATCTCAACAACAAAAATACCAGAACTTGACGCCTTGGCTCCATTCTTCTTTTGTTCTTCCTTGAAGAGAGCGCAATTCTTCCTCCAATGCCCTATCTTGTTGCAATGGAAGCAAGTGCTCTCACTCTCTTATAGTTTTGGCGCCTTGGGCTTGGATTGGGCCTGAGGTGCACTCCCAACTGAATTGGGTTTTCCCTTTCCCTTTCCCTTTCCCTTAGCAGGTCCCTTCTTAATTCCCTTTTGAACCATTAGTACGGGATTGGTCTTTCGAATGTTCTCTTCAGCATTCTTAAGCATCCTATGAAGCTCAGTGACTGACTTGTTCATTGCATGCATGTTATAATTCATCACAAATGGATCATAAGCAGTAGGCAATGATCCTAAGATCAAGTCAGTGGCCAATTCCTTTGGCACTAGTACCTCAAGCTTCTCAAGAGTATCAAGATACCCTTTCATCTTAAGTACATGGGTACTAACAGGAGTACCCTCAGCCATCTTGCAAGAAATTAAGGCCTTTGTTGTCACGAACCTCTCGTGACGAGCTTGCTCTTGGAACATCTCCTTGAGGTGCACCATGATCGCATAAGCCTCTTGGTCCATAAATTGCTTTTGCAAGTCAGGCACCATAGTGGCCAGCATCAGACAGGTCACATCATTGGAGTCGCTCTTCTTGGTCTCAAAAGTTTCCTTTTGAACCGCAGAGGCGTTCCTTCCTGGTTCTTCAGGCAAGGGTGCATCCAAAACATACGACTTCTTCTCTTGCTTAAGAACTATTCTTAAGTTTCGAGACCAGTCTATAAAATTGGTGCCATTCAATTTGTCCTTTTCAAGGACCAATCGCAATGAGAAATTGTTGTTTGAAGATGCCATTTTCAATCTACAATAAATTTAGCAAGATTAAATGAGGTCTTATTTATGATCCCACAAACCGAATTAATATCCCTTTAAATAAATCGCGTTAGTGATTTAATGTGGGCCAAGATCCACTTTTCACAATAACTTATTAGTTAAGCTGAGCTTGTACACCTAACAAGTTAAGTTACTGAGGTAGGAAAAACTCCAATCATGTCTCGTACATGACTCTTAGATCAAATGGGCTAACATCTTATGATGTTATAGCACAACCCATTTATTAGTTGCCTAGGTCCGGGCATCCCTTTCCATGTTAAGTCCAACCTACATTCATAACCCATGCCTCACAAAGATAATCGAGCGCATCTAGGACTCCTAGCTACGTGACCGATGATCGATGCCTTGACATGTTTCGAATTAGGAAGGCAACTTTGTGACTTACTATTTTAGGGATTCATTTTATTACGGCTTACATGGCATACGCTTTGTCATCCATACATAGCATGCATATATATATAATTGCATAAAGTAAAGCGTGACAAACATGGGCCCAAAAACCTACAACCAAGATTCTATACTATTACATAAGAATCTTCGAGTTCGGCTTCTCCACTCCGGTGAGCTTCGTCTTGATTTACAAAGTCTTCAAATATATTCTATTCTAAGAAATAAATGAAAAACTTTTACAATAAAATATAATAGCTCACATGCCATATTTAATTACAAAACCCAGGGCCCATGAATGCACCATGCATATCTATTCATCACACCAAATTAGCAAATAAATATACATAGCATTCATGGATAAAACAAAGTTCAATTTTAATTAATTTAGCCAAGCCCATTAATGGAAATTGTGTACTTGAACCTTTAAGAGAAGACCCCATGATGGGCCTGGGGCAAAGCCCAAATGGACTAAATCCTCTTATTGAATAAGTTCTCTTAAAAGCCCAAAACACTAACTAGTTAGATTTGTGCTATAAATCAACTCTAGTATAATTTCCAATTTTGCCATTTTTAATTTTATGTCATACAGCCCATAAACATTAAAAATGCATATAATATGTGCTAACATGAATTAAAAATATAAAATCATGAAAAACACATATATAGTACACGGTATTCATGCAAAAACAAACAAACAACAAAAACTAGTTGTTTAATGCTTATGTAATGCCATAAAATGCACAAACATTTAAATCAATTTTATGAGTCATTTAATAATCTAAATAAGTCCATAAATATTGATTTAATATTCTGTACAAATCTGATCTAAATGTGTTTTTACCATTTTAATCAAAACTAAACAAACAATGTTGATTAAACATGTAACAAACACAAACTAGTCTTAGTTTTAAGTGATTTTAAAATTAATCAATTAAATTGTCATGGACTAGAATTAAAACCAAATTTAAAATATGTTCAGACCTGATAATTAATCTTTAAATATCACTTACAAACATTCTAAAATCGTTTTTACATTTAATCTTGAAAACTAGTTGTTAAAATAGCAATTTACATGCCAACTAGCACCTAGTTTCATAATTAACATGTACCATCAGGTATAAATAATTAAATCCGACCATTACCAGCCCTAAAAACATCTTAGGAAAGTATATTAACATGTCATATTAATTATAATACCTATCTAATCAATTAAAATCATTTTTACACCAAAACAATGCAAAAAACTCAAAACAGAAAATTTCAGATTTGCATGTTTTCATAATGACGATTTTTAATTAATTTTTTCATGCATCTAAAGCACTAAAATAAGCATGTTTAGGCTCTGATACCACTGATGGAATATGACATGGCATGAATGTGATGATAGCACAGCGGAAAAAAAAAAATTTTTATCATACATGCCATACAATTCCATGACAAGAATTGAAACATGCAATTTTAGAGTTTTAAACTTACAACTTTAGATGCCTTTAAAACATGATTTTAATGATGACCAGTAACCAAGAAGGATATGTCCACCTTAGATCTTCACCACCAATGCCAAGGAACAGCCTTTACGCCACTCCCTCTATTCTCATACACACACTTGCAAAGATGGCTTAAAATCAATAGTGCTAGCTCTATAATTGTGTATTCGGCAATGGGAATGATTTGAAGCCACAAGATCTGATCTTGTTCTTCCTTTAGGTTACTGTTTCAGCCCGAGAATACAAGAGAACAAGAAATATTTCTTTCCCCTTGAGTATTTCGGCCAAGAGAGAAAAATAGCAAAACGGCATCCCCTTTTATTCATTTAATTCATTAATATATATCACTTAATTTAGGTCAAGTGTGAGTGCCGAAAATTAAGTGTTAATTTCAGCCTCCATCACTTCCTAATTAAGAGATATATCTTAATTTAAATTCTATTAGAATTTAAATTCAAATAGCATTAGTCATTTAATCAAAACAAACTTACTTATTTAAGGTGATAAGTTGCCGAATTCAACTAGTATTTTAGTTTGAATTTTGGCTACTTTAATTCCCTCTCAAGTATTATATTTTGATTAAATACAAATTAGGATTTAATACTCAATTAACTTAATTATACATAGATAATTAATCAATTGAAATTAAACCTAGCACATGCCAACAAATTTCTCTCGTGACCAACTGTTAACATATTTGCCTAAAACAGCTAGCTGTTTTAGGCAAAAAACTCGTTTCACAGATTTGCCTAAAACAACTAGCTGTTTTAGGCAAAAAAAACTGTTTTTACAGATTTGCCTAAAACAGCTAGCTGTTTTAGGCAAAAATCTGTTTACCCATTTTATGCATTAATTTGACTTTAAATAAAAGTCCAAATTAATTCCCAATACACAATTTAAATATTTTAAGCCCAATGCTTTGTGTGCGATCCTATAGGTCCATTTAATGTTGGCAATGAATTAATAAATTAATTCAAAGGCTATATATATTCTCTAGCAAGATATTATAGCATTCCAAATTAAATGAAAATGCATATGGCATTTAGTGACCTAATGCAATTTTGCATAGTCCCTTATCCATAAATATCAGAATTAATATAAGGCATGGAACCTGTCATCCTTATATATATTAATTTCTTTCTTGATATTCCAGTGACACTGAACTCTCAGATAAATAATGATTACTCATTATTTCATCTCGGTATGGCCATACACTTCTCAGTTCACTGATCAAGTGGCCGATGATATTTTCTCTCTTAATGAGAGGGGTAATCCCTTCACTTCTCTCATGCTCTCTAACATGAATCAATGCATACCCAATCATACCCATACTTGTCACTCTGTTATGAGTACGTTAGGTGTATGTCAAAGTACACAGTAATTCATAAAGAGTTTCATAGAGATTTCAGGTCTAAGAACTCCGATACAAAACTTGCATATGAGAAACACTTATGACTTGTACCATGTAGTGTTCTCATGAGTGGATCTAATCTAGATACCGTGTTCTAAACATGTATCTATGATCTCTGATTGACACTCTTGTCCTTATGATCCGTAAGACAGAACTCAACTTATCAGAGAGAGCATACTAGTCTTAATTCATTTGTTATTTCCATAACAATGACTGACTAGGGATATTTAGAATGAAGTTTCATTTGTTTCAAGGTCTTACAACCATGTGCCTCACACATGATAACTTAAACTGAAACAACATTCTTGGATAGTTCTATCAATTGATATGCACAGGAATACAATAGATAAAACAAATGCCTCATTTATTAAATTAAATGCTTTATAACAATGTATTGGGGCTAGGGCTTACACTAATAGGTACACCTATTCATTCACCTGTTTTCACACCAACTGCTCGATCTTCTTCGAATATCACCACTTCCATGTTCAATCAATTGCTACACAATCAATCCGCCATCCAAAGTCAATTGGCTTCATTGGAACAAACCACAAGTCAATTGGTTCATAGTCAACGCCGCCTTGAGCATAAGGTGGACGCTTTCATTGCCCAATCGGGCTATGTGGTTGTTTCGCCTTCACCTTCACCATGAATTTGAGGGGAGTTTTCTTTCCTCAATGCTTTTGTTTATTTTTAATTTTCTTTTTGTTTGTGTGTTTGTTTTGTTTCTCCACATTGAGGACAATGTGTGTTCTAAGTGTGGGGGAGCACTTGTGTGTGTTGTTGTTTGTTTATCTTTTTCTTTACATAGACTAACTTTTATAGTGAGTTTTTTTATAAGTATTGCTCATATTGTATGTAATATAGGTTGTTATGAAGATTCATTTACCTTTTATACTCATTTGATTAGTTTTTCAAGATTTTTGGCATGTGTTTTATGTTTTTAAGTTATCTCTTTTTACTCCTTTCAACATTTTAGGTTATTTAGTCTCTTCATTAACTATGCTTTAAGGTTAGAATATGCTCATTTAGCTTAAGATTTTAGGATTTTAGTTGCTTCATGGAAACTATAGCCATAATACTTACCTTTAGGCCTTTCAATAATGGATGAGGACTAGTAAAAAATATAAAAAAAAAGAAAGAAAGTAAGAAAAATAATGAAAATAAATACAATAAAGCAATATGCATATCTAAAAGCTTAATAAAGTATGGGATGGTGCGTAAAACGCACCCAATACTACATTCTCTTGCTATTCATGGGATAAAGTCTAAAAGTATACCCATGCTAAAAAAAAAGAAGAAAAAGAAAGAAAAGAAAAAGAAAAAGATGAAAAACATAGTCTAAAAATGCCATGAGATGGGTTTAAAGGTATGTGTGCTTTTTAATTGTCCAAAAAGGCAACTATAGTCTTAGGATCTTAGGCTTTATGATCACTATTCTCTCTTGAGCATGGTTAGTCTTGAGACTTTATATTCTTGATGTTGAATTTAGTAAATTTAGATGACTTGATGATTTAAGATGCATGTTTTAAGTCTTGATGTACTAATATTTTGAGTGTTAAGGTGTTTGAATTCATATCAATCTTATCTTAAGTAAAAATTGAGCAATGCGTTATAATGTAACTTACTTAGTTTGACTTGAGATTAAATTTTCTCACTTTTCTCTTGCTTGGGGACAAGCAAGGTTTAAGTGTGGGGGAATTTGATGTCATGTAAAATGTCTATCTTTTTATGTGTGTTTTTCTATTATTTATGTAGTTAAGTATGTAATATTATATGTATTTTTATGTGTTTATGTCCAATTTATGTGTTTATGTTTGTTTTTAGGTTAAAATTGGTGAAGTGCGAAGAAAAGGAAGAAGATGGTGAAATTTTGAAGAAAAAGATCACGATTAGTGAAGTGGTTCACGACTCGGATAGTTTTGTGTGACCAGTGAAGAGCCTCACGAGTGGAGAAGGAGTGAAGAAGAAAGAGCAAGCCATTCACGAGTCCCAGCAGTAGTTCACGAGTTGTGAAGGTAGTCACGACTCAGTAAGGAGAGTAGCACAAATCACGACTAAAGCAAGAAATCACGAGTCCAGAAGAATAGCTGAAGATCACGACTCATGAGGGTGTTCACGAGTCAGACAAGAAAACTGTTTCTCAAACGTCATGACTGTTGCACCTGAATTTTCAGCCAAACATTATGTCCTTTCAGAGCAACCTTCCGTGACTTATCAAGGGACATATCTGTAGAGTCAAGCCCTATATAGATGGGAGAAAAACTCTAGAGGAGAGGAGATGATGAAAAATTAAAGAATTCCTTTACTGTTTTTCTTAAGAACATTTTTTAGTTGTTTTGGATTTTTCTTTTTACTTAGTTTTCAAAGGATGACAAAAGAACAAAGCCAAAGGAATAAGAGATTTATCAGAAGTTCAAAATAGAAAGTAAACCCTGGGGAGTGATGTTTTCGTGTCTCTTATTTCATGTTTATTATAATTTTGTTTATGGCTAAGTTCTTTTGATACATTATAACTATTTAATTTAAGTTGTTATTCATCTACTTATCTTTGTCTATTGAATGTTTATTTTATTTATGTATGAAGTATGATTTAAGTTTGTTTAAGTGCTTTGATTTGCTTAGTATGCTTGATCACCATATTAAGTGTGTTAGTCATTTAATTCACAATGAGAGTTGGAATTCTTTGATGGAAAGTTAAATGAATTTACTTGAAGCATTGAATTCACTTAGAGATAAGGAATTCACTTTAAGGGGTTAAAGAATTGGCATAGAACTTCATGGTTTTTATTTATCTCTATAATAACATGAGAATGCTTATAGACTCTAAGTAAGAATATTCTTTATTGACAATGAGAATTGCTTTAAAGAATCTTGGCTAAATTCTCCATTCATATCATTCATACAATTGATAATTAATTCGAAGATGAACTTGTTTATTTGGTTATAATGTATGTTCATCCCATCTTTTAAGTAATCTATTATCCAAAATTAACTTAATATATTTTTAGTTTAGTATTTACATTAATTGCATGATTTTAATTGAAATCGTTATCTATCCATTTACTTGTTGTTACATCAATATAAAATTTACTCCGTTCCCTTTAGAACGATACCCTACTCATACTATACGCAGTCTAATGAGACTAAGGGTTCAATTAAATCCCCATCAAATAACTTGACTAAATACGAAAAAGAAGTGAAATATGACCTATATATAGATGACTAAATACAATAGTAACAATAAAGAAGCAAAATATGACCTATATACTTCGTATATAGATGAGTCTCCTATACTATGGAGGTAATGCAAAGACAAAAAAATTCTGACTATAAATGTGCATAAGCCAGTTGCACCTTTCAAGACATTCTTTACATCACCTTTGGATGGTGACATTCCTCAATTTCTCTACAACCTACTTTATCCCAGACTTCAAACTCAAACTACAGCACAAGCAAGTTTGGGATAATCACAGGTCAAGAACAATGACATATGAACATTTTCATACTATTGTTGTTACATGTAGAATGGAAAACAAATTTGTTATGCATCATTCAATCTCTAAGGTCCTTTGTTCATTAATTATCACATTATTTAGCAAATTAGGATTTCACAAACCATTAAGAATTTAATCAGTTAGAGACCATATAACCCAATGGAAAAGGAAGCTAATCGGAAAGAACCTTCAAACTTAATATACCACATAAAACCATTAAGAATTTAATCAGTTAGAGACCATATATCTTATTCATAAAATTATCAAAAAAATGTATTAAAATATAATCAGTTATCAAGTTATCAAACTCCATGTCCTATAAATATGTATTCAAAAAATTAATAACGAAGACAATCAGCTATACTTACCAATGATCAGCAACTTCAGGAAATATACAAGCAAGATAAATAAGAATGGAATGACTGCAAAACACCAAACAATTGATAAGAGTAAAAAAGGAGTGCAAAATCACAACTTGCTCTATAAAATTATAAAGCATAACATATAGCTAAGTATGGAACAAAAATTGCTGGCATTGATCAATGCTTAATGCAAAATTCCCCAAGTTGAATTAGTGAAATTGAATTACCATGTAGTAGATTTCAAAGGATCCATTTTACATCAGTTCATATAGTAGATCTTCAAGGGATCCATTTTACATCATTTCATATACAATAAATCCCATTTCCTCATGAATATTATAGCCAACAAGAGAGATTATATTTGGATGATGAATTTTGCTCGGCAAATCCTCATTCTGCAATTCCAAGCAATATATCAAACACCAGACAAGAAAAAAGTAAACCAACATTCAAAAGATTACCTCAAATTCTTTCTGTGCATCTTCACTAGAACAGTTTAATTTCTTGACTGCAACATGTCTAGTCCCTTAGCAAGTAGTAGATATCAATTGCGATTTAATATTCAATAGAATCAGTCTCTTAACACCGCAATCTCACTTCTTGCAACCAAGCAAATAAAAATCATATCTAGTAGTCTAAAATTGCAAGAAAAAAATTTGCAAAAACTTAACTAGTGAAGAGTTTGAAAAGAAATTACCTTCATTGTTGGGTTGGGGACTAGAGTTTGAAAAGAAATGTTTAAGATTAAACCTCTCTTTCGGTCCCAAAAATCGCAATGAGACTTCCAAAATGATAAATGAGACTTCCAAGACAGCCCCATATATACTTTTGAGATATTGAGTCAGCATTTGGCTCTCTTTCTAAACCTGAGAAAACTGAAAAATAAGACTCATTGTCATCAACTTATCATCCTATTTTTACTAATTCAGACCCAAGGATCATATTTTCAGGAATCATTTGCATCTAAATATCATCGTTAAAACACAATTTCTATTTGATTAACAGTTTATTAAATGAATTTCCCTAATTAAAAGTATCACGTGATTTTGGTATGCTAGTATGAGGCAACTAATTGTTAACTGAGTCATAGTTTGGGGTAATTTTTTTTTCTTTTGTTTTCAATTGTTTAGATGGGACATAGAGAAAACGAAAACAATAATTTATTAAAAACTGGTACCCTGTTATCCATGAAAATTGTAATTAATCTAACAATGTATAGTAGATGTTGATATAGAAAGTTGCACGTTCAGGTTTTGGTCTACATCCAATTTATCATAATTCAATAAATCTAACAACAGAAAATTGATAGTTTTGTCTAGAACCACAATCACATACACATAATCTCTATTCCAAGTTTGAAAAGCTGTGTGTGTTATCAATTTTTAATCGTACGGTTTGGGGTCCCTATTGATTTATATATATAGGCTTTTGTCAACTCACTTAATTTGTAGTTCAGAAGAGAAATTGATTTTTTTTCAGAATAGAATTTATGTCCCTTATTAAAACTATATTTAAATTCGATTTAAATTAAGATTTTTTCTTATTTTGGAACCCTCAAATATAGAATATTATTAATGGAGTGAATAACTTCATTTAATAGTAATATGCTACTAATGTAGAGACAATCTAGCTAACAATAGTTTGACAATGATTTTATATTACCAAGATATCCTACAACCACAAACCACCAATTTCCTCTGTAGCCAATAGACCAGGTCACATTTAGCCAACAGAGGGAAGGACATCTAACAAGGTGCAATGGAGGTTAAAAAATGACAAGTGCTCAAATTATGGACAAATTGCGATTTATGCAACCACAATGATTGGTAAATGGTGATACAGGCTTAAAAAATGAGTAAGAAAGAACTAAAAAGAAAAAAAAATTCAGGCTCCAATTTCCCATCCCTTAGGGACCCGTTTATATCTTGGACAACTA
Source organism: Excoecaria agallocha (assembly GCA_037975025.1). Taxonomy (NCBI): domain Eukaryota; kingdom Viridiplantae; phylum Streptophyta; class Magnoliopsida; order Malpighiales; family Euphorbiaceae; genus Excoecaria; species Excoecaria agallocha. The sequence continues at coordinate 1,143,604 of JBBPFJ010000022.1, read as the reverse complement.
AGCATATAATAGTAATAGTATTATCTGAAAAAAAGTTAAGAGAGCTGAGTTTTACTTGAACCTAGTTATTGACATGCCCATCTTTGTTAGGAGATGTAACTAGCTCATGTTTTTTGTATAACCATTCACCATCGACAATGTATTTGCATTCATAACGTCCTTCCTATTGAAGTAAGGAAACATGCATATTCATACTCATATGGATGTCCATTTCTATGCCCCGAAAGTATACATTGGATATTTTTTCCCATTTATCAGGTCAAAGTTTCCTGTACTATAACCTTGGTTTCAATCAAAAACACAGCATTGGGTTCTGCATTTGAAAGACATAGATACAATCTCTACAGCCAAGTAACATGATGAAAACAAAATATCAACATCAGAAGGGATACAGAATCTCCAACATCAAAGGAAAAATAAAAGCCAAAGGCTTCTAGATCTGGGTTATACTATATGCACACTTGAAGATGCAGTACATTAGAGAACTTTTTGGCACTGTTGATATTAGAGGGCCAATTGCAAATCGAATGTGAACAGGTACACTTCAAATCGAAAGAATGCAAAAAATGATTGTTAAAATAGCAGAATTCATATGTTAAGACAAAATGCAATACATAATTAAAAGAAAAAAATGTGTGCAGAACCCTCTAAGTTAAAAGCTTCAAAATGCACTATACCAACTTAAAAAGAGAGAGGGTAAACACGAAGAGCAAATGACTTACCAGTAATTCCCTCTGAAGAATCCACAGTCCTCGTTACTTATCCAATTTTAAAGGTATTCTCTAAAAAAAGAAATTGCATGCAAATATAAAATAATGAAAAAAGGGAAACTAAAAAGATAAACATCAACGAACAAAAAAGAAGGGCAATCCGATGTATCTACAAAGTATGCAGAAATAGAAAATCATAGTTCTGCTATTTACTTCAGATCACTTAAGCTTTTAAGTTTCTATTCTCTCTATTTATCCTATATATTGCTATTACTAAGTTCTCTCAGACCATTTTTTTCTTTATCCAGTGTCAGGTTTCTATTTTCCTGGAAAACCTAAACCCAAAAAGTGAAATGAAATTAAAAGAGAAAATTACAGATTAGGTCACACCATTGAAAAATTGCAGAGAAGATCTAACCATAGAGAGAGGGAACGCCCTGGGATTGTTGTTGTGGTGGTGGTAGAATTCGAGAAAAGGCTGATGATGGAGATGAGGAGGAGAACCGTAGAGATTCAAGAGGTATTGAAGCTGACTGAGGAGCTGCCTAAGCATGGCCAGCTCTTCCATGCCACGGATGAGAACACGACGGAGAGAGAAAGGAGGCCACTTTCTCTGCCCCCATAAAACGAAAAACTTAGAAACAAAGAAGGGGAAGAAGAAGAAGAACCCACCTATAAATGTGCCTAAAGAAGCAACAATAAAGAATTTTTTGGAGTAGCGCGGGGTTTTTCCCGCCCAAATTTTTGATCCCGCTCATATAGAAAAAGAAATTTAGGAAATTGGCAAGGACCATAATCCATGATAAATTAGCAAGGGTTATGTCCTCGCTAATTAGTTAAACTATATAGTTTCCTAACAATATAAATTTTTACTATATAATTATTAATAATTAATATTATTAAATATAAAAAAATAATTTAATTTAATTTAGTTAATTTAATTAATAATAATTTAGTTTATTAAATTTTTTCTAAGAAAAATTAAATTAACTAAATTTACAAAATTAAATATAATTAAGTATCAGCAAGGGATATGTCCTCTCTAAATTGGCGAGGACTACATTCCAAGCTAAATTAGCGAGGGCTATTTCCTCGCTAAATGGTTAAAACTCATACCACTTTACAAACTATTGGCGAGGACCAGAATCCAAGCTAAATTAGCAAGGACAATAATCCAAGCTAAATTATATTCTCAGAATTTATTTCTTTTATTATATAATTAATAAGAATTAATATTAATAAGTGAATATAAATATAATAATTTAATTTAATTTAGTTAATTTCAATAACAATAATTCAGTTCATCTAAGTTTTTATAAACCAAATGGCATGTGATTCACGATTTGGCGAGGGAATTGTCCTCGCCAATTTAGCGAGGATTTTAGTCCTAGCAAAATTATTGTCCTCGCCAAATCCTTCATAAACCAAATGGCATGTGATTCACGGTTTGGCGAGGAAATTGTCCTTGCCTATTTACCGAGGATTTTAGTCCTAGCAAAATTAGTGAGTTCATAAACCAAATGGCATGTAACACCCTTGCTGAACAGTCTAACCGAAACAAGTGATAAGTTGGAAAATTTTTTTTTCCTACGGACCATTTGTCAGATACTAGTCATTGCCCCTTTGAGGAGCAATGCACTGAGTAACAATTCCAAAATCAGCAAGATTTTCTTTTGAATCTTAACTATTCCATCGACTCCAAGCTTGTCCAAAACGAAATTACTTATAACTTAAGTAAGCCGATAAACTATAATTGTCCAAATGACTTATTACCAAATAAAAATCCGGCAATATAACGTCTAAAAACTTATCTAATCCACCTGAAAATGATCAGACAATATCCTCAGCCCATCAAGGGCACATCAAAACAAAATAATTTCATCATGCATATCACAAATCCATTCTCATTATTAATCACATTCCTCAGATAAGTCAATATTACAAATTACACTTTTACTTTACTATAACATTCCAAAGTAAGGAACAATATACATTAAAATCATCTCGTTACAGCTGTAAACCCTGATGGAGATCTGCCCACACTAAATCCTTCTTCTGATGGTTGAGCCATAAACCTACACGGATAACAAAACCTGTGCTAAGCTATAAAGCTTAGTAGGGAACAACAAATATTTTATAGAAGAAATCTCCTATAAGGATCAACAATTACTTTATATATATATTTATTTATTGTGCTGATAGGATGCAAAGTTTGGATAATTCTTACAACCTTACCAGTTACCTTGTTAAAAACCATTTCTTCATTATTCACATAGCTATTACCAATGCACATGTTAGTTTCACTTTTATTTTCTTATAAATCAATATTAAATCGTTCAATCACACATACAAGTGAATTATCACATATCAATTTCTCAAAGTCAAGCAAAACATATAATCATACCTAAAAGCATTTCCATGCACAACTCGTAGTGTATATCTTATAAATCCAGTTATAACTAATCTTCCAAAAACACATCGGTGTCCATATACATATACAAATGTAATTAAACCACCATCCATAGATGCACCATATTCAAGAAAAACATCAGAAAGCACGTAAGAAATGACTTGAAATACTAAATAAAGGTTAGTTTATCACATGGCCTCTATTTATCAAAAAGATACAATGCTAAGAAACATCTTCACAGAGTTAAAACCTAATCGAAATTTCATATGCATACCATTGCAAATTCCAAATACAAATGAGATACAAGATATGCACTGGTAGTTTAGATTTCTTATACTATATTGAAATTAGCCTGCCTAAGTTCTAAAAGTGGATAACGGGATCAGAGGATATCCGAAGATATCAAACAGAGGATATCCGAAGATATCAAACAGAGGATATCCGAAGATATCAAACAGAGGATATCCGAAGATATCAAACAGAGGATCCCCATGGGATCAAACAATGGTCCAATCAGGACAATCAGAAGTCCACGAAGAACTAAGACCCAAACAGGGTCAACAGAAGCAGCTGCAATATCCCTATAGGCGCCTATTCAATCCACGACTGAACTATGACTGCAGACTAACAGATACATAACTTCCTTTCCAAAAGCTTTAATATCATTTAGGCTCAACATGGCCTGACAACCAATATCGATATATATGTATACACATAATAAAATCAAATTTCCAGAAGCATTTAGTCAATTCTAAATCTTGCCAATACAAGGTTAAAATATCGAATCAAGCACAAAATGCATTCAAATTACTACTTTCATGAACATGAAATCATATATAATTGAGTGTCTAAAACGGCACATAAACACAGTCATTTCAGAGAGACGTACCTGCATGGTTCCTTATAGCCATCTCACCTGCTCTATTGTACTCAATTTAATCACAACATATATAGTCAACCAATACATCAAATACATATATTCATTTTTGTTATTCAAGTATCAAACGAAGATTCATAAAAAAACGAGTATTTTCCAATATTTCTCAATTCATTATATTTTAAGGTATTTCCATCCTGTACATATTTGTATCACATTTATACTAATAGCCTACTACTATACTAGTTACATTCTCACTTGTTTTGTATTATGACATTATACTCTTCAATCATCGTATCTTAAATTCCAAATAATCATCTTTTTACTCTATCATGATCTCTTACATACCAAATAACTTCTTTGGTTAATACCTTAGCAAAATGCATCATGAAAGATAATAGCATATATGAAGTTAAAATACTTCCTAACCCGATACTAATACAAGTTTTATAGGAAGAAATGAAAATAAAACTTTACTTAGCTTTCACTATCTCCAAAGAGTAACCTTTTATGTTTGTCTTTTGACTTGATCAATTACTGATTTATTAAGACTGTAACCGTCCTATTCTAGTCACCTGTCTTTTACTAAATTAGTAAGTATGAAATAATAGCAACTACGACTATTGAACATAAATTCCTATTATTACAACAGTGACATATTACTTTATTATTATGTTATCAAACCATATAAATATAAAGTAAATCCATATATCATTATGCCATTACATATTGTCTTAACATCTATACATACATATCAGTTCAATATCATAACTACCTATCTAGATGCATAATCTGACAATACATATATATATATTTAAACCAACATGTGGAAATGCATAGCATTTAGCTGTCATTTTCTCATTATACCATCACTTTCTTTTATAGTCTATTAGATCATATTAATTACTAAGTTACTTAACAATAGTTATTCCATGCAATTTCTCTCAACATCATATGCAATTTCTCTCAACATCATACCATAGTGAATTCTTACTATATGATATATCAAACCTATGTAATTAAGGAGACTATATTACTTATAATGTACTAAAACCTGTATTAAAATAAATTTATAGGAATATACATTAAGGTTGGGGTCTATAGTACAATAGGATAAAGGCTGAGCAAACTATGATCATTCACTCAGGAATTAAACCTCTATTCGCAAAACATTATCTTATCTTAAAGCATCCTTAAATAAATCTCACATTTTATCATGACTTTTAATTGAAATTCTACTCAAATCACATCTTAAGCTCACTATCAATTATTATCTTCAAAATCTGTCAATATCTTTTACATGCCCTTAGCATTTACCTATAATTCCTGTGACACCGGTACAATAAGTTCAATTATTCATGATAACAAGAAATAAATCAATGACTTGACAAATTGTAATTTCTTCCATTAAGTTTTCTATTCATTTCTCATCTCAAGCATATTTTAATTTTACATATCCTTAAGCCTTGAAATCAATCTATTTAAGCCATTAAAACTCAAATCAAATTAAGCTTAAGCTTTATCTCGCCTAGTTCAACCTAACTACATGCACTTTAACTATTACACTTTCAAAACTATTTTCTCACTAACATCACGATTCATTTACCTTTACAGTTTATCATTTTCTTATATAAGTCCAATATATGCAAAGTGAATATCAATCATAACAATTAACCAAACTTACTTCAACATTATACAAGAAATCAAATTCTTAGTCTAATTCCTATACTCTGTTAATATAAACACTTAAGACAAACGTTTACACATACAATCAGTTTTCAAGTTAACCAAATTTTCACAAAGGAAATTTCAGTATCCCATACCGTAATTGAAGCCCAGAACACCCTCTCCATTCTGCCTCACCGGAGCCTCGTCGGAGCTCCACCGAAGCTGCCCACCTGCTGCCAGAGCCGCTAGGACCCCTCCGGTGGCCTTCATGCGCCCCAAGGCATCGTGATTTGGTCGGAAAGCCACCTGGAACCGCCGGCTGCCACAAGCTTCGATCTCCACTTCGTCGGTGAGTGGGGATGATCGGAGGGTACCAAAAGATCCGCCTCAACCTTATGATCCTACCGGTACCATCAACTCCCTCAACCGCCGACGAGAACCACCGAAAAAAAGGAAAAGAGGTTATGGTGGTGATGGGGAAAAAAGAGGGCTTGATCTATGGTGGTGGTGAGCAAAACGGAAGGAAAGACTCACCGGAGAACGGCGATGCTAGCGGAGGACTGGAAGACGGCGGCGGCGATCAGCGCCCTTCCGTCGGTGTCGAGCAGCGGCGGCAGACCGCCTTCCCACCCGATTCTCTCTTCCTCATCTTTCTCTCTTTTTTTTTCATTTCTTTTTCCTTTTTAACTTATTTCTTCTTATTTCCTTTTTAACCCCACACACACACAACCTTCTTATATTTTTCCCCAATTTCTTTTTTTCCTTTTTAAATCTTACCTTTCAAATTAGTATTATTATTTTATATCAATTTTCATAACATATTTTAATTAACAATTATTAAATTAAAACCCAAAAATAATACTAACTTATATTAAAATCTTCATAATTAATCCTTACAAATTGATACTATTTAACCACTATAATTAATCCGAATTTTTGGGGCATTACATGGCATGCAATTCAAGGTTTGGTGAGGGAATTGTCCTTGCCAATTTAGCGAGGATTTTAGTCCTAGCAAAATTAGCGAGGACAATGTCCTCGCCAAATCCTTCATAAACCAAATGGCATGCGATTCACAATTTGACGAGGGAATTATCCTCACCAATTTATTGAGGATTTTAGTCCTAGCAAAATTTTCCTTGCCAAATTCTTCATAAACCAATTGACATGTGATTCAAGGTTTAATTTCCTCGCCAATTTAGTGAGGATTTTAGTCCTAGCAAAATTAGCGAGGACAATGTCCTCGCCAAATCCTTCATAAAATAAATGGCATGTGATTCACAATTTGGCGAGGGAATTGTCTTCGCCAATTTAGCGAGGATTGTAGTCCTAGCAAAATTAGCGAGGATAATGTCCTCGTCAAACCCTTCATAAACCAAATGGCATGTGATTCACGGTTTGGCGAGAGAATTGTCCTCACCAATTTAGCGAGGATTTTTGTCCTAGCAAAATTATTGTCCTCGCAAAATCCTTCAAAAACCAAATGGCATGTGATTCATGGTTTGGCGAGGGAATTGTCCTTGCCAATTTAGCGAGGATTTTAGTCCTAGCACAATTAACGAGGATAATGTCCTCGTCAAATCCTTCATAAACCAAATGGCATGTGATTCATGGTTTGGCGAGGAAATTTTCCTTGCCAATTTAGCGAGGATTTTAGTCCTAGCAAAATTAGCGAGGATAATGTCCTCGCCAAATCCTTCATAAATCAAATGCAAAACCATTCGACCGTTAGCGAGGGATTTGTCCTCGCTAACTTAGCAAGGATTTATTTCTTGCAAAATTAGCGAGGATTAAATCCTCGCTAAGTCCTTGCTAAATGGTTCATATATCATTTTAGCCATGAATTAAGATTTAGCGAGGGTTTTGTGCTCGCAAAGTCATCTCTATTTTTCGCGCCAAGATTTTGGTGCCAAAAATTAGCTACAACATAAATTATTTATCGCTAAATTGTCGCAAAATCTGTTTTCCCACTAGCCCCTAATAATATTTGCAACAAAAAGTATTTTTCGTCGCAATGTTGTCGCTAAATGGTGCATTTAGCAACAAATTTTATTGTCCTCGCTAATTTTCATCGTTATTCTGTATTTTTTTTGTAGTATAACCGCTAAGTGAATTGGCACTCGATTGGATTGAATGACATAACTCACTATACAACCATGTGAAGCATGAAGATCTCCAGTTCTACTCACTGGTAACTTGTAAATTCTCTAATAGTGGGAGCCACATCAAATGTATATAATTATTTGATTTTCGTATACATAATAATCCACAAATACAAGGAAGAGTCCATGTCTGAGTAAAACATTATATATGCTAGTCAGTTGTGTCGGCCAACAACAAATTAAAATTTCTTGACAACCATGTCATTTTTGCACTATATTCCCTTAAATAATTTTCTGTAGGAAATTGACCCAAAAGACGGCCACATAGATTAGGCCAATCATACTATAGATGCCCGGTAACAAGACATTCTTCAATGGGCAAGCCGATGAGTACAGCAACATGCTATTGTGTCATTGTGGCTTCACCAACACGAAGGTGAAATGTGTGTATCTCTAGTCGCCACCTCTCAACCAGTGCAGTTATTAAATCAACATTGATATGCATTACACCAATTTGCAATACTCCATAAAATCCTGCTAATTTTGATTACGAAATTATTCACTCGTCAATATTTCTATAATGATTTTCAATGCTGGCTCTGCATGTTACCAACACATTATTTTCAACCTAAAAATAAATAAATTATCAATATTATACACATAATTACGTATGTACATTAAAGTTATTTATAAAGAGAAAATATAATTATCGTTGCACTCCAAACAACATCCACTCAATGTTTGCCTCATAGCACCAAGATCATCTATGAAGGGTCCAGGATTAATATATCCTTGATTTCTAAATTTATCCATTTTATATTAACCTAGATGTGTATACGATAATAAATGTTATATCTGCATTGTAAACATCTTGTCATAAATAACTATTTATATGCTTACATCAATACTATTCAGTATAATAATATAATTTAAATGACATAATAAAAATATCACACGTTTATCTATATATATGAGATTCATAATTTTTATAATTTAATAAAAAAATTAGACAAGTAATTTTCTACCATAATAAAAATGCATGCCTCTTATAAATTAAATAAAAAAAATAACCGATCCAAGACATCTTCCAACGATAAATTAAATTTTGTAATAAAATAATATTTTATAATTGAATATGCATAGTTAAAAATTAAAAAAACATGGATAATTAAATGAAAATATAATTTTCTCTATTTATATAAAAAATTTTAATAAATTAAATATTTAAAATCAATACAGATCTGACCTATTTTCTTCACGCGTTGTAATATTAATTAACTTAACAAAGTTGCAAATTAAACTTTAACATAGTTAAATATTGTGTTAAATTAATATTTTAAAATATTTTTCCAAAAATTTTATCATAATTAATACAATTAATTGTTATAACTTTAATGAATTTTAATTAACATTTACATAAAATTTGTATTTCTCATTTAAATCTATTATTATAACATATTTAAATTTAAAAAATATGGAATAGCTTACCCTTTTTTTTTACAGATTACCAAATTAACAAACATATAATACCTGTCAAAAATAAAATAACACCATCAAGAATATTTTTAAATTTATAAATACAACTTATTATTAAAATTAACAATTAATTTATTTACTTTTAATTTTTACCACGGTTCAAAAATTAGCATTATAATTTAATTAAATTAATGCATTATAAAAAAGGCATATTAAAGATTTTTAAATTATAAAATAATAACCATACAAAAAAAATCCGATTTAATATTTACTATTGAGATTTTGAAATTGTATTTAACTCCAATATAATAAAATAACAAAAATCATATATTCTCCAATCATCTACCAAATAATCAATTAATTATTTATTTAATTATAAAAAAGTACTTACAATTATCTACCACATAATTATTTAATTAAACAAAAAATAACTATTACATAAAAAAAACTACTCATTAATAAAAAAATAAAAAACTAACAAAAGAAGAAAGAAAAATATGCAGGAACTTGCCAAGAACTCTAAACTTGATAGGCAGCAAGGATGGGGAAGGAGAAGGGTTACTTGGATTAGCAAAGGGAAACTATTATAGGGCATTTGTACTAAAAAAAAATCAATGATTCGAATATGTTTTCGGGTCAAAATGATATGACCACTCGTCCAGGGATCTTTTTAAAATTTATGCCATTTCACGTGGATAAGGAAGGTATTTTTTGCAACTCTGAAATTATTGCAGACTGTAGCAATTTTAGATTCTGAAATCGCTATAGTGTGCGGCAATTTCAGATGTTGTAGACAAAACCTCTTTTTTGTACCACCGATAATTTTTTGATAAAATTGCTACACATGGCAACAGTTTTATACCGGCATCCCATTCACGTAAATAACTTATGACATGTGCCAAATATGTAAATAATTTTTAAAAATGCATTATTAAAAAAAATATCCCCATTTTTACAACTTCTTCTTGCCCATTAAAGTCCAAACGTGAACAAATAGTAAAAGAATCCAGTATAGGCTAAATAAAACTTATTTGATTATTTAATTATTTATTTTTATGAAAAGAGCACTTATTTATTTAAATTTTCAATTAAATTTAATATTACCTTTTTTTAGAATTACCTAAAAATTAAATAATAAACATTACCTTTTTATATTCTTTGGATATTATAAATATGTGTTTCTCCAATAATATTAGTGCTCTATTTCTATGCATATTTTATGGGTGAGGGTATACCTTCAAATAAAGGTATGTAAAATTTGCTTATATTATTGTATTTATTAATTTACTGTGTTTTTTTATAATCATATGCATAACTTATAAATAATAATTAATAGTTTTAGGTTCTTCTTCAATTGCTCATTTATGGTGCTATATAATGATTAAGATATGGATGTAGAATTGTAGATGAAGAGATAAATTATGGATATATTTATTTTGAATGTTATAATAATAAATGCCATTAATTGAAATTTGAACTGACAATTTGAATTTTTTGATAAATTAAGATTATTTATTTTATGATATTAGGTAAAATAATGATAAATTGTATTTGAAATTGTTGAAATTTGCGCTTGATAAATTATCTATCTATGATATCAAGTGGCAACATGATGGTGGCAACTTTAATTTATTTTCAATCTGTATATTAATATATAATTAATATTTTTATGTTTGATTAATTGATATTTCAGATTGATATTCGTCGGGATAGAAGTGATCCAATGAAAATAATTGAATCAAAAATTTATAAATAATTATATATTTATTTTTTATATTATTGTAACTTAATTAACTTTTGGTTATTTATATTTAATTTTAACATTATTAAGTTTTAAATTATATTTAACTTTGAATTTATTAATGGTTAAAATTTATGTTAATTTAATTCGTGATTGATTTTAAATTTTTTATTTATTAAATATTATATTTTTATTGTAATTATTTGTAAAATATTATATTTTAAAATTAAAAAAATTATTATTATTATTATTATTTTTTTTTTTTTGTAGGGATTGGGGTTCTCCACAGGGCCAGGGATGAGGGAAGTCCCCCGAATCGGAGGCGAGGACAGGGAATCTCCGCCCATCGTGGGCAGTGAGTGGGGATGTCGATGAGTTTCTCTGTCCTCTCTCATATTAAATCCCTAATTTTTATGTGTGAAAATCATATGTTACATCTGATTTATGGCAATTGCAGATCTTCAAGTACAATGGGAGTGCCCTAATAGCCATGGCAGGCAAGAACTGCTTCTCGCCATAGCAAGTGATCGGCGACTCAGTTTTCAGCTCCAAACTATCGCTATTGATTTCCAGCGAATCTCTAAAATTCGCGATAGGCTCTTTCTCGGTCTCTCTGGTCTAGCCACCGATGCCCAAATTCTGTATGTTCAATCTCCTGTATCTCTATTTTTATCCATGTCTAATTTAATTGTTTTAATTTTTCACCATTTTGGGCTATTATTTTCAAGCTTAGTGGTGTTTTGTCTAATATGTTAGTTGGTTTTGTTGCTGTTATTTAAAGTTTGCAATGTGTGTGATATGTAGGTATCAGAGGCTTGTTTTTCGGTCATAATTTTATCAATTACAAGAAGAGAGGGACATGAAGCCTAAGACATTTGTTAGCCTTGTTTCTGGTCTTCTATATGAGAAAAGGTTTGTGAATTTCCTTTTTTGTTTCGAGTATAATGGATACCATCTTAGTATTGTAAAGTGAATGGGAGAGCGCACTTGGGCATTAAACTTCGGCTTAATGTCCCTCGTCTGTTGAGAATGTTTGTATGTTTTTTTGCCTTCACTTTCAACTGTTGATTGTCAATGTTGCAAGTTGGTCACTGTCATGAAATATTTCTTATATATGATGAAATATCATATTTGCATGTGCTTCGTTCACAGAAAATGCTTATTTTATTAATGCATTGTAAAACTCTAATGTTTGTTTCTCCTTCTTGCCATTTGCAGTTAGTTGCACTCTGATTTGGCCTCATTTTTTTTTCGTTGAGCATTTGTGTTTACATGTATGAAAAATGAAATGCATTTTGTTCTTCTATTTTCTTTTTTCAGGTTTGGTCCCATAATTTCTGCCAACCTGTAATTGCTGGATTGGGTGATGAAGACAAGCCGTTCATTTGCACAATGGATTCAATCGATGCCAAGTATGTTACATTTCTTCTCTTTATCATCATGTCTCTTACCAATACAGAGTTCTTTTGCAACTTGAATATACCATCCACATAGCGGAAACAGCATTATTCTATTAAATAAAATACTGAGAAAGCTGATGATTTTTCCTTAACTTAATTTCGTTCTAATAATTTGCTTCATTTCTTGTTTATAATTAATAGTACTATATTTCTAATAATGCAGTTTGGGCTACAATTTGCTTAAACGAAACTCTCTTCCTCTTGAGTCCATATATTAATACCAGTTCTAAGCTTCATTTCTATACATTGTAGGGTGATTGATAGATAACTCTTTATCCTATGCACGCTATTCTTTTATTTATTTAAGCCAGTTATTTGCTGGATAAACAAATGACATACTGTTTCTCCAGCAATTAAAATGATGAGATCTAGAGCATCATGGATGGACCCTTCTAATTTTGGACGAATCAATAGTTTATGCTCAAAAAATACTCATTTGGCTCTTGATGGCTACAGAGTAAGAGATCATTTGTGTGGACAGATACTAGCCAAACATCTTTTGTATGTTTGGTTAAAGAAAAAAGAAAATTATTGCTTTTTGTCCGTAAAATCTCTTGAATTTCAGAGCATCTGCTGTTTGCTTTCATTGGTTTTTAGCAATCCAAGATTAGGAGGAGATTTTTTCTAATTAATAAAATTTAGCGACGACAGAAAATCCGGTAAATTTAACGGGTTTTTCTTACATATGACACGTGTCATCATATCATATGTCACACCAGCGCATCTGTAACTCACATGCTTCTACAATTTCTTGCTACTACAAAATTGTGTTTTTTACTTACATAAAAGACAAGTTTAGGTGTTTATTTGATTACATTTAAAATTTAAGTGTTCAAATGATTTTTGTTAGAAAGTTCATAAAATTACATATAAATTTACCTTAAAAATTAAGGATCGAGTTGAATGGAATGATCTGCTCATCTCCCTTTTTTTTTTTTTAATGTATACATGGAAACTAAAGAAACCACGGAATGACTTAAAAATGATTTCATTTTGATTAATTTGATATAGCTCAGTAAAGTACAAAATTAGTTTCAGATATATCTGAATCCAGAGTCCTGCTCTAACAAAAACCAGAAATTGAAGACGTAAATCCACGTACAAGGGACACCTATAACCATTTTCTGACCTTGACCGGTTCCTATAAATTCTAATGAATTCATTTCTTTTTCTTTTTCTGCAGACAGATACTATATTGTTGCTCCAATTCTCCAAATTCCAAAATTTTCTTTACAGTCCAAGTACCAATGGAACGGGTTGACATGCACCCAGCACTCTCTGCCTTGATCAGCAATGATTGTTATCTCCGTTTGTAGGTCACATAACACCACCTTCCCTCAATCTCAGCAAATATCATCTCAATTAGCACTAAAATGCAACTCTGTGCCACCATAAGGTGACAAGTTCAATGTTACATCTATTATTATGTACACAACATTTAAATTTAAGTATGGGAAACATGGTTACAAGATTCTATAGTAACTACAGCTGAGGTACATGATAACCCAGGTAAAAGATAATATCATCCAATTGCAGGATTCCTTGCCAATACAATAAAAGAAATGCTCTAACCAGCAACTTCTTCACCGATGAAATGAATGCTCCCAAGAAAATATTCATAAAATTCACTTTAGCCGCTAATCCACCTTCGTTTCCGAGCTGGCCGCTCTGGTTTAATCTCTGAGTCAACAGGGTTATCAGTTTTGGCAGAAGGCAAGGCCTCATTCTCCAACTTCTTTATTACCAATGCATCCTTCTCACTAGGCATCGGAAGCTTGAATCGCTCACTTCGTTTCTTCAACTTCTCAACTGTGTCTAGATGCCTATCGTCTAAAGGTTTTGCATCATTATCCTTGCTCTGCATATCAGCAGCATCTTTTACTTCCACCAATGGAAGCTTTTCAATGGCCTGAAGTTTCTTGGGAAGTTCATCAGGATATTTGCTGGCATCTGAAGATCCACTATTGTTATTCCTATCTATCTCTTTAAACTTCAAGGAAGCTGATGACTTGCCGCCAATACTAAAATCTCTCTCCTTATGGCTGGTCCAACGTTCCAACTTTGAGCGTCCTCTCCTTGAATCGTGTTGTTCATCATCTGAGGACGCATCTTCCCTGTGTCTTTTGGAATTGCGAAGCATTGTGATCTCATTCTCTCCATTTACTTGCTCAGCAGCATCCTTTAACCCCTAGCCAAAGGTGGTAATAATCAATAATTGCAAACCCAAATTAATAGTTAATGAGTTCACAACCAAAATTGCAGTTGCTTAGGAACAAAGAACATACATCCAATCAATAGTTTGCAGGCCTCGGTGAAAACTATCATGTAGAAAAGAGATTCACTAAAAGAAAACCAACTCTAGTTTTTGGTTTACACTGTAGAGGTTATTTCTAAAACTGCCCATGCTTGTCTAAGCACAGGTATAAATATTTGCTTGAGTCCTCCATGAAGCTAAATCATCCATGCATACAACATCAATGAAATTCGTTTACCGTCACTTGTTGAACCAAAATAACCCATATTGACACACCTCTAAAAGCAATTTACTATCCTATCAATAAAAGTTTTCACCACAGCGACAAAAATCAAGCACAACAAAGGCAAAGAAAGAGAAGCAAGAGAGGGAGAACAGCATGAACCTGAAAGAAAGCAAACAGGATACATGGTTAAGATTAGCAATAGACAATTTGTCCAACAATGTCCACGTTGCACAACTCACTTCCCCCAGGAAGCCACAGTATTGATATTAATTTTATGTTCCACAATCGAGATGATCCACATCCACATATTCATACCCCGAAAAATAATAGGACAAATTGACTGTGCTCTAATTCAGATACTGGCATTCCCATGTTTACACATCATAGCTTATTATCCATGTTCTAAATCAAGTAACATCTATTATCAAATGATTCTCATGCCAAATGTAAAAAAAAATTGGTGAATGTCAACACAAAAAAAGGAAAAAAAAAATAGTAGTAGAAGAAGAAGACAAAAAAGAAAAGAAAATTATGTTGGTATTGGCTTCAATGATGTCTTCTAATTTGGGGTTTCTGCAAATTGAACACTTTTGGAAGAATGTCAGGATTTCTAGTAAATTAGGTGCTCATAATAGGGAATCAAAATTATTGGAGAATCAAGCTCTTTTAATGTCCTTTAAAACCCCATATTTCATTACATTAAGGCTTCAACCAAACTAAAACCAGCAAATGACACCCATTAACACTTTGAAACTTATGGACTACACAATTATCAAGCTACTTTGAGGGATTGCAAAAATCAAACAAAATATCAAGACTTTCTTTTTCCAATAAGATATATATCATCATCGGGACTAAAACATGACACTCATCTAGCATGGCTTCTAGATCATTAAAGGAAACCCATCTTCACAACTCATGCACATTGTAGGCTCCCTCAATGGTAGGGAACAGAACTGGTCATTCTGCAAACAAGATGCCCAGAAAAGATTTAGACACTGATCCCTCCCATTAAGGATCGATAGATAGTCCTTTCATTTGCTCCGGTAAGAATTTCTTGACATTGCCAACATTTGGTGACAGTTATAGACAGAGTCATTGACATTGTTCATACAGAGGAATATGCCCCACAGGTGCACAAACTCAGCCTTCCAAACTGAATAATGTGACTTGTTCAAATTCCGTAGGTCAACAATTTATTACTATGTTGTTGTTATCTATAAGACCTGAGGAGGACTCACTACAATGACCAGTAATTTAAAGTATTTAACCAATTTCAGTCTCAAAATTTACAACTATGTTATGCAACTTATCAATAAGTGGACTTATGAGATAGGATATACCCTTCATTAGCAATATATGCTATTATTAAACACAGAACGTACCATTTCATTAGAAGGACCAAAAGTACCACGATCTCCACCCTCAGATTCTTTATTCTTCCTTGGGTTATCTTTATGTTTTTTTTCTTGTGCTCTTGGGTTATCAGGAGTATCAACAGAACGGTCATTACGAGTGCTTGACCTATCTTGCCTGGATCTTCTCTCTTCATTATGAAGTTGATTTCCTCGTACATAAATATCATCCCGTCCCCTATGATGTGAATAACTTTCCTCCTCCACTCTATCCCTTCTCTTCTGCTGTTCACTGTTTCGAGCTGCATCTTTCATGTGGTACTCTTTATCCAAAACTCTGTATTCATCCTTCAACCTAGCATGTCCAATCCATGCTTTATCATCTGCAGCACGTCCAGTCCTAGCAGAACCTCGCCCTTCATATTTT
The DNA here is from genome assembly GCA_037975025.1 of Excoecaria agallocha. NCBI lineage: Eukaryota > Viridiplantae > Streptophyta > Magnoliopsida > Malpighiales > Euphorbiaceae > Excoecaria > Excoecaria agallocha. Next base: position 1,126,898 of record JBBPFJ010000022.1, on the reverse strand, counting down.
TCATGCGATTGTTTTAGCCTATGCAACCCCTCCCTGTCCCTTTGCCCATCACCCCTTTCCCTCTGGAGCAACACTTCATCTTTATGCCTAACAGCATGGTAATCATCAATGCTCTCCCTAATTCGCTGCTGCTCATCTCTCTTCCGAGGATCCAAAACGTCATCCCTTTCTCGCCTTCGACGACTTGCAGTCTCTCTGTGACCATGCAAGGTCTCCTCCTTGTCAGCATGATCCCTTCTCAAGTATTCCTCATTCTTCCTTCTCTTGCTATGGTAATCATCCACAATGTCATACCTATTCTTCAAACTGTCCTCTCTTTCCCTATGCCTTGAACTAAGATCCTTGTCATAATGGGCCCTATAGTTACCATTGTCCAACTGTTTTCTGGAATAAATAAGTTCCTCTTTGTCACTCCTTTCACTTTCCCTGATCTTACTTCTGTGCCTGGATGCCATTTCATCCCCCCTTTCTCTCTTCCTTGTGTCTTCTATTCTAACTTTTCTGTTATGTGGATCTTCCTCTCTCCATTGCCAAACTCCATCAGAATATTCTCGCTCCTTCCTCCTATCAACACCCTCATTTCTCATATGTGAATGCTGTGCCATGGCAGCGTCCAAATCTCTACGAGGATAAGAACCCTCCCTACTTTTTCTTACTATCCTCTCCATTTCTTGTCGAGTGTCATGTTCTTTTCTTCGGAAATTACGTTCATTTTCATCAAGATGCCTCTTAATGCTTCCTGTGTTTCTAGCACGCCCATCTTGAATAACTTCATCCTCGATGCCATCCTGCCATTTCTGATATTCCTTGCTGCTGCTTGATCTTGCTTTGCTATTCTCACTGCTCCTTGCAGCCTTGGAGTCTTCTCCATCATCTGGTTCTGCAGCCTGTTCAACAGAAGCAAATAATTTTTTTTTCTTTATGGAATGTGGTCCATTCCCATCCTTAACATCATCATTTGCTGTTCCTTCATTCTCAGTCATTTCATCCTTTCCCATACGAGAACTTACTTCAGCTAATACAGGTTCACCAGGCACAGCAACATACTTTTGCTCAACACTCAACTCCCTCGCATCCCTAATAGCAGAGGGAGATGATATCTTTGAACTATGTTTACCATCCATGCTTTCAACTGATTCTTCCTCAACATTATCACAGAATCTTTTATCCAGTGCACTCTGACTAGGTGTAGAATGCAGGGATCTGTCATGTGTCTGTCCCTGTCTCTGCCTGTGAAGACAAGGAGGGTTGTTATTTTATCAGTTCATATAGATAACTATCACATCAAAAATCATTCAACATTCAACTAATGTGAATGACAATGACATTAGAAATACATGATTCATACAAAAATTGAAACCGCAAATTCACACAATAATATATATCTCAAAAGGATATATTGACTAGGTTAAAACAAGGAAAACATCTTTTATATGTTATATGTTCCAAAGTTAAAGCACAAAAAGAGACCTTTTAAGTTCAAAAACATATTTGACTCAATGACGACCAGCATCAGTCAACTCTCTCCCTATAAGCATCCTGACTTGCACATCACTTTTTTGAGCTAATCATTGATTTTTACAGCCCCTACATGCTCGCATGTGTACCAAATTAGCATGCCAAAATGAATGCACTGGAAAGATATTGTATCCACAGGTCTCTTGTACCAGGAACCAGGTTGTATCTCTGAACACCATCTAGAAATACTTCAGAAACAAAAATTCTTCGCCAACAATCAAAGAATCCAAAATATGTTACTCTTAGGAATAGATTCTTCTAAACCTGATATGCCCATGTTTACTCATAACTATGCAAGAATCCAAAATTCATTTCCTTTTAATTAGTTCATTCCATCACGTCATGACACCAACACAAGCCCCACATCCCAACCACGGGTTAATCCAGTCCTCTCCTATTTAGCCACTTGATCAAATGATTAATGATCCCAGAATCTTGCAGCCATAGCTCTTTCAATCAAACATTTTGCTACCAGAATTGATCTGATTATTCTCCAACCAAATCATAACCCTAGACAACTTACACTAACTACACCAATTTAAACCCCGAACAAATTTAAATTAAAGAACCTGGCTCATCATAAGGAATAAAAGAACAGGTAACATAATATATCACTATACCCAAATAAGGTTATCTAATACCTTTCCTCATCATCTGGGACACAGTTCTCATCATCCATAATGGCTTGGCCCCTGGAGACAGGACGATACTGTGATGGTGCTTCAGGATGGAAACGCAAACTCCCATCTCTCTCAGGTATGTCATCATGAACAGAATCAATATAGGGTGCCCTTCTTCCACCCTTTCGACCATCATACACTTGTGGAAAATCATCATAATATTCATTCTCTATTGGTGCTGCGTCATCTTCAGCCACATGGCTTCCTCTGAAATCATCTCTTGGAGGGTTATCATTCGCTCCATCAGGACCATCATTTCCTGTGGAAGAATCATCATCTAAAGAGTCCTGCAAGACAATCTGTTTACCCAAGTACTTTCAGTCAACTTACATTGAATCAAAAGTAGAAGTAGAAGCAGAACAAACGCAATTAAAGGCAGGACCAACTGCTACCTCAATAATTGCATCAGAATCGCGAACTCGAGGTGGTCGAGTATCTATTGACGGTAGGCGCTCACCATAACCTCCTTCAACTTGTATTGCTCGTCCAGTTGGCTGGTAGAAATTTAATAAAACATTTGATTCTTCAAGGTGCTATTACAAACATATATGGCAGATGTATAGCATCTGAACTACTAAAAGAGCATAAGAACATCAGCATGCCATGCTTAGACAATATAGGATAAGAGGAAATGGATCGTAAGTGTTACTGTGAGTAAGATGATCCTCACTCCTCACCAAGCAAGGAGAACAAGAGACTTTTGACCGACTAGGAGTAAAAGAACATTCAGTTATTCACAAAAACAAAATTAATTCTCTTGTTATATACTAATAACTGACAACTTCAAAACAAAGCATGTAAAGGTAAATCTTGAAGCTGAAGCATACCAGTGGCGGCCGGACACGAGCAGGCCCTTTCGTTAAATCACTTTGTCCAACATCTGACTTTCCAAGATTTGAATTTTCAGCCACAACATCATGAAGACCAGCTGCTGCTGCTAATTCTGGTGGTAAATCTGGATCATATTCCTAAAATAAAAGCAATATTGAATAAAAACTTTTCCTGATAATGGAAGTATAAGGACAAAAACAGAGGGGGCAGATCAAAGCCACATGTTTATTTACTTAATCCACTTCAACATGTCTGTGTTCAAGCGCATTTGCATGATGCATAAGCATCTTCTTACCTGGTCTGCCCGCCCACTCTCATAAACACGAATTTTGCTTTGCATTGTAGTCTCAAGTCTGTGTTGTTCCTGAAAAGAAGATAAAAGAAACATTAAGTTTTGCTCACTTGATAGAAAACAGCATTAGAGGTAAGTAGTTACCAGCTGTTTGCAGTAATCTTTCCAGCTCTCCTCATTCAAACCAAAGTTAAAGAAGTCTGACAGATCCACGCCAGGATATTTCCAAGGCTTTTCATCAAAACTGTCAATGCCAACATCAAATATGGTCCTGAAAATAACATATAAACTTGATCAGCATTTGCAATTGAACACATACAACTTCGCTTCAATGCAGACATCACAATAATAATAATAAAGGTTCACTATAGCTCCAAATATAAGACGCAAAACATCCGACAACAAGAAATAGCCTCTTCTTTCAGCTACTGCCATGCCAATACAACCAGGCTAAATATTGGAATGATACTAAGACTTTGAAACTAGCAAGACATAGGGCATGATAAACTATCAATCCAGATCAATCAAGTGATTTCACTAGATCAATATACAGAATAAGACTGTTGTAGGTATCTCCTTACAATAATGGAACCATCAGGCCTATAATCCAGATGAAGGTATTAATATCAACATTAATCAATATGCCAGTCCCAAAATCATGGAAACACAAATTTATCAAACAACCTTTTTTTTACCACCTAATTAATTATAATCTAACTATGCTATAATACTCTCCAAACATTAGAACTTGTTCATATGAAATATGTCAACAAAATGAGGTTGCTAATTGAAAATTCAAGACAAATATATTATTTATGCAAAGAAACAAACATGTATATGGGAAAACAATCATATTCAGCTTTACTTTTACCATCAAATTCAGAATTGGATCTGAAATTTGAACAGATTTATTTAAGGTAGTTATTTATTGATATGAAAGTTTAGTCAATACTTTATAATTTTGAGAACTTTAGGTGGAGTGAATAAAAGAAATCAAAGTCATATTCCTGTGAACATCCACACAAAGAAGTAAGCAGCAGCAGATAACCTCAAAAAACTACATCAACTTAATAGAATGCACACAATAACTTCCAACTTTGAGATATCACTAGATAAATGAAGTGACAAACCAATTTGGGGTTTTTCCCCTGTCTACATCTGTGTGAAAGGGGTCTCAACCATCCAGGTTTTGCAATTTAGTCTTCATACAGCACCATACTTTATTTCAAATGGCATTCAGGGCTCAGTAAGTGTATACAATGTCCCTAAGACTCAAGGCACCCACATATCTACCTTAGTACATTCTTTATTGGTATGAAGAAGATTAATCATAACCTAAGTACAATCAAATAGCATGAATCTTGAAGATGACGAAAACATCAATCAATCAAATCGGTACAACATATTACAACAGAATAATGCCAATAAATTCTAATATGTGCAGTAAGGCAAATATTACTTGTGGGAAGGAAGCGTGAATTCCAGGCCACCACCAAAACCCCGGCCTGCCATATTACTACCCCAAGCAGGGATTCCAAAACCAGGATGGTAGCCCTTCTGCATTGGAGGAGTATTTTTCATCCCCGCAGGTCTCCAGTCACCCCTGCCACGACCAGCTATAGGAGTCATGTTAATAGGAGGACGAACTTGACCTGGAACCCCTCCAGGACCAACAGCGGTAACTCCAGGCATCGGCGCAGCGCCAGGTCTCACATACTGCATAAAAATAGAAAATTAAACAACCAGTGAAGAGAAAAATGCAGGAATAGGTGGCAAGGCTACCAAGTGAAAGAAAGCTTAGCTGTTGACACATTGCAAGAAAGTTTATGTTTTCACTTTTCATGTGCAAAGCTTAGTAGCAGTCATATAAAAGTCCCCCAAACTACTATCTAGCAGTCCAAATTAAAATTGAAAATAAAAATAAAAATTCCAAAATCACATATCATTCAACTATAGCAAAAACAACACTGCTGAACCTAAATAAAGCATTTATAGAAAACAAGACTGGCTATACATCAAGTAACACACATTTAACTTTTTCTATAGCTGGTCATAGTCATACTTCTCATTAAATAGACAAATGCAAGGAAATGTGGGGAGCAATGCAAACTTAATCAGTTGTACAGATAGAGGCTGGTCATTAGCAAGAAGATTATCAAGGAAGTTATAAGTCTCAACAACATTATGCCTTCAATTGTAGGTTTGCGCATTGAGAAAAAAGATCAGCATGATAATAAGACTGATGGTGCAGAAACCCCGTCATGGTTTAGGAATCAAAAGAAGAGATAAAAAAAGGGGTACACAAATAGCATTTAGACATTTTAAAGCAGAGAAAATTACACCGAGCTGGCCAGTGACTGAAGAGTATAACAAATTCTAAATCAATTATTAGATGGGATTTCACCAAGCCAATAGGTACAAACAATGAGGATCAAGCATGTATAAGAATTGATGTGCTGTAAGCTTTTGGTTATATTGTAATGCAACAAATGAAAAGACAAAAACAGATTTAGCAGAGTTGGACTTGTGCATGTGAAGCCCATGCACACGAAAAAGTTAACATCAGTTCCTTGGGCAATTCAAAGCGCATCATACATTTTGCATTGATTTTAAAGAACACAGAAAGTTTAAGCGTTTTGTTTGTAAAATAAAGCACTTGTAACTGTTCCAGACCATGACAAGAGTGAAAATTAAAAATCGGCTTCAATCATTACTTCCCAGTCTCAATGGTCTGCACTATTGGTAATAGAAGGATCACAAATGTGCAATGGATGCAAAAAGGCCACACACAAAATTGAACAGTCCGATGCACTTAATAGATGCATTTAAAGCATCAAGACTTCTGCCCAGGTAAACCAATTTTCTTTCTTGTCCTCCCCAGCTTCCATCTTTCTTTGAACTTCTTGAAGATTTTTATCACCCCCAGACCCAAATGATGATCACAAGGCATGGTTTTGAAAAACAGTTCACTATATATTCAACACCCAAGAATGCTAATTAGGATGCTATCATTGGTTTGATCTACTAAACAATTACAGATGCAGAATAGCCAAGGTATAAGTACTAAAGATTTGAACAGCCTTTTCAACTTCTCATATTGTTATTTCACAACTCGAAATGATCCCAAGTGATTGATTTAAAAAAGCCTCAGATGTGTTCTTTTAAGAGAAGATCACCCTGACAACAAAATTTAGATCGACGAGTTTGAGAGTATGAATCATGCCAAAAGAGAGAACAAATAATTTCGTAGTGTAAGCCAACCAAGTACTTAAAAGGTTTGCAATATCTGAAAAATAACTCTTGAAGCCAAATGAAGTTTATTTCCATTTAGAAGCATCCACACTTGTCACAATTCAGGAGCATCATGATTCATTATTTTTTAATTATCTTTTTCGAGTAAACATACATGGAAAAAACAATCGTAATCTTTATGTACAACAATTACAACTCTACACTCTTATCTATCGAGGGGAACACAAAATCCCACTTAAAGAATAAAATTCACTAGATTTCTTTTCTTTCCTTTTCTTGTCTTCTTTGTTTAAATAAACATATAACAACAACAACAACACTGACCTTAAACTGAGAATGAAACGGATGATGATACCCGTGATTGCTATACCCAACCTTCGGCCCTGCAACTGCACTCCCTTTCCCAGCTGCATCGGCACCCTCCTTCCTCTCCCCTTCCGCCCCAGATGCTGTGGGTGCATCCTCTCCCACGCCCCAGTCTTGCTCCTCAATCGGCTGGCTCGGGTCCCCATCAGCCACAATCACGAGTGGATCGCCATCCTCATCATCATAGTCCTCCTCACCATCAACCATGATTCCTCTTTCCATTCCCATGGGCCCATGATTGGTATCATTCAACACAATTTGCAAATCATCTTCACTATCACTTTCTTCCCAATCTTCATCTCCCTCCCCACCAACTCGGCCGCCGGTGAGGTCAACTTCATTCTTGTTTGAATCGACAGCGAAACCTGGGATCATCGAACCTGAATCTTCCATAATTCCAGTATTACCCTCCTCAATATCAAAATTCATATCTTTTTCTTCTTTGTTAGATTGAGAATCAGCTAAATCACCAATATTCGGCGCAGTACTCTGTAATTTCGCATCGGAAGAATCCAAAACCCTAGCTACAGCAAGAGCTGAATTCTTAACAGTGGGAATGGAATTTTGGACAGAACTGAGCAAGGATTGATCGACGGATGAAGCGTGGAGGATCTCGTGATCATCGTTACGAAGATTGAGACCGATCGGACGGTGAAGAGAAGGAGGGGCAGTAGAAGGCTGTGGGGGCGGCGGAGCAGAAGATGAAGACGATGAGAAAGGACGAAGCACGTCCGTGTAGAGATCTCCAAACTCGTCGTCGTCCTCCATTAAAGAAAAGCTGAAAGCTTTAGAGAGGTAGCTCAGAAGGGTTTTGAGGTCAGGGCGCGAGGGGCGGGGAAAAGAAGAAAATAGAGCGTGAGATTTTAAAGAGCGTTAATCCCATACCTGGTTCATGCTCTGAGATACATGCCGTTGGATTGATCTTGTATTAATCTCAGCCGCTGAATGCAACATTCTCAATGTCACATAATGGACTTTATACTGTAAGTTTTAAGGGCTTTTTACAAAAATATACAGAAAAAAATAAAAATAACAAAAAATATAATCCTATTATAATTTTTCATTAATACAATTTTTTAAATTTTTAATATCAATCATACAACTTAACTTTTCAAAAATACAACTTTTTACTTTAATTTTCTAACTTTCTTACCAACCAACAGTGGAGCTTTTTTTTTTGAAGTCTCGGTATTTCAAAACAACTACTGTTCATCTTTCTCTCTCATCAGGTGAACAGTAGTGTGAACGCAGATCGCCATTCGAAGAAGGACCAGAAAGAAGCATCTCTGTGAAGTCTGCTGAATCTTTAACAGCTGCTGTGGGTTGGTTTTGATCATAGCAACTCTGTTAATTTTCCGATCAAGACTCAGCTGATGCAGTTTAATGGTTGTAGAAGAAGTTGTTGTTTGCTCATGCCCAGGAGACTTTATCTGCCTGCAACGTCCCTTTATTCTCTGATCTGGCTACTTTAAGTTCTCTGGATTGTTATGATATTTATCCTCGCTGGTTTTACGGTCTGGTCATCTTCTCGCCCTGGTGATTGAGGAGCTGCGTTGGTTTTTGTTTACTGTTCTAGATATTCTGTTAATTAAATTTACTGATTACTTACCAATAGTCTTTAGTTTAGTAGCACATGCTGTGAAATCTAGAGTTTAAAAATAAGCTTTAGTTTAGTAGCACAGGCTGTGAAATTTCTGAGTTTAAAATCTAGGCTTTTGTTAAGCATACACGCTGTGAAATCTCAAATTTAAAATCTGTTAGAATCTTGTTTTTTGTTTAATGAGTTGTTGAATGTTGACCGGTGAGGATGGTATTGTGATGGGGTATTTGAAAGAAACTTTATGACAGGTACGGCTATAACAACCTTGAATATTCATCAATATCTGATCAATTAAATGTCCCATTGGCTATATCCTCCATCGCTCATTTATACGTTTTTTTTCTCGAAAAGGAGACATGAGAATTATGAAAATGAAAATACACCTTGATTTTAATTGAAAATACCATCATGTATGTGTGTGTGTATATATATATATATAATGAAAATTAATGGCATTCATTGAAAGTCATGGGGGAGTGGTACATATAACATGCATTGAATCTATGGAGGCTCTCGATCTTCAAGTCATTGGATCTAGTACGCATCGTACATATCGTGTGTACATCTAGTACACACAGTGTGTACATCTAGTACACAGTGTGTACTACTTGTACACATAGTGTGTACATCTAGTACACATAGTATGTACATGTTGTATACAATGTCTACATTTAGTACGCATCGTACACACTGTGTGTACATCTAGTACACAGTGTGTACTAGTTGTACACGTTGTGTGTACATCTAGTACACATAGTGTGTACATGTTGTACACAGTATGTACATCTAGTACACATAGTGTGTACAGCATGTACACACAATGCCTACATCTAATACGCACCGTACACACAATGTGTACATGCTATGTATAGTGTATACAACATGTACACACAATGTGTACATCTAGTACACAGTGTGTACTAGTTGTACACACAGTGTGTACATCTAGTACACATAATGTGTACATGTTGTACTCCATTATTATCATACAAATCTTTGTTATATTTAATTTTAGTCTCGTACTGTTTTCTAATTGATGTAATACTAAATGAGTAAATTATAAAAGGTAAATATTTCATTGAGATTTATTCTTTTTTTTAATTAATTATAAAAGGTAAACATAAAAGTAATTAATTTGTTATTAGTTTTTTAACGCAGATAAACAAAAAGTTATATGGTATTATATGTGAGAATTATATACAGCTTTTAATATTTAATTTCAACAGATAAATAAGTATTTATCTTTCAATCCGATTAAGTTCAAATGATTGAGCTATTTAACGTATTAACTTCATATTCGGAGGAGTCGTATCGAAAATATATTAGGTATTTTGTATATTCTGTTAACTAAAGAGTTTGATATACGAAATCGTTGTCACGCATAAGAAAGATTAACAGTTATTCAGGGATTAACTTAATGACAAAATTTCATCCAAAACCATCCATTATAATTTTAAAAAGCCTACGAAGTTGTGATTTGTTGGAATAAAATAATAAATTAACATTTTAAATCATATGTTTTTTAATTAGTTTAATTAATTTTCATGATGTAAAACATATTCCATTGTGTAAAAATAACTATTATTTTATTTCAGCAAATTAATCATGTCTTAAGCTTTGCATCCTTTCAACAAAAATCATGTGCTAGGGATTCAATATCAACAAAAATTAAACTAAAAGTTCAATGATCTAATAGCCACAAATGTGAAAGTTCATATATCCAAAAATGTACTTTGCGTCTATGTTTTTTTCCAAAATGCAATGATTTATATATTTCTTCGTCTTCCATGGATTCAGCCATCTATATTATTATTTTTATAATTAAGGGGAGAACGAAACTTGAACTTAAATACCTATAGGAAAGTAAAATTCTACAATTCAAAATGGTATAAGAATACTCATGTCTTCCTTTTCTATTACTCAAAGAACGATTAACTCTAGCAAAGGAAGTTTTTAATATCCTTTAAAAATTATTCAAGCTTAATCGCAAACCATCTAAGACGCTAGCACAAGCAAAATAGTGAATCATCAAATTTTATATTCCAATCCCAGTTCTTCTAACAGAACAGCCTACTAGCTATTATTAGATTATTCGAGTTATTGTGCAGAAATCTTAGATTATCAATATATTTGACAGGGTAAAAAAAATTTCCTTCACCTGCAACTGAGAAAAAAACCAGAAAATTATCTGATACCATGGACTACAAGAAGAAATATGCACTTCTATGTTTAAATACTATAAACTCCTAGAGAAAGCGAAAACTCACCTTACAGTTGAATCCTCTTTAGTTATTTAGAAGAAATTAAACAATGTCTACATCTAGTCCTCATTCGTTTCACAATTGTTCTTTGCACTGAGTCACTACCCAAAGAAAAGGGCTGTAATGGTTTTCTATGCACCATCAATTTCGAATTCTTTTGAAGATTTTCCTTATCCTCAAGTTGGTTTTGATTTGCATTTGTGTCTACCCTATTTGGAGCTTCTGTAGTTGATTCAACGGGTACAAGCTTCCCATCCACCTGGTTTGTGAAAACAAAGCTGACCTGCATCGTTATATAAATGTCAGTGAACTTATGCATCCAGCACAAAATAGTTATAGAGTTTCAAATATTGCACCTCATCACCAGCTGAAGCTTGAAGTATAACATTTGGGACTGATGTTGATTGAAAATGATGTCCCCAGCTGCCTAAATCCTCTTCTAGAGGAGTTCCTACCTGAAAATGGAGAATGAAACAGAAGACGAAATAATAATTGGACACTTGAAAAGATAATGTCTATCTTTTGATGAACTTGTGACTGATTTTTGATGAACAGGTGACTGACCTGCTTTTCTGAGCTCTTTAACGTGTCTAAGATTCCATCAAGTTTTGCAAATCCACCTATATCAGACACATCATCTGAATTACATCTTCTGCTTGTTGATCCATCTCCCTCTATCACGCTCTCAGGACCATCATCATGCAATAGGCAGCGATCACAGTTCATCTTGTCATGTATTTCATACCTAGATACATAATTTGAAAAAAAAATTGTAATTTGACATATAAAGAACATAAAATCCCCAGTTTAGAAGCAAGATGACATAGGAATCCATTTTGCATTACTGTAGCAGTAACTGTAAGGAATTATGACCGGTACTTCTGATACAACTAGATTTAATAGGAAAAGGCAATGTTCATGTAAACATAAGTGGATGAAACCAAAGTATATTACCTGACATTGCCATAAAATGTGAACAGATCACGTAAATCTTTGTCCGAAAGAAAGCTTTCTTGCAATTATCATGCACATAAACACAAGGCATGTGGGTGAAAATTCCAAACAAATAATGTAAATAAAAAGCAACGATGAGAACCTGTGCCACAATGCTATCATTTTGCTCATGCTGAATAACTTTTTGAAGCCCTTCTTTTGACATTTGGCGCTGGTAAACCTGCAAAAAATAATAATAATAATTAAAGAATAAAAAATGAAACTTGTGATGTAAAATTGATAAAGCTACAATTTTAACCTAAAACAGAGAAAAAAAATCTGAAAGGGAAGCACCAACTTACAAGAGAAAATCTGCAATTTAAAAGCTTTAGTGGAATCTCCTCAATGGAAAATGAGAAGACAGCCAGCGAGAGTGGGGAGCGAGTTCCGAGGGCCAAAGAGAGAAGCGAGTTAGGTTTAATTGCGATGGGAAGTGAAGCAGGATGGTGATCCAACGTGAAGGGCATGACTTGCACACTCTGTACCACGTGTCCACATACTTTGCTCATTATCTAGCCATTGTATATCTAGAAGCGGAAAAGTTATTTAGAGAAAAAAAAAGTTGTATTTATGAAAACAAAAATTTAAAAAGTGAGATTTATGAAAAAAGGAAAATAGGGTTGTATTTTTTGAAAAAAGGGAAAAAAAGTTGGCAACTGGGGTAATTTCCTCAAGTTTTAATTCGATTATTTGGATCCATTTATGTCATGAGAATAATTGTTATCAATTTGAAAAGGCCCAAGAAATTAAATGGCCCATATTTAATTTTTATATTCTTGCTTGTTTTATTTGATTTGCACAAAAATGTCCTAATTTTTCAGCTCTCTTTTTAACATTACCCCCCTTCATACATCTCTCAAGAGTATTTTTTTTTTATACAAATTTTCATCGTTTAAAAATACTTATTTTGAAAATCCAATTATTTTCGATTTCCATCAAAATATTTTCATATAATTTATCATAGGCCTCAAGCGGTTATCAACTTTTTTTTTCATATTTTTCTTTCCATTTATTCTCATTCATCTTTTTCTAAGATTCAAAAATGTGATCTCTTTTTTTCAAGATTTATTATTTCTATTATCCAAATTCAAAAATTAAAAGTAATTAATTCAGTTTTTTCTAAAAAAATTAGTGTGTTTATTTACAGAAAATTACTATAATATTTCAAACAATTTCTCCATGAAAAATAAAAAATAGAAATTATGTTTATATTGAATTATTTTTCAAAATATAAAATAGAAAAGGTGTATTCTACTTTTTTAATTTTAAAGAGGGGTTGAAAAACATATTTAAAATGTTTTCTACAGAAAACACGCTAATTTTTCAGAACGATGTCAAAATTCTCTTTTTGAATCCTAGCAGCACCATATTATTTTCTTTTTTATTTTCATTGTTTTTTTAGTCTCTTCTTCTTCTTTTTACGAGGATTCAAATTGAGTGTCACCATGAGAGCTCAATCTAGCTTCAATTATGGAGTATTTGAGTCAAAATTAGAGAAAATTGAAGAGTATGAGGAACACTCAGGAGAGAGAAAGAAGAATTTTTGCATAATAAATCTTCTTTTGAGTTACGGTTTATCAAGTCTTTTTCTTTTGAAATTCAATCAAGTAAGCCAACCACGAATTGACGAATTTCATTAAAAATTTTGTGGAGAAGAAGCAAGAAAAAAGATTATAGGATAAGGAAAATCAAGTAAGTAATGTTAAATTTAGTCTCTCTACCATCCTTCTCTTTCTTCTTATCACTGCACTTCACGATGTAGCTACACACCGTCGGCTGCCACACTCACAATAGACAAATTGTAGGCAAAAAATAAATTATAAATGTTTTTCTCTAAATTCTTCCAATCTTTATTTTCCTATAAAATCGCTTGCTTATACTAGGTGAACATTGCTTAACCTGGATGAGTGTGTGGAGGTAGAGAGAAATTGCAGGAATAAGGAAGTCAATTTGAGCTCAAATAATCTCATATCTCATATTTGATCTCCAACCGATTCTTTTATTTTATTTTCAACCAATTCTTCTATTTAATCTCCAACCAAATTGAGCTCAAATAAGCTCATATCTCTAAAATTTCAAAATTATTGCTTTCTATGTTGTTCTACTAGATTCTCCAACTTGTTCTTAAATCAAATCCCAAAATAAAATTAAAAAAAAATAACAAATATGCCAGCTGTTCCAAGAATCTTAATTGTGATATATTTAAGCCAAATTTGTTTGCTAATGAGGCTAGTTACAAAAACCTATAGGTTTGTTTTTAATTTTTTCTTTTCAAGTCATTGTTTTATCTCTTCTTATTTATGAAATTTGTGAATTTACATAGGTTGATCACCATTATTGATTCTTGCTTTATGGATTTCTTAGGGACATTTTTAGCTAAATTTAGTAGAGGTAAGCTTGTGGTAATGCGTTCAATTCTTTTTTATTTTTCCTCTTTATATGATATTATTCTTTTATCCATTATTGCTTCCTTGAAATTCTTATGGTTACTAGTTTGATTACATATATTTGCTTCATATATGATATTTTCTCTTTATATATCTTTTGATTTTTGAATGTTGTGTGTCAGTTTGTGCTCATCTTCATGATGAATTTTCACATTCTAACTCTAACAATGTATGATTTTGTTTTTACTCTTTGAATCCTAGTGAAAATTTCGAATGTTTTTTTTTTGTTTTTTATGCATAAGATTTCAACTTCTTGTTTGTTCTCTTTTTGTATTATTTTTTTTTTCTAAGGCAAGTTTTCACTCTATTTTGTACCTTGAGAACAACATACCACTAATTCCCATCTCCATTTTGTATTTTGAATGCTCATCCTTATATTGTATTTTCTAGAAAATCTATTAAATTCTCCTTTTTTGTGCTTTCCATAACTGTCCAACTTATTTGCTGGACTTTTTTATGTGAAAAATTATGTCATATAAAAGTTGAACTTTGGTTGTGACTTGTTCTAGTAGCTAGGGTTGTTCATGGGTTGGGTTAGGTCAAAAAATAAAATAAACCCAACCCAAACCAATATATATAAAAATTGGCGATTTGGGGCAAGTTCGAGCAGTTTTTTATTGTAATTTATAATGGTTTGGGATGGTTTCAAAATGGTTTAAAACGGTTTAAATACAGTTTGAAGTTTATTTACTATTGTGATCATTAGACTTTTTTTTTCTCAAAATCTAACTTATAAAATAAAATAATAAACAAGATAATAATTATATTAAATTATAAATTGCACTAAATTTAAAACTCTATACACAAAATTTAAAACTAATAAATACTAAAATTTATCTAAAACCAATCTCAGCAGGTCGTAGCCATCTATGTTATGCTTCTAAAAATAATTGTTGAATATCTGCCCATAAGAACAACTGATGATCAAGTTAAAACCTAAACCACATCTGTGAGAGATCAATCATTGAACTTCACAGAATATTTGCATGTACATGTCCATACATTAAATAGGCAAAAAGGAAATTAAGAACCAACCAAGCAATATCATGCTACTGAAATAAACATAAAACAATCAAGGCACACCAATGTCTAAAATAAGCCCATTTCTCCTTGTAACCATGAATGTTTAAATATCAATTGTATAAACAAGGGACACATATCTTGTTATCAATTATTTTTATCTTTAGGTCTATTTCAAGATTTCTGTTAATTCAAAGACATTACCATGGTAATAAAGATTGGCATACGAAAAGATGCCCATAATTAACTAGTGATCATCCAACAGCACCTACTAATATGGTGATAAGTTAATAAGGTAAAAGTTAGGAACTTGATGATGATATTAAAGGGCAAGTACTCAACTTTCACTCACATGAAGTCACCAACGGAACTATCCAAATCTAGAGTAAAGAAATAAGTAGTTTGGCATTGGTTTAAAAATAGGTCATTATAATGTTGTTCATTATATTATTAACTTAAAATTATTCATAAACACTCTTGCCATATGTGTGTATAATTATATATCTCCCAAGTCAAATTAATTTTTGATTTAGATATACTTGTTGCAGCTAAAAAAATGAAAATTGATAGGCATAGTGACTATGGAATGAAGGAAAGGAACTGGATTTTGCAGATCCAATATTGATAGAATTTGATTTAATATTTATCCAATATCTAAAAAAAAGGGAAATCAGACAGCCAGGTGGAGAGAGTTATAGGAAAGAGTAAATGGAAGATCATAGTCAGGGCCAAAGGTTAAAGACATCAAACAAGCAACGACACATCTCCAACAAAAATACCCATTTCCCTATTTTTCTTCTTTATCCATTCCTAACAAACACATGCTCTCTGCTAAATGTTTTAGCCAAATTCATTCAGATGCTTTCATAATCTCAATATATTTTGAATATATCTAAAACAAACTATTTACAGAGTAAATTACATATCAAAGTTATAATTATTTGAAAAGAAAAATCAACTTAAGCTTTAATTACTGATTAATAATGATCATAAAACAGAGGCAACCCACAACAAATTGTAGCTATTACGACTTAAAAATAAAATTTAAGGAAAAAAATGTATATACCTGAAATTAAAGCATAAGAGAGAGAGTTGCTGAGGGTTTAAGATGAAAAAAAAAGAGTTGGAAATAGGATCACAAAGACATTAATTAAACATCTTTATTAACATCTCACAACCACAGACCTGAAAAAACAAATCAAAAAAGATTTGGGTCAAATTCAATAGTCCTAAAATATCAAAACAGAGCAGTAACCATTTTTATAAATTAGATTAAAAAAATAAAAATAAATAGAGAGAGAAATAAACAAATTCTAATTAGTTGGATCAATTCTAGACAAATAAAGCTATAGTTCTATGAGTGTTTTGTCACTTTATCTAACCATTACTTATATTTTGTGAGCCAATGTGTGGCTACTGAAAGTACAATATCAAATGTTGAGTAATGATAGAGCTAAAAAAAACAATTTCTATATTTATGCAAATCTTCGCACCTGAACTCCAGAGGAATCAAAATCAAGAATGCAGATCTTCGCACCGACTTCACCAAGAACCCGAAGCTTCACTCGATCATTCAAGGAGGCATCTTTGATCAAATTGGTAGCCGAGGGAAGAGAGATCCTAGGGCACAAGAGTAAGAGAATGAGAGAACAGTGAGAATGATCAGTTTCACATAGATGATTTGAGGTTAGAGAGAGCCTAGGGCACGAGAGAGAGATGGTGAGAATGATCGATTTCGCAGAGATGAGCTGAGGGGCACAAGACAGATGGAGAGGATAAAGAAGAGGAAGAAAATGGTCGATTTCATCAAATAACCCGAAGTATTATCCCTAACCCGACTTTTGTTCATCGAAAAAGTGATAAATATAACCAACCCAACTTCAAAACCATCTAAACCGTATTTTATCGGTTTGATTGGTTTGGTCTGGTTGGGTTGGTCGATTCAACCCAAAACTTGAACACTCCTACTAGTAGGTACGGTTAATTGTATTCAAGAGTCATTGATAATAATCTTAAGAGTATACATTGATTACCTTTTAAATGAATATTATTTATTTATGGTAGCACGAGAATTACACTGGTTATCTAAATACTTTAAATTGATTTTTTATTTGTTAAGTGAACCTTAAAGTTTTGTGAGACTTGTATTCCCTAAGGATATTAATAAGTCATACGTTTTTGAAATTTTTTATAGCTTGCATTAATTCATCATCTATATTGTTAGATATGCATGGTTTAATGAATAAATAATTTTGAACCACATTCAAAAATCATATCCGGCTTTCTTGTTGGCAAATTGACTTTGAAACCTTTAGGATTTTTTTCTTTTAAATTGAAATTAATTTGGAACATTATTTACATATGTTATTATGTAATTCTTTAGGAATATTTGATCTGATAGTTCCCTACTTTCTTATATTATTATGTCAGTGTATATTTATCAAATCTTGTTGAATTAGGTAAAGGCGAAGGTATTTTGCTACTATTTTGTGAATTATAACTAGATACTTTTAATTTATGTTCCTTGATGTTGTTTTGTATCTAGATATGTGATAGTGGTTATGACTTAGGTGAAACATTTAGACCTTTATGTAATGTCATATTTCATTATATAAAATTTGGTTTTTCTTTATAGTAATATATTATTAGCATGTTACATTATAGTAATGTTTGTGAATAACTATTTAATGTTATTTTAACTATCCCTAGTCATCTATCATAAAAGGAATAGTGATAAATTAAGACCAGTATGAATTTGATTGATAATCATGAGATGATTATATACGGTGATATAAATCAAACTTATAGGTACTTATTAAATAACAAGGTACTAGATAAACCCGCCATGAAATTGCTACATGAGTTAGTGTCATAAGTGATTTCATTATAGTTATATTATCAAATCCTTAAACTTGAGATTATCACAGTTTCCTACATGAGGAATATCATATTTTAACATAATCAAATATTATCTTTAATCGGATAATCATAAAGGTTATGATTGGATATTATGAGAATCATGCAGAGGATAGTGAATAATCAAGATGGAATTCATCCCTTTTTTATGAGAAAGATATCTATTGGGCCCCTCGATAAGTAGGACTGAGAAATGCATGGCCGTGTTCAAATGAATTGATGGAGTGATCAATATCAATTGATATTATTAGTCTACTTAGTGATTGAGAAATAATATGCTTGAACAATATAAGTTTGACATAGATCATGACTTATGTTCAAACAACATATCATGTGATAAAAAGATTATAACATGTTTTATTGATTTATGTTAAAATTGAATTATTGATATTCATATTATTTGGGTAACTATATTGTCTTGCTAGAAGCCGCTTATGACTTGTGGGCCTATGATGGGATTGGGCCCACTACCAACATAATATGAACCTATTGGATCGCACATCAAGAATGTGATGAATGGATTAGAATGTATTTGTAAGGACCCAATCATGACCCTAATCGGATTATTGTTAACTAATGAGGATCATCGTTAATTAAGGCAAAATTGGATTATTTTGTAATTATCAAGGTTAAGTCCCAAGAGGGGTATTTTGGTAATTTTAGCATGTAAGTATATGAGTTAAGTTAAATTATAATTAAAGACAAGGATATAATTGAAGTGAATTAGAAAGTCTTGGGGTTAAGTTGAAAGAAATTGAAATAATGGGGGTTTAATTGGGTATAAGGGTATAGTGGGAATTTCTCTTGGTGAGATATTTACCCCCACTATAAATTAGGGTTTTAAGGGAGATAAAGATCGGCATTTGAAGGAACTCTCTCTCTCTCTCTCTAAAATCGCGATTTGGAGATGGATGCTAGGGTTTGGGAGTTAACATGAAGGTAATGTTTTCCCTTTAAGATGCCTTCTTTCTTTTCTTTTAATTTGTGGTTTCTTTGGTGATGAGAGATTACAAGATCTTGTTGTCATCATGTGTAAGGAAATGAGAGAGAAGCATGTAAATCAAGTGAAAGAGAAGAAAGGAATCATGTGTAAAGGAGGTGAAGCTTGATTTTAAGGTACGGGATTTATTTGGAAAAGTAATTCTATACATTTCCTATCTCTTGTTGTATGTGTTTTCTTTGTGAAATTAAGGGTTAACCTAGTAGGTGTTGATGATTATAGCATGATCAGTAACTAAAATGGTCATTTAAGTAAGTTGAAAGGTGAGATTTGTGATTTAAATGCATGCTTTGCTTAATTGGGGTCTCTAGGTTTCATGGCATTCTTCCCAGATGTGGCCACATGTGTGTGTCTTCTTCAAAACACACAGCCACGTGTGTTTCTTCTTCCTAAAACCCCTAGCCACACACTCTTTTGTTCATAAAACCCATGGACACTCACTCTTTTTTTTCATAAAATACACGGCCATGTGTGTGTTTCCTCTTGAAAACACACGGTCACATGTGTGGTTTCCTCTTGAAAACACAGGGCCACGTGTGTGATTTCTTCACGACCTATCTGGACTATTTTGCATATAAGTTGAGCTAGAGAACCCCAAATTGAATGATTCTTATTGCATTGGAAAATAGTCTTCCATACCTACATTTCATATGAAGAAACCCAATCCTAAATCTGTCTCTAAATAGGCCATATTTCAGCATGAATTCATGAACAGTTTGCTGCCCAGTCACTAGGAGTAGAACTCAGTATTTTGTAAATATATGGAAATATAGGAATGATATCAAGATAATTTTGGATGTCTTAGAAACTAGAAACATAATGGAACAAGTTTATAGAAGACCATATTTGCTAAAAATGCCTTTTGGTTGGTCAAAAATCGTTTACAATTTGAACTCAAAAAACTGCCTATGATTGTTCACGACTCGTAACTCCGATCACGACTCGTGACATATGTTACTCGTGAACAAGTGCACGAGTCATGAATTTTGCTCCCTTTCATGAGTAGTGACACCCCTCATGACTCGTATACTTATCTACTTCACCCAAATATGATTTTTAAGCCCTATAGTGTCACCAAAGCTGGTCTAAAACCTTTTTAAGTAACTTTGAAGCATTTTAAGCATAAAATAAGGATAAGTTGTGACACTAAACATGATTAAATGAAACATTATATGAGAATAAAGTTAGTAAATAAATAATAATGTTAGAATACATGAAAATGATTATTTGAATTTGATGGTATTATAAAGATCATACATATGTGATTTGGCTTTGCCCAAAAATATTGCACATTGATATTCCTCTACAATGATATGAGAACACTATGATATAACCTAAAGATAATAAGAGTATAGTCGCAAGGTTGCATGACCAAGTTAAAAGAAGTGGAATATCACAATTCATGTTAAATTATGAAACAATAGAAGCTTGATTATACTCAGAGTCACAAGAAGAATTAATGACTAGCAGTAATGTGTAATAACTTGCTCACCTATTTGCTCATGCATATAATATATTATGATTAGCACATAAGCATCCATAGTGTGATAACGACTAAGATGAAATAAGCTCACATAATCTACCTGGGTATAAAATACAAGTAAGATGATTGAAGTATATACGATTATGTTAAAGTGTATAACTTATTGTTTCTACTCTGGTGAACCTTGATGTAAAGGATCATACTCATATGTTATTCATACCCTATGATGTAAAATGAAAGTTACAAGTCTGCAAATAATGTTCTAACGATTAAGATGATATAATCTTATACAACTCCTCTAAGAAATAATGTTATAAAATAGAAGGTACAAATAAGATGATCATGATATATGTGATAATGTTAAGGTAGATAATCTATTGCCTATGAGATAATAGACTATAAAAGTGATCCAAAGAGGCTATAGATGAAGATGTGTTGACCTTAAGCCATATGAGAACATAGTTATTCTATCATATGAATCATGAATGCTTGAGTGCTGCTATATATATGATTATGTTGTAATGTGATTAATTACAAGAATAAGGAAACTACTCACGGAAAGCAATGACAAGGTACGTCATTGAGAACTATTCTTGAGTTATGTAAGTATATGTGATAGAATTGATTCGAGCATGCTATGAAGAGTAGCTTGATTTAATATGCGAACAAGTATGAGTAATGAAATCATGTATTGCCATGGTTTAAACTGCACATATAGGTACGGGTGCATGTGGGTACGCGTAATGCTAATCATGAAAGATGATGTGTTGTTATTGTTGCATAAACATGTAACTATTATGATATGAACGAAAGAAAATTGACGCAAGCATACGATCATATGACAGCATCCGTATGTAATAGAGCCTAAAGCTCAACATTGATGTATGAAAAGAATGATATGCATTCTTTTATGAAAAGTGGCTTTAAGCCAAATGATGTGCTAAGTAAAGAAGAATATGTTAAATTAAGAGATGTCTTAAAAAGTTAAGCTTGCAGGTCTTAGTTCAGTTGTGGATTAGATAGGCATGCCTAGAGGGATACAGTCCCAGCTGCCATATGTTGACCCCGTTTGGGTCTTGTTCCTTAATGGAACCATCGTTTGACCCCATTTGGGGTCCATAGTTTGTTCCTTGCTAGACCAATTACTTGACTCCGTTTGGAGTCCATTGTTTGATATCTTAGGATATCCATAGTTTGATACCTTCGGGTATCCATTGCTCTCGTTATCAACCTTTCGAACTAGTACTTAGGCAGACCATTAAAGATGTAAATGGTTCAAGAGACAAAGCAACGTATGTATCGATCACATCACTTATATATATACTGTAATCATGATAATGATTTATTCTATTACTTTACTCTAAATTTTAGTTAGCTATAAACTATTGCTATGAAATGAAATTCCAAGTTATGTATTACTTGATTGTGATGTCTTACATCAACCATGAGAAAGGTTGTCGTGTGACTGCCAGTGTAAGTTGGTTTTCACGGTGAATAGTTTGGCTGCATGGGCCACAAGCTTACAAGATTGAATTAAACATTATATGAACTATGACATGCATAATAACATTCATGTATGGGAAAATTAGAAAATGTTTGCAGGTGGTATGGAGACCATGTCAGTTAATCATGAGGTGTAATACCTATTCATTGGAATGGCATGCAAATTTGTGTGTATATGAACATTTATATATATATACGTGTATAGGTATAATTCAAATATAAATCAAGTGTAAAGCATGATATGATATTAATCTATATGATGTTTAAAGTGCCATGATAATATAGCATTAAGGAAGACATGTGTAGAATCTCGAACAAAAATGATAAGTTTGTATATATGTAATGAAATCATGCCTAGCAATATCTCTTGCAAATGTTATATAACATGAGCACTTCCTTTTGGCTATGAATAAATGTTAAATGCACATGTTAGGTAACCAAATTGGTTAATGTTATTAAGTTGATGGTTGTACGAATATAATGAAGATATCAGTATTCTTGAATAGAAGAATTATACGATGCATGAATCTTTTAGGCAATAAGAGAGGGATTAAAGATGATCGTTAATTAACAAGTTTCAGGGATAAGATAAGTTTATACAATGCTTTTGGTTTTGTTAATGATGGCATCAATGGTTAAGGTTAAAATCTCCCCAGAATGTCCAACGTGGCAGGATAAATAATGTAATCTCATATGTTATGTTGTTGTGATAGCTGATTTTGGTTTGATGAAGATAACTGTATGAGCTTGTCCATAGTTTTGTTCCCCACTAAACTTTATAGCTTAGCACGAGTTTGTTGATCTGTGTAGGTTTCAAGATAAGCTTCAGAGGATTGGACAAGATGCAGTTGCCTTGAGGACTTCAGGATACCTGAAGGCCATTTATATTATGATTATTTATCGATAAGCTCCATTATTTTTATTGTGGCATGTAATAATGGCCTATCTTATTATTATTATTATTATTATTATTATTATTATTATTATTGCCTAGTCTTTAATAGGTTTATGATGATGATGATTGATGATTGATGATTATCCGTGGTTAAGGAATTAGGGTGTTACAGTATTTGGGCATTTTGAATTTTAAATATGTTAGAAATAAATTTGAAATAAATTTTTAAAGATAAATCATAATTCTCATTGTTTGAATAAGAAATAAAATATTTCTTATTTTTTAATAAGAAATAATATATGCTCGAAATATTCTCTTTACACACTAGGGTTAATGTCACCATATATAAACATATATGTTTATACATACATATACATACATACATAATACATAATACATACATACATACATACATACATACATACATACATACATACATACATACATACATACATACATACATACATGTGTTTGTGTGTGTGTGTGTGTGTATACACATATCTCTCTCTATATATATAGATGTATATATATGTATATGTATATGCATATACATATATGCATATATGTACATACATATATGTATAGATGTGTGTGTGTGTGTGTGTGTGTGTTTTAACAACCCTCATTATAATAAATAAAAAGAGGCAACCGTTTTTAAAACATATATTCTACCACTTTAAGAGAAAATGGTCTAGAATAATAGAAACCCTAGCTGGTATAGAAAAGGGAGCTAACACCCATGGCAACTTGGGTCATCACATTTGAGTGTAGATACCAGTAAAGGGTGGTGGTTCCTTGGAGCAACACCTGAAAATTGTTGTTTATGTGCTTCAACAGGTTGGTAATCGACTCTTCTTTTGAATCAATTGGATCGCTTGGATCTTGCTTGGATTTATATTTTATTTTCGCTGTATGTATTTTTTCTGCCTACACCCAACAATTTGTCTAATGTTTGCTATATGATCTCATTTTGTATTAAAGATAAGTTGAGTTGAAGAACGGACATGTAGTGATATATAATAGTATAAATCTTAGGTGAATAACTATAACTGCACTAGTTGAATACCCAAATGCCTTTTTTGCTTAAATAGTTAATTTATAATGAGTTATTTATTCATTGATAGAGTTTAGGTGCACCCATGACTCTATTTGTATTTATCCTACTTTGTTTAGGATTATCTATTCCTAATTCAAAACGGAATAAGAATTCTACTAGGGCTATGGCTCTAGAAAACCTATATATAAAGGGGATTAAAAAACCTATTTAGGGTTACTGAAACTTATTGCAAAATTTTGGTTTATGTATCAAAATTCTCTTTTCCCATTCTGTCTTTCTCTGTATCTCCTAAGGGCTTTTACACTATGAATTTATTGTCTTTTTCATGGCATAATAGCTAGTGGTTAAAGGCCTAGCCAGTGACACAAAACAAAAGATCTTGTGCTTCTGCTTCTGCTTTCTCAATGGTTTCTATGCTACAAGAGATCATATATTTCCTCTCGTTTATTGAATTAATGTTTAATTGTGTGTTAGATTCCTAATAATGGTATCATAGCCTTTAATTTTGCATTCTGGCATATGTTATATTTGATCTATAATTTTTGTGTAAATTGGTATATTCAAATAGGTTGCATGAACACCTAAATCATTCTTATTTTTGTGTTCTTGATATATATTTTTGTGTGTGTGTGTGTATATATATATATATATAATATATTTTTTATATATGTGCACACCAAAAATTGTGAAAAAGTTTATAATTATAAATTGAAAGTTAATATTTTTGAATTTTAACCCCACCATCAAATTCGTAGACCTTTAAAATGCCCTATCGAATGAAAAAACGGTTGCCAAAATATGCCTCTAGGTGGTATATGCACGTGTCCCTCATACGCATAGCCACCTATCAGAGTGAAATGTCACTCTGACACATAGACCAATAGAGGCATGACATGTAGGCCACTGTGGTGGTGCCACATGTCAACACCACATGTCAGTTTGACGTGTCATCTTGACATGTGGACTAATGAAGCAGTGACACATGAACCACTATAGTAGTGCCCATGGTTAGCACTACATGTCAGGATGATATGTCATTTTGACACGTAAGCCAATGAGGGGTTGACATGTGGACCATTGATGTAGTGCCACGTGTTATTCACATGTATCATCAATCAACATGTGGCCAATTTAAGGTTTGCCATATGGTTGGCTGTGGTCATGCCACGTGGCATAGTGGGTCCACCTATATGCTACGTGGACCAATGGTTGACTGCCACGTGTCAGATCGAGGCTTGACATGGTGACAGGTGGCCTTATAAGGTCGTACCACGCGGCAGTAGCCTTAAGCCGGTGTATGATTATGCCTATCATGCGTGGAGCATGAGTCATACCCTCATCGGCACGTGAAGGCACCTCTAACCACCAAATCAAATTAATTTTTTTAAATGTTTTTCTTAATTTTTCTTATTTTTTGGTAATTTTTTGAGCAAATACAAGAGTGCATCATATTCATGCAATAGTGCATCATATTGTGTGCATGCATAAACAAATGCAAGAATGCATTTAGGCTGGTAGCCTGAATCGAGGAGGCAATGATAGGACCTTGATTAAGATGATAATTAGCTTTTTTTATCACCATCCAGATCTGAGGAACTTAATGGTTGATACTTGGAGCATAGGAGATGGAATTTATAGGAAATCCATTATCCATTTTTTGTTTAGGGTAACCAAAAGAGGAGTGTTAAGGAGTAACACTAAATGTGAGATGGTGCTTAGGAGGGGACATACTGTGCATCGTCTATGCTTTCATAATCGAGTTTATGGGGTTCCTTATCAGTTATTTAGAATGGTCAAATATTCATTGCCCGTGATGAGGCTAGTTTTGGGACATACTTGACTTCCTGAGTAGTTGGCATTAGTGTCATTTTTTTGTTAGTGGATTTTTAGGATAGGATTTATGTTTCCTATTGTTATTTTAAGACAGGTGTGTCTTATTTTATTTTTTGGAATTGCTAGATGCTTATTTTATTGATCAAATAAATGTGTTTATTTTTGGATATTATGTTGGCATTTAACATTTATTATAAATGTGTTTATTTTATTATTAATCGCTTTGCAATATTTTATGAGTAAAATGATTGCATGATAAATGAGTTAAGACTTAGTTTATCAAACCTATAATATCCTTTTTTAAGTTTTAAAATTTAATATCTAACAATTTTGATTTACTATGCATGAAATTTTAACTTGTAAGTTTAGGCATTAGGATTTAGAGGGTAATTGGATGCTATAAGTAACCTTTTCGAATTTGGACCTAATAAAAAAACTTTATTACGTTACTATTTCATATGCATAGTAAATTCCATGTATTACCTTGTCTCATTTAATAATGTGTAATAATTGTTTTGTTAGTGATTAGAGGATGCAAATGGATACTACTTTTCATATATGGATTATGAAAATCTAGTATGTGCTTGAAGAGCAAGAGGTTCTTAAAACCTTGAGTTCGATTATGGTTGAACCTAAAAATGTCACCACAACCCAGCATAGGTGGGATTGAGATGCCTATGTGCATGAAAAAAGAGAAATTCCACTGCTTACATCATATTGCTAAGTGCAATGAATGATGACATCATTAAGCAATTTCGCAAGTGTCAAAATGCAATGGATTTATGGATCACTTTGCAAGAAAAAGTTTAGAGGTGTGTCTCTAACAAGGCTACGATCTTTAGCAATCAAGTTTGATACTTATCAAAAAAAGTCTGATCACATAATGCAAAAACATCTAAGAGAGATGGAAAACATAATATGTGAGCTTAGTGAAGCTGGTTAAAAGTTGACCAATGAGCAACAAGTCCAAAATGTTATCCATTCCTTACCCAAGAGTTGAGAGCATATGAAGATACAACTAACTTATATAAACAGTATAAAGATACTTGGGGATGTCACATGTGATTTGAAGCTTGAAGAGGACTGTTTGGTGGCGATTAAGGTCAACACCGAAGTGCACATGGCATAGTACCATTTTGGTAGAATGAGTTCTAACCAGAACATAAAAAAAGCTTCAAAAGTGGGGATAAGGAAAAGGCTCAAAAGCCTAAAAGGCAAAGGTAAAATAGAATTACAAAAGATCCAAAGGCGAGAAAAAGATAAACAATTTAAGAGTGAAATGTGTCAACAGCCAACAGACAGAACACTATGCAAAAATATTGCACTGTGCCTAGGCAGGTACACTATTCTGACTTAAGAGAGTAAAATTTGTGTATCCAATTCTATGTTTCTTACTGAATTTCACCTTTGTGGGTGATAGATTCAAGAGTAATGGACCATATGACAAAGGATCAATATGCTTTTGTCCAATTAGTTTATGTTTCTGCTTTGATAAAGCTTGAATTCGTTTACATTTCAAGGATAACAATGTAGGCTTATGTTTGGATGGTGTTTTATATGGTTTTGGTTTTATTTCAAACAATTTTATTATTATGGATATTGATCCTGATTGCATGAGTAATACTAGTTTTTTTTAATCTTTTCTTTTACTTCACATAGTTATG
This sequence comes from Excoecaria agallocha, assembly GCA_037975025.1. NCBI lineage: Eukaryota > Viridiplantae > Streptophyta > Magnoliopsida > Malpighiales > Euphorbiaceae > Excoecaria > Excoecaria agallocha. The sequence continues at coordinate 1,099,287 of JBBPFJ010000022.1, read as the reverse complement.
AGAATAATGTGAAATTGTGGCATGCTAGGTTAAATCACATTGGGCAAATTTGAATGAGTCAGTTAGCAAAAGTAGGTTTGTTAGGTAACCTTAATGAAATTAATTTACCTATTTGTGAGCATTCCACTATTTGGCATGCCAATCTTATCCTATTACTCCAATTCCTATCTAGTTTCTATTAAGGGCATTAAGTAATTTAACTTACATCATTATTTCTAATTAATAGTTACCTCTTTTATTTAATTAATTTCTTTCCTCCAACTTTGCGTTACATACTCTTAAGGTTATCCATTTGACTGTCCTATAGGATTGCAATTTATCATGAAGTATTCAAGCTCACCAATTAATTATGCTTCATTCAATAACACAGGCTTAAGCAATTAACCATGTAAATCTCATATTTAGTTGCATACACATGTGCTATATTATATACCCTTCTTTAATTAATGACACTGTTTTGGCTTATAATTACCTACTTATTTTATATAACTTGCTTATTCATATAATTCAATCACCTACCACCAATTGGGTTCAATATGGTTCCTCCATAACATACATTAAACCAAAAATTGAGGTATATTTTGCAAAGCTATAAATCGCAATGATTTCATATAGTCATAATAGCTCACTTAAACCTTTATAGTATTCACATTAATTAATTTAGGCTATGCTTAACATATTTAATTTATAAAGTACCCTATTAATTCTTAATTTCTAAAACTAAACACAACTAAAATTTTTAATTGGCCTAAGTATACTACCTATCATTCAATTAAACAATTATGACACCTCTATTACCACTTACCATCAAAAATGAATTCTCACTTTAAGATTTTAACTAATATAATATATATAAAAATTTAGAAAAAATATAGATTTGCTCAAACACATACCTATATGTCACTAATTCTTCAATTTTTCATTATCAAGCAAGCTTTTGCTCATCACCTTCCTTTTTTTTTCCTTTCCTTTCACACTTGTCTCACTTTGCTTCTTTACATAACCCATAATTTCATATAAATCTCTTAATCAAAGGTAAATACCAACACTTAAATTAATTATTTTAACACTTATTTATCAAATCTCAAAAGAATTGTATAATAGATGGGTTTATCTTTTTTTCCCCCAAAATCCTTGTTCAAATCCATAGATCTATGTCTCCTTTCTTCTCTAGATTAGACAACACCAAATAGAAATTAAATGGTGGAGATGGAGAGACTCACCTAGTGCTTAAAAGAGAGAAAAGAGCAACAATGAAGGGGCGGAGGTTAAGGAGCAGACCAAAAAAAGGGGAAACAACAAGAAGGAGCATCCCTTGCGCGTGTGAAGAAGAAAGAAGCAATTGTTGTGATAGCATGGCTAGGCAGTGGCATTCGGTGGTCGGCACGGACGGAAGGTAGTGTCGGGTAAGGAAAGGAAATGAGAGAAGGGCTATCGACGGGAAGAGAAGGGAAGGGAGAAGAAAGAAGGGAAAATAGAAAAAGAAAGAAAAAAAAGAAAGAAAAAAAGAAAGAAAAAAATAAGGGAATGGGAATTCGATCCAGCCAAGGAAAAAAAAGAAAACGAAAAGAAAAGGTTGGCCCAAAATGACATCATTTTGGTCAATTTCCTTTCTAGTCCTCCCAGATTCACCCATCTCCAAATTAACCCTAAAACTCTTCCTTTCATGCAATTAGGTCCCTAATTAGTTTAAAAATGTCAATTAAATTTTTTTGACACTCTCCACACTATACTTATTTATTATTATTATTATTATTATTATTATTATTATCATCATCATCATCATCATCATCATCGGGTCTATTTATTTATTACCCCGGATAATTCAACTAGGGATGCTACAAATCCTCCCCTATAATAAAAATTTCATCCTCAAAATTTATATGTATTAAATAATTTTGGATAGTTTCTCCTCATGGTGTCATCTGGTTCCCATGTCGCTTCCTCTACCTTGTGATTCCTCTATAGTACCTTCACTAGTGGCACTAACTTGTTCCTCAATTGCTTAGTTTCCCTTGCTAAGATTTGTACTGGTTTTTCTTCATAAGTCAAATATGGTTGAACTTCAACATCTTCTAAGGTTAGAACATGTGATGGATCGGATTGGTACTTCTTTAGCATCGACATATGGAGGACATTGTGAATTCTTTCTAGCTCCTGTGGCAATTCTAGTTTGTAGGCTACTGGTCCTACACGTTCAGTAATTTCGAACGAACCGATAAACCTTGGAGCTAATTTTCCCTTCTTAGCAAATTGAAATACTTTCTTCCATGGAGAAACCTTCAAGAAAACTTTATCACCAATTGTATATTCGATGTACTTTCTCTTTAAATTTGCATATGACTTTTGGCGGTCAAAAGTAGCCTTTAATCTCTCCTTGATAATATTTACTTTAGCCTCAGCTTCTCTTATCAAATATGGGCCTACAAGTATGGTTTCTCCAAATTCTATCCAACATACAAGCGTCCTACACTTCTTACCATAGAGGGCTTCCTAAGGTGCCATCTGTATGCTAGCTTGATAGTTGTTGTTATATGCAAATTCAATCAATGAGAGGTACTTATCCCAGCTTCCTTCAAAGTCAATAACACAGCTTTTAAGGATGTCTTCCAATACCTGAATTACTCTTTCAGATTGTCCATTGGTCTGAGGTTGAAAGGCTATACTATACCTGCATGTAGTGCCCAATGCCTCTTATAACTTTTTCCAAAAAGTAGAGGTAAATTTTTGATGGAAGATGGCACACCATGTAATCTAACTATTTCATTAATATACAATTTTGCTAACTTTGTGAATTGATAGTCGGTTCTGATAGGCAAAAAGTGAGCTGATTTAGTCGATTTGTCCACGATCACCCATATAGCATTATATCGCTTAATAGTTTGAGGCAAGCCAACCACAAAATCCATCATAATTAAATCCCATTTCCACTTCGGTATTGCTATTGGTTGAAGTAGTCTCGAAGGAACTTGATGTTTTGCTTTGATTTGCTGGCACGTCAGACATTTAGAAATATATTCTGCAATGTCCCCTTTCATGCTCGACCACCAGTAATGTGTCTTCAGATCTTGGTACATTTTCGTACATCCTGGGTGTACAGTATATATATTGTTATGTGCTTCGTTCATGATATGTTGTTTCAGTTCACCGACATTAGGGACACAGATTTTGTCTTCAAAGTATAAATGGCCATCATCTTTAACTATATATTTACTGTCCTTTCCCTCTTGGACTTGTGTAATGATTGATGTTAATTCTTCATCTTATGTCTGTGCTTCTTTAACTTACTGCACTAAATCAGATCTGAGTCTTAATTTTGCTATTAAAGCACCATCATTCGCTACATATAGTCTGATGTTCATAGACCTTAAAGCTGAGGGACAACAATTAAATTGTTATTCATATACACAATATTACTATATTATACAATTGGTAATTAATTCGATTATTTGGGATGTACTTGATAATTATTTCCTACTAAGGGCATAAACCACCACATTTACCTTGCCTGGGCTGTAGTCAATGACACAGTCATAATCTTTCATCAACTCTATCCACCTCATTTGCCTCAAATTCAACTCCTTCTGGGTAGGTAAATATTTAAGACTTTTGTGATCAGTATAGATGTAACATTTTTCTTCGTACAAATAATGCCTCCATATCTTTAAAGAAAAGACTATGGCGACTAGCTCTAGATCATGGGTTAGGTAGTTCTTCTCGTGAGGCTTAAGCTGTCTGGAAGCATAGGCAATTACTTTACCCTCTTACATAAGTACACAGCCAAGTTCATTATGTGAAGCATCACTATAAATCACAAATTCTTGGTCAGGTACAGGTTGTGTAAGAATAGGTGCTTCGATTAACATAGCCTTTAATTTCTCAAAGCTTTCCTGTCATTTATCACTCCACACAAACTTTTTGTTCTTTTGAAGTAATCTTGTCATAGGTGCTGCAATACTAGAAAACCCTTTGACAAACCTCCTATAATACCCAGCCAGACCTAAGAAGTTTCTAATTTTTGTGACATTCTTGGATGGCTTCCATTCCAGGATTGCTTCTATCTTTTTAGGATTGACTCTAATTCCATCAGCTAATATAACATGGTCAAGAAAGGAAACTTTATCAAGCCAGAACTCACATTTACTAAACTTGGCATAAAGCTACTTTTCCCTTAAGGTCTGCAAGACAGTTCTTAAATGCTCATCATGTTCTTCCTGGTTCTCGGAATAGATTAAAATATTATCAATGAAGAAAACAACAAATTGATCAAAATAAGGATGGAAAATGTGATTTATAAGATCCATAAATGCTGCCAGGGCATTTGTAAGCCCAAAAGGCATCACTAAAAATTTATAGTGCCCATATCTGGTCCTGAAAGCTGTCTTGGGGATGTCTGTTTCCTTTACTTTCAACTGATAGTACCCTAACTTCAAATCAATCTTTAAGAAAACTCCAACGCCCTTTAATTAGTCAAATAGGTCATCGATCCGCAACAATGGATATCTATTTTTCACAGTGACCTTATTCAACTATCTGTAATCTGTGCGAAGCTAGAAGGATTCATCTTTCTTCTTAACAAACAACACTGGTGCACCCTAAGGAGATACACTGGGGCGTATAAAACCCTTCTCAAGAAGTTCTTATAGTTAGATCTTCAATTTCTTAAGCTCCGTAGGTGCCATTTGGTATGGTGCAGTGGATATGGGTACAATACCAGGCAATAGGTTAATAAAAGACTCCATTTTCCTTTCTGGTGGTAGACCTGGTAGCTCATCAGGTAAAACATCTTGGAACTCACATACAGTTGGTATATTCGAGACTTCAAGGTTGTCCTTTTTAGCTTCAAGTACACAAGCTAAGTAGGCTGTACACCTTTTCCTAATAAGCCTTTTTGCTGCTGTGGCTGATATAATATTTGAAAGAAAGTTTGACCTCTCGCCGGTGACTATAATCTCATCATTATAATGCCTTCTAAGGGTAATCCTTTTTAGGTGACAATCTACCAAGACATGGTGCCTAAACAACCAATCCATTCTAAGGATTACATCAAATTCATGAAAAGGTAACTCGATTAAATCAATAGGAAATTCATAACTTTGTATTCCTATAGGGTAGTTTTTGAAAAATTTACTCACTACCATGCTATGAACCAGAGGATTTGTAACCACAAATTCATGATCAAAGGTGTTAACATGCAAATGTTTATCATTAGGCAATGAAGTACATATATATGAATGGGTAGATCCTGGATCTATCAATGCATGTACAAGCATGTCAAAAATAGTAAAAGCACCTGCAATCATATCTGGCGCATTTTCATCATCCTGGGTTTGCATGCATATGCACATACTGAGCTACGGGTGTCAGGTCTCTTAGCTATATTCGGTGGAGGCCTTTGTCTACCTATACCAGAACCAGATCCTCTGCCTCTGCCTCTACCCCTAGGAGGTCCTAAAGCTGCCCTCTTGGGTTGACTGGCTACTGAATATTACTTGCCAGGGCAGTCTCTCTAAAAATGTTTTATGGAGCCACATTGCATACAAGCTCCTATCTTCCTCCAGTATTGACGCCCATGTTTCTTCCCACAGTGCTTGCATGGAGGGAACTCTCCTCGACTTGATCCACCTGCAGCACTGGCCATAGATGAGGCCGGCTACCTCGACCTAAAAGATGACCTCTCACCCTATCCTGACTGATGGAATGATGTTTGTGTCTGAGATTTTGCCCCTTTTTGCTTCTTATTTGCTGATGATGAAGACCTCGTTTGTCCTTAGCCTCTCTTTTGTTGACACCTGCTCCTCCATTTTCGTTTTTCCATGTCCTCTTTCTCAATTCTCAAAGCTACCTTTACCAAATTCCCATACTCTCTGATTGATGATATTGCAAGGAGTTTCTTAATCTTAAAATGGAGACCATCTTCGAATCTCTAACACCTGTCTGCCATGGTAGGGATGAATTTCTTAGCATAAACACTCAACCTGTCAAATTCCTTCTCATACTCTGCCACTAACCTCGGTCCCTATTTCAAATGTAGAAAGGCATCTCTCATCTCATCCATTTAGGAATCCCCCACATATTTATCCATGAACTAAAACTTAAAGTATTTCCAATCAAGATTTTGTGGCATAGCAAATCTTTTTATGGATTTCCACCACTGATATGCTGGTCCTTATAGTAACCCGTCTGCATATTCTAACCTCTCTTCTGGTGTGAGATATAAGAGATTAAAAACCCTCTTAATCTTAGTCAACCAAAACTTAGCATCCAGAGCAGTAACTGATGACTTTCCTTTAAAGTCCTCTGCCCCTAATTTCCTTACTTTTTCAATTATAAGCCTCTACGGTGGTAGAGGTAGCTGAGGCAATGCGGAAGGTGCAACCACTATTTGTTGTCTCATAAGCGCCATCATTATTGAAAAAATTTCTGTCGGGTTTGGCATTTGTTACATAGCAGGTGGTGGTGCTGGCTGAGCTGGTTGCTCTCCCACACTCCTGTCTGCATCACTAGCTGAAGGATGACATCCTACTTCTTTAATCCTTCCTTTTGAACTTGCTTCCATCTATTAACTACATTAAACAATAATGATGGATGAGCATTAGAATCATAACACAATCACCTCTAACTTCCATTTGACATATACACATTTTTCCCATTTATTTAACTTGGTTACTGGTCCAAAATCAACTAAACTAGGCTTTGACACCACCAAATGTAACACCCAATACTCGATCAGTTAAAGACCAAAATACCAGTGTCAAATTCGAGTTTAGGTTTCTTATGTTCAGACAAATAAATTTAATTAGGGTACTATTCAAATGATAAAAATTTCGGTAGAGTTTTCACTAAAAAAGAAAGTTCCAAAACACTTCTAACCACATCTACCCTACCATCCATCTACTGTTCAAACTCCATCACAACAATTATTGCCCTTCCTCCAACATTTGTAAATCACAAAAATCCAAAAGCACACAAAGCAAGGCATCAATGAGACTTGTCACTTTATAATTTACAATATGTTGATCCATAATATTTACATAAAACTTTAATTCACCAAGTATGGTGTACATGTCAACAAAATAACAAAAAAAAAAGTAACAAAAGAGCTGTGGTGCTTCCACCTCAGAATTCTTCTACTTCACTGTAGTGGTTCGAGCTCTTTTGGTGTAAATCCACTAATGACTTGCTCCAAAACCTTTTATTGACCTACACGTGGAAACAAAACCACGCATTAAGCATATAACTTAGTGGTGTTCAAGAAATTCTATTTTTCCAATAAAATCGAATTTATTTGACTAATCATATAAGTAAATAAGGCAAGAATTAATATGAACCGACAACTATGCATACTTAACTTAAATGAAAATGGTGATTAATTTCTTAAACATGAAACCTTATCACTATCGTGTAACTCACATTTTGTTCCTTATGTACTTCCAGGTTTAAGGTTTAAAAATACCATAACAACAAGAGGTAACACGTTACCTGTCTTTATCAAAAATTTTGTCAATCAATTAAATAATTAATATTTTTAGGTGGCATTGCCCAAAGTAAAATTCGACAGAATTGTAAGATGAGTTGGATAAACAAGAGTCAAACGCAGGACCAAGTTTTTAAAAACTATGCGGTCCGTCAACATCATTTTCACCAAAATCGATATTTAAATACTCATACATTTAAAAATACACACACACACACATACATATGGACTGAGTTCTCGGAACCATGCAGCCCACTAATTCAATCAATTAACTTGTCGGACGAGCTCTCGGAGCCATGTATCCTGTAACCACATCAAGATGCATTACTACTAATTATTCTCCTAATTGGAATGCCAATCTTATCCTATTACTCCAATTCCTGTCTAGTTTTTACTAAGGGAAATTAAGTAATTTAACTTACAACGTTATTTCTAATTAACAGTTACCTCTTTTATTTAATTAAATTCTTTCCTCCAACTTTGCGTTACATACTCTTAAGGTTATCCATTTGACTGTCCTATAGGATAGCAATTTATCATGATGTATTCAAGCTCACCAATTAATTATGCTTCATTCACTAACATAGGCTTAAGCATTTAACCATGCAAATTTCATATTTAGTTGCATACATATGTGCTCTATTATATACCCTTCTTTAATTAACGACACTGCTTTGGCTTATAATTACCAACTTATTTTATATAACTTGCTTATTCATATAATACAATCACCTACCACCAATTGGGTTCAATTTGGTTCCTCCATAACATACATTAAACAAAAAATTGAGGTATATTTCGCAAAGTTATAAATCACAATGATTTTATATAGTCATAATAGCTCATTTAAACCTTTATAGTATTCGGATTAATTAATTTAGGCTATGCTTAACATATTTTATTTATAAAGTACCCTATTAATTCTTAATTTCTAAAACTAAACACATATAAAATTTTAATTGGCCTAAGTATACTACCTATCATTTAATTAAACAATTATGACACCTCTATTACAACTTACCATCAAAAATTAATTCTCACTTTAAGATTTTAACTAACATAATATATATAAAAATTTAGAAAAAATATAGATTTGCTTAAACACATACCTATTTGTCACTAATTCTTTAATTTTCCACTATCAAGCAAGCTTTTGCTCATCACCTTCCTTCCTTTTCCTTTCCTTTCACTCTTGTCTCACTTTGCTTCTCTACATAACCCATAATTTCATATAAATCTCTTAATCAAAGGTAAATACCAACACTTAAATTAATTATTTTAACACTTATTTGTCAAATCTCAAAAGAATTATATAATAGATCGGTTTATCTCCCTTTTCCCCCAAAATCCTTGTTCAAATCCTTAGATCTATGTCTCCTTTCTTCTCTAGATTAGACGACTCCAATCAGTAATTAAATGGTGGAAAGGGAGATACTCACCTAGTGCTTAAAAGAGAGAGGAGAGCAATAATGGAGGGGTAGAGGTTGAGGAGCCGATCAAGAAAAGGGAGACAACATCGGGTAAAAGGGGGAAAGGAGAGAAGGGCTATCGGCGGGGAAGGGAGAAGAAAGAAGCGAAAGTAGAAAAAGAAAGAAAAAATAAGGGAATAGGGACCCGATCTAGCCAAGGAAAAAAAAGAAAAGGAAAATAAACGGTTGGCCCAAAACGATGTCATTTTGGTCAATTCCCTTTTTAGTCCTCCTAGATTCACTCATCTCTAAATTAACCCCAAAACTCTTCCTTTCATGCAATTAAGTCCCTAATTAATTTACAAATGTCAATTAATTTTTTTTGACACTCTCCACACTATACTTATTATTATTACTATTATTATTATTATTATTATTATCGGGTTTATTTATTTATTACCCTAGATAATTCAAATAAGGATGCTATAAATCTTCCCCTCTAATAAAAATTTTGTCCTCAAAATTTATCTGTATTAAATAAGTTTGGATAGTTTCTCCTTATGGTGTTCTCTGGTTCCCATTTCGCTTCCTCTACCTTGTGATTCCTCTATAGTACCTTCACTAGTGGCACCGACTTGTTCCTCAATTGCTTAGTTTCCGTTGCTAAGATTTGCACCGGTTTTTCTTCATAAGTCAAATCTCGTTGAACTTCAACATCTTCTAAGGCTACAACATGTGATGGGTTGGATCTGTACTTCCTTAACATTGACACATGGAAGACAATGTGAATTCTTTCTAGCTCTTGTGGCAATTCTAATTTGTAGGCTACTGGTCTTACACATTCAGTAATTTTGAACGGACCGATAAACCTTAGAGCTAATTTTTCCTTCTTACAAAATCAAAGTACTTTCTTCCATGGAGAAACCTTCAAGAAAACTTTATCAACAATTGTATATTCGATGTCTTTTCTTTTTAAATTTGTATGTCTTTTGGTGGTCAAAAGCAGCATTTAATCTCTCTTTGATAATCTTTACTTTAGCCTCAGTTTCTCTTATCAAATCTGGGCCTACAAGTGTGGTTTCTCCAAATTCTATCCAACATACAGGCATCCTACACTTCCTACCATAGAGGGCTTTATAAGGTGCCATCTGTATGTTAGCTTGATAGCTATTGTCCTATGCAAATTTGATCAATGAGAGGTACTTATCTCAACTTCCCTCAAAGTCAATAACACAACTTCTAAGCATGTCTTCCAACACCTGAATTACTCTCTTAGGTTGTTCGTCGGTCTGAGGGTGAAAGTCTATACTATACCTGCATGTAGTACCCAATGCCTCTTGTAAATTTTTCCAAAAAATAGAGGTAAATTTTGGATCTCGGTCAGATATAATGAAAGATGGCACGGCATGTAATCTCACTATTTCATTATTATACAATTCTGCTAACTTTGTGAGCTGATAGTCAGTTCTGACAGGTAAAAAGTGAGTTGATTTAGTCAATTTTTCCACAATCACCCTTATAGTATTATATCCCTTCCTAGTCTAAGGCAAGCCAACCTAAAAATCCATCGTAATTCGATCCCATTTCCAGTTCGGTATTGCTATAGGTTGAAGTAGTCCCGAGGAAACTTGATGTTCTACTTTGACTTGCTGACATGTTAGACATTTAGAAATATACTCTGTAATGTCCCTTTTCATGCCTAGCCACAAGTAATGTGTCTTCAGATCTTGGTACATTTTAGTACATCTCGGCAAGGCAGCAGTAATCGGCATAGGAGGGAGACAACGTCGGGTAAAAAGGCGAAAGGAGAGAAGGGCTGTCATCGAAAAGAGAAGGGAAGGGAGAAGAAAGAAGGGAAAAGAGAAAAAAAAAGAAAAAAAAAGGAAAAAAAGGGAATGGGGACCCGATCCAGCCAAGGAAAAAAAAGTAAAGGAAAAGAAATGGTTGGCCCAAAATGATATTGTTTTGGTCAATTCCGTTTCTAGTCCTCCCATATTCACCCATCTCCAAATTAACCCCAAAACTCTTCCTTTCATGCAATCAGGTCCCCAATTAATTTACAAATGTCATTTAAATTTTTTTGACACTCTTCACACTATACTTCTTCTTCTTCTTCTTCTTCTTCTTCTTCTTATTATTATTATTATTATTATTATTATTATTATTATTATTATTATTATTATTATTATTATTATTATTATTATTATTATTATTATTATTATTATTATTATTATTATTATTATTATCGAGTCTATTAATTTATTATCCCAGATAATTCAAATAGGGATGCTACAATTATCGTGTAAAAAATCATTTTTTTACTAATTATTACAACAAATTGGCGATAAAAAAATAAGAAAAAAATAATACAAAACTAAGCTAATTATTAAATTAATGAAAGATAAATTAATCTTGAGTTAGCTTAAGCCATTAATCTCAAGCTCCCTATAAAAGGGCATAATATCGTTTGCCAAGAAGAGAAAACACACATGGATTAGTACAATGCGATTATAAAAATTAAGGCATTTAGATCACAGAGAAAAACAAAATACCAAATACATTAACAGAAATAAAAAAGCATTGAAATAAACATTGATAAAATTAAAAAATGGGTGATTAATTAAAATAGAAAAAACAAATAATTACAACAAAAAAGCTGAGAAAATAAGGAAACTGACAAAGGAAAAGAATAAAATCATCAAAAGAATGAGTCATAGGCTCATTTTGAAAGAGAAGAGGGGCAACTCACGGCCTTGAGCGGGGCGAGTTGCGCCCCACCGAGTGAGTCACTAGGTATTCCAGGAGTGAGTCATGATGAGTCACAGCCCAAGGTCATCACTTGCTCATGACTCAAGGCCATGACTTACTCACGACTTAAGGCCGTGAGTCATCCTTGGTTCATCCATCAGTTACTGGAATGATGCCATGGCTATTCTAAAAACATATAGATGACTTTTGAGGCCTTAAACATGCATAAAAATGAGTTTGAGCTTCCTAAAATCAACTTTAATGCACAAAATGGCCATCAAAATGATTAAAAACAAATAATTCAAAAAAACACCATGGAAGAGCTTTGAGCTCAAGAGAGAGAAATAAGGACAATAAAGCCATAAAACTTCACTCAAACTTATATATAAGAAAAAATTATGCATAAAAATTAATTATACAAATGCATAAACCCTCAAAACAATCGTTCAAATAAAACTAGCAAAATAGCATGTATCATGAAAAGAAATTAAAAAATAGAGCATGGAGCATAAAAATAACTTTAAGCTTCCTAAAATCAACTTTAATGCACAAAATGGCCATCAAAATGATTAAAAACAAATAATTCAAAAAAAAAAAACCATGGAAGAGCTTTGAGTTAAAGAGAGAGAAACAAGCACAATAAAGCCACAAAACTTCACTCAGACTCATATATGAGACAAAATTCATGCATAAAACTTAATTATTGTAACACCTTAATCCTCTAAAAATGCATAAACACAATCATCATCATAAATTTAGCAAAGATCAGGCATAGATAATAATAAACAACATAGGCCATAATAATTACATGCCATAATAACTTAAAACAAACTTATAATTAAAAGGCCTAACATAATGCCAAAAATACATAATGGAAACCTTATGGGCAACTGCACTTTGTCAGATCTTCTCTTCAAAGGTTGACTAGCCACCTGCTATCGACCCACTAGAGCTTAACCAGAACCTACGCGGATAACAAACCCGTGCTAAGCTATAAAGTTTAGTGGGAAAACCAACTTCAAGCACAAACTCTACTATAATATCATAAAATCATTACACCCTTTAATTTTATGTAAATATATAAGTCTACAATATTAAATGATCTCACCTTAAGCTATACCAAAAGAATCAGTAATCTTAAACATAAATATTATTCTTACAATAATCTAGACCTCATAGTAATTAATAGTAAGCTTCCATCGTATACAGTTTATCGGATTGATTATGTATGATATGCCTTAAATGTTCAATTCATGCATAAAAGGAGTGCATATATCATATAACATCTGTATGAGATATTTTAGGCGTCAGAACTCCACCTATGTCATGAAATCTTAATTATATAATGCAGAACAGAGAACTACATTCCATTGAAATCATTAAAAGAAAACATACAATGTAGTAGGCCATTTATCATTTTCACATTATATAGGTGAAGCAAATGATATATATATATATATATATATTGCTGAATCTTTTAAACTTTTAATAGCCTGCCTAAGTACTAGTTCAAAGGGTGGATAACGGGAGAAATGGATACCGAAGGTATCAAAAAGTAGACCCAAAGGGCCAAACTATGGTTTCATAAAGGAACAAAACAATAAACCCAAACGGGGTCAACAATGGTTCCAGCAAGGAAAAATAGACCCAAGAGGGCTGAACGATGGTTCCATGAAGGAACAAGACCTAAATGGGGTCAACTATGGCAGCTGCTAAATCCCTCTAGGCATGGCTATCTAATCAACAACTGAACTAAGACCCGCAGGCTTATCACTTTAAGAACATCTTTAATTCATCATATTTTTCCTTATTTAATATAACATTTACTTAAAACCATTTTCCACAAATGAACACATATTATTCATTTACATAGCAATACTAGCTTAAAGCCCTGATATTCAAGAATGCATATCACCTATTTATATACTTGCATAGCTATCAGATAACTTATATCTTACACTAGAATGCTTTAACATAATAGTAACTGAGTATCATGTAACACTAGCTTAAAATTAATGTTTTAAAACCTAATGCAATACACATTATTGAACATAAGATCATGAAGTAACAATATGATTTTTAAATTCCTGATTGACTATGCTTATACTGGTCATGATAGTTCATGAGAATAAACCATACATATATTCATATAAACCATGAGTCCATGACCTAATGCTTAAAATATATTCATTTAAGAAGAATGTAACTATATGGTTCTTTATTACCATTTCTCCTGCTGCATTATACTCAATTTGATCACCGCACCTTCAATTTATCCAATACCTTATATACATACATCCGATGTCACAAAATTGGTGAAAGTGTTCAAATATGGAATTAACATCTACCTATGTTATTGAGTATTGCTTTAGAAAAACTTCACAACTCAATTGTTCCATTAGAAATCATATAGCCTCTTAACCAACACTCTAATAAATATAATCATCATGTACATTACTTATGGTCCATTTAATTCTCTGCAATTATATTTTATGATACGGGATTCATGATTTATGAAGAATTTACAGCTTAGGGTGTGAAGTAGAACCATTAAAAGAAAACATACAAGTGGTCATGCCAAAGAAAGAAGATAAGGCATACACGGCCACACAAGGAGAACAAAAGCCAAACATGCAACCAAACAGAAGGAGAAATAAGCCATTCATGCAGTGAAGCAAGGAGAAAGGCAATGCAGTGCACAACCACGCAAGAAAATACCCCAAACCATCACACGGCCATGCAGAAAAACATAAGGAAGATGCACGACCACACAAGGGAAAAACAAGGAGGATGCATGGCCACACGCTGAAGAAGCAAAGACATCATGCGGCCGTGCAAGGAAGCATAGGTATGTGCGGCCACGCAGGGAGAGGAGGAACAGGTCATGCGACCATGCAAAGGACTTCGGCAGCCAGGATTAAAACCATATTTTTAGCTCAAAACTCAAATCCCATATCTCACCTTAAGCACTTAGTTTTAATTCATTGTAAGTTCATCTAAATCTCTATAATTTAATCCTTAACTTCTACTAAGGGAATACGTATAAGAATAGAGAAAACATTATCTAGTAACAATTTATAAATAGTTCCCCTACCATACCTATATACCAGCTTCATCTCCTTCCAAAACCCACTGATTTAGCTTTTTCTTCCTTCTCCTATTCTTGATCTATTTGTTTCTCTCTTTTCTCCTTATACATAAAAACAACAACATGATCTTGTAATCCCTCATGACCAAAAATCATAAATGAAGAAAAGAAGAGGAAAAAGAGATCTTTAAGGAAAGACATTACCTTTAATCTTCATTCACAAACCCTAGCTCCATTCTCTAACCCGTAACCAGCAGAGAGAGAGAGAGAGAGAGAGAAAGAGAGAGAGGGAGATCTATCTCCCTCCAAAATGCCGATCCCCCTACTCAAAACCTTTGTTTTCCTTCTCCAAGAAGCTATTGAGGGAGTTAGTGGGGTAAATATATCATTATGTGAATTTCCAAAATTATCCTCATTCAACATAACCCCATCAACTCATATTTCTTAACATTTAACAAACTTCTAGTTCACTTCAACTATATCCCTCTTTTATCTTAATTTTAACCATACACAATTTACATACATGCTGAAATTACCAAAATACCCCTAATGGGACTTAACCTTAACAATGCAAAATAATTCAATATTTGCCTTAATTAACCATAATCCTCATCACTTTATTATAATTCGATTAAGGCCATGATTGGGTCCTTACAATTATACACATGCATAAGCCCTCAAAACACTCATTCAAATAAAACTAGCAAAATAGCATATATCATGAAAAGAAAGTAAAAAGCAGAGCATGGAAAATTATACAAAAAACACAAAATAAATATGTACAAGAACAAAACCTATAGATCTACAAGTGAGCAATATTTTTACCTCTTACATACCTTCAGTAGAGCTACTCTAAAAACTAGTGCCTTTACACTTTTCACCCTTTTCTCCTTCCTCTTCCTTCATTTTTTTTGAAAGCTAGGTAAAAATAGAGTTTGTTATTCTTTTTTTCTTTCCTTCTCTATCCTTCGTTTCAAATTCTGCTCCCCTTCAAGGATTAAGTCCTTTTTTATTTTAAAAATCATCATTAGCCTTAAATGTTAAGGATTAGGCCAAATAAAGTAAGAAAGATTTCTTTTGAAAACTAATCCTTTATTTCATAGGAAAAACTACAATTCTAGATGAAAATGCCCAATCATAGCCTTGACTAGAAGTTGGGCCTCCTAGAATAACCCAAAAATCCATTTAAAAGGGAAAATGAGGTGAGTCATAGGCTTAGGCTATGACTCGCTCATGAGGCATGCCCTTGAGTCATGCTCAGTGACTCAAATGAGGGCCAAAAAGAGAGATAGTGAGTTAACCCTAAAGGGCGTGACTCAGATGTGAGTTACGATCTTGACCCATGAGTTAAGGCCATGACTCATTTTTGAGTTAATTTTAAGCCTTTAAATGTACTCATTACACCCATTCAAAAAGGAAAAAAGATAGGCATGTCATCAAAATATCATTTTTTTAATTCTCAAAACCACAAAAAACCTATGGCTAGATATTTTCCAAAACAAACATCAAAGAAGGATAAAATGCTTCTGCTTTCTAACTACTTTAGAATAGCATTATCTTCATTAGGTAACTTTGATAGAGGTTGACTCAGGAACCAATGTCTACAGTTGCCCCCAACTTTAGGAAGGTTGGTGCATTAGTGTCTAAGCTTACCAAAGTTTAGAGTAAAGGGATAAAAAATGCATACATGAGGCAGTAAATATCAAAACACAGACATGTACTGGTTGTGATAGTGAATTTCTAGTTAATTAATTACTACCAGCTTATCAATGTGTTAACTCTTCATCGTATAATTACCATCAGCTTGATGTATTAACCCCTAGTTGGTTCGGTAGCTACTATTATCTTGTTGATGTGTTAACCCTTGATTAATTGAATAGTTACTGTTAGCTTGTCAATGTTTTAACTTGATCAGTTGGGGTAGTTACCATCAGCTTGTCAATATTTTAACCCTTGGTTAGGTAATTGCCAAGTGTTAACCCTCGATTGGTTAGGTAGTTACCATCATCTTGTTAATGTGTTAACCCTTTATCAATTGAGTAGTTACTATTAGCTTGTTGACATTTTAACTCTTGATCGATTAGGGTAGTTACCATCAACTTATTGATGTTTTAACCTTTGATCAATTGAATAGTTATAATTAGCTTGTCTACTTGTTAACCCTCAGTGGCCTGCCTGATTAGTGCCAACTTTTGGGTATACAAAATTAAGAGAAATGATGGATTAAATGCCTTGTAAGACTACTTTTTGTCCTTTATATATTTGCTACCTCTTAAGAGGATTTGGGGTACTTACGAAAGGAACTTGATATCAATATACTACTGTAATGGAAGAAAATTCTTACCTTTTTATGGATTTTCATGATTCCTCCTATAAAGATCTATCTTTGAGCAAGATGGCCATCTTTTGGTAGGCACTTTCTAGTATGGGGTTGACATTTATACAATCTTGATATGCAAAGACTTCATTTTGATCTAATTGCATAGCATTTGGTGTGTTTGGGAGTTTGTGATGGAAGATTCCCATAGTATGGCTCTATGTTAGGTTCTTCTTTGTTCAGGTAAAGGACAATGAATTAGAAGACAGTGTGTTGCCTAAACCATTATACTATATAGTTTGTTTTATTCTTCTTTTCCCTTTTCTCTTTTTTTTGACCAATTTTTTTATGTCTTGAATATTCTACAATGATTGTGTGAGTGGTTGTTTTTTTTGCTCTTTTGTTTGCTTATCATATTGTGCATCATATTGATAATTTTAAAGAAAACAAACAAACACACACACACACACACACACACACACACACATATGTAAAGAAAAATTATCCATACATCTTATAAATAAAAATAAAATGCCAAATCCATAAATGCAAATACAACTGGAAATAAACAACAATATAAATAATTAATATAGGAAAATTTAAATGTATCTCCCTGAAAATCATTTACGGCGTCTCGATCTAAAGGACTTGGAGATTCAGTGGTAGTTGAGAAGGCTGGGAAGGACCTATTTGAGAGGGACCAATAGGTGGTGGTGGCTTAGGCACCTCAAACTTAAAACCCATTGCTTGAGCTAAAGGAGTCAGGATCTACTCTATAAGTCTTACCAAATGGACTATGCTCGAATGTATCTGTCCTATAGTTATCTCCTATCAGCGCATCGCTACCTTTATCCGGGTAAAACATGTAGTATGGTGCTCTCAACCCTCTTTTATACTCTGCTCGAGGCCCAGGATCTCTGTCTCAACTATCTGTGCTGTCTATCCAATTATAGCTACTGATGCACCTATGATCTGAAAGTTATGGTTAGACAGGCGGCTGGATGTAGCAATTATACCCTATACACTGTGCAAATCTCATCCTAGAACCCCAATGACGGTCACAAAGCAAGCCAACCTACTCTTTAAATCTGTATCAGCAGGTGTAGAGGAAACTGGAGGGAGTGGCACTGGCCTTTTGGAGGTGGATGCACCAGGGTCACCATGTGGATGAAATTTATAAGCCTTATATGGTGCCGGTATATGTAGCCTCCCAGAAAACTCATGGAGGTGAAGGCTGTGGCCCTATATGTCCTACTGAATGGCTTGAACTAGATCTCTTATTGGAGGTGTGTGTCTCTATAGAGTGTGTCTAGTGAGGAGGAAAATGACCTCCAAACACCTTGTGCTCCGATTGCTCCTCATTAGACTCTATTGTGAGTTACTGCCTGTGAATATTCAGATCCTCATCTATCTCCTCCACAAAAAGCAGCTTGTATGCAGTTGGGCAGATTGAAACAACTATGACTATCCTAAAATAGGCACTCCTTACCACTGGTGGAGTGTCCTTTTAGGTTAAGATAAGATTCATAGAACCTATAAAATTGATAACAGGATCTCAAATTGATAATTAAGGGAAAGAGAAATTATAAGAGAAAGAGAGAAATTTAGAAAATCATGATTTTATTTCCTAAGGCAAGTTTAAAAACTCTACCAAATTTGCCAGACTCTTACAACTAATAAGCCATATATAGGCAACTGATAGTAAGAGAATACATCACGGCTTATGTCAGCGAGCATTAAGTAGGATAGGATTCCTTAAAATAAGGATTATGATAAGATTACAACTTTTACAAAAGATAAGATAAGATTTTACAAAAGTTTCTTTATAAAATTAGGATAAGATGACTAAAACTATTGTCTGCCATTTTACTTTTTTATTGGTTTACGAGATGGTGACATATTCATATCTTCAGGATCTGTATCATCATTGTCTTTTCCTACTCAATAAGCTCTTTATCAAAAGCAGTCAAATAATCTTCTGTGCTTGGGTCTTCAAGTTCTTTGAAATTATTATCAAAACTCCAAGGGTCCTGAGATCTTGAAACTAATAACTCTGACTCTATGAAGTTCTTAAAAATTGAAATGTATCAAAAATGGGTGCATGAAACATCATTCATTTTGCAGAGGGCACGGTATAGCCAGTCTTTGATCATTGCATCTTCAATGGGATTTGCTAGAGCAAAAATTGCTAGAGATAAGCTTGATTTTGGGCCCACAAGACTTACTGAGTAGGATTCCAAATATATATTTGGGTGACAAAGTAAATAGCAGTATAGTTATCAGTAACTTCATGAGATTTTTGCTATAATTGGTGATCCTAGATGAGCTTTTGAATTTGTCGTCTCTACTAACTAAGTGGGCAATACCAATTTAAGAACTGCTAGAAGATGAAAGAGTGGTGATCTGGGTTATTAAGAAAGTAATAAACTTCAAGCAAGGGAACTAGGATGGCATGAGTGTGGAGAACTAATAAACACCATAGGAACCATAACTCTTTAGCACACCCAAAAATAAAGGAAGAAATGCGATAGATGATTGTCTAGGGAAGATCAGTATGAAGAAATTTTATGTTATTAGGAACACAACATTTGTTTTTAAAAAAATGCATATAATGAAATGGGTGGTTTTTGGAGAAAAGTCTGATTTGTTTAGGATTACTGAAGGGATAATTAGGAGGGGTTGATTATTTATTGGTGGCAGGTATGTATTGGATGGAGCTAACATTTTCTCTTAGACTGGGGTGTGGTTTAAGGCTATCCATAATGTAAACAAGAGGGAGAGCAACAGTAGAAGCTTTAGTGATGTGGTTATAGTTTTGAAGAGGTCAAGATAAAAAGTCTGGGATCAGGTTCTTATCTCCTTTTATATGCTCAATGGTGAAATTGTACTTACTAAACCATTATACCCATTAAAGAAGTTATGAATGAGAACGACTCCTTCCTTTGAAAATAAACATCCTAGGAAAAGATGAATAGTCCATGACAATGGTAAAGTGGTGACTTATTTGACAATTGATAAGCCTTATATAGGCTACTGATAGTAGGAAAATACATCACGGCTTACATCATCGAGCACTAAGTAGGATAAGATTTTGGTAGAGTTTTCAAATTTTCCTTAGTAAATAAAATCATGAGTTTCTAAATTTCTCTCTCCCTTAATTATTAGTATGAGATTTTATTATTAGTTTTATAGGTTCTATGAATCTTATCTTAACTTAAGAGGACACTTTACCAGTGGTAAGGAGTGCCAGTTTTAGAATATTTATAGTTGGTTTTGATTTAGTTTATAGTTCTTTGTATAATTGGTATCAGAGCCTACAGATTGATATTTATCGAATGAAGTAATGGTAACAAAAATTCCATCATTATGTCTTTATCATCTCTATCCCGTTTGCCATCCTCTCTTTCTCTTTCCTTAAAACCTAAAACTACTTAAAAATAAATTATTTATATGAACTTTCTTTCCTTCCTGATCATTAAAAAAATTCAAGAATCTAAAATTCCTTTTCTTAACCCTTATGATGCTTTGGGAAAATGAAAATCCAATTTCACCACCGACATCAAAGAATATGTTCAAGCCTCTAGCTTTGATCAACATCCTATTCAAGCTACCAGCAAAGAATAATTCATTACTCTCAAGATCCTCAAAGAATTTCCTCATCAAAGGAATCATCAAGGTTTCACCTATATCTATTATGGAGTTATTCGATTAGCCATTTCTTATAATGGAAAAAAAGGCCTTCCGGTCTTTACCCGTAAGCTCTTTTGGATACCTGCTATTTGGAGTACTAGCATGCTGTTATCGACAATGTTTTAGACTTCTTTAAATGCTGAAACTATTCTTTTTACTTTTTCCCCAATTTTAACATGAGTTTGACATATTCGTATGTTCTTTCCTTTTTGAAAGTAAGCATCTTAGGAAAAAATGAATAGTCTATGACAACTATAAAGTGGTGACTTATTAAGTGAAACTCGAATCTCTTTATGCCATTCTTTACTACCATAATTTCTTTAAAGGTAGAGTGATAATGGCATTCAGACTATTTGAAGTGACTACTTGTGTAACCACATATGTGTCTGTAGTTGTCAATTTCTTCTATAAGAATGGCCCTCCAACATTCATCACTTACGTCTGTCTGTAGGATTCTTTTTCTTTTAGATAGAATATGAAGAGGTGGTAAATTTTGAGCGTCAACTTTAATTTTTTGGACTGATGTGGTGTGAATGGATAACCAAGATGGTGGATTCTTTTTCAACAATTGATTTAGTGGTTTTGCCAAAGTGCTAAAGTAGGGAATAAACTGTCGAACATAATTGGCAATTCCAAGAAACTATTGAATTTGCTTGACCAAAATATTTTCATCTGGAAAATTGAGTAACTCAGCTACCAGGTGAGGTTAAGGCTGATAAGTGCCATTTTTGAATATCATACCAAGGAAATCAATTTCTTTCTGGCTATCTGCATTTTTGTTTGAGATAACATAACACCATGAGCTCTGGTAATATTTATGAATTGCTGAAGAATCTTATGATGGGATTGATCATCAGGAGAAAATAGGAGTATGTCATCAATATAAATTAGTGTTGTGTGAAGGAAAGGCTTATAGGCTTTTATCATAGCTTTCTGAAACAAAGTGTAAGGCCTCTAACATGACCCTAATTTAATTTGCATATTTTTGTGTATAAGTAAGGGGGTAAATTAACATGTTGTTATGTTAATTGCATGAAAATAAAATAAAGAGTATGGTTTAATATAAATTGAGTGTGCAATTGAAGTAAAAGGTATTAATTTGGGGTAAATTTGTATTTTTGGCATTTTAGTGGCCAATTGTGAATATAAGCATTTAATTCAAGGTTAATTTGAAAGGATGAATAAATTGTTAGGTTGATGTTTGAAAAAGAGTTAGTGGAGGGGTTAAAGTCTAACATGCATAAAGGTTTGTGGCATTTTTGTGACATGCAAGATGTTGAGGGATTAAAAGGGAAATTTTGCCACTTATATAAATAGAAAGAAGTTAGTGGAATGTGGAGGTGGCTGTAGGAGACTTTGAGATCAGCAATTGTGAGAGAAAAACCAGAAAAATTATCTTCTTCTTCCTTTTGATTTTCATTGAATGATCTCAAGCAATTTGATGATAATGTTGTGGGTTAATCAAGAGTATAGTGCAGTAAACTAAGGTAATTAAACTCTTAATGTAACCCTTCATCATCTTCATCTTCTTCTTTTCATGTTGACTGAGGAGAATGTATTTGTACTGGAAATTTATGATGATGATGATGGTAATTATGAAGGAGAAGAGGAAGGAAGAAGGAGCAAAGGAAAGGATATTGCTAGAGGTTGAAGATGTAGCACCCTACCCTGTACTTAGCTATAACACTGTGATTAATATTAATCAAGCATTCTTATCAACATTTCATCTGATAATCCACTAAACAGATATCCAAAAGTTAACTATTAGAAGCTTCACTTATAGGTGCAACTTACTAACATCAAATATTACATATACAAAGCATCTGTAGTAAATACAAAATTTCCAACATATTTAGAGTTCCCACAACTACAAAACATAAAGACAAAAAGAAGACTCTATTATTAATCTTCTAAGACTTGTGTTGGCCAACCTGCTGCAGATATCAGTCCTGGAAGAAAGTCCTGTTCTCATAACCTACACGGATAAACAAAAATCCGTGCTAAGCTATAAAGCTTAGTGGGGAATACTAAATCATGATAAACGACTACTCACAGTAGTCGTCAATAAGCATACATCATGTACTATAAAGTATAACTTATACTCAATATAAGAAAATACAGACAAGAGTCCACATATGATAACCGAATGATTTAATGATAGTAAATTCGGCATTGACGCTTAATATACACCACTTTTAACCATGTAAGCATATTTGTCCTTTAATCTTGCGATTCATTCATTGGTTGTTATACCACTGTTTATACTCAGTCATTCCTTCCATTTATTACATACTTTAACATATGCTAGGAATACATGTATACATATATATTCACATATAAACTTATGATCCACAAGGACCTATGCATATTCGTAAGTAAAACAAGCATTAGTACTATGAAAGTTTATCATTTATCAAGAATTATGTTTGTATACTTATTGTACCAATGCATACATAGAATTTCTAGCTTGCTTCTATCTCAAATGCCATTATCATGTGAACTTTATCATTTGTAAATCTGTAAACACTTTATGTGTGTGCACAAGACAATATACATCAATTCCCAATAAAGAGCAAGAACGAGTAAATATAGGGAAAACATATAACTCAACTGTATTAATTTGAAAAGCAATCACCAACATGAATACCTATTCATAAACTCTTATATTCATTTGCTATAGAAAACATACTATCTCTAATATAGTTCATAATTATATATTAGTGATGCACTAGTTCATTTATATAACTCTGTACGTACTGTTTCTATATGCGATAATCATGCATAAGTGTATATTGTAACATCTTTTAATACCATAATTTCCATTTGTGCTGTAAAGGAATTTCACATATAAATTAGATTCTGAAATCAATTTATGAATTGTTATGCTTTATAAAGCTTTAAATTAACATCAAACTATTCTTAACTTTGGTATAAGGCCTGCACTATTCTAAAGAGGTGGATAACGGGTTGAACGATGGTACCCGAAGGTACGAGTTTGTTTAGTCACCCAAACGGGGTGAACTGCAACCCAAACGGGGTTGATCGATGGTACCCGAAGGCACAAGTTATTTATTCACCCAAACGGGGTGAACTGCAACCCAAACGGGGTTGATCGATGGTACCCGAAGGCACAAGTTATTTATTCACCCAAACGGGGTGAACTGCAACCCAAACGGGGTTGATCGATGGTACCTGAAGGCACAAGTTGTTTAGTCACCCAAACGGGGTGAACTGCAACCCAAACAGGGTTGAACGATGGTACCCGAAGGTACAGGTTTGTTTTTGCAGCTGCAAGGTACCCTTATAGGCATGCCTATCTATCCACTTCCTAGACTCAACGCAGGCTATAAAATCTATTTACTTTATCTTTCATTTATTCATTCATATTCTTATATGCACATGTATACTCTTGTATAACTATGAACAATGTACTCATACTCATGTTCATGTATAACTTTCTGTAAACCGGTGAACATTTCACTGTTGGGTAATACTATTCTGTTCTTGTAATCATATTCACTTATGTGGCTAGTTCGTATGTCAAGATTATACTTATATAATGCCATTTGTACCTATACATGATCATGTAAAATATATATATACATCTTCTTTAGTACATATACATATATGCACTAATCATAAACAATTATACACTTTTCTCATATAATAATCACATGACAAGATACTCCTTCTGTGATGCATACACTTGTATACATAGTCTTGTATGACATTACCATTATATACTTTAATAAAATTTCTATAATGGTGTCTATAGCACTGTAGATCTGTATTTTAGCATGCTATCATGTGACCACACATATGCTTAATCATATCATTTCAATTAAGTAAAGACGTATTCATACGTTTCACTTTACTCATTTTCTTTGAATCATTACTCTCAGACTTCTTTCAACAGTCAAACCCAATCATGTAAGATCATATTATATTTATAGACATATGTTTATATGTTCACATAATCCACAAATCACATTAAGCATCTCACATGTTCACAGTCATGCTAAAACATTTTCTATCTCATAGTACAAATTCATGCTCATACACTCATGTACATAATCATAGATGTACGTACCTGTGGGTACACTCGCATATAGTAGACTTACTCATATGAGCATATTTACCAAATATATATATATATATGTATATATATATATATCTTTATCATCATTAAAATCATGTGCTATATAGAATGTCAACATGTTTCCATATGGGCATATACACATGCCAAGGTCATACTATTGCAGTCCTTATTTCATAGCATAAATACATGTCAAAATGTGCACTTTCATGTCATAAGGTTACATGTGTATAATATATATATCAATTTTGCATATGACAATCATGTACAAAACTATTTACATGTATAAGTTAGATATTTCATCATTAGTCTTTATTGATATACACAATTGAATGCGTATGTATTCATATAAATCCTTCATGGATAGCCATATTACATGCTTTAACCAATTAACTCTACTGTCACATAAACAAATATCCCTCTCAATTTATTAAAGAAATCATATTATCAAGTGTAGCAACAATATGCACATAATAGTAAATTCTGTTTCTGTGAGCAGTTTAGGAAACTAGTCCAAATTCAACCCTAAATTCCATATACTTAGAGACCGATTTAAGTTTAGGTTTCTTCATATGAAATATAGGTATGGAAGTCTATTTTTCAATGCAAAAAGAATCACTCAATTTGCTGTTCTATAGCTCAACTTATGAGCAAAATATTCTAGACAGGTCATTCAGTCGTGAAGGGAGTTCGACTCGTGAAGAGGTTCACGAGTGAAGCAAACCAAGCAAAACTCACGACTCGTGAAGAAGCTCATGAGTGGAGAAGAAAACTGTACTTCACGACTCGTGAAAAGGTTCACGAGTGAAGCAAACAGGGCAAAGCTCACGACTCGTGAAGGAGTTCACGAGTGGAGAAGAAAAGCAAAAATCACGACTCAGACAAAGATTCACTAGTGACCCAGGAAGGCAAAGGCACGACTCGTGAAGATCTTCACGAGTCGGACAAAAGTTCACGACTCGTGAAGGTGATCACGACTCGGAAACAACTCTAACAGGAAGCAGATTCACGATACGTGAAGAGCTTCACGAGTAGGACAAAAGTTCACGACTCGTGAAGTGCTTCACGACTCGGCACTGACTCTCACAACTGATGAAATCCGTTCTTCCAAAATCAACCCGAAAACCCAGCAAAAACCAGAAAAAACGTAACTTCAATTTCTGTAAATTACATCCAAATTCAGCAACCAATTCCACATGCAATATGAACAACCTACATTCCCATACCTTAGCTGAAAATTCCTTTGTCTTCAACCCCTTGCAAGCCCTTTTTCCTTGTTTCTTCCACCTTTTCTCTCTCCTTATAGATTATTTCATACATTCAACAACAATCTTCCATCATCAATCAAATTAAGAAAGAGATGAAGATGAAGAGATGAACTATCAAGTTAGGATATTACCTTAAAGTTATACTAATGATCTAGATTGAACAACATGCAATATTTCCTCTTCAAGAAGACCTTGAGAATTCATCTATGGCTTTAAGAAATAAGAAGAAGAAAAGGAAATTGCTGTAACTCTCTCTCTAAAATTTCGTTCACCACCATCTCTAATGAGTTTTTTTCCTTTCATTCCACTAGCAAAAGACTTTATATAATAGTTAGGAAAATTCCCTTCTTGATCCCTCAACAAAATGCATGTCCTTTAATCAACCCACACCTTTTTGCATGTCATAAATCAACCTAATCACTTATTCTTTCTCTTAAATTAACCTCTCAAATATTCATTTATTCACCTTTGACCTTTAAGATGCTGAATTTACAAATTGAGCCCTAAACTAATACTTGTACTTCAATTACACCATTGAATGTTATTAAACCAACTATAATAATTTAATTATGACTTTATAAAATTCATACCATATAATTTACACATTTATCACATAATTATAGATAACTTAATAACACTTATATCCCAATTAATCCTTGAAGAAAAATATTATTTCAATTACACATAGATATAAACAACTAGTTTATCCTTCAATATATAAGCTTATAATAATTCATCTAATTAAGCTTGATTAAACATTAATAATTGGAATTATGTCCTTGAATTTTACTAAGGCCTAATTTGGGCCCTTACAAATCTCTCCCCCTTAAGAAATTTCGTCCTCGAAATTCATACTTGTATCTTTCACTTATGCACAACACTATCATTGCTATACCTATGTCTATCATAAGCGTCTTTGATCTCATACTAACTTTACCATCTTCTTTTCTTGCTTTTCATTTGACCTTATCTCCAAATACGGGCAACCGTATCATACTGTCATATCATTACTATGCTTAACGTATATCCTGTCAGTTTTCCTATCCAGTTGGGGCCTGTACATGTAATATGATGCTTGATGCTATGCTTATGCGTAAATGATGCTTTCATGTATGCAATAAGATGCAAATGCATTCTCTCGTGTGCTGTATATGTTTTTGCCCCATCCCATGTATAATGTTTTGTCAACTGTCCATGCCTGTTAAGGATTCACTGACAGGTATACATAGCATCATAATTATCCTAATTTTCTCACAGCAACTACACATATGAAAGATTTTATTCACAATACCTAAACTGTTTCTCCAAAACCATATTAACACATTTATACTATATTCTATTAACACACTTGCAATATAATCCAAGCACTAATCATAATAGCATTTCTTTATCATTTACTTTTTAATCCAAAGTTAGGATTTTATTGATATGCCATCATAGAGTAATCTTTATGTATTCCCTCAATGCATATGTACAATAATTTACCTAATGGTCAATTATGCACAATATTCTGAAAGTTCCAACATATCAAAACATTCCTAAAAGCATAAAATTCATTACCATAATAAGAACTTATTATTGTGAATGAGCAAATATTAAGGAAGAAAATATAAATACCAATATCTCCTTCGATGACATCCTGCTTTGATGAAACCTCAATTTTTCCGGTCTGAACCGATACAATCAGATGTATAGATTTATCTCTTTCAATACGATCTATCTCTTCTATCTGAGGTACAATAGCAGTGACAAGATTCTTTTCATTCTTTGATGATACCATATCTTTCCTTGGCAACCTTGGGCAATTAGCCATAAAATGATCTGTTTTACCACATCTAAAACAAGCCCCTTTTAAAGCTCTACAAGTACCCCAATGATTCCTTCCGCAATGCAAACATTTAGGAACTTGAATCCCTCAACTTTTCCCTGCCGAACCTTGCGCAGAATGGAATGTGCTGCTAGAAGAACTTAATTTCAATATCTTATTTCTTTTTCCTAACTCCCTCTTATCCACATTCCCATCTCGACTTCTTTTGTTCTCATTAATCCTATCAACCTCTTTTGATACTCTGGGCTCGGTTAACTCTTGTAAAATCTGATTCAAGGTGCAATTCATTTTCTTCAGTTCCTCTAATATAGAAACAGACATCTCTACATGAGTTACATTCACAGGATCGGGGACAAATAAGTTCAATGCCCCAGAATTGCTAACTTTAATGATCTCTTTCCCAGTTTCTTTCAATTTATCCATCTTTAATCTATACAAAACAAAACCAAGATATCTGAATTAGGCCAACACACTAACACTTCCATACAACAATTACTCTAAACACTTATAGCCTAGGAACGGCTAAACCTTTGCTCTGATACCACTAATTGTAGCACCCTACCCTGTACTTAGCTATAACACTGTGATTAATATTAATCAAGCATGCTTATCAACATTTCATCTGATAATCCACTAAACAGATATCCAAAAGTTAACTATTAGAAGCTT
Organism: Excoecaria agallocha; assembly: GCA_037975025.1. Lineage (NCBI taxonomy): Eukaryota > Viridiplantae > Streptophyta > Magnoliopsida > Malpighiales > Euphorbiaceae > Excoecaria > Excoecaria agallocha. The sequence continues at coordinate 1,070,697 of JBBPFJ010000022.1, read as the reverse complement.
CACTTACAGGTGCAACTTACTAACATCAAATATTACATATACAAAGCATCTGTAGTAAATACAAAATTTCCAACATATTTAGAGTTCCCACAACTACAAAACATAAAGACAAAAAGAAGACTCTATTATTAATCTTCTAAGACTTGTGTTGGCCAACCTGCTGCAGATATCAGTCCTGGAAGAAAGTCCTATTCTCACAACCTACACGGATAAACAAAAATCCGTGCTAAGCTATAAAGCTTAGTGGGGAATACTAAATCATGATAAACGACTACTCACAGTAGTCGCCAATAAGCATACATCATGTACTATAAAGTATAACTTATACTCAATATAAGAAAATACAGACAAGAGTCCACATATGATAACCGAATGATTTAATGATAGTAAATTCAGCATTGACGCTTAATATACACCACTTTTAACCATGTAAGCATATTTTTCCTTTAATCTTGCGATTCATTCATTGGTTGTTATACCACTGTTTATACTCAGTCATTCCTTCCATTTATTACATACTTTAACATATGCTAGGAATACATGTATACATATATATTCACATATAAACTTATGATCCATAAGGACCTATGCATATTCGTAAGTAAAACAAGCATTAGTACTATGAAAGTTTATCATTTATCAAGAATTATGTTTGTATACTTATTGTACCAATGCATACATAGAATTTCTAGCTTGCTATCTCAAATGCCATTATCATGTGAACTTTATCATTTGTAAATCTGTAAACACTTTATGTGTGTGCACAAGACAATATACATCAATTCCCAATAAAGAGCAAGAACGAGTAAATATAGGGAAAACATATAACTCAACTGTATTAATTTGAAAAGCAATCACCAACATGAATACCTATTCATAAACTCTTATATTCATTTGCTATAGAAAACATACTATCTCTAATATAGTTCATAATTATATATTAGTGATGCACTAGTTCATTTATATAACTCTGTACGTACTGTTTCTATATGCGATAATCATGCATAAGTGTATATTGTAACATCTTTTAATACCATAATTTGATTATATTGGTACTCGTATCTTTAATGGTACTAAATCTTTTCACTATTTTCTTTCTCGGTTGATTTTTCAGTTATCCAATATATGATATCATTACAATTTTTCGCTACTTATTCTTTATTTTACTTTAACTTTTTAACTAATTAACACATTACTATTTTCAAGGCTTTTAAGCTTTAAATGCAATGTGATACAATTATTTTGGAACACTTTGCATATAGATCTTTATTTCATTCTTTTTACATTTTAACATGTTCAAGTACTTATTTAGGACTTAGTATCTTTTTCTTTTTTCAATTGAACAATTAGGTGTCTTTTATCGTTTTACTTTTTATTTAACTTTTCTTTCAGAAATACCTTACTTAAGCATAAGTTTTCACTTAAGGACAATGTTATTACTTTTGACTTTAAATAGGAAATTAGCATTATTTTTCAAACTTGTTATTTTTCAAAACTATAATGGATATATGAAATGCCAACTGACTTTAATTTATCTTGTTCATGTAAAAACAAAAACCCTTTTCTTTACAAAAGTATAATTTAATACTCATTTATCATTTTATCCTTATAAAATATTTCTTTTTATTTTTACTTATTATCACAATTTTTGGGAAACATCACAGTTTTATCCCAACTTATTATTTTCTTTCAAACAAATTATTTTTCATTCAATTCAATTAAATCATACTGATTTATTCATTATGATACGCCCCTAGTGCAATATGACAGAACTCTAAAAAAGGATATGCAGGACATGGACCCAAAGGTCCTACTGAGAGAGAAATGATCCCCAAGGGACCATTTCTTAAAAAACATTTCACTTTTACTTTCACTTAAAATACTGAAGCTATGAAGATCAGAGATCCTACCCATAGCAAAGCAAGTCGCCATGACTTACACCGCGGTATAGGGTGTCCATATGGCTAGCCAATTATATCCTAACCAAGAATATTATTACCTGACTATTGCTAAGGGCAAAACAATAAATTATATTTGAAATAATTTTTAAACATTTAAAAATCTTTAGTTTCTTTCATTTATTTCTTGATACAATACATTTTTGTCAATTACACTCTTTTTTTTATGCTTTTGACAATTCAGTAGCTTTTTCCTTTCTTTTACTTTCTTCATTCATTATACTATATATATTTAAGTCATGTTATATTAGGTTATTAACCCAATTAAAATCTACATACATTCACATCACCTGATCCATCTAATCAATTAACCTATATATTAGTTAGTTGCTTATCGCATCTTCATGTACTTTGATTTCATTTACATAATGACTCATTATGCAACCCATTATCATAGTCATGCTAGATTCAACTATCTTAGTCTATTTACTATCATGCATAGCATTCAGCATTCCAGCATATAATATATATAAGCATACTAACTCCTAGATGCATGTATACACTAGCATTCTCACTATATGCTTATTACAACATTATCTTCCATATGACGTACATATATTATATAACCTTTTATACATATCAAAACATGTTAAGAAACTTGTACAAAATTAATCAAAAGCCCTACATCAACTTCTATAGATTGGTGTTGGCCTGTCCTTATGCAGAGAATGTTCATGTGCAAAAGCCTTGACTTTAGAACCTATACGAATAAAATAACCCATGCTAAGCTATATGGTTTAGTGGGTATAATAAATGTGAAGGACAACCACTCATAATGATTGTCAGATTCATTAAATCATACATAATTTAAAAGCATTTAAAGTAACATATAAACGATAAGCATATGATAAAGATATAATGATTTTGATCAACAATGTATTCCTACATTCAAATTAATGTCCATAAATTCCAACACTTCATAAAATGATCTGTATATATATAAATAAGCAAAAGAATATAATATATGCATTACAAAACTAAATTAATCATGATATTCCATAAATCATATGCATTGTTATACTACAGCTGACTATGATGTATTTATACTATAACTTAGCCTGCTTAAGTTCCAAAGGTGGATAATGGAAACGATGGATACCCGAGGGTAACAAAATGGTGGATATCCGAGGATATCAAAATTATAGACCCAAATAGGGTCAACTGTATGATGGACCTGTCAAATGGACACAAATTGGGTCAATTAACAACCCAAATGACTGTTCGTGATCCAATAGGATCAACTGTACTTTAGACCTAAGCAGGTCGACTATGGCAGCTGCAATATCCCTATAGCCGCTTATCTATCCACGATTGAACTCTAATTGCAAGAAATACTCTATCTAATTCTCTTTTCATCTATCATGCTTGCATCTAACTAATCATTTTGCACATGTTCATCAATAGGATAGCTATATTATTGCCATGGCATAATTATACACACAAATTTGTATAATTCCTCACATACTTTATAATCATGCTATGATCAAATATCACATAATGTACCATACCTATTGCTATGATCAAATAATTCCTCACAACATTATAATACATCATATGCATATGATCATGTAAAAGGATTCATAATCACTAGTATATGTATATACACATGAATTCATATAGGTATATAACAATACAAGTATTAACCATTGAACATAAATCATCATAATAAGTACTTTAGCATATTATCATTAAGGCACTACATGTGAACATGGTCACACTAATGTATTTCTCATTTCATAGTATAAGTGCATGTTAAAAAACACATTTACTCTTCATAGGAGAACATGCCTGTAAATCATTTTACAGATAACAAGCAAGTATAAAAATTCAATCACATATACCTATTTGATATAATTGTCAATAATCCTTACTTATGTACATATATGAGTATGTGTATGTATGTGTATATATATATATATATATATATATCAAATTTTATGAATAATCATATCATATACTGTATCCAATTCATTGTGTTTTCATATAAACACATGTTTAGCATAATTATATTTAAACCAATATAGACGATAATTTAAAAATTCTGCTTACATAACTTAGCATAGAAGCAGCATTCTAGATCCAACTTAGGTGCCCTTTTTGAATTAGAAGATGTTATTTTTAGGCCAAGTGACCTCCTATAAATTCATTCTCCTGTATTTCTAGTTTCTAAAATATCAAAATTCATCACAATATCACATTTATAATTTGAGATATTTAAGAAATACTATATGCTATTCATACACTCAAAAATAATTATTGTTACCATTTGAAAAATTCATAGAATAAATTGGGGAATGAATCAGCCTAACTTTCCTTCAATAAAGTCCTGTTCCTAGGTGTTTAGTTTACCTAGAATTTTACATCATAGAATTTTAACTCCTCTACCAAAATTTATGCTTGAAATACCACAATCTACTCCTCAATAGTACAACTAGTTTTTACGAATTTCAAGCTAACATTAGACATTCATACAAACAGAATTAGACAATGCTCCCTTCTTATAAAATGTTCATTTATAAGTTTGTTTTGCATATAATTCAATCTCATAGCATTCTGACCATTATATAGGGATTTTATATCACATTTTCCAGAAGCTATTCCAGAACCAAAATTAGCAGTCCTCTACAATTTCAAGTGAAATTATGATTATCATATAGAAACATTTAGCCCTAAGTTGCTTCTAAAAAGTTATAGGTATATTACTTATGTGAATTAAAAAATTAAAATTATTTCAATTTAAGCTTCCTCGCTATATTTATGGTTAAATTATAGCAACAAATTTTTGATGCTGACATGATTCTTCTTAACAATCCTCCTATAAAATTTATGCTCAAAATAATTGTTCAAACTTTCATATAACAAATCATTTTTCTTATCCATTTCAACACACACATATAAGAGGTTCTTAAGAATCCCATGCCTTGGCAAAAAATCTCCTAACCTCAATTTTATGCCTTCCCCCTTCCTTTGCTCTTCCCAACTTCTTCTTCTCCTTTCTCAATAATTCACATTCTTAACACAAACTTCCAGCATTTTGTTTAATCCACAACTCATCAAAATAATAATAATAATAATAATAAGAAGAAGAAGAAGAAGAAGAAGAAGAATCAAATTAAGTTAATTACCTTATTGATACACACTAACTAGTTCTCCAAAAATCAACATGCAATAATTTCTTTAATGATTTCTTAGAGAGATTTTCAAAGAATGAAAGAGATGAGAAAGAAGAAATTATGTAATTTATTTCCCTCAAGTTGTTGTCCCTCTTTCTCTCTCTTAACATAATGATGACTACTTATAAAGGCAAGGGAAAATTCCCTCTTCAATCTTTTCTCTTTTTGCATGTCTCACTAAAGCCTCTTAACTTTTTGCATGTTGTAAATTGATATTTACTTTTTTTCCTTCTCTTAAACCATCCTCTCAATTTATACCTTTAATCACAATTAACCCTTAAGATGCCATATTTACAAATTTACACCAAAATTAATACTTCATTATTCAATTATACCATTAAATATTATTAAACTAGAATTTTAAATTTTACTTTCATGCAATTATTATAATATAATGAATTTATCACTTGTCCCACACCTTATGTGAAATTCACAATCTAAATTTAATCTCAATTAATTATAACCCTATTAAAATCATGCATTTCTAGCTAGGGTCATGTTAGGGGCCTTACAATACCATAACTTTTGCAACAAGAAAATATGGCCTGAACTTTTCGAATGCAAAGATTATTGCCAACAGCTCTTTCTCTATTGTTGTATAATTATATTAAGCTCCGATCAAGGTATGGCTTGCATAGTAAATTGTATAGAGTACTTCTATTTCCTTTATCAAGCACTACTCCTACTATGGAATCACTTGCATCATACATTAGCTCAAATAGAAAACCCCAATCTGGAGACATAATCACCAGAGCTAAAATAAGTTATGTTTCAACTTGTCAAATGCCTGCAAACACTCATTAGTGAAATCAAAAGAAGCATCTTTTATTAGTAAATTGGACAAGGGTTCTGCAATTTTTTAAAAATATTTAATAAATTTGTAGAAAAACCCACATGCCCTAAGAAGCTCCTAACTCCTTTAACACTGGTTGGGGGTGGGAGTTTCTCTATCACCTCTACTTTGACCCTATCCACCTCTATTCCCTTTTCTAAAATTTTGTGTCCCAATATAAATCATTCCCTCACCATAAAGTGGCATCACTAGATTGGTTTTCTCACACCTACCTAGCACTAGATCAAGATGATTTAAATAACTCTCAAAATCCTTCCCACATATGGTGAAGTCATCCATAAACACTTTCATAAATTTTTCAATGAAATTATAAAAAATTGCGATCATGCACCCTGAATCATAGCTAGTGCATTCACAACCTGAAAGGCATTCTCCTTTAGGAAAAAGTACCATAGGTACAGGTGAATGTGCTTTTTTATTAGTCCTCATGTGATATGGGAATTTGTAAATATCCCAAATACCTATCTAAAAAATAATAAAACCTACTCCCTACTGGCCTCTCCAACATTTGATCAATAAATGGCAATGGGAAGTGATCTTTCCTAGTGGTGCTATTAAGCTTCCTATAATCGATACAGACTCTCCAACCCATAACTATACAAGTTGGAATGAGTACATCAAGCTTATTCCTAACCACTGTCATTCCCCCTTTCTTTGGGATGCATTGCACATGACTCACCTACTTACTATTTGAGATGGGATAGATGATACCTGAATCGAGGGGCTTGAGTACCTCTTTCTTTACTACCTCATACATAGTTAGATTGAGTCTTCTTTAGGGTTAGACCACTTATTTTGTATTCTTCCTCCATAGGAATTCAAACAGTGCAGTAGCTCGGATTGATCCCCTTCAAGTCTGATCTTTCCCGTCTAATTGCTTTCTTATGCCTTTTCAACACTTCGATTAACATCTCCTCTTCAAAACTTGTCAAAATAAAGAGATAATCGCTAGTTTTGTTTCATTTTCTAAAAACAAATATATCAAGTGAAGTAGAGGAGGTTTAAGTTCATTTTTTGAATCTCCCTTTTTTACTGCAAACTCTTCCTCACTTCGATCTTCTTCACATACTTGCTCAAGATCTTGCATAGCTTTTCTAGTCTCATTTCCTACTACAGCTACCATCTCTTTGTCCGCCTTATCTAACTCTTCACTCTCCAAGGAATGCATTCAACTCAACTTCAATGGGTCATCTATCAATACCTTCTCCTGAGTTTCTCTAACACATTCTTGTACCTTGTCTACAAAGTAAACATACTCTTTCAGATCACTAGATGGATATTTCTGAGCCTTGTTCATGTTCACTACTAGCTCTTCATTATTGAACCTAATAGTGACTTTTTGACCATGCACATTGATCAAGGCTTTTGCCATGTTCAAAAATGGTCTCCTTACAATTAAAGGCACTTTTCTATCATCTTCCATCTCTATAACAACAAAATCCACAAGAAAAATAAATTTCCTTATTTTCACTAACAAGTAATCTATCAATCCTTTTGGTTTCCTTACCGACCTATCCGCTAACTAGAGCCTCATACCTGTCTCCTTGAGATCCCCTAAGTTCAATTTCCTGCACATAGAATATCCCATCAAATTAATACTAGCCCCTAGGCCACATAAGGTGTAAGGACCCAAAATTGGCCTTAGTTGAATTCAAGGGCAATTACATATTATTAAAGTCTAATTGAGCATTATTGAATGAATTATTAGTAGTTAAGATATTGAACGAGGCATAAATATTTTTAAGTTATAATTAATTATGTGATAAATATTCGAATTAAATGGTATGAATTTTATAAGGGAATAATTAAATTATTATGTTGGTATAATAATATTCAAGGTTATAATTGAAGTATGAAGTATTAGTTCAGGGGTCAATTTGTAAATACGGCTTCCTAAGGGTCAAATGTGAATAAAAGAATGAATTCAGAGGTTGATTTAAAAGAAGTAGAAAATGAAAAGGTCATGGTATAATATGCAAGAAGATAAGAGGCATTGGTGTAACATACAAAAGCTAAAGGGAAGTTAGTGGAACATGCAAATTTTTAAGGGACCAACAAGGGAATTTTCCCTTACCACTATATATAGTCATTTTTAATGTTAGAAAGAGAGTGTATAGGAGTGAGGGACTGTATTATTGAGAGAAGTTTTAGAAATTTTCTCTCTTCTCACTCTTCCATTCATTGTTAAGTATATCTAAGAAATCCTTAAAGAGAAATGCATGCATGTTGAATTAAATCAAGACAAATTAGTGTGTAATAATAAGGTAAGCATATCAATTTGATAGTTTATTATCTTCTTCATCTTATTCTTATTTTTGTTCGGATTTGAGTAAGTAAAATGTTGGAAGTTTGTGTTAAGAAGGCTAATTGTTGTTAAGGGAAGAAGAAGAAGGAGCAAAGGGCAAAGGCATTTTGATCAAGTAAGAAGAGTAGATGTTTGATAGAGGTATGGGATTCGAACTTTGAAATTAATTTGCATATATGTGATATTCTTCTCAACTATAAGGTATAGGAATTATTTCAATCTTGAATGTGTTTATAGTTATAAGGTAGATATTGAAAATGGCAGGTCATTTATGTGTAGATCACCAAATGATATTGTATGTAAAGTAATTAAAATGTTAGGCAGTGCTATCTAGAAAATTCGTATTGACCTTTAGAGACTAGTTTGATCATAAGTTGAGTTTTTAAACTCCAAATTTGAAAATTTTAGTTGGGATAGAACCGGGACATCTGTACCAACAAATGTTATAGAAATACCAATAACTACATTTTGCCTCTAAGGCCCTCAAAAATTCCCAAACATTTAGCTCTTTTTCAACTGGCGGGTCAATGGAGCAGTCCTTAGAGATTTGCCAATAACTTGAGTTAGAAATATGATATTAAGATAATTTTAAATGCTATGGAAAATAGAAACACATGGGAATAAGTTTAATAAAGATCTATTGGCCTAAAAATGATTTTTTATATTTTTAATATTGGTAACAAAATGAAATTTGAAATCTGCCACTATATAGAATGTTTGTCATGGCTCCCTTGTTTCACATAAAATTTACTAAAATTTCTAAAAAGGATAGTAAAGCTTATTTATACCTTTTTGAATGTTTTATAGAATCTTTGTTATATAAATGAACATAAGGGAGAGATAAGTACATGGAGTGTGTGATGATATCATATTGTAAAGCAATAGGCATGATCAAATGATGAAGCATGTCTATAGGAATGACAAGATCAAGTATGTCAGCAATATTTATTTATTTAAGAGAAAGCATGTGTATGATTGATATCATATAAGCATGTGTATGGCTTACATAAGATAACATAAGTATATGGGAATGTATAGACATGAATAAAGAATGATCACGCATTAATGATATCAAATCTCGACATATGAGTGACATGTATGGGAATAGGTCTTATGAACCTATTTCACAAGCTTAGTGATAAAGTGTACAAGCATAATAAACATGCATGCTTATATATGTATAATAGTTAAGAGTGTATATATATACATAATACATGAAGTTTATGCATGGTAATGTTAGAGAGTATGCCTTAGAGCCCTTGTAATAGGGATGTATTTCATATGTATAAACTCATGTTCTTAATAAAAAGGCATCATTCATTTATTAATGTTGTATTTAAATACATGAGTTTTTAAATCTTAAATTAATAAATGAAGTCCTAGATATTATAAACACAGTGCAAAGGCAATCATGAAAGTGTTTATAATATGAGATGTCTATTACATGCAAATGTGTTAATATTTAAATATCCCTAGTCATAGAATTAACAAGATAGGATATTGTTAATTTGGACAGACTAGCACATGTTATCCTTCTTAAATGGTTCAAGTAGTGGTTCTCATAACTGTGATTACGAAAGATAATCAAAGCTAACATGTGGATGCTTGTTAGAAGAACAAGTTCATTGGAGACTTGCAAAGAGACTCCTCACATGGATATTAAATCTATGTCAGTGAGGAATCTCTTCATAGTGGTTGTGCAAGTATCCTTAGACTTGAGAGCACCAAAGTTATCTTAAGTAGCAACTGGTATAATTTGACTTCATAACTAATTACTTCCAACTGGAGGTGAACATAATTAGGCGGTTGGGTATATCATGACCTACTTGAAGATAGTTGAGTGATTGACAAAAGATTCACCATCCCAAATTTATTAAGTGAAGTTATTTCGCATGATTCTATAATTATCTTGTTTAGAGAATCTCTAGCTAGAGTAATATGCCAATATGGATAGAGATCCATGAAGGGCATTTTGGGAACAATGGTTAAATTAATAAAACATATATAATTAGATTTATATGTGTTGACAGAAATCCATACTCATAATCTAATTGAGATAAGAGTGGTGAAAGGAGAAATTGCACGGTAACTATTTCTATGGAAGGTTATAGTCAAACCACTTGACTTTCCTGATATTTGGATAGTAATGATGCCTAGCTAGAGGCCACTCATAACTTGTATAATAGTGTATCATAAATATCAATAGGGATTGATAAAATGATTTAAAGGAGTTTAAATAATGTGAGTTTTGAATAAAACTCATAATTATATAATATATTGCAAATATGGATAGGAACTGTAACACCCTAATCCACTAACCATGCATAAACAACAATCACCATTATAACCTAGCAAGATAAGGCATAGATAATAATAAACAGCATAGGCCATAATAATTACATGCCACAATAAATTAAAACAAACTTATAATTAAAAGGCCTAACATAATGCCAAAGAAAATACATAATGAAATCCTCAAGCAACAACGATTAGTCAGATCTTCTCTTCAAAGGCTGACTAGCCACTAGCTATTGATCCACTAGAGCTTAATCAATACCTACATGGATAACAAACCCATGCTAAGCTATAAAGCTTAGTAAGGAACCCAACTCCAAGGATACACTCTAATAAAATATTGTAAAATCATTACACCCTTTAAATTTACGTGAACATATAAATCTACAATATTAAACGATCTCACCCTTGCTATACCAAATTAATTTTCCATCCTAAACATGAATATTATTCTTGCGATAATCAAGACCTCATAGTAATTGATAGTACAGCTTTCATCGTAAGCATTTAATCACATTTATTATGTATGATATGCCTTCAATGCTCAATCAAAGCATAAGGGAGTCTATATATCATGCATCATCTATATGAGTTATTTTAGGCATCAATACTTCACATTTGGCATGCAATCTTAGTTATATAATATAGAGCAAAGAACTACATTTTATTGATATCATTCTAGCCAAGAAGAAATTTAAACCAAGCAATTTAGTAGGCCATTATCATTTTCACATTATATAGGTGAAGCAAATGATATATATATATATATATATATATACATATATTTCTTCATTTTGAGTAAATTGCTGAGTCTTTAAAACTTTTAATAGCCTGCCAAGTACTAGTTCAAAGGGTGGATAACAAGAACAATGGATACTGAAGGTATCAAATGATGGACTCAAAGGGCCAAACTATGGTTCCATAAAGGAACAAAACACTAAACCCAAATGGGGTCATCAATGGTTCCAACAAGGAACAAACAATAGACCCAAAAGGGCCGAATGATGGTTCCATAAAGGAACAAGACCCAAACGAGGTCAACTATGGTAGCTGCTGAATCCCTCTAGGAATGCCTATCTAATCCACAATCGAACTAAGACCCACAGGCTTTATCACTTTAAGAACATGTTTCATTCATCATATTCTTTCTTATTTAATATAACATTTACTTAAAGCCATTTTCCACAATTGAACATATATTATTCATTTTCGTAGCAATACTGGCTTAAAGCCTAGATATTCAATGATACATATTACCTATTCATATGCTTGCATAGCTACCAAATAACTTATATCATGCACTAGGATGCTTTAGCATAATGGTAACTGAGTATTATGTAATACTAGTTTAAAATAATGTTTTTAAGAACCTAATGCAATACACATTATTGAACATAAGATCATTAAGTAACAATATGATTCGAATTTCAAGGTACACTCTGGTAATACCCGGTGATAATTCATGAAAATGAAACCATACATATATTCATATAAGCCATGATCACATAACTCCACACGTAAAACATATTCACTAAAGAAGAATGTACTTAAGTGGTTCTTCAAAACCATTTCCTTTGCTTCATTATACTTAATTTAATCTTCAAACATTTAGTTCATCTTATATATATTATATACATGCATTCGGTGTCTCACAAATAGTGAAAGTACTCACATTTGAGATTAACATCTACCTATGTCATTCATAATGCCTTAAAAAGACTTCACAGCTCAATTATTTCATTTAGAAATCATAAGGTATATTAACTATCACTTTAATTAACTTAATCATCATGTACCATACTTATGTTCCATTTAATTCTCTCCAATTATATTCTACAATATGGGATTCATGATTCATAAAGAATTTATAGTTTAGAGTGTGAAGTAGAATAATAAAAAGGAAATATAAGAGTGGTCGTGCCCGAGAAAGAAGAGAAGGCATACACGGCCACGTAAGGAGAACAAAGGCCACATGCATGGCCAAGCAAGAGGAGAATTGAGCCATTCACGTGGCCACACAAGTAGAAAGGTAGCCATTCACATGACCACATAAAGAGAAAGGGAAATGCAATGCGCGGCCACGCAAGAAGAAACCCAAACTATCACGTGGTCATGCATGAAGAACAAAAGAAAAACCATGGCCATGCCTAGAAAACCAAAGGAAATCACGTGGCCATGCAGGAAGAACCAAAGGAAACCCATAGCCACATCTAAAAAACCAAAGGAAATCATAAGGCCACTTAAAGAAACAGCTAAAGGAGAAACAAAGGCATGCATGGCCACGCAGAGGGAGAAGGGACAGGCTGCACGGCCCCAGATAGGGACTCAACAGTAAGGGTTCACAACCCAGATTTCTAGATTATGCAAACATGAAATTAAATCATAACCCTCACCCTCACTTACTTAAATGATCATTCAAGTCTCAATTCATCTTATACTCATCAAAACTCACTAGATTAAGCCTTTAATCTTACTAACAATACCCATACACAAAAGAGGAAAAAATTTATATACAGTAATAGATGAAACCTATTCTCGTACCTCATACCAGCTTCATCTCCTTCAAAAAAATCCGCAAATCTAGCTCTTTCTTCCTTCTCCTAGTCTTGATCTATCTACTTCTCCTCTCTCCTTATACACAGGAACAACAATATGATCTTACAATTCCTCATGACCAAAATCATAAATTAAGAAAAGAAGAGGAAGAAGAGATTTTCAAAGAAAGACATTACCTTTAATCTTAACTCACAAACCCTAGCTCTCTTTCTCCAACCCGTAACCAGCAGAAAGAGAGAGAGAGAGAGAGAGCTATCCCTCAAAATGCCGATCCCCCTCTCTTAAAACCCTTGCTTTCCCTTTCCAAGAAGCTATTGAAATATCTCATTATGAAATTCCAAAATTGCCCTTATTTAACTTAACCTCAACAACTTATTTTCTTAACATCTAACACTCAAACTTCTTATTTGCTTCAATTATATCCCTCTTTTATCTTATTTTTAGCCATATTCAATTTACATACATGTTGAAATTACCAAAATAACCCAAATGGAACTTAACCTTTGTTAGAGAGTATGCCCTAGAGCCCATGTAATAGGGATGTTTTTCATATGTATGAAATTTATATTCTTAATAAAAGGCATCATTCATTTATTAATGCTGTGTTTGAATACATGAGTTTGTAAATCTTAAATTAATAAATGAAGTCCTAGATATTATAAACACAGTGCAAAGGCAATCATGAAGGTGTTCATGATGTGAGATGTCTATCGCATGCAAATGTGTTAATATCTAAATATCCCTAGTCATAGAATTAACAAGATAGGACATTGTTAATTCGGACAGACTAGCACATGTTATGCTTCTTGAATGGTTCAAGCAATGGTTCTCATAATTGTGATTATGGATGATAATCAAAGCTAACATGTGGATGCTTGTTAGAGGAACAAGTTCATTGGAGACCTGCAAAGAGAATCCTCATATGGATATTAAATCTATGTCAGTGAGGAATCTCTTCATAGCGGTTGTGCAAGTATCCTTAGACTTGAGATCACCAAAGTTACCTTAAGTAGCAAGCGGTATACTTTGACTCCATAACTGATTACTTCCAACTAGGAGTGAACATAGTTAGGAGATTGGGTATATCATGACCTACTTGAAGATAGTTGAGTGATTGACAAAGGATTCACCATCCCAGATTTAACAAGGGAAGTTATCTCGCATGATTCTATAATTGCCTTGTTCAGAGAATCTCTGGCCAGAGTAATATGCCGAGATGGATGGAGATCCATGAAGGGCATTTAAGGAACAATAGTTAAATTAATAGAACATACATAATTAGATTTCTATGAGTTGACAGAAATCCATACTCAGAATCTAATTGAGATAAGAGTGGTGAAAGGTGTAATTGCACGGTAACTGTTTCTATGGAAGGGTACAGTCAAACCACATGACTTTCCTGACATTTGGGTAGTTATGATGCCTAGCTAGAGGCCAATCATGACTTGTATATTGATGTATCAAAATATCAATAGAGATTGATAAAATGATTTAAAGGAGTTTAAATCATGTGAGTTTTGAATAGAACTCACAATTACATATTATACTGCCAACATGGACAGAAACCCAATAGGTCACACACATATAGAGAAAAGGGTAAAATGGTAAAATGACAAGGATAATAATATTTGATATTATTATAAAGGTAGAGAGGAGAATATGATAATAATTAATTAAAGAGTTTAATTAATTATGATCAAATAAAATTGTCCGCGAAACTTTTGAGAAATGTTCTGTAAATTGGACCTAAATGAAATAATGTATTTCATGATTAATTATTATTATCTTATAAGTGTTATAAGACTACTATAAGTGTTATAGGACTGATATAATAATTAATAGGACCATTGGAGAAATTATAAAGGGCCAAAGGAATGAAGAAGTTGGAGGAAGCCTTCCAGAAGAGGGCTACACGCCAACTCCATACAGAAGGGCATAGAGGGCTTTTTCTTGGACCAAATTAATTTATATATGTTACATAAGTGTTATAGAACTCACATATTTAATTTGGTTGGATTTGGAATCCATTTGGGTATTTAAATCCAATTAGATGCACAAAGGGCCTAGTTTGTGAATTTTGTGCATGGTCTTTTATGAAAAGATTTAATTTGGATTTAATTAAGCCCAAATGATTATAATTAATTCCAGAGGCCCAATTAATAATTCTCCAGCAATTTTAAAGAGCCCAATCTCATTAAGGAGTTGGAATTTTAACCTAACTATAAAAGGCCAACTAATGAGAATTAGGGTTAAGTGATTAAAATAAAAGGAAAGTTTTTTCTCTTAATTCTCTCTCCCTTTTTGCGCCACTTCCATTGTTAGCCTCTTGGATTTCAGCCAGCCCTAGTTGAACACCAATTTTTTGGTTCAATTTACCCCTCTCTAGTGTGGATTACTCATTGGAGGTGTTCGATTTTGGACACTGTGGTTTGCGACAACCCGGTGCGAAGTAAAATCAACTGTTCAACAACAATCAAAGGTGATTTTTCTTATTCTCATATAGTTATATTGTGTATTCTTGGCAAGATCAAAACTAATGGTTAAAAAAATTTTAAAATTCCGCTCATGTATGTGATGCATGTAACCGTTAAAATCCAACATGGTATCAGAGCCAGGTTTTTCCATGGATTTACAATTCTATATTATTTTGCGGAATAAGTTTTGTTTTATTTTGAGTTATTTATTTCATGAACTTTAAAATATGAGATTTAATTGTTCATGAATGAGAAATATTGATTTCTGGATGTATTTGTGATCAAATAAATTTGGTGGAAACAAAACAAAAATTTTTGAAGAAAACTGATTTGGGTTTGGCATGAAACCCATTAGGGTTTGGCGTGAAACCCTAGGTAATGTAGGGGCTGTTCTAATTTAATTTCTTATGGATCCATTTAAAAATCATTTAGATGATATTTTATGTGTTTAATATGTGATATTAAGCCGTAGGATCGAACGGAATTAAAATTGAACAAGTTTTGCATGAAAACTAGTTTTGTCGAAAAGTTCGATAAATTGGTGTTCTTCGTGTGTTCTTGATGTGTTCATGGTTAGAACAACTTTTGATCTTCTAAATCTGATACATATAATATATTAAAGTGTTTTTAATTAATTGGATTAATTAAAATGGGCCTTAAACTAATTTGATTAATTTTAATTCATTAAAACCACTTAATGGGCTTAATTATGTTTACGGACTTGGTTTAAATTAGTGGATGACTTGGTGGGCCCAAGGAGCTGATTTAAATTAACTATTATAAACATTAATTAAGTTTATTAATGGGTTTTAAGGGCTGGAGTGGGCTTGGCTCATTCCGAAAGGCCCAAATGGTCCAAATGACACAAAACTAGTTTGTGTGTGAACACACTTAGGGTTTTTCTTCTGTGGGTTTCGGCCGACACTTGTTTTAAGCCCAAAATTGATTCTTTTAATTATTTAATATGATTAATTAATTAAATAATCAATTTATAATTAATTAATAATCAATTTGATTGATTATTAAGGCAAGAACACATTCATGCAAAAAGGTTTCCTAAAATGAAAGTTTCCAAAATGGAAAAAGTTTCCTAATTTGATCACATCATTAAAATAACTCAAAATATAGTTTCAAAGGTTGAAACAAAGTTAGTAATCCATTTCTTTATGCATTATAAAGGCATATAAGGGTGTATGATTGGCATGATGGATAGTTATGGACAAAGCCCAATGTGATTGAGCATTATGCATGTTTTGGCCCAATGAGGACTTTCATGTCCCGGCTACTTTTTTTTGGTTTGTATTTCATTTCAAATTGTAATATGTAATTAGATTACTTAGATTAGAATTAGAAATAGAGATGGAGACCATTTTCAAGGAGCAAGATGGGCCGAATGGAGATCCAACAAGCTTGAAGATAATGTAATTATTTTTCTTGTTTGAATCATGCATACTACCTAGGTGTGACCTTTTGATTTCCCTCTTGGCTCGGGGAAATCAATGTAGTGAAGTCCATAACTATACAATATTTGTATGCTTATATTTATTTGATAGATATAGAATGCATACCAATGTATGCCAACCATGTATGATGAGCCTTAATTAACTCAAACCCTCAAACAAATACTAAGGTATATAAGCCTTCCATTAATTTGAGGAGAACTAGAGTTCTTTATAGTGTGGGTTGTTGACCACAGTCAAGCTCACATTATATCGAATATGTTCAAATCTAATTAAATGGGTCATCTTAGCTAGCCCATTAGTTTGTTGACCACAGTCAAGGCTAATGGTTCTAGAGGCAAGATTAGGGAATGCATATATGATATGCATGCATCAAGAGTTGATAATCTAATGATCCAATAGTTGTGTAGAGACACAATTAGTATAGAGATACCTACCTTTCAAGGGTATGGAATTTGGCTTGTTGACCACAGTCAAGGTCAAATTACATATCAAGGATTGGATATTGGCCCACTAAGAAAACCATCGGGTTTTCTCGGATTATATAGTGAGGGCTATTAATTCGCAATAAAATAGTGGGAGTAAATGGATTAATTAAAGACCTTATTAATGCATACATATATATGAACATACTCTCATATCTTTTCTTTTTCACATCTAGGTCATCATCATGAGCACATCAAATATACGATCAATCTTGGATAACAAGCTGGTTGGCAACAACTATTCTGATTGGATCAGGCAAGTGAGAATTGTTCTCAGGGCTGAAAAGATCCATTATGTCTTGGATAAAGATCCACCACCACTTCCATTAGATGATGCCATTGATGAGATCAAAGGCATTTATCGAAAATACATGGAGGATAGTGAAGCAGCAGCATGTCTGATGCTGGGTGCTATGTCCTCGGAGCTTCAGAAGCAACATGAAATGATGGATGCTAGAACCATCGTTTTGCATCTAGAGGAGCTTTATTCTTCTCAGGCTTGAACTGAGCAATATGAGATTGCTCGAGCTCTATTTAGTTGCAAAATGGTGGAAGGCACTTCAGCTGCTGCTCATGCATTGAAGATGTATGGGTATATTGTGCATTTGAGTAGACTTGTCTATGTTATGGATAATGATCTATACATAGATTTAATCTTATACTCGTTGGCTCCAAGTTATGCACCTTTTGTGCTTAACTTCAACATGAACAACATCCAAGTATCCATTCCTGAGTTAATCAACATGCTCAAGACAGCTGATGAATCATTTAAGAAAGATCCAAAAAGTGTCATGGTTGTCACTTCTGCTAAAGGCAAGAAGCAGAAGAAGAAGAAGATAACCAAGGCGCAGCCAAAGAATGGTGGGATCTCCAAGAAGAAGGTTGCCAAGAAAGAGAATCCCAAAGGAACTTGCTTCCATTGTGGAAAAGATGGTCATTGGAAGCGTAACTGCAAGGCCTATCTAGATTCTCTTAAGGAGAAGAAGCAAGCTGTTGCATCTACTCACTTGCTGCAATATACTCAGATTATGTAGTTGAGTCGTCAACGGTCTCTTGCTTTGAGCTTCTCCAGCTGACAGCACCACCATTCAAAATAAAAATAAATCCAGATTGCAATCTTGAGTCCTGAGTGCTGGTTTGAAAAGCAGCATCGGCATAACCTTGTATGACGAGCTCTTCTTGACCACCATACACCAAGAAGTGACCCTTAGTCCTTCACATATACTTTAGAATCCCCTTTACAGTAAACTAGTGCTTTTTGCCAGGGTCTTGCTGAAACCTACTGGTTATACTCAATGCATGAGAAACATCCAACCTAGTACATAACATAGTGTAAATGATAGATCCAATAGCATATGCATATGGGATTCTACTCATATTATCCCTCTCCTCTTTAGTTTTAGGACATTATTCTTTAGTCGACGGAACTCCCAAAGCCAAAGGTATGTACCCTTTCTTTGAGTCTCCCATACTAAAATGCTTTAGTACTTTGCCTATGTATTTTTCTTGACTTAGTCCTAAAATCCAGTTTGATCTATCTTTATAGATCCGAATATCAAATATTGTCTCGGCTTCACCTAAGTCTTTCATTGACAAACACTTCCCCAACCATTGCTTAACCTTTTGCAATATTGGAATGTCATTCCTAATGAGAAGGATGTCATCCACATAGAGGACTAGAAATACTATTATGCTCCCACTAACCTTCTTGTATACACAAGGCTCATCTTCGTTCTTGACAAAGTCAAAATTCTTGACCACTTCATCAAAACGAAGATTCCAACTTCGGGATGCTTGCTTTAATCCATAAATGGATTTTTGAAGCTTGCAAACCTTCTTAGGATGCTTGGCATTGAAAAACCCCTCAGGCTATGTAATATACACATCCTCAAGTAAATTTCAGTTGAGGAAAGTAGTTTTGACATCCATTTACCATATCTCAAAATCATGATATGTAGCTATGGTAAACAAGATCCTAATGGACTTGAGCATGACTACAGGTAAAAAGGTCTCATCATAGTCTACACCATGAGTTTGTCGAAAACCTTTTGCTACTAGTCTACCTTTGTAGGTCTTGTCAGCTTTGAGTTTAAATAGCCACTTGCATTCAATTACCTTAGCACCTTCCGGTGGACCAACCAAGGTCCAAATCCTGAGAAATGACATATTAGGTTCTTTCCCAGTCCATACCTCGTATGTTGTCTTCTCAATTGCTTTAGTTGGAGTACGGTTCAGTAGAAATGCAATAGTTTCTAATGCATAACCCCAAAAGGAGACAAGAAGATCAGCTTGGCTCATCATCGATCGAACCATGTCCAACAGAGTTTGATTTCTCCTTTCAGACACACCATTCCATTGTGGTGTTCCAGGAGGAGTGAGTTGTGAAATAATTCTACACTCCTTCAGATGACTATCAAACTCTTGGCTAAAGTATTAGCCACCTTGATCTGATCGAATGGCTTTTATAATTTTGCCAAGTTGGTTTTCTACTTCATTCTTAAACTCATTGAATTTCTAAAAAGTTTCATATTTGTGCTTCATTAGATAGACGTAACCATATCTACTAAAATCATCTTTGAACGTCACGAAGTAGCTAAAACTACCTCTAGCTTATGTACTTAATGGTCCACATATATTGGTATGTATTAGTTCCCATAAGTCACTAGTCCTCTCACCTTTCTTGTTAAAAGGACTCTTTGTCATCTTTCCATGCAAACATGGCTCGCATGTGTCATAAGATTCTAAGTCGAATGATCCAAGCACTCCAGATTTATGGAGTCCTGAAATACATTTTTCATTTACATGTCCTAAACGACAATGCCAGAAGTAAGTAGGGTTCAATTTATTTGATTTAACCCTCTTTGCATTAATGTTGTATATGGACTCTTTGTTTTGTAGATCAAGGATATAAAGGCCATTATGTAACATGACATTGCATATGAAATGCCTTGGTGATGAATATGAATATTTCCATTATTAATAACAAAATCAAATCCATCCATATCCTAACAAGAAACTGAAATAATGTTTCTGCTCATAGCAGGCACATAATAACAATTTTTCAATTCTAAACAAAGTTTGAAAGGTAAAGTGAGTTGATAGTCGCCTATCTTGATGGTAGGAACTTGTGCTCCATTCCTCACACGGAGGTCCACTTCATTCTTCCCAAGCAACCACCTATTTCTTAACCCCTGCACATTTGAACAAATGTGAGAACCACAACTGGTATCCAAAACCTAAGTGGCAAAAATAGAAAGGTTAATTTCAACAACATAAATACCAGAATTGGATGTCTTGGCTCCATTCTTCTTTTGTTCTTCCTTGAAGAGAGCGTAATTCTTCCTCTAATGCCCAAACTTGTTGCAATGGAAGCATGTGCTCTCGCTCTCCTTGAGCTTTTGCTCCTTGGGCTTGGGTTGGGCCTGAGGTGCACTCCCATTTGACTTAAGCCAAGCCAGGTCATGCTTGGGTTTTGCCTTTCCCTTTCCTTTTCCCTTAGCGGGTCCCTTTTTAATGCCCCCTTCAACCATAAGTATGGAATTGGTCTTTTGAATGTTCTTTTCAGCATTCTTAAGCATCCTATAAAGCTCGGTGACTGTCTTGTTCATTGCATGCATGTTATAATTCATAACAAATGGATCATAATCATAAGTCAATGAACCTGAGATCAAATCAGTGGCCAATTCCTTCGGGACTTGCACCTCAAGCTTCTCAAGAGTATCAAGATACCCTTTCATCTTGAGTACATGGGTACTAACAGGAGTACCTGCAGTCATCTTACAAGAAATTAAGGCCTTTGTTGTCATGAATCTCTCGTGATGAGCTTGCTCTTGGAATATCTCCTTGAGGTGCACCATGATCGCATAAGCCTCTTGATCCATGAATTGCTTTTGAAAGTCTGGCACTATAGTGGCCAACATCATATAGGTCACATCATTGGAGTCGCTCTTCTTAGTCTCAAAAGTTTCCTTTTGAATCACAGAGGCATTCCTAGCAGGTTCTTTAGGCAAGGGTGCATCCAAAACATATGACTTCTTCTCTTGCTTAAGAACAATTCTCAAGTTTTGAGACCAGTCTATAAAATTGGTGCCATTCATTTTGTCCTTTTTCAGGACCGATCGCAATGAAAAGTTGTTGTTTGAAGAAGCCATTTTCAATCTATAATAAAAACTTAGCAAGATTAAATGAGGTCTTATTTATAATCCCATAAACCGAATTAATATCCCTTTAAATAATTCACGTTAGTGATTCAATGTGGGCCAAGATCCACTTTTCACAACAACTTATTAGTCAAGCTGAGCTTGTACACCTAACAAGTTAAGTTACTTAGGTAGGAAAACTCCAATCATGTCTCGTATATAACTCTTGGATCAAATGGGCTAACATCTTAAGATGTTATAGCACAAACCCATTTATTAGTTGCCTAGGTCCGGGCAGTCCTTTCCATGTTAAGTCCAACCTACATTCACAACCCATGCCTCACAAAGATAATCGGCCACATCTAGGACTCCTAGTCTCCATGACCGATGATCGATGCCTTGACATGTTTTGAATTAGGAAGGAAACTTTGTAACTTACTATTTTAGGGATTCATTTTATTACAGCTTACATGGCATACGCTTTGTCATCCATTCATAGCATGCATATATATATATATATGTATAATGTAAAGCGCGACAAACATGGGCCCAAAAACCTACAACTAAGATTCTATACTATTACATAAGAATCTTCGAGTTGGGCTTTTCCACTCCGATGGGCTTCGTCTTGATTTACAAAGTCTCCAAATAAATTTTATACTAAGAAATAAATGAAACTTTTACAATAATACATAATGGCACGTAGGCCATATTTAATTACAAAAATCCAGGGCCCATGAATTCACCATGCATATCCATTCATCACACAAAACAAGCAAATAAATATACATAACATTCATGGATAAAACAAAGTCTAATTTTAATTAATTTAGCCAAGCCCATTAATGGAAATTGTGTACTTGAACTTTTAAGAGAAGACCTCATAATGGGCCTGATCCAAAGCCCAATGGACTAAATCCTCTTATTGAATAAGTTCTCTTAAAAGCCCAAAACACAAACTAGTTAGATTTGTGCCATAAATCAACTCTAGTATAATTTCCAATTTTGCCATTTTTAATTTTATGTCATACAGCCCATAAATATTAAAAATACATATAATATGTTCCAACATAAATTAAAACATAAAATTATGAAGAACATATATCATACACGGCATTCATACAAAAAACAAGCAAACAACAATGAAACTAGTTATTTAATGCTCATATAATGCCACAAAAATGCACAAACATTTAAAATAATTTTATGAGCCATTTAATAATTTAAATAAGGTCATAAAAATTGAGTTAAGGTTCTGTTTAGATCTGATCTAAATGTATTTTTTCCATTTTAATCAAAATAAAACAAACAATGTTGATTAAACATGCAACAAACACGAACTAGTCATGGTTTTAAGTGATTTTAAAATTAATCAATTAAATTGTCATGGACCAGAATTAAAACAAATTTTAAAATATGTCCAAACCTGTTATTGATCTTTAAAAATCACTTACAAACATGACAAACACGTTTATACATTTAATTTTGAAAACTAGTTGTTAAACAAACACATATTATGCAAACTAGCACCTAGTTTCAAGATTAACATGTACCATCAGGTATCTATAATTAAATCCGACCATGAACAGCCCTAAAAAAATCTTAGGACAGTATATAAACATGTCATAATAATTCTAATACCTAATAAAACATTTAAAATCGTTTTTACACTAAAACAATGCAAAAAAACTCAAAACAGAAAATTTCAGCATTGCATGTTTTTAAATGAATGACTTTTAATAAAGATATCATGCATCCAAAGCACTAAAATAAGCATGTTTAGGCTCTGATACCACTGATGGGATATCACATGGAAAATACATGAAGATCATGCAGCGGAAAAATAAAAAATATAGATCATTCATGCCACGTAATATACGACATAGAATCGAAACATGCAATTTTAGAGTTTTTAAAATTTACAAGTTTGCATGCTCTTCAAAACTTGATTTTTGCAATGGAAAATAAATAAGATGAACTTATATACTTCAGATCTGGAACACCAATGCCACTCCTCACACACACACTTGCAAAGATGGCTTAAAACCGAGAGTGCTAGCTCTATGTTTGAATATTTGCCAATGGGAATGGATTGAAGCCACAAGATCTGATCTTGTTCTTCTTTTAGGTTACTATTGCTGCCCAAGAACACCAGAGAATAAGAAAGAATTCTTTCCCCTTGTGTATTTCGACCAAGAGAGAGAGAGAGAGAGCAAAAAACAGCTAGGTTTTGTCTTCCTTTTAATTCATTAATAAATATCACTTGTTTAGGTCAAGTGTGAATGCCGAAATTTACTATCTTTAGGTAGTAAATTCAGCCTCCATAACTTCCTAATTAAGTGACATATATTAATTCAAATTCCTTTAAATTTTAAATTCAAATTAATTCAAAATAAACATAAGACACTTAATCAAAACGAATCACTTTATTAGGGATTTATTGTTGCCGAAATTCCTTAGGATTCTACCTTGAATTTTCGGTCACATTATCTCCCATTTAATTCATTTATTTTGATTCAAATAAAATTTAGGATTTAATACTCAATTACATTAATTAATCCAAGATAATTAATTAATTGAAATTAAATCCACATAGGCCGAAATTTCCTCTCTCATGGACCAAGGTCCATTTAGCAATTTTAATACCCATTAATTTGACTTTAAATAAAAGCCCAAATTAATGTCCAATATTCTATTTAAATATTTTAAGCCCAATGCTTTGTGTGCGATCCTATAGGTCCATTTAATATTGGCAATGAATTAATAAATTAATTCAAAGGCTATATATATTCTCTAGTAAGATATTATAGCATTCCAAATTAAATGAAAATGCAAATGGCATTTAGTGACCTAATGCAATTTGGCATAGTCCCTTACCCTTAAATATCATAATTAATATAAGGCATGAAACTAGTCATCCTAATATATACTAATTCTTTTCTTGATATTCCAGTGACACTGAACTCTCAAATAAATAATGATTACTCATTATTTCATCTCGGTATGGCCATACACTTCTCAGTTCATTGATCAAATGGCCGATGATATTTTCTCTCTTATTGAGAGGGGTAATCCCTTTACTTTTCTTATGCTCTCTAACATGAATTAGTGCATACCCATACTTGTCATCCTGTTACGAGTATGTTAGGTGTATGTCAAAGTACACAATAATTCATAAAGAATTTCATAGAGATTTCAGGTCTAAGAACTCTAATGCAAAACTTGCACATAAGAAACACTTATGACTAGTACCATGTAGTGCTCTCATGAACGGATCAAATCCAGATACCATGTTCTAAACATGTATCTATGATCTCTGATTGACACTCTTGTCCTTATGATCCGTAAGACAGAACTCATCTTTTCAGAGAGAGCATACTAGTCTTAATTCTACTATTTCAATAACAATGACTCACTAGGGATATTTAGAATGAAGTCTATATTATTTCAAGGTCTTACAATCATGTGCCTCACACATGATAACTTAAACTGAAACAACATTCTTGGATAGTTCTATCAATTGATATGCATCGGAATACAATAGATCAAAAAAATGCCTTATTTATTAATTTAAGTATTTTATAACAATGCATTGGGGCTAGGGCTTACACTAACAAAGTGTACCACCACAGAAGCCCAGTAGACACCTAACAATATCCTGTTGACCCCTAAACTGTCGGACACAACAAGGAGCACTGTAAAAAGTGGCATGATGTAGACCGCATAAAGGAACACACCCAGACTCTCCATCCCTAACTACGGAAGTAATAGATAACCAAGTGCACCTAAATGCAGTATCTCCATCTATTAAACTCCCAGCTAGTAAACTCTCTCCTAAACTGTCAAAAACCCACACTATAAATGCCTAGCTATTATGTGTCCATGGGGTACGTACCTATAACTCTAGCCCAAGAAGGAGGCTCTTACAATAGCTGTAGCTTCTCGTGAAGCCATACTTAAAAAAATGAGAGAGAGAGAGAGAGAGAAAGGCATTGGGGTGAGTCAGATTCATCTCAGGCAAAAATAAGTCAAAAGAATGTGTGAAAATCTTAAAAGACATGTTGTTCAATGAGAAAGGCTAGTATGAAAACCCATAAGGGGCGTACTAGATTCAAAAATAAGGATGTACCTGAAGAAGCAAAAGGTTGCCAATAAAAAGAGAGTTATGATTATGATGAATAGCATCCAAACCAACAATGGTCTCCTTTAGAATCGCGAGAAATAGGCTATGTCCTCAATATATACATTCTACTATGCTAAATAGCTCATAATCCCTAATCATGGGATCCTCATTATGCACCAGAAAATATCGAGTGAAACAACAGAGTAGTACCACACCAAAATGGAATGTGGGCATGTCATTAAAATTGGCTAGCACATCGATCAATAGCTCTAGTGGGAATGTCCTTTCATAAGGAACCAGACCCCTAACTTTAGAAGAAAAAATGCCAAGAGCATAAACCACCTTTCTAGGATATTAGGAATCAGGAGATGGCAGACAAGATCGAACATCAGGTTCAAATCTAACATTGACCATAGTAGCAAACTCCTCTGGCAGAAGGCATAGCTCCTAATGAGTGAATCTAAATACATGAAGCCTCGGATCCTAATATCAAGTGGCAACAAGTATTAAATTCCTATCTAGAGTAACCCTTCTCAAAAACCTTAAGTTAGAGTATAGGGCTACCTGGTGGTCCTTCCAAGATTTTGAATCATCTAGTAACCGATGCAATTTAGCAAGTCTAATGGTAATGATAATGATAATTTCTAAGTATTTTAAGCATGAAATGATGAAGAAAAAAATAAATGAAAGAAAGAAAGAAAAATAGAGAAAAAATAAAGAAAAAAAAAGAAGATAGAAGAATACCTGATGGAAGCTTCCAAGAAAGTGAAAAGTTAAAGGCACGAAAACTAAGAAAATTGAAGCACTATATATAAAAAGTAGTGAGGGACGACCATTTCTAACCATGGGCGAGCCACAAGTAGCCCATTCGTCACCCCTAGAAAGCCAAAAGTCACTTATTTACATGTTGCATGCACTACACATACATATTATTGCATTTTAATACCCTGAAACTTACATCAAACATGTATGGTATGTTTTGGAGTATGAATAATAACCTTAGGATAGTTTTTTGGGTAATCACAGTAGAATAGTATAGTAAAATGTAGTCGGGCTAGAAAATATGAGCATAGGTGACCTAACAGACAGTTTGAGTTAACACTGGAATAAGAAATTAGGTATCAAATAGAGTTTGGTGGTACAATTTCAGATGAAATTGAGGTTAAATGGGCCCTCAAATCAGACAGGGAAGATTTTGCTCGATACCATAAAAAGGTTGACTAGAAGTTTGACTGGACAGTAAAATATTTCACAGAGCTCCAAAAATTATTCAAATTGCCCAAATCCATTAGAAATGGTTTAAATTAGTATCTAAAAGTGAAAAATATTTATTCTAATAATTCTGAATTATCAAAATTTTGACCGACTGATTTTTCCTACAAAGCTAAAACCATACCGAAATGATCTTGGAATGACTTAAAATTTTAACCACATTCTTTTATGTATGTCAAGACATTAGGGGTAAAATTTAAGATCATTTCTATGAGTGGAACATTAGTTTCCAAAAAATTGTGAAAATTTGAGTTTAATTTAATTAGCCAAGTTAAAAGGCATTTTTCATTGGTTTAAGGGCATAATTATCATAAGATATTGGGGTAGGACCAGCTGGTACTGGAAATTAATAAAGGAATTATTTGGGAAAAAATCAATTAATTAAGGGAAATTGGGCTAATTGGGCCAATTGGTTGGACCAAAGTAGTTGGACCTGATTTCGCACAATTAACACAAGTATATAAAGGGGGAAATATCAAATTTCTCCAAAAATTTCCCCTTCTTCTTCCCCTTTAATGTCCTGCCACACTAATGGAGAATTCCCCATTTTTCTCTATACTTCCATTAATTCCATCCTACACAATTTTGTGTTCTCTACAATCTTAAGGCCTTAAATTTATTTCTAATCATTTTAGGATTATTTATTTAATATTTCATTTTAGAAGTATTTTTTGGCGGGTTGTAATAGTTAGTAAAAAAGGATTCTTGTGCACAATAAAGCAAAAGGCATTAAAATGTTCTCTACTACGTCAATTGGATTTTTATTAAAAAATATGGACCAATGTCCAATTTTTAGCCAAAACCCACACAAAACAAAGATGTGATTTTTATAAAATATGAATAAGGAAACCAATGTTCCCAATCCGTAATGAACACCCCAATTTATGTATGTATATTACTTTATTATTGTTATGGGATGATTTTCTTATGTAATAATTAAGTAGATTTACGTTTATTTTGTCGCTTTATTTATGTGATTCGGATGTTCATTTAAGTTTTATCATAAATGTGTTGTTTAAGAGAGTACAATGGATTAATACTTAAAACCCAATTATAAAACAATACATAACCAAGATGCCTACTAAAAGTGATGTCCTGAACACCAGTCTTTGTTTGGGCACCAAAAGGTTGAGATTCATTTTCTAACGTTCTGTTGGGTGGCGATTCCATGACACCTACCTCTTTTGGGCCCATTAGTAAATGCCTTCGTGTATTAACTACCAATAATAACTCGGGCTCAATCCCTTTTTTTGCAAAGTAGCCAATTCATGAGTTAAGTGAGTCTCTTCTGGTCTCAGACCCTAAAAGCAAGCCTCTAAGAGCAAATCCAAAAATGAAGGACGGCTTCAGCGCACATCATAGAATGAAATGGACATTAATGGCGCTTAAACATGAAATGATATGTCAACACTCTCTCTCCTAGTCAACAATCTAATCAACAAATTAAAAAGACAAAAAAGGCTTATGTGGCATTTACGTGGCATACAACTTAAAGTATAAAAAAATTAAAATTGTTTTTGCATTCTTTTTCTTCTTCATCTTATAAAAGGAGAAAGTTGTGAATGAGGTTGTAGGGATGGCAAAGAAGGCAAAGATGGTGGCATAGAAGAGGTTGTAGAGACAACAAAGAGATTTTTAAGTTTGTTATTAATTTTTATTTTCCATTTTTAATTTTTCTGATTTTGTGTATTTGAATGTCTAAGAGCTGGTGATTTTTGAAGAAGAGGATTTTTAACCATTTTTTCTTTAATAAGATTTTGTTTCTACTTTGATTTTCAAACTCACCAATTTATTTTTTTTAAAGAAATTGCATTTTTATTTGCTTTCACGGCTCCATGAACTAAACCTCCACTGAAATTCTTTTCTTACTCTTCAATTCTTTTAATCCTAAAATCCAAGTTTTACTCTAAATGATCTAATATTCTTACATCTTTTTTTGGTTTTTTTAACTACAAAAAAGTGAAAATATTTAGTTTGTACTCTCTTTGGGATTGATTTTGAGCTATTAGCTCAGTGATTTTAAAGGACTTATTGAAGTTTGGCAAAATGGAAATGGAGCTTTATAGGGTAAAAAAGAAGATTAGTTCCTGAACCTATTAGAGGACCAGTGATTACCTAAGTAAAAGAAAGTAATCAGAGTAAAGTGAAGGTTGTGAGCTACTAGGTTTTTTAAGAGATCCACAATGTGAGAGGTTTCATGGCTGAATTTAAAAGTACAATGTGCAAGTTTTTAGATCTTGGATCTATGATTTTTATGGGTTTCTGATGAATAGATTAAGAATGTTTATATTATTTTTGGGTCTTACAAAATACATGAAAATGGAGGCAATTAAGTCAAAGATGAAAGCTTTGG
This sequence comes from Excoecaria agallocha, assembly GCA_037975025.1. Taxonomy (NCBI): domain Eukaryota; kingdom Viridiplantae; phylum Streptophyta; class Magnoliopsida; order Malpighiales; family Euphorbiaceae; genus Excoecaria; species Excoecaria agallocha. Next base: position 1,041,251 of record JBBPFJ010000022.1, on the reverse strand, counting down.
TATTTAAATTTCTCAAAAAGATTCAAACTTTACTTTAGGCAATTGAAGAATTGAATGAAATTAACAAGGATTGGTTTTTAGGTTGCATAGGAAGAACACGAGGAGAGAGAAAGAGGAAAACAAGAGGAAAAAATGAGGAGTTTTTTTTAATTTTTATTTTGTAAAATTTTCTACCACATAAGATATCACATCAAATTTTTTTAATTATTTTTTTGTTGATCAGATCGATAGTTAGGAGAGAAGTTTTGTTGATGTGTCCCGTGTTGATTGGGCACCGTTAGTGCTTTTAGACACGTGGCATTTTCATCTATTTGAGGGCAAAATTGCATTATAAAATTGAGTTAAAGGGTAAAAATTTCACTAAAAGAACTAACTTTAGGGGCAAAAAAGACCATAAAAAAGCTAAGGGGTAAAATAACCTTTTTTTAATAGTTAAGTTGCAAAAATTCACCTTAACTCTAAAATTTATTGAAATCAATTTTTTTAAATATTCAATTTTTAGCGGTGGCCATCATCAATGACTATACTACATTTTATAAATCCATTATGGTATCATTTGGTAGTCTCCAAGTTTTTCCCTTTTTTTTGTTTTGCATTTTGACAGTGGGAATAAGGATTTAAAACACCTATTGTAGAAATATATGGGATAATTTTATGAGTAAAATTAATAAAATTCATTGAAATATTTTTTTTTTGTAATATTCAATTTTCATTTGCAATCTATCAATTAATAAATTTTTGTATTATCACTAACCTGTTTTTTGTTTGATTTCTGAGGTCGTTAATCTTCTAAATTTCAATCTTCCAATCCAACAAAGCTTTAAGGAAAATTAAAATATTTGACTAATTAACTAGTATTAATAGTTCATAATTGCTAAAACGGACAACAAAAAATTGAAGGTAGGTTACATTTGTGCTTTCCAATAATATAAGCATGCAAACACCTTTATTACTTTTAAACTACTTTACAAATTTCATCCATTGACTTTTAATGTCATGCAAGGCACAAGATTAGCATGAAAAATTACAATCTCTATTGATATACATTTCCAACTAGAATAACTAATATTATATTTGGCCCACTAAACAATTATGTATTTCCCTATGCTATACATTACTACCCAACTATTGTTAAAATAAAGTTTGTCCAGTGTCAACTGATGGTATATAAGCAAGTTAAAACTATTTTCAGTAGTTTGAAATACACACAGATTCCTACAAACTTTTTTTGTATATTATACATGTGGTTTTTCATACTCACAAACCTAATCTATTATGAATGTTAGGAATTTAGCAGACAAATATTCATTAATTCAATAAATGAGAGGAAATATATTTATCTCATGTAGCGCAAAAACCTATAACAAATAAGAAGCATAGGATCCTTTATTTTGCATCACTAGCTAGGCCTTTAATCACAAGCTATTACGCCAAAAAAAAGACAATGAATCCATAGTCTAAAAGCCCACTGGAGATACCGAGAAAGATAGAATGGGAAAAGAAAATTTTGATATGTAAACCAAAATTTTACGATCAATTTCAGTAACACCAAATAGGTTGTCTAATTCTAATCCATTTTATATACAAGTTTTCTAGAGCCATATCCTTAGTAGAATTCTTATTCCTTTTTGAATTAAGAATGGATAATCCTAAACTGATTAGGTTAAATACAAACAGAGTCATGGGCGCACCCAAACTCTATAATCTCTCACTCGCCCATGACGAAATGTTTTTCAATTAATATCTCTAATCATATATGAAAATAGACTATGTGATCAGTATATATTAAGAGCACTAGTGCTATACACCTATTAGGGATATATAGCATCTTGAAAAACAATATCCTCTTTATCACATATGCCTAACCCTAAATTTCCTTCTCATATTTATTGGATTTTAACGGTTACATGCATCACATACATGAGCGAAATTTTAAAATTTTTTAACCATTAGATCTGATCTTGCCATGAATAAACAATATAACTATAAGAGAATAAGAAAAATCACCTTTGATTTTTGTTGAACAGTTGATTTTACTTAGCACCGGGTTGTCGCAAACCACAGTGTCCAAAATCGAACACCTCTAATGAGTAATCCGCACTAGAAAGGGATAAATTGAACCAACAAATTGGTGTTTAACTAGGGCTGGCCAAAATTCCAAGAAGCTAGCCTGGAGTTGGCGCAAAAAGGAGAGAGAGATTAGAGAAAAAGACTTTCTTTTTGTTTTAATCACTTAACCCTAAATCCTCATTAGTTGGCCTTTTATAGTTAGGTTAAAATTCCTACTCCTTAATGAGATTGTGCTCTTTAAAATTGCTGGAGAATTATTAATTGGACCTCTAAAATTAATTATAATTATTTGGACTTAATTAAATCCAATTTAAACCTTTTCATAAAAGACTATGCACAAAACCCACAAACTAGGCCCTTTGTGCAACTAATTGGATTTAAATACCCAAATGGATTCCAAATCCAACCAAATTAAATATGTGAGTTCCATAACACTTATGTTACATATATAAATTAATTTGGTGCATGAAATAGGCCATTAAGGCCTTCTGTTCTGGACTTGGCATGTGGCCCTTACAGAAGGGCTTTTGCTAACTACTTCATTCCTCTGGCCCTTAATAATTCTTCCAATGGACTTATTAATTATTATACCAGTCCTATAACACTTATAGTAGTCCTATAACACTTATAAGACAATAAAAATTAATCATGAAATACATTATTTCAATTAGGTCTAATTTACAGAATATTTCTCAAAAGTTCCACGGACAATTTTATTTGATCATAATTAATCAAATTCTTTAATTAATTATTATCATATTCACTTATCTACCTTCATAATAATATCAAATATTATTATCCTTGTCATTTTATCATTTTACCCTTTTCTCTATATGTGTGTGACCTATTGGGTTCCTATCCATGTTGGCAGTATAATATGTAATTGTGAGTTCTATTCAAAACTCATATAATTTAAACTCTTTTAAATCATTTTATAAATCCCCATTGATATTTTTGATACATCATTATACAATTCATGATTGGCCTCTAGCTAGGCATCATGACTACCCAAATGTTAGGAAAGTCATTTGGTTTTACTATACCCTTCCATAGAAACAGTTACCGTGTAATTACTCCTTTCACCACTCTTATCTCAATTAGATTCTGAGTATGGATTTTTGTCAACCCATATAAATCTAATTATGTATGTTCTATTAATTTAACCATTGTTCCCAAAATGCCCTCCATGGATCTCTATCCATCATGGCATTTTACTCTTGCCAGAGATTCTCTGAACAAGATAATTATAGAATCATGCGAGATAACTTCCCTTATTAAATCTGGGATGGTAAATCCTTTGTCAATCACTCAACTATCTTCAAGTAGGTCATGATATACCCAATCTCCTAACTATGTTCACTCTTAGTTGGAAGTAATCAGTTATGAAGTCAAAGTTTACCACTTGCTACTTAAGATAACTTTGGTGATCTCAAGTCTAAGGATACTTGCACAATCGCTATGAAGAGATTCCTCACTGACATAGATTTAATATCCATTTGAGGATTCTCTTTGTAGGTCTCCAATGAACTTGTTCTTCTAACAAGCATCCACATGTTAGCTTTGATTATCTTCCATAATCACAGTTATGAGAACCGCTACTTGAACCATTCAAGAAGCATAACATGTGCTAGTCTGTCTGAATTAACAATGTCCTATCTTATTAATTCTATGACTAGGAATATTTAGATATTAACATATTTTCATGCAATAGACATCTCACATCATGAACACCTTCATGATTGCCTTTGCACCGTGTTTATAATATCTAAGACTTCATTTATTAATTTAAGATTTACAAACTAATGTATTTAAACATAGCATTAATAAATGAATGATGCCTTTTATTAAGAATATAAATTTTATACATATGAAAAACATCCCTATTACATGGGCTCTAGGGCATACTCTCTAACAATCTCCCACTTGCACTAGAGCCAATCACTCATATGTCTTAGACCCATGCTATTTATATGGTGATCATGCTTGATCTGGGAAAGTGCTTTAGTGAGGGGATCGGCCACATTGTCATCTATGGAAACCCTTTTTATTTTCACATCATTTCTAGCTACTATTTCCCTTATGAGATGGTAGCATCTGAGAACATGCTTTAATCGATGATGAGACCGTGGTTCCTTTGCTTGCGCAATGGCTCCATTGTTGTCACAATATAAAGGAATCGGATCAACAATACTAGGCACCACTCCTAGTTCAGTTATGAACTTTTTGATCCAGACTACTTCTTTCGCTGCTTCTGAAGCAGCAATGTACTCAGCTTCCATCGTGGAATCAGCAGTTGTTTCTTGTTTGGAACTTTTCCAACTAACTGCTCCTCCTTCCATTATGAACATATAACCAGACTGTGATTTATAATCATCTTTGTCAGATTGGAAGCTGGCATCTGTATACCCATTTACTTCCAAATTGCCCTCTCTATATACTAAGAATATATCCTTAGTCATTCTCAAGTACTTAAGTTGATAGCTGCCCAGTGTTCCTCTCCAAAATTGGATTGGAATCAGCTTGTGACACTTAAAGCAAATGCTACATCTGGACGTGTACATAAATAGCATACGTGATAGAACCAATTGCAGATGCATATGGTATTCTATTCATGCTCTCTCTATCCTCTAGTGTCTGCGGACACATAGACTTAGAGAGGTGTTTCCTATGCACCATGGGTAGAAACCCTTTCTTAGAGAGATCCATATTGAACCTCTTCAATACTTTATCTATATATGTACTCTGAGAAAGACCTAGAAACCTATTGGATCTATCTCTATAGATCCTTATTCCCAGAATATAGGATGCTTCTCCAAGGTCTTTCATGGAGAATTGCTTGGATAACCATATTTTAACAGATTAGAGAAGAGAAATGTCATTTCCCATGATCAATATGTCATCTACATATATAACTAGGAAGACAATTGCATTCTCACTGACTCTTTTATACACACAAGGTTCATCTTCATTTTATGAGAAACCAAACTCTTTGATTGTCTTATTGAATCGAATGTTTCATCTCCTAGAGGCTTGCTTCAATCCATAAATGGATCTTTGAAGCTTGCATACCTTTTTGCCATTTCCTGATGTGAACCCTTCTGATTGTGTCATATACACATCCTCAGGAATATTTCCATTAAGGAAAGCTGTCTTCACATCCATTTGCCAAATCTCATAATCATAATGAGCTGTAATGGCTAAAAGTATTCTTATAGACTTAAGCATTGCTATAGGAGAAAAATTTTCGTCATAGTCAATACCTTCTTTTTGATGGTAACCTTTTGCTACTAATCGAGCTTTATAGGTAACTATATTACCTTCCATGTCGGTCTTCTTTTTGAAGACCCATTTGCACCCTATGGGTTTTATCCCTTCAGGTGGTTGAGTTAAAGTCCATACTTTGTTCTCATACATGGAGTCCATTTCAGACTGCATAGCCTTAAGCCATAAATCACGTTCTGAACTATTCAAAACTTCTTGATAGCTTGTTTGACATTGTCCTCTTCACATAAGCAGGACAACCCCATACATTCATATGAGAAAGCGTGGGTTTCTTGTTATTCCACATCTCATATGGTGTAACATCAACTGATTTACTAGGAACTCTGTTTAACACATAAACAGCAGTTTCTAGTGCATATCCCCAAAAGGACTAAGGCAAGTCCGCTCGGCCCATCATTGATCGAACCATATCTAATAGTGTTCGATTTCTCCTTTCAGATACACTATTGTGTTGTGGTGTATATGGTGGAGTCCATTAAGATAAAATCCCATTATCTCTAAGATAATCCTAAAACTCTTGGCTTAAGTATTCTCCACCTCGATCTGATCTAAGTGTTTTAATACTTTTGCCAAGTTGTTTCTCTACTTAATTTCTGAATTCTTTGAACTTTTCAAATGCTTCTGATTTATATTTCATTAGATAGATATATCCAAACCTAGAATAATCATCTATGAAAGTAATGAAGTAGGAGTAACCTCCTCTGGCATGTGTAGTCATTGGACCACATACATCTGAACGTATTACGTCCAAAACCATTTTAGCTCGTTCTCCTTTACCAATAAAGGGAGCTTTTGTCATTTTTTCGAATAAACAAGATTCACATGTATCAAATGATCCCAAATCACGTGACTTGTGCAATTTGGTCATGCATTTTTCATTTATGTGGCATAAATGACAATGCCATAAGTATGAGGTATTTAGATTATCATGTTTCATTCTCTTGGTATCCACATTATGTACTTCTTTAATTAAATCATGAACAAATATACCATTCTCAATGATAGCTTTTGCATAAAACATATTGTTCTTAAAAATGTAACAACATTTGTCTTTTAAAGAAATATCATAATCATTCATCAAACAACTAAAAGAAATAATACTTTTGGACAAAGCTGGAACATAATAACAATTATTTAATTCCAGTACTAATCCACTAGGAAGAGGCAAATAGTAAGTCCCCACAACTGTTGTAGAGATATTATGTCCAATAGCTGACTGCAAACATATCTCTGCCTTTCCAACTCTTCTAAAGCTTCTAAGCCCCTGTAGATCATTACATAAGTGAGATCCACATCCGATATCTAATACTCAAGATTGTTTTGAAGCAATAGAATAAGTATTAATTTCAATCATATGAATACCTGAAGTAGAAGCATCAGCTTGCTTCTTCTCCTTGAGAGAACTAGATAGGCCTTGCAGTTACGCTTCCAATGACCATCCTTTCCACAATGGAAGTAAGTTCCTTTGGGATTCTCTTTCTTGGCAACCTTCATCTTGGATATCCCACCATTCTTTGGCTGCGCCTTGGTTATCTTCTTCTTCTTCTGCTTCTTGCCTTTAGCAGAAGTGACAACCATGACACTTTTTGGATCCTTCTTAAATGATCCATCAGCTGTCTTGAGCATATTGATTAACTCAGGAATGGATACTTGGATCTTGTTCATGTTGAAGTTAAGCACGAAAGGTGCATAACTTGGAGCCAACGAGTACAAGATTAAATCTATATATAGATCATTATCCATAACATAGCCAAGTCTACTCAAATGCTCAATATACCCATACATCTTCAATGCATGAGTAGCAGCTGTAGTGCCTTCCACCATTCTACAGCTAAATAGAGCTCGAACAATCTCATATTGCTCAGTTCTAGCTTGAGAAGAATATAGCTCCTCTAGATATAAAATGATGGTTCTAGCATCAATCATCTCATGTTGCTTCTGAAGCTCCGAGGACATAGCACCCAGCATCAGACATGCTACTGCTTCACTATCCTCCATGTATTTTCGATAATTGCCTTTGATCTCATCAACGATATCATCTGATGGAAGTGGTGGTGGATCTTTATCAAAGGCATAGTGGATCTTTTCAGCTCTGAGAACAATTCTCACTTGCCTGATCCAGTCAGAATAGTTGCTGCCAACCAGCTTGTTATCCAAGATTGATCGTATATTAATGTTTGATGTGCTCATCATGATGACCTAGATGTGAAAAAGAAAAGATATGAGAGTATGTTCATATATATGTATGCATTAATAAGGCCTTTAATTAATCTAGTTACTCCCACTATTTTATTGCGAATTAATAGCCCTCACTATTTAATCCGAGAAAACCCGATGGTTTTCTTAGTGGGCCAATATCCAATCCTTGATATGTAATTTGACCTTGATTGTGGTCAACAAGCCAAACTCCATACCCTTGAAAGGTAGGTACCTCTATACCAATTATGTCTCTACACAACTATTGGATCATTAGGTTATCAACTCTTGATGCATGCATATCATATATGCATTCCCTAATCTTGCCTCTAGAACCATTAGCCGTGACTGTGGTCAACAAACTAATGGGCTAGCTAAGATGACCCATTTAATTAGATTTTAACATATTCGATATAATGTGAGCTTGACTGTGGTCAATAACCCACACTATAAAGAACTCTGGTTCTCCTCAAATTAATGGAAGGCTTATATACCTTAGTATTTGTTTGAGGGTTTTAGTTAATTAAGTATCATCATACATGGTTGGCATACATTGGTATGCATCCTATATCTATCACATAAATATAAACATACAAATATGGTATAGTTATGGACTTCACTACATTGATTTTTCCGAGCCAAGAGGGAAATCAAAAGGTCACACCTAGGTAGTATGCATGATTCAAACAAGAAAAATAATTACATTATCTTCAACCTTGTTGGATCTCCATCCGGCCCATCTTGCTCTTTGAAAATGGTCTCCATCTTTATTTCTAATTCTAATCTAAGTAATCTAATTACATATTACAATTTGAAATGAAATACAAACCAAAAACAAGTGGCCGGGACATGAAAGTCTTCATTAGGCCAAAACATGCATAATGCTCAATCACATTGGGCTTTGTCCATAACTATCCATCATGCCAATCATACACCCTTATATGCCTTTCTAATGGATAAAGAAATGGATTACTAACTTTGTTTCAACCTTTGAAATAATATTTTGAGTTATTTTAATGATGTGATCAAATTAGGAAACTTTTTCCATTTTGAAAACTTTCATTTTAGGAAACCTTTTTACATGCATGTGTTCTTGCCTTAATAATCAATCCAATTGATTATTAATTAATTATAAATTTATTATTTAATTAATTAATTATATTAAATAATTAAAATAATCAATTTTGGGCTTATAATCAAGTGTAGGCCGAAACCTACAAAAGAAAACCCTAAATGTGTTCACACACAAACTAGTTTTGTGTCTTTTAGACCATTTGGGCCTTTTGGAATCAGCCAAGCCCACTCCAGCCCTTAAAACCCATTAATAAACTTAATTAATGTATATAATATTTAATTTAAATTAGCTCCTTGGGCCCACCAAGTCATTCACTAATTTAAACCAAGTCCGTAAATATAATTAAGCCCATTAAGTGGTTTTAATGAATTAAAATTAATCAAATTAATTTAAGGCCCATTTTAATTAATCCAATTAATTAAAAACACTTTAATATATCATATTTAGAAGATTAAAAAACGTTCTAAATAAGAACACATGAAGAACACCAATTTATCGAACTTTTCGACAAAACTTGTTCGATTTTAATTCCGTTCGATCCTACGGCTTAATATCACATATTAAACACATATAATATCATCTAAATGAAGTTTTAATGGATCCATAAGAAATTAAATTATAACAACCCCTTAAAATTTCATGGGTTTCACGCAAAACCCTAATGGGTTTCACGCAAAGCCTTTGTCACTTTTCTTCAAAAGTTCCGTTTTTGTTTCCGTAAAATTTACTTGATCACACATACAACCAGAAATCAATATTTCTCATTCATGAACAATTAAATCTGATATTTTAAAGTTCATGAAATAAATAGTTCAAAATAAAACAAAACTTATTCCGCAGAAAAATATAGAATTGTATATCCATGGCAAAACCTGGCTCTGATACCATGTTGGATTTTAACGGTTACATGCATCACATACATAAGCAGAATTTTAAAATTTTTTAACCATTAGATCTGATCTTTCCATGAATACACAATATAACTATATGAGAATAAGAGAAATCACCTTTGATTTTTGTTGAACAGTTGATTTTACTTCGCACCGGGTTGTCGCAAACCACAGTGTCCAAAATCGAACACCTCCAATGAGTAATCCACACTAGAGAGGAATAAATTGAACAAACAAATTGGTGTTTAACTAGGGCTGGCCGAAATTCCAAGAAGCTAGCTTGGAGTTTGCGCAAAAAGGAGAGAGAGATTAGAGTAAAAGACTTTCTTTTTGTTTTAATCACTTAACCCTATATCCTCATTAGTTGACCTTTTATAGTTAGGTTAAAATTCCAACTCCTTAATGAGATTGGACTCTTTAAAATTGCTGGAGAATTATTAATTGGGCCTCTGGAATTAACTATAATCATTTGGGCTTAATTAAATCCAATTTAAACCTTTTCATAAAAGACTATGCACAAAACCCATAAACTAGGCCCTTTGTGCAACTAATTGGATTTAAATACCCAAATGGATTCCAAATCCAACTAAATTAAATATGTGAGTTTCATAACACTTGTGTAACATATATAAATTAATTTGGTTCATGAAATAGGCCATTAAGGCCTTCTTTTCTGGACTTGGCATGTGGCCCTTACAGAAGGGCTTTCGCCAACTACTTCATTCCTCTGGCCCTTAATAATTCTTCCAATGGACTTATTAATTATTATACCAGTCTTATAACACTTATAGTAGTCCTATAATACTTATAAGATAATAATAATTAATCATGAAATACATTATTTCAATTAGGTCTAATTTACAGAACATTTCTCAAAAGTTCCGCGGATAATTTTGTTTGATCATAATTAATCAAACTCTTTAATTAATTATTATCATATTCACTTCTATACCTTCATAATAATATCAAATATTATTATCCTTGTCAATTTACGATTTTACCCTTTTCTCTATATGTGTGTGACCTATTGGGTTCCTGTCCATATTGGCAGTATAATATGTAATTGTGAGTTCTATTAAAAACTCACATGATTTAAACTCCTTTAAATCATTTTATCAATCCCCATTGATATTTTTGATACATCATTATACAAGTCATGATTGGCCTCTATCTAGGCATCATGACTACCCAAATGTCAGGAAGTCATGTGGTTTGACCATACCCTTCCATAGAAACAGTTACCGTGCAATTACTCCTTTCACCACTCTTATCTCAATTAGATTCTGAGTATGGATTTCTGTCAACTCATACAAATCTAAGTATGTATGTTCTATTAATTTAACCATTATTCCCAAAATGCCCTCCATGGATCTCTATCCATCTTGGCATTTTACTCTGGCCAGAGATTCTCTGAACAAGGTAATTATAGAATCATGCGAGATAACTTCCCTTATTAAATCTAGGATGGTGAATCCTTTGTCAATCACTCAACTATCTTCAAGTAGGTCATGATATACCCAATATCCTAACTATGTTCACTCCCAGTTGGAAGTAATCAGTTATGGAGTCAAAGTATATCACTTGCTACTTAAGATAACTTTGGTGATCTAAAGTCTAAGGATACTTGCACAACCGCTATGAAGAGATTCCTCACTGACATAGATTTAATATCCATGTGAGGATTCTCTTTGCAGGTCTCCAATGAACTTGTTCTTCTAACAAGCATCCACATGTTAGCTTTATTATCTTCCATAATCACAGTTTTGAGAACCACTGCTTGAACCATTCAAGAAGCATAACATGTGCTAGTCTGTCCGAATTAACAATGTCCTATCTTGTTAATTCTATGACTAGGGATATTTAGATATTAACACATTTACATGCAATAGACATCTCACATCATGAACACCTTCATGATTGCCTTTGCACCATGTTTATAATATCTAGGACTTCATTTATTAATTTAAGATTTACAAACTCATGTATTTAAACATAGCATTAATAAATGAATGATGCCTTTTATTAAGAATATAAATTTTATACATATGAAAAACATCCCTATTGCATAGGCTCTAGGGCATACTCTCTAACAAAATTTTCTATTTTAACTCATGATTTCATAAAGCAATTTTCATGTTCACTATTATGTCTCTACTTATAGAGATTATAATAGGCATGTCGATGAACTAAAAAACCATTAAATGTAATTGAAATGCTATCTTCACCTCGTACTATATGTCATCCATAATAATTTAACTTAATTTTCTAGTTAGATCTGTCAGGCCAAATTTATCTCATGACCTCTTGGAGACTAACAAAGCTAGCCATACTAAACCATATTTTAGGGATAAGTTAAGGGTTCTAAGGTTTAATATTCAATAAGGTCTCACATTAGGGAAAGTTGAGATCATTTATTTATGATATTTCCATCCTTTGGTCACTTAAGCACACATGGTATAAAACATGTGTTATGGTGTACTTTCCTTCCTTTTAAAGTGTGCATGTCTTACAAAATGTATTTCAACAGCATACAGAAGCATAAGGTTGCAACGCACCGAAGCATCTAACTTTAGTCTTCCCACTTTAGGACTGCTTTTTGCTTTTGGACTGTAGACACTGGTTCCTAAGTAAGCCTCTGTCAGAGTTACCTAATGAGGATAATGCTATTCTAAAGTAGCTAGGAAGAAGAAGCACTCTGTCCTTCTCTAGTGTTTGTTTTGGAAAAGATCCTTCCATATATAGGTTTTTGTGTGGTTTAGAGAATCAAAAATAATATTTTGATGACATAACTATACCTTTTTTCCTTCTTGAATAGGTGTAATGAGCACATTTAAAGGCTTAAAATTTCTTCAAAAATGAGCCACGAACTTGACTCATGGGTCAAGACCGTGACTTACTTCTGAGTAATGCCCTTTAGAGGTGATTCACTTCCTCTCTTTTTGGCCATCATTTAAGTCTTGGGTATGACTTTCCTCATTTTCCCTTTTAAATGGATTTTTAGGTTTTTCTGGGAGGCCTAACTTTTGGTCATGCTCTTGACTCATCAATCAAAGTCTGACTAGGCATTTTCATCTAAAATTGTTGTTTTTCCTACAAAACAAAGGATTAGTTTTAAAAAAAATCTTACTTTATTTGGCCTAATCCTCAGCATTTAAAGCTAATGATGATTTTTTAAAAAAAAGGGACTTAGGGAGCAGAATTTGAAATGGAGGAGAAAGAAGGAAAAAAACAAAAAAAAAGAATAAAAAACTCTATTTTTACCTGTTTTCAAAACAAAAGAAGGAAGCAAAAGAAGAAAATAGTGAAAAGTACAGAGACAATGATTTTTAGAGTAGCTCTACTGAAGGTAATGTAAGAGGAAAAAATATTGCTCATATGTAGATCTATAGGTTTTGTTTTTGTATATATTTGTTTTGTGTTTTTTGTATAGTTCTCAATGCTTTGTTTTTTAATTTCTTTTCATGCTACATGTTATTTTTGCTAGTTTTATTTAACTAATGTTTTGAGTGGTTTTTCATGTGTATAATTAAGTTTTATCCATGAATTTTGTCTCATACATGAGTTTGAGTAAAGTTTTGTGGCTTTATTGTGCTTGTTTCTCTCTTTTGAACTCAAAGCTCTTACATGGTGTTTTTTGATTTGTTTGTTTTTAATCATTTTGATGGCCATTTTGTGCATTAAAGTTGATTTTAAGGAGTTCAAAGTCATTTTTATACATGCTTGGGACCTAGAAAGTCATCTATATGTTTTTAGAATAGCCATGGCATCGTTCCAGTAGTTGCTAGACGAACTAGGCGTGACTCATGGCCTTGAGTCATAAGGTCGTGGCTCGCTCCTGAAATGCCTATTGACTCACTTAATGGGGCATGACTCACCCTTCTCAAGGAAGTAACTTTCCCTTTAGGACATGACTTACCCCTCTTCTCTTTTAGAATGAGTCTGTGACTCATTCTTTTGATGATTTTATTCTTTTCCTCTGTCAATTTTCTTATTTTCTTTGTTTTTTGCTTTTATTCCCTTCACTATTGTAACTATCTGTTTTTTCCTATTTTAATTAATCTCTTGTTTTTTAATTTTATCAATGTTTATTTCGATGCTTTTTTATTTCTGTTAATGTATTTGGTATTTTGTTCTTTGTGATCTAAATGCCTGATCCATGTGTGTTTTCTCTTCTTGGGAAACCATATGGTGCCCTTTCATGGGGGAGCCTAAGATTGATGGCTTAAGCTAACTTTGGATTAATTTTTCCTTCATTAATTTAATAATTAGCTTAGTTCTATATTATTCTTTTCTTTTTTTGTTACAAATCGGTTGTAATAATTAGTAAAAAAGGGTTTTTTGCACGATAATCAAGGAAAATTCACATCAAATATTTCTACTTGATTAATCGGTTTTTCTCCTATTAAAATAGGCTAGTGTTCACTTTTGATCCTAAAATTCACATAAAAATTCTATAAATATGCATAAGGAAACTGATGTTCCCAAATTTAATAAAAATTTGAATTTATGTATGCCATTTTATTTATATCATTATTCTTTCATGCATTTTCATTTATTACAAATAAATGATTTTTCAAGCGTTAATATAAAAACTCATTAATTGATTTTATACAAATTTGAGTGTAAACTATAATAAAAGGATTAATGTCCTGATTTTTTATCCACAAAATAACATATAAAATTAAAAAATTTTCTTTATAAATACAAAAGATATTCTATTTTGAAATTAATTAATATGATTCTTTTTTAAAAGCTATATGGGATCAACTATATCCATTTTTACTCAAAAATACACCCAAAACTCTGCCTCTTTGTAAATATACATGCAAGAACCAATGTCCTTATTTAATAAGATTTAATAAATTCTCCAATTTCATGTATGATTTTTTTAAGTGTAATTATTCTCTGTTCATTATCTTAATTGCTTTACAATCTTCTTACTTGCATGTAATGTGCCCTTTTTGTTCTTTGCCATGAAAATGCTTGAGAAGAGGTTGCAATAATTAACCATGAACACTCATTTATGAAAACATTAACCAAGTTATAAATAGGAGTAAAGTCTAAAATATCTCTGGTTTCAACTTCACAAGGTTAGAACTCACTTTTTTAATGTTTTATTGTGTGATGACTCCATAATACCCGCCTTGTAGTGCCCAGCAGATGCCCTTATAGCTTGATCGCTAATAATAAATGGGAATAAAATCATATCTATTGTGAAGAAACCAATCTTTACAAGTTAATGAGCCTCTATTTAGTCTCGAGCCCAATCTTTAGCAGGCTTTCAATAATAAACTAAATGCCTATAGGGTTCGACGTACATCACAGAGGTGACTCCACTAGGACCATGAGATTTTACTCTGAAAGTAACTTGGTTATTTTAATATAAATGAGTGTTTATGATTAATTATTCCAACCTTATTTGAAAATAGGTTGCATTAGAGGATTTTACAACCTTAGAATTAGGTTAGGTGTCCCCATTTGACCATAGGTGTATTCTTCAATTGCAACCCTACATTCACTCAATGTAGGGAAGCATTGGAGGATAATCACCAGTCCAAGCCAAATACCATTTGGTATATCAAATGGTGACCTAATAGGTCACGAAGTTCATGATAAGCTAAACCCATTAGCATAGACCATACTTGGGTAGCCCTAAAAGTTATGTTGCTAGATCAATGCCTTATGTAGTGATAAAAGATACTTCCCTTAGGCATCATGAACCATAATATTGTACTTGCTATTTAGGTCCCTATATATTTAATTAAATTTAGATAAATTGAGATAGGTACTAATCAAAGGCAGTCAGGCCTTGGTAGGCTTGTCTTAGTTCGTTTGAATTGTTTGAATATATAGTGACCAAAAATGAATTTACCTACACTTTAAATATAAAGAGCTTATGCTGCTGACTTTCTATCATGTACCATTCGTGTTCATTGGGTTCCCTATTAACTCATGAGCTAATCCCACCTAAGGAAGAGACTACACAACTGCATGTATGGGAGGTAATAAGGTTGGAAAATTTTCTTTTGGGTTGCACATGTGTTTTACGAATAATGCATAACATATTATGCTAACAATTTTTTCCTTTTCAGCCATTACAGAGTCGTCTAAATGGGTTAAGGGTTTTACCTGCCATCTCAGTAGAGGCTTTGTGACCTAAGTTTTGGTATCTCAAAAGATGAGTGCTCATTGGTCAAGTTTCAAACTTGAGTTCCTCTAGGAATTTACCTTAGGTGAAGTGGTAATAGCATTGTTCAAAATGTACTTAAAGAAAGTAGATCTTTTGGTTGAGTTAGAAGACCTCAGTGTTGCTAAAGGGTTATTTTAGATCACTAAATCCATTATAGAGTCATCCAAGTGGTTTAGGGGTTAGGATGGGTGTCTTGTTAAGAAGAATCCATCAGAATCACTGGAATCAACATCAAAAACTTATTTGGGTTTGGTAGACATCTTTGGGTTCACTTCAAAAAGTGTAAGAATGGTAGATCTAACACAAATAAGAGCCTTTGATAGTCAGAAGTTAGATAGATGGTTTGACGAATTTAAAAGGAGGATGAGGGTCATGACGACTGAAATGATTAATTATTTAGTACAACTTGCTAGTCAGTAGCCTTTAACACCTACCATTGCACATGGAGAACCTATTGTTGTTGGAGGCACTTCAACTATAGCCATTATCATGAGGCCTTCTTTAATGGCTAAATTGAGGGGTGCAGTGTTGAGAGTTTTGCCTATTAAACAGCGAAATGACAAGGGTGTTGCTCCTAATGAAGATTTCATTCTTAAGGAGGAAGAAGAGCCAATACTAATATATGCCCCAAGAAGTATGCCATCTAGAATGAAGGATCTAGTCATAAAGAAAATGAAGGAAAAGATAGAAGAGATAACTCATGTGTTATCGCCTGGCAAAAGGGTTAGTCCAAAGGATAGAGACCTAGAAAGTGAAGATGTGTTTCCTCAGCAGTTCAAGATGTCTGACTTGCCTAAGTTTGATGGAATTTCTAATCTATCTACTCACATAAAATAGTACACTTTGGTTATAAAGGGCACCACTCTCACAAAAAGACAAAAGGTTAAGTATTTCAACCTTAGTCTTACGGGCCCTACCATTAACTAGTATCATGGTTTAGATAGACATACAAAGGAAGATTGGGATAGATTAATGAAATAATTTCTGAGATAGTATGACTGTAGCACTAGAATTGAGGTCACCTTAAAAGATCTTGAGTTGCTATAGTAGAACCAGGATGAATCATTCCACGAGTATTTAACAAGGTGGAGGAATAGGGTGATGGAAATGAAAATGAAGCCTAATATAACTGATCAGATCAGGTTTTTTATTAGAAATGCTAGCCCATATATGAGAGATGGTTTGAAGATGAAAGGGCTAAAGGATTGGGAGTCCTTAAAAGATATCACCATTGAATCTGAGGGTGAATACTTGGCAAAGAAAGTGAGCTATACTAGTAGTGTCGGTTTCAGCTTTAGTCAATGAGGATATAAATGTACGGCTGGTGAAGCTGGTGGTAAAAGCACAACTAGAAAAACCTTCTGAGGTATCTACCACTAAAATAACCTAGAGGCAATATTCAAACTTGGGTAGGTCCTTGTCATAGGTGCTTGATGAATTGATAAAAGAAGGAAAATTGGAGCCATTACCGGCTAAGCCTACTTGGAGTCAGGGTCAACCCAATCATCAAGCTAATCAATATTGTGCCTATCACAAGTATATAGGGCACCTTACATATCATTGTCAGACTCTAAGAGATAGGATTTAGGATCTTATCGATAGTAAACAGATCACTGACCTAGAAAAAAGGGAAAAAAGAAAGGAAACTACAATACAATATTGTCGTTGGTATAGATGATTGGTTCAAGCTTAGCTTAATGGTATGTGCTACGTGACCTATATGGCAATGAGTATTTGGCCATTACCCATCTTGCATAGTCAGAGGCAAATGAAATGAAATAGGGTGTGAATATTTTGACAAGTCTGGGAACACTATTCATAGAAGGGAAGGAAAAGCCAGCAGTATATGTGATTGATTGTTAGGAATCACCTAGGAAGAACTAGGGGGATGCTAAAGAAGACCCAACTGATCTTTGGGATTCTAAGAATGAGGAAGAGAAACCAAAAAGTAAAGCTAATCACTAAAAGTGGGAGTGTAGTGCCAGAAGTGGATAGGCAATAGGGATTTCTACCTTTACCTACAAAAATGGAGCAAGAAAAAGACCTGATTCTTAAATAGTTGAAGAAAACTCCTGCTTAAATTTTTGTCTAGGACCCATTTAGGCATTTTCCCTCCCATAGATAGAAAGTGGTTGAGGCCTTATGTGAGTCTATTGTGGCTACCACCATATTTCCCTCAAAGTTACTAGATCTGGTTAGAGGAAATACAGGAGAGAATATTATGTACATTAATGGGGACTTGCCCATTAAAGGTAGAGAGCATAATTGCCCTTTGTATATAAAGGCACAATTTAATGGTAAACATACAACCTGTGTAATGGTGGATGATGGATCCTCTATCATTGTATGCTAACAATGTAGCACTTTCAACTTTTAGGTTAAATGGATCTATGTTGAGTAAGTCTAATTTAGTAGTCATAACTCATGACAATTCCTAAAGACAAGTAGCAGGTACCTTCAAAGCTAGTGTTAAGATAGGGCTAATTGGCATAGAGCCAGAATTTATAGTATTACCAATACTGGGTAACTTTTCTATGCTATTGGGGAGACCTTAGTTTCATAAAATAGGAGGATTTCCATCCATTCTTCACCAAATGATTAAAATTCCACATAAGGGCAAAGTGGTTACTATAAAGGCTGCTAGGGAAAATCAAGTTTCCACTTTAGGAATAGCAAACCAACTATTTATTGGGTTTCATGTAACTTCCATCAATGTTGATAATACAAGTGAACGGGAATCAACTCCTCAAGTGGTGAGTATGATAAAGAAACTAAATTTCTTTTTAGGAGTTGAGCTTGCTAAGGATTCACAAGGTCCTTTTGAAGCAATCACCACAATAAGGCAAACAAGTTAAAGGGGATTAGGCTATATCAAACCTGATGTTAAGGAAAAAAATCCCAATAAAGTTAGAGGGGTCCTGCATATCCTGGATAGCTTTGTATCTGCATCTATAACACCTTAGTATTATGGTGAGATTGAACCTATCCTGATTGAGGGGGAAGGTTGTCATTGGTTTTGACATATTTAATGATGTGTATGACTAGGTTAGCAAAACCATCAAACCTACTAAGGGGTTTTGGGATGAAGAAATCATGATCAAATTATCTAAGTGGGATGATGATATCCCTAAGGAAATTATAACACTAGAACTGTTAGCCTCCAAAGTCAAAGAAAAGGAGAAAGTTAAATTTGAGGTTGTAGTGCCTGAATTGAATGAAGATGTTGTAAAAGCCAATACAGAGGTAGCCAGGGAGACGCCGCTGAATATAGAGAGTGGGAAAGGCTTATCTTGGGAATCAAACTCGCAAGATGTAAATAAGGATACTTTTATAAATGTACTTTTTGTACTTAAACATTTTAACAATGATGTATGTAGCTTCTTTTATATTAATAATATGAATAACTTTGCTTATTTGTGTGATGTTTTGCATGATTTCATTACACATGATCATGATTATAAGGCATTCATATTTAACTTTAATTTAACATATAATACTCCATTTAATCTTGGTACTCTTAAAAATCCAAGAGAAGTCTTAATAGCATCTGATGTCACCCCATAAGAGAGAAGGAAATTTGAGAGAATATTAAAAAATATACAAGTCTTTTTCTAGACCTATAAGGACATGCCAGGGATCTATCAAGAAGTAGCCGAACATACTATCCCCACTTATCCTGGATATAAGCTTGTTAAGAAGAAACTCAGAAAGCTTAGGCTAGAATGCACAGAAAAGGTTAAAAAAGAGGTAAAGAAGTAGAAGTCCAATACCCCATATGGTTGGCAAATGTGGTTTTTGTGGCCAAAAAAGATAGAAAGTCTGAGTTTATATGGGTTATAAGGATCTAAATAAGGCCTGCCCAAAAGATGACTTTCCACTACCTCACATAGATGTTCTACTGGATAATGTAGCTGCATGTGCAATATAAAATTTTGTGGATGGATATGCTGGATACAACCAGATCTTGAATAGGATTATAGACAGAATCAACACAACATTCATCACTGAGTAGGGCATATATTCTTATCGAATCATGTTGTTTGGATTGAAGAATGTAGGTGATACTTACTAAATGATGGCTACAAAGATCTTGGATGATTTAATTCATAGGCAGGTGGAGGTATAAGTGGATGATATGATGATTAAATTAGCAATGTAGAAATGTCATTTTGAAGCCTTGGAA
This sequence comes from Excoecaria agallocha, assembly GCA_037975025.1. NCBI lineage: Eukaryota > Viridiplantae > Streptophyta > Magnoliopsida > Malpighiales > Euphorbiaceae > Excoecaria > Excoecaria agallocha. Next base: position 1,021,365 of record JBBPFJ010000022.1, on the reverse strand, counting down.
AATTTTTTTCAAAGGATTGATAGTTGTAATCTCCATTTGAACTCAAAGAAATGTGTGCTTAGAGTAACTTTAGGGAATCTTCTAGGACATGTTGTGAGTCAGAGAGGAATAGAAGCAAATCCTGATAAAGTGAAAGCTATAAGAGAAATGCTTGTGCCACAAAAAAATGAAGTTAAATGATTTCTTGATAGGTTTTAGTACATTAGTCAATTCATAGCCAAGCTAACCTTGATCTTGTTGGGGATTATTGGTTACATGCATCTCATACATAAGTGAAATTTAAAATTTTTAACCAATAGATCTGATCTTTCCATGAATTTACAATACATATATTAATGAGAATAAGAAAAATCACCTTTGATTTTTGTTGTACAGTTGATTTTCCTTCTCACCAGGTTGTCGCAAACCACAGTATTCAAAATCAAACACCTCCAATGAGTAATCCACACTAGAGAAGGATTGAATGAACCAACAAAGGAAGAGAACAAGGGCTGGCAAAAATTTGCTAGATGCTAGTAAGGGGAGTGGCGGCTAGGGTTGAGAGAAAAGAGAGAAAAATGTTTTCTCTTAATTGTTCACACTTAACCCTAAAACCCTATCACTTGGATTTTTATAGTTAGGTTAAAAATCAAACTTCATAATAGGATTGGGCTCTTTAAAATTGTTGGAGAAATATTAATTGGGCTTCTGGAATTATTAATAATTTATTTGGGCTCAATTAAATCCAATTTAAGCCCTTTCACAAAAGACTATGCACAAAACCCACAAACTAGGCCCTTTGTGCATATACTTTGATTTAATTACCCAAATGAATTCCATATCCAACCAAATTAAATATGTAGGCTTCATAACACTTATGAAATATATTTAATTTATTTTGGTCCAAGAATTATGCCTCTAAGGCCTTCTGATTGTAATTGGCGTGTAACCCTTCCTCTAGAGGGTTTCTACGCCAACTTCACTTCTTTGGGCCTCTTTAATTCCTCCAATGGATCTATTAATTATTATATCAGCCCTATAATACTTATAGTCCAATAATAATTAATTATGAAATACATTATTTCAATTAGGTCCATTTTACAAAATATTTCTAAAAAGTTCTGCGAACAATTTTACTTGATCATATTTAATTAAACTCTTTAATTAATTATTCTCTTATTTACTTCTCTATCCCCATAATAATATCAAATATTATTATCCTTTTCATTTTACTATTTTATCCTTTTCTCTATATGTGTGTGACCTATTGGGTTCCTGTCCATATTGGCAGTATAATATGTAATTGTGAGTTCTATTCAAAACTCACTTGATTTAAACTTCTTTAAATCATTTTATCAATCCCTATTGATATTTATGACACTATTGTACAAAACATGAGCATTCTCCAGCTAGACATCATGACTATCCAAATGTTAGGAAAGTCAAGTGGTTTGACTATACCCTTCCATAGAAACAGTTACCGTGCAATTACTCCTTTCACTACTCTTATCTCAATTAGATTCTGAGTATGGATTTTTGTCAACTCATATAAATCTAATTATGTATGTTCTATTAATTTATCCATTATTGCCAAAATGCCCTTCATGGATCTCTATCCATCTTGGTATATTACACTGGCCAGAGATTCTCTAAACAAGGCAATTATAGAATCATGCAAGATAACTTCCCATAATAAATCTGGGATGGTGAATCCTTTGTCGATCACTCAACTATCTTTAAGTAGGTCATGATATACCCAATCTCCTAACTATGTTCACCCCCAGTTGGAAGTAATCAGTTATGGAGTCAAAATATACCACTTACTACTTAAGATAACTTTGGTGATCTAAAGTCTAAGGATAATTACACAACCGCTATGAAGAGATTCCTCACTGACATAGATTTAATATCCATGTGAGGATTCTCTTTGCAGGTCTCCAATGAACTTGTTCTTCTAACAAGCATCCACATGTTAGCTTTGATTATCTTCCATAATCACAGTTTTGAGAACCATTGCTTGAACCATTCAAGAAGCATAACATGTGCTAGTCTATCCGAATTAACAATGTCCTGTCTTGTTAATTCTATGACTAGGGATATTTAAATATTAACACATTTGCATGCAATAGACATTTCATATCATGAACAATTTCATGATTACCTTCACACTGTGTTTATAATATCTAGGACTTCATTTATTAATTTAAGATTTACAAACTCATGTATTTAAATATAACATTAATAAATGAATGATGCCTTTTATTAAGAATATGAATTCATACATATGAAATACATCCCTTTTACATGGGCTCTAAGGCATACTCTCTAACATATCTGTGAGCCCATCTTTAAGTTGCTTTGAAAAGATCATCAGAAAGTTTGGAACAATGATTATCAAGTAGCTTTTGATACAATCAAAGAGTATCTTCTGCATCAACCAGTTTTGAGACTGCCACAAGCTGGGAAACCATTGATTTTATATCTAGCCAAAGAAGATAGCTCAATAAGAGCCATGATGGCATAAAATGATGATTTTGGAATCGAATATGTTGTTTACTATCATAGTAAAAAGTTTTTACCATATGAAGCCAAATATGTGGAGGTAAAAAAGTTTTTTTTAGTGGTTATTTGGGCTTCCAAGAAGCTAAGGCACTACTTTCATATATACAGAGTACAAGCAGTGGCCAGACAAAATCCTCTTAAGTACCTACGGGAAGTTCCCTCATTATTAGGGAAAATGGGTAGATAGCTAATCTTCTTACAGGAGTTCAATATTGAAGTTGAATATGAAGCTACGGATACAAAGCTACGGATAATGAAGTTGAATATGAAGCATGTATCTTCAGGCTGGAAGCTTTATTTGCTCTGGGGGCAAGGATTATAGAGATCTAAGGTGATTCATCTTTGGTGATCTATAAAGCAAAGGGTGAATAGGTTGTGAAAAAGGAGCGACTATTGCCTTATATGAAATGTTTAAAGGTCTTAAGTGAGCAATTTGGAGTTTGTGCCTTCAGCTATCTACCCCGAGATGAAAATTAGTTGGCCGATGCTTTAGTGACATTGGTATCAATGTGGGATAACCCAAAAGGTATGAGCATGAAGCTCGTACTTATTTTCAGTTATGATAAACTGTACTTTGAGGCTAAGTGGGTGATGGATATCGAGGCAAATGATGGGAAACCTTGGTATTTTGATACTCAAAATTACCTCAAAAAGTCAGTGTTTCTAGAGGAGGCTATAAAAAAGGATTAAAAGATGTTGCATAAGCTATCTACTCAGTTTATCAATATAGGAGGAATACTCTACAAAAGATAGCCGGATGGCTTACAATTAAGGTGTTTGGGTGAGAAAAAAGCCAAAAAATTCATGGCGAGGCACATGCTGGAGTTTGTGGTGCTCACATGAATGGTGTGGCTTTGGCCAAGAAGATTATGCATCAGGGGTTCTTCTGGCTCACTATAGATACAAACTATTCTAGGTATGTGAAATAGTGCCAGTTATGCCAGTAATATGTTAATTTGAGACATATGCCAGTATCAGAATTATGTAATTTCACTTTGCCTTGGTCATTTGCTGCTTTGGGTATTAATATTATGGGAATGATCCATCAGCCGACATCAAATGGTCATAGATTTATTATGGTGGCTATTGATTACTTCTCAAAATGGATAGAAGTAAAGTCATTCAGAAATTTGGGTGTGAGGGAAATGGCCAAGTTCATTGAGAAAAATCTAATATGTAGATATGGGCTTTCACATCATATAGTATCAAATAATAGGTCCCATTTTCGGGGAGAAACTGAAAGGCTACTTAGAAAGTATGGAGTTTAGCACCACAAGTCTTCGCCTTATCGCCCTCAGGCAAATAGAACGATTGATAAGCCAACAAAAATATTAAAAGAATTCTAGCAAAAATGGTTAGAACCTTTTAGGACTGGGCTAAAAAGTTGTATTTCACATTGTGGGGGAATGGAACCACTACTAGGACCTCAATAAGAGCCACTCCATTTTCACTAGTTTATGGGACAAAAGTTGTGTTACCGATGGAAATTGAGTACTAGTCATTAAGGGTGGTTTTAGAAGCCGAGTTACCAAAAACAGAATTGGCTAGGTAGAGATTGCTTCAGCTTAATTGGTTAGATAGAGATAGGATACGAGCTTATTATCACTATCAGATTTACCATAAGAAGCTGACTCAATCTTTTGTGAAGAAGGTTAAGAAGCATCCTTTAAAAGAACGAGAACTGGTTTTCAAGCAGATAAGGCCAAGCATTCCATACATTAGAGGTAAGTTTAGGCCAACATAGGAAGGTCCATTCATGCTAAAGAAGTTGTTGTCCAAATGAGCTACAATTTTAAGTGACAGTGATGGGAATGAATTCAAGAAGCCAATCAATATATATAGGTTAAAAAGGCTCTATAGGTAGACTTAAAAAAATAAAAAATAAATAAAAGAGAAAAAGAACAGAGTATAGCCTTGCAGTCGAAAATCGAAAAATGGCAAACTTGTTAAAATTAGGCACCTTACCAAAGTGAAAACCAAAAAAAGGTATCTTGGGCAAAGATTAGAGGAAGAGTAAAAATATTCAGTCAAGAAAACCTGAAAGGGATGATTGATAATAAGGGAAAGATGCTTTTAAGTTTTTGTCACAAGATTGAATAGAGTCTTGTACTTTTGAACTTGATGTTAAATAGTGATCATGTGTAGTGAAATTATGTTGAAATATTTACATATGTAATGAAAACTCGTACATTGATATAAACAAGAGTAGTATATTTTACATACCCGAAGTTATCTTGTTCGATATAAAAGTAGTACATAGTTCTTACATTATATGTACATAATCTAGGGATCATCCTCTGCTACTTTCATCAGAACTCCATCTTAGCCAATTTTTTCTATTGTTAAATATGGAGCTAGTAACCCATCTCTTATATGTGATAAAAAGTGGTAAGATCACCATTGGTCAACATTTGGATATCAGCTTTTGCATAGAGTTAAGCCTGAAGATGGTGATAGCCAGAGAAAAAAGCAACAGTCATGTTACCTCGTTGAAATGGAAGTGGGCACCTCATAGTATCTTGTCATTCCCTAAATTATTGAGCACAACGAGAAATAGCACAAAAAGTGACCCTGTGTAAGTGCATAGTGGTACAGATCCAGAATGCCCATCTTAGGTCACATAGTGAGGTATCAACCATCCACAAATGAAGTTGATGTTGTTATCAACTATTATTGCTATCTATATGATGCTTTCTTGAGGAGAATCAAATTCATGAAGTCATCTTCTAGGAAGATAATGTCTTAAGGTATATGTGTTGATCACTTTAGAAGGAGGTTCTTCTAGTAATTTCAACTTCTCTTATAGCCATATCTAAAAAAGAAAAATAAAGTGGAAAACAATAAAAGGAAAAAATGAATGAAAAAATGGAAGAAAAAAATGAGAAAATAAAAGCCACTAGAATGGGTTAGTTTCATTCTTAGCAAAAGTAAGGCACAAGGTTGCATGAAAATCCAAAAGGATGCATTTTACACTATGAAAAGCTAGTGTAAAAGCCCACAAGAGGCACACTATCTTTGAAACAATGACTGTTACTTAGAGTAATAAGGGGCTTGCAAAAAGGGAGGCAATAGGGTCAATACAAACAGTGTCTAGATCAAGGATAGTCTTTGCCAGAATTAGAGGAAATGGTGTCAAACCATTGCATATGCCTTCAATGATATTGAGCAGTCAGTAGTCACCGGTTAGTTCCCTTAAGTTCACTGTTAAATATAGAGCAAGATAGATTAATAGAATAATGCCAACGGGGAAAATGGGTATGTTAGAGAAGTTGTCCAGGGCATCAAGTAGTGGCTTTATTTTGAGGCACTAATCCGATATCTGTAGAAGGGAGAATTCCTAGAACCTGAGCTGCGTCTCTTGGGTAATTTGGTAAACAACTCGAAACACAAGGTAGGGTTCCAAGAGCAAAATCCACATTGACAATTCTGGCAAACTCTTTAGACAAAGGGCATAATTCCTAAATGGGTAAACCTAAAAACATAGAATCTAGGATCCCAATATCGGCCGACTGCTAATAGGAGATTTGAGTCAAGTCAAACCCTTCTTAAGAATCTTAGGCCAGAATATGAGGCCGAACTATAATTTTTTCCAAGTTTTGGGGGCATTGAGCAATCTGTGCAACTTAGCAAGGAAAGCAGTGGTCGTATATAATGTCTGAGTCTATAAAAAAAGGGGGAAAATATATATAATAAATAATATAAGCTTTTATAAGAGGTAAGGTCAGCAAAATGATAATTAGTCGTAATAGGTAAACTTAAAAATAACATAAAATGGTAAAATAAAATAATAATGAGGAAGTACATAACAAAATACATACATATATAAGGCAAAATAATCACAATAAAAGTAATAATAATAAATAAAATAGTAAATAAAAAATATATAAAAATAAAAATAATAACATAATATCATAATAGCATGGGAGCATTAAGGAAAATAATAAAATAAATGAAATAATAATAATAATAATAATAATAATAAAGGTAAGAGTAAATAATAAATAATAATAAATTAATAATTAATAGAATCAATAATGATAAAGGAAAGAAAAAGAGGTAGAAGACATTTACTTGGGAAAGAAGGCCACTTGAAGAAGCTGAGTATGCCAAATGAAAAGGTTGGATGGGTTTTTATAGCAAAGGGTTGAGTCACTCCCTTAACTCATTTAAGTTACACCCTTGGACCATGACTCACTCCTAATCTACTTAGAAAATGCATTTTACGTCATGCATTCATTTCATATATTTTATAAATTCCTTGAGTTTTGCAGGAAAGCTCCAAAAAGAGTTGCATAATAGATCAAAAGCATCATACGATTCAGGGAGTAAATAATAATGGTATTATAATATTTTGTATGATAATAAATAAAATAATAAAGTGCAGATAATAATATAAGAAATAAGCAAAATATACATTGATAGTGTAAAATAATTTTGCTATATAATAAGATTAATAGATTAAATAATTATAATTAGTCTTAGTTATATTGTGAAAAATGTTTAATCCAAAGTCAGATTAAATTAAAAATTACTTAGTTAATTAATGTATTTAGTATTTAGTTACATTTGCTTATGGCATTAAAGGCCATTTCATGCCTGTCAGTTGACCTTTGATATTCCTTGTGTGAGTCACGGCTCAAGGGCATGACTCGCTTACTGAGTCATGGCCTTTTATTCAATCCTGTGCCGTTTTACTCGTGAGTCATGGTACAAGGCCGTGACTCGCTAAGTGAGTTATGCCTTTAAGCTGTGACTCATTAAAATGCATTTAAATGTATATCATCTTCTTCCTTTTTCTCCATTTCTTTTTCTCTCTCTCTCTCTTGGAAAATGACTCACAGACTTCTAGACCCATTTTTTTACTATTTCTCCTTTGTTTGAACTTAGTTTCTCCCACTGTTTTCACCATCATGATCGAAATTAAAGTATACACATCCAAAAACTAATTTCATTGAATTTTATTCCCTAAAACTCAATCCGCCATTAAAGATCCAATTTTTTCCAATTTCTTACTTATTTTTCATGCTAGTCAGCTATGGTTATATAAAATATTTTTAATATTATTTATTTTTCATTTTGGTTCTTTACTATAATTTTGTGTTTCTTTAGCTACCCTAGTAATTGTTGAACACAAGTCTTTAATTAGTTAGAATAATTAAGAAAGAAGTAAAGGATAGTAATTAAGAGAAAAATAATAGTGGGCAAACAAAAAAATGAGAAAGAGAAAAAATAGTGACAAAGGGCAGTAGAAGGAACAAAACAAAGAAAAAAATTAATTAAGAATCAATTAAAGGCATAATTGTAAGTTAATGTATGATTTCATATTATAGCTTCAAAGGTACAATTTCCATAAGAATTACCATTTTGTGTATATTTTTATGGCTTTGAATTGTTATATGTGAATAGTATAGTAACTAAGTGTGCATACTTAGCTAGCCTAAGAAAATGCAGTTGAAATTTACTTGATTAGAAAATATATTAAAAGAGAGAAGTGAGGAAAAATGAATGAAGTGGTTATGTTTAAGGTTAAGGTTAACAAAGTAATTGGCAACGCATGTATAGCTATAAAAAATAGAGATAACTTGTTTAAGTAATAAGGAAACAAAGTAAGGTAATTAGTTTAGATTAGTAAAACGAAACAAAAACATGTCAATATGCTTTAACTTATACTTTATAACATTAGTGTACATGTTCAAGTAGGCAAGAAAATGAGTTGTACATGTGCATTTGAATGTGCAATTTAATTTGATTGATTGCATATGGATTTGCTTGTGAAAGTAAATAAATTGTTGTGGGCGTTTGCTTGCTTCTTTTTTTTTTTTTTTTTTGCAGGAGGCCTCTAGTTTTTAGCCATTATGTTGTCCGATTTTTGTGAAATGTATTGTTTTTGAGCTTATGCATAATCCGTGTATGATTTATCAACATTAGATTTGAGATTGAATCGATTTTTAATTTGAATTTTGAAATCGAGCATGAATGCACAATTCCCCATGCAAATTGTTAGTAAATAATTGATTAGTATGCTGTTGAAATTTGCTAAATTTTAATTTATTTTCCCATTTTAGCAATCTCTATTAAATTTTAAATTGTCCAATTTTAGTAATTTTTCTAAGTCTTATAATGTCTAAATTCGCTAATTTTGCTAGAATGTGAATTAACTTATTTCTGCAATTTTCCTAGCATTTGCAATATCTAGGCTAGCGATTTTGCTAATGTTCAAGATTAATTAGCTTTAGCAGATCATCATGGTTGTTTACACTATAATTCAATTTTCAATATTTTAGTCATGATTATCTATCAATTCAAGAATTGCAACTAGAATATTTATTCAATATGATTGCCTTGGCAAACAAATTAATTAGTTTTGTATTTATGTAAATGCCTTGTCGTAGATAGCCATAGGTATAGCCAGATGTTCAAGCACTAGCCTGGATGACACAAGAGCAGGCTAATAGATATCAGGCTCTTTGTCGCATGCATATTCAACCTAGCAGATTTATGAGCCAGTACTTCCTCTAAACCATAGGGCATCTAAGAGGAAGCACAGGAGTTGTTCAAATGAGTTGGCTGGCTTGATTTATATGCACCCACTTTTGCCATGTATCAGGTAGCCAAGTAGTTTCTAGCCAAATTTTGCTATCAAGGATACTAGTGTCCTGATATTGAGGCAAGGGTTGTTACATTTCGAGTTTTCAACATTCCCTTCAGTCTATCTTGGTCACAAGTTCCTGAGACTTTTTAGCTGCCTATGGTTGAGGGCATTGCCTTCACTAGGAGAAATGCGAGACTTGATCAGTAGGCTGTTATTGTTAGGTTGGGTATCGCTTATGACCCTTTAGTGGCGAAAGCCACCATGTTATCTTCACAAGTTCTGAGATACTTACAGAGGCTCCTTTCTTATTCATATATGGGATGTTTAGGCAGTTCAGGGTCCCTTAATGTCATGGACATTCGGTGTTTGTGGGCCATGACCACAAGGCAGTGTCTTAACATTAGCCATGATATTTTATAGAACATTAGCAGGATAGCTTAGCCACCAGGCACAACGATAATGATGTGGGATAGTCATCCGACATGTGTTCATATCCCAAAATAGGTGCGAAGGATTTATCGAACTTCTTATTCTGATTAGAATTGCTTTCTTTTTGGTTCTAAGAGTTTAAGAAGGAATCCACATCTACTCTTGCCTATAAATAGAGTCCAAAACACGGAATAAGGGATCGGGAAATCATCAATCATCATATTCAAGCTTTTGAATCAGTTTTTAGAATTAAGCTTTCTTAGTTAGTTTTTACATTCGTCGTTTTTACAGTTTTTTCCAAAGCATTGTTTTTAGTTTTAAAGAATGTCTTGTGAGTAGTTTTCTTTACTTTTGCTAAAGGATACTTGAATCCTTGACTTGTATTGACATGACTTGAATTTGTTCTTAACTTTTAATACAAGTTGATTATTTCTTGGTTCTTAAAATAGTCTTGTCTTTTCTCAATGTTAAATTGATTATTAACTCGATTAAGAGTTGGTTAATTAATTGGTTTAAGTTGATTAATGATTTGCATGCTCTTAGGTTAATTTAGTTGGATTAATATATGGTTATAATCTGAATAAGCTATAATTGTGTGTTAATTTGAGTAAGTTAAGATTAAGAAAAGGGTAACCAAGAATAGGTGAAAGTTAATTCTCTTGAGAAAGGTTTTAATAGACATTTAGGAGACTTAATTCAGTTCTTTATGCTAAGTATTGAATTGTTATGAATAAGAGAGTTTTAATACTTGGAATAATAATCTTGAATAAAGTTATTTAGGTCTCCTAAACTGAATTTTCTATGATCACTTGTATGTTTTCTTTTAATTAAGTCTTAGCAATATTGGTTAAGGTGGATAGTCCTTTAGTGAAAGTTGTTTTTATCATTGATTTTTAACTCATTCAATTTACTTGCTTCCAAAAGATCTCTTATTTACTTTAGACTTTTCAATTGTTTTAACTTAGTTTTCAAATCATCACAAATTTGGGATTTCTTTTCTCTCTTTGCACACAAAATTGTTTTTGAAATTGAAATAGCACATACAAGCACAAGTTTCCCTTGGGTTCGATATTTTGGGTCATAATCTTATTTTCCTATATTACTAGCCGATCTAGTACACTTGCTAGACACCGGTCATGTTTTTGGTGAATTATATGATATTTTTAGTGTGTTTTTATGTATTTAATTAAGTTAATTTTGTGTTAATTAGGTTTAATTTGAGTTTAATTTGTTAAGTTTATGTTTTTGGAGTTAATTGTAAATTTTGGTGTTTTTCAGGGTTATTTTGCAAGAAAAAGGACTTAATTGTAAAAAGGGCAAAGATTTGGGACAAAACTGTAAATTTGGAAGTTTAGGCAAGAAAACAAGCTTCAGTCCCGAGCCTTGACACGTGACCACGTGAAGGCATTGAAGAATTTGAGCCGTGGGCACGTGAAGAAGTATACATGAAGAACCGTGACCACGTGAAGAAGTATACATGAAGAACCCACGGCCACGTGATTTTCTTCACAAACAAACACATGGCCATGTGTGAAAATACACTAGGGAACACGTGGCCACGTGATGCTTTTCCAACTCGACAAAGGATTCTCCTGAGCTTCCTGTTTTGGACAGAATTTGCTTCCTATTTGATTCTAAGAGTTTGAGAAGGAATACACAACATCGTTTGCCTATAAATAGCAGTCTAAAACACCAAAGAAGGGAAATTAAGATCGAATTAGAGAATTAGGAATTAATCTTAGAATTTAGCTTAGTTATTGTTTTCTATTTTCTTTATTTTTCTTTTTAACTTTGTCTTTAGTTTTTAAACATGTTTAGGAAGTAGTTTTTCTTCTTTTGCTAATGGATTCTTGAAATATTGAATTTTCATTATTATGACTTTGTTTTGAGCTTAATTTCAATATCGGTTGATTATTTCTTGGTTTTAAGCATATTCTTATCTTTGATTGTGTTGAGATTGATTGTTGGTTTATTGAATAAATAACTAAAGATTTGTTTTGACATAGTTAATGATTTGCATGTTCTTGGGTTAACTCTTTAATGTTTATGCATGATTATTATCCGAAATATGAAATAATTATGTGTTAATTTTATTGGTTAATACTAAGAGAGGAAGAACTAAGAATTGGTGAAAGTTGAATCTCTTGAGAAAGGCTTTAATAGACATCTAGGAGGATTAATTCAGACTTTTATGCCAAGTGTTGAATTGTTCTGAATAAGGGAGTTTAATACTTGGAATGATAATCTTGAATAAAGTTATCTGGGTTTATTTATCTGAATTCTTCATAATCATTGGTGTTATTATTTGAATTTAAGTCATTACAATGAAAGTTAAGGTGGATAGTTTCTTTAGCAAGAGAATTTCAATTATTGTTTTGTTTTTAATTCATGCTTTTATTTTGTTTTATTGTTTATTTTGTTTAATTTTTTCTTCTAAATCAAAAATATTTGGGAAACTATCTCGGATTAATTTAATTCATATATAGCTATTATCCTTAGCAATCCATGTTCCCTTGGGTACGATATTTTGGGGTCTTAATCTATATTTCCCTATATTACTAGCCGATCTAGTATACTTGCTAGAATCCGGTCAAGTTTTTGGCGCCGTTGCCGGGAACTCATTGGCATTTGTTTATTTATTTTGATTTTAAAGTGATTTTTGTGTGTCTTCTTCTCTTCTCCATCTAATTTCTGATTTTCTTTTTAAGTGTCTAGTGGTTTATGGTGAGAGACAACCCCATCTTACCATTAGACCCTGAAATTGAGAGGGCATTCCATAGGATTAGAAGATTGAGAGACAACATGAACGATCCATAAATTGAGCAACCTATGAATGATCCACCACCTAGGATCGAGGAGCAACATATAACCCACCAAGCTCCCGGGAATGGGTATAGACCTAGAACCATTAGGGATTATGCTATCCCTAGGTGGAATGAAGAGCATAGAAATATTAGGATTCCTCACCACCAACACTTTGAGATTAAACCCGCTACCATAACTATGGTACAAAGAAACCAATTTTCGGGTTCAGACATAGAGGATCCCGCACAACACTTAGATATGTTCTTAGAAGTGAGTGACACTGTGCAAATTCCTAATGTATCGACTGATGCAATTAGGTTAAAACTCTTCCCATTCACCCTCATAGGAAAAGATAGGGATTGGCTACAAATGCTACCAAATCAATCCATCAATTCTTGGCAACAAATGCAAGAGAAATTTCTGTGCAAATTCTTCCCACCTACTAAGACCGCCCTCATTAGGAAAAAAATTAGTGATTTTCAGCAGTTTTATGAGGAACCATTCCATGAAGCTTGGGAAAGATTTAGGAGACTCTTAAAAAGTTGCCTTCATCATGAAGTTCCTATTTTTCAACTAATGCATATTTTCTATGAAGGTGCTCATCCATCAACAAGATATTTATTAGATGCAGCTTCAAATGGAAGCTTCATGAATCAAATTCCCGAAGATGCATTTTTACTCCTAGATGAGATGGCCACCAATGATGCTCAATGGGCAAGCTCTAGAGCAACTCAAAAGAAACAGGGAGTTCATAATATTGATGAAGTAGCTATGTTGAAAGCTCAATTAGAATTAATAGAAAAGAAATATTCAAAAGAGATAAATGAGCTTAAAGCTAAAAATGTCTCTATGTTATCTAATGAAGTTGATTCTTATGCAGGAATTCCGGGATCTATAGGAATGAAGAATGCTGAAAGTATGGTAGAAGAAGTCAATGCCTTGAATCCATATAGCAATACTTACAATACGGGATGGAGAAGCCATCCAAATTTTTCATGGAGGGAAGGTAATCAAGGTTCTTCTTCTAACCCCAATCCTAGACCCCAATTCAACCACAATCAAGCTTCCAATAATCAACATCCATACCAAAACCAAGATCCACCTCATTATCCAAATCAATATCCTTCACAAGCATACCACCAACCACCCGGTTTTCAAAAACCTCAACCTCCCCCTCCTCAAGAAAAGAAATCTAATATTGAGGAAATGATTGCAAATTTCATGGCTTCCCAAAACTCCATTTTAGCTAGTCAAGATGCTAGATGGAAATCACAAGATATTTGGATAAGAAACCAAGAGGCATCCATTAGGAACCTAGAAAACCAAATGGGGCAACTTGCTAATTCTTTATCCAACCGGGCTCAAGGGATATTTCCATCTAATGTAGACCGAAACCCAAAGGAGGAAGCCAAAGCAATCACTTTAAGGAGTGGGAAAGAGTTAGAGAAGACTGAACTTGGTAAGTATTCTTCTAAAAAGGTGGAACCGACAATGGAGGTAAGTGTTTCTAATTCTGAAAAAAATGAAAAAGCACCTCCTACAATTGAGAAGAGTAAAGGTAAAGAAAAGCTTGTATCCACTGTTCTTGATGAATCTCAATCACTATTTCCAGTTCTAGCTAGAAAAGAGAAACAAAATGAACAATTAAGTAGATTTTTGGACATGTTTAAGAAGCTACATATAAACTTACCATTTGCTGAAGCTTTATTACACATACCTAAATATGCTAAATTTATGAAAGAATTATGCTCTAATAAGAAAAAGCTAGAAGGCATAGGTTCAATTGTCCGGTAATTGTAGTGCTATATTAACCAATAAAATCCCTAAAAAATTAGAAGATCCAGGTAGTTTTACCTTACCTTGTGAGTTAGGAAGTAATTTTGTTGGCAATGCTTTATGTGATTTGGGTGCAAGTATTAATTTGATGCCTTATTCAATTTGCAGGAAATTGAATCTAGGAGATTTAAAAGAAACCCGAATGATGCTTCAATTGGCAGATAGATCGGTAAAGAGGCCAAAAGGAATCATCGAGGACCTATTGGTAAAAGTAGGAAATTTCATATTTCCGGTGGATTTTGTGGTTACGGACATGGAAGAAGATAGAAAGGTGCCGTTAATTGTGGGGAGGCCATTCTTAAACACAGCAAGAGCTTTAATAGATGTTCATGGACAAACTGTTACTTTAAGATTTAACGAGGAGAAAATGGTTTTCAATGTTAACAAAATTTTAAAACACCCCTCATATGATTTTGAAGAATCCATTTATTTTGTTGATGAGGTTCAAGAATGTGCCAACACAAAGCAAGAGGAAATCATTCTCAAAGATGAGCTTCAAAGTTGCTTAATGCATCCAAAGGAAAAGGAAGAGTTAGATACAAAGGAGAAAAAGTTGATACAAATTCTGGAAAAAAAGCGTAGTGAAGATAGTGAAATGGAGGATGAACCACTCCCTCCTAAGGGAGATTCTGAACTTAAAACACTTCCATCTCATTTGAAATATGTATTTTTAAGTGATAATGCTAATCCAGTAATTATTTCATCTTTATTGACAGATTTGGAAGAAGAAATGCTCATTGGAGTACTCAAAAAGCATAAAGGAGCAATAGGTTGGGCGACATCCAACTTAAAAGGGATTAGCCCAAGCTATTGTACACACTAAATACCAATGGAAGACAACTTTAAGCCGGTGGTGCAACCTCAAAGAAGGCTCGACCCAACTATGCAAGATGTAGTGAAAAAGTAGGTATTGAAACTACTTGATGCAGGTATTATATACCCTATCTCCGATAGTAATTGGGTAAGTCCCGTTCAATGTGTACCTAAAAAGGGGGGAATGACTGTAGTGATAAATGAGAATAATGAATTAATTCCTACACGCACGGTAACGGGATGGAGGGTATGTATTGACTATAGAAGGTTAAACAATGCCACTAGAAAAGATCACTTTCCATTGCCTTTTATTGACCAAATGTTAGAGAGATTAGCAGGAAATAAATTTTATTGCTTCATACATGGCTATTCGGGGTATATGCAAATACCTATAGCCCCGGAAAACCAAGAAAAGACCACATTCACATGTCTATATGGAACATTTGCATATAGGAGAATGCCTTTTGGTCTTCGTAATGCACCTGCTACATTTCAACGATGCATGATGGCCATATTTCATGACTTTATTGAAAAATTTATGGAAGTTTTCATGGATGATTTCACTATTTATGGTCATGATTTTGAATCTTGTTTGCATAATCTAGCATTGGTTTTAAAAAGGTGTCAAGAAACAAATTTGGTGCTTAATTGGGAAAAATGTCATTTCATGGTTAGAGAAGGCATTGTGTTAGGGCATAAAATTTCTGAAAAAGGCATTGAGATTGACAAAGCAAAAGTTGATGTGATAGAAAAATTGCCTCCACCAACTAGTATAAAGGGCATTAGGAGTTTCCTTGGTCATGCCGGGTTCTATCGTCGGTTTATTAAAGATTTCTCTAAAATTGCCAAACCACTCTCTAATTTATTGCTTAAAGATGCTGCATTTGATTTTAATGTTGAGTGTTTGCAGGCTTTTAACCTATTGAAGCAAAAGTTAGTTAGTGCACCGATCATTGCATCACCCGATTGGAGCTTTCAATTTTAAATCATGTGTGATGCAAGTGATTATGCAGTTGGAGCAGTCTTAGGACAGCGAAAGGTGAGAGGACTAGTGACTTATTAGAACTAATACATACCAATGTATGTGGACCATTAAGTACCCAAGCTAGAGGTAGTTTTAGCTAATTCATAATGTTCACATATGACTTCAGTAGATATGGCTATGTCTATCTAATGAAGCACAAATCTGAAACTTTTGAGAAATTCAAAGAGTTTAAGAACAAAGTAGAAAACCAACTTGGCAAAAGTATAAAAGCCATTTGATCAGATCGAGGTGGTGAATACTTAAGCAAAGAGTTTGATAGTCATCTGAAGGAGTGTGGAATTATTTACAACTCAATCCTCCTGGAACACCACAATGGAATGGTGTGTCTGAAAGGAGAAATCAAACTCTGTTAGACATGGTTCGATCAATGATGAGCCAAGCTAATCTTCCTGTCTCCTTTTGGGGTTATGCATTAGAATCTGCTGTATTTCTACTGAACTGTACTCTAACTAAAGCAGTTGAGAAGAAAACATACGAGGTATGGACTGGGAAAGAACCTAATATGTCATTTCTCAGGATTTGGGGTTGTGAATTACATGTTAAGATATTAACATCTGACAAACTAGAGTCCAAATCCACTATCTGCTTATTTGTGGGCTATCCTAAAGAAACAAAAGGATGCTACTTTTACTCATAAGCCGAGAACAAAGTATTTGTTGCTCATAAGGTTGCTTTCTTGGAAAAGGAATTCCTTCTCAAGAAAGATAGTGGGAGTAAAGTTGAACTTGGAGAAATTCAAGTGCTGCAAACTCCTGTAGAGGATGAGTTGGAAATGGGATCAAATTCACAACTAGTTGTGGAACAAGAACCCAATGCACAAGAAACTAGAAGGTTCGATAGGGTACGTCAGAGATTGAGAGATATGAATTTCTAATCACCGATAATGACACTACTGATTTAGTGGATCATGAGGATCCAACTACCTTCCAAAAAGCTATTGAGAGCCCTGACTCGAAAACAAAGGGATGCTACTTTTACTCACAAGCCGAGAACAAAGTATTTGTTGCTCACAAGGTTGTTTTCTTGGAAAAGGAATTCCTTCTCAAGAAAGATAGTGGGAGTAAAGTTGAACTTGGAGAAATTCAAGTGCCGCAAACTCCTGTAGAGGATGAGTTGGAAATGGGATCAAGTTCACAACCAGTTGTGGAAAAAGAACCCAATGCACAAGAAACTAGAAGGTCCGATAAGGTACATCAAGAGATTGAGAGATATGAATTTCTAATCACCGACAGTGACACTATTGATTTAGTGGATTGTGAGGATCCAACTACCTTCCAAAAAGCTATTGAGAGCCCCGACTCGGAAAATTTGCTTGAAGCAATGAAATTCGAGATGCAATCAATGTATGATAACCAAGTTTGGACCTTGGTTGATCCACCAGAAGGTGCTAAGGTAATTTAATGCAAGTGGCTATTTAAACTCAAAGCTGACAAGACATGTAAAGGTAGACTAGTAGCAAAAGTTTTTTGACAAACTCATGGTGTAGACTATGATGAGACCCTTTTCGCCTGTAGTCATGCTCAAGTCCATTAGGATCTTGGTTGCCATAGCTGCATATCATGATTATGAGATATGGCAAATGGATGTCAAAACTGCTTTCCTCAACGAAAATTTACTTGAGGATGTGTATATGACATAGTCTGAGGGTTGTGTCAATCCCAAGCATCCTAAGAAGGTTTGCAAGCTTCAAAAATCCATTTATGGATTAAAGCAAGAATCCCGAAGTTGGAATCTTCATTTTGATGAAATGGTCAAGAATTTTAACTTTGTCAAGAACGAAGATGAGCCTTGAGTATACAAGAAGGTTAGTGGGAGCATAATAGTATTTTAGGTCCTATATGTTGATGACATCCTTCTCATTGGGAATGACATTCCAACATTGCAAAAGGTTAAGTAATGGTTAGGGAAGTGTTTCTTAATGAAATACTTAGGTGAAGCCGAGACAATACTTGGAATTTGAATCTATAGAGATAGATCAAATTGGCTTTTGGGACTAAGTCAAGAAATGTACATAGAACAAGTACTAAAGAATTTTAATATGGGATACTCAAAGAAAGGGTACATACCTTTGGCTTTGGGAGTTCCTTTGGCTAAAGAACAATGTCCTAAAACTAAAGAGGAGAGGGACAACATGAGTAGAATCCCATATGCATCTGCTATTGGATCTATCATGTACGCTATGTTATGTACTAGGTTAGATGTTGCTCATGAATTGAGTACAACCAGTAGGTTTCAGTAAGACCCTGGCAAAAAGCACTGGTCTGCTATAAAGGGGATTTTAAAGTACCTACGAAGGACTAAAGATCACTTCTTGGTGTATGGTGGTTAAGAAGAGCTCGTCATACAAGGTTATGCCGATGCTGCTTTTCAAACCAGTAGCCAGGACTCAATATCGTAATTTTGATTTGTTTTTGTTTTGAACGGTGGTGCTGTCTACTGGAGAAGCTCAAAGTAAGAGATCGTTGCCAACTCAACCACAAAATCTGAGTATATTGCAGCAAGTGAGGCTGCAAAATAGGCTGTTTGGATTAGAAATTTCATTTCTAGATTAGGAGTGGTCCTAAGCATCCTAGATCCATTAGAAATTTTTTGTGACAATAACGGGGCCATCGTACAAGCAAAGGAGCCCCGGTCACACCAAAAATCCAAATACATACTTAAAAGGTATCACCTGATCAGAGAAATCATTGATCATAGGGACGTCAAGATTAGCAAGATAGCAAGTGAAAATAGTGTGGAAGATCCATTGACGAAATAGTTATGTCCAAATCTGCATGGAGCTCATTTGAGAGCATTCAGTTTGAGGGTTATGCCCAATTGGGACTAGTGCTAGTGGGAGATTGTTATTGTAAGCCCTAGCCCCAATGCATTGTTATAAAACACTTTAATTAATAAATGAGGCATTTGTTTTATCTATTGTATTCCTATGCATATCAATTGATAGAACTATCCAAGAATGTTGTTTCGGTTTAAGTTATCATGTGTAAGGCACATAGTTGTCAGACCTTGTAATAATAGATAATTCATTCTAAATATTCCTAGTCAGTCATTGTTATGGGAATAACAATGAATTAAGACTAGTATTCTCTCTCTGAAAAGATGAGTTATGTCTTACGGATCATAAGGATAAGAGAGTCAATCAGAGATCATAGATAAATGTTTAGAACATGGTATCTAGATTCGATCCATTCATGAGAACACTGTATGGTACTAGTCATAAGTGTTTCTCATATACAAGTTTTGCATCGGAGATCTTAGACCTAAAATCTCTATGATACTCTTTATGAATTACTATGTACTTTGACATATACCAAACATACTCATAACAGGGTGACAAGTATGGGTATGCACCAATTCATGTTATAGTGCATGAGAGAAGTAAAGAGATTACCCCTCTCAATAAAAAAAAATATCATCGGCCACTTGATCAGTGAACTGAGAAGTGTATGGCCATACCAAGATAAAATAATGAGTAATCATTATTTTTTTGAGAGTTCAGTGTCACTGGAATATCAAGAAAAGGAATTAGTATATATAAGGATGACTATGTTGGATTTTAACGGTTGCATGCATCACATACATGAGCAGAATTTTAAAATTTTTTTAACCATTAGATCTGATCTTGCCATGAATATACAATATAACTATATGAGAATAAGAAAAATCACCTTTGATTTTTGTTGAACAGTTTATTTTATTTCGCACCGGGTTGTTGCAAACCACAGTATCCAAAATTGAACACCTCCAATGAGTAATCCACACTAGAGAAGGATAAATTGAACAAATTGGTGTAATACAAGGAGTGGCCGAAATCCAAGAGGCAAGCAATGGAAGTGGCGCAAGAAGAGAGAGAGAATAAGAGAAAAGACTTTCTTTTTGTTTTAATCACTTTACCCTAATTCTCATTAGTTGGCCTTTTATAGTTAGGTTAAAATTCCAACTCCTTAATGAGATTGGGCTCTTTGAAATTGCTGGAGAATTATTAATTGGGCCTGTAGAATTAATTATAATCATTTGGGCTTAATTAAATCCAAATTAAATCTTTTCATAAAAGACCATGCACAAAATCCACAAACTAGGCCCTTTGTGCATCTAATTGGATTTAAATACCCAAATGGATTCTAAATCCAACCAAATTAAATATGTGGGTTTCATAACACTTATGTAACATATATAAATTAATTTGGTCCATCAAATAGGCCATTAAGGCCTTCTGTTCTGAAGTAGGCGTGTGGCCCTTAGAGAAGGGCTTCCGCCAACTGCTTCACTCCTCTGGCCCTTAATAATTGCTCCAATGGACTTATTAATTATTATACCAGTCCTATAACACTTATAGTAGTCCTACAACACTTATAAGACAATAATAATTAATCATGAAATATATTATTTCAATTAGGTCCAATTTTGCAGAACATTTCTCAAAAGTTTCGCGGACAATTTTATTTGATCATAATTAATTAAACTCTTTAATTAATTATTATCATATTCTCTTCTCTACCTTCATAATAATATCAAATATTATTATCCTTGTCATTTTACCATTTTACCCTTTTCTCTATATGTGTGTGACCTATTGGGTTCCTGTCCATATTGGCAGTATAATATGTAATTGTGAGTTCTATTCAAAACTCACATGATTTAAATTCCTTTAAATCATTTTATCAAACTCTATTGATATTTTGATACATCATTATACAAGTCATGATTTGCCTCTAGCTAGGCATCATGACTATCCAAATGTCAGGAAAGTCATGTGGTTTGACTGTACCCTTCCATAGAAACAGTTAGCGTGCAATTACTCCTTTCACCACTCTTATCTCAATTAGATTCTGAGTATGGATTTCTGTCAACTCATATAAATCTAATTATGTATGTTCTATTAATTTAACCATTGTTCCTAAAATGCCCTTCATGGATCTCCATCCATCTCGGCATATTACTCTGGCTAGAGATTCTCTGAACAAGGCAATTATAGAATCATGCGAGATAACTTTTCTTGTTAAATCTGGGATGGTGAATCCTTTGACAATCACTCAACTATTTTCAAGTAGGTCATGATATACCCAATCTCCTAACTATGTTCACTCCTAGTTGGAATTAATCAGTTATAGAGTCAAAGTATACCACTTGCTACTTAAGATAACTTTGGTGATCTCAAGTCTAAGGATACTTGCACAACTGCTATGAAGAGATTCCTCACTGACATAGATTTAATATCCATATGAGGATTCTCTTTGCAGGTCTCTAATGAACTTGTTCCTCTAACAAGCATCCACATGTTAGCTTTGATTATCATCCATAATCACAGTTATGAGAACCACTGCTTGAACCATTCAAGAAGCATAACATGTGCTAGTCTGTCCGAATTAACAATGTCCTATCTTGTTAATTCTATGACCAGAGATATTTAGATATTAACACATTTGCATGCGATAGACATCTCACATCATGAACACCTTCATGACTGCCTTTGCACTGTGTTTATAATATCTAGGACTTCATTTATTAATTTAAGATTTACAAACTCATGTATTCAAACATAGCATTAATAAATGAATGATGCCTTTTATTAAGAATATAAATTTCATACATATGAAAAACATCCCCATTGCATGGGCTCTAGGGCATACTCTCTAACAATCTCCCACTTGCACTAGAGCCAATCACTCATATGTCTCAGACCCATGCTATTTAAATGGTGATCATGCTTTATCTAGGAATGTGCTTTAGTGAGGGGATCCGCCACATTGTCATCTATGGGAACCCTTTCTATTTTCACATCATTTGTAGCTACTATTTCCCTTATGAGATTGTAGCGTCTGAGAACATGTTTGGATTGCTGATGAGACCATGGTTCATTTCCTTGTGCAATGGCTCCATTGTTGTCACAATATAAAGGAATCGGATCAACAATGCTAGGCACCACTCCTAGTTCGGTTATGAACTTTTTGATCCAAACTGCTTCATTGGCTGCTTCTGAAGCAGCAATGTACTCAGCTTCCGTCGCGAAATCAGCAGTTGTTTCTTGTTTGGAACTTTACCAACTAACTGCTCCTCCTCCCATTATGAACACATAACTAGATTGTGATTTACAATAATCTTTGTCAGATTGGAAGCTGGCATCTGTATACCCATTTACTTCCAAACTGCCCTCTCCATATACCAAGAATATATCCTTAGTCCTTCTCAAGTACTTAAGAATATTCTTGACAGCTGCCCAGTGTTCCTCTCCAAAATTGGATTGGAATCTGCTTGTGACACTCAAAGCAAATGCTACATTTGGATGTGTACATAACATAGCATACATGATAGAACCAATTGCAGATGCATATGGTATTCTATTCATGCTCTCTCTATCCTTTAGTGTCTGCGGACACATAGACTTAGAAAGGTGTTTCCCATGCACCATGGGTATAAACCCTTTCTTAGAGAGATCCATATTGAACCTCTTCAATACTTTATCTATATATGTACTCTAAGAAAGGCCTAGCAACCTATTGGATCTATCTCTATAGATCCTTATTCCCAGAATATAGGATGCTTCTCTAAGGTCTTTCATGGAGAATTGCTTGGATAACCATATTTTAATAGATTGGAGAAGAGAAATGTCATTTCCCATGATAAATATGTCATCTACATACAGAACTAGGAAGACAATTGCACTCCCACTGACCCTTTTATACACACAAGGTTCATCTTCATTCTTTGAGAAACCAAACTCTTTGATTGTCTCATTGAATCGTATGTTCCAGCTCCTAGAGGCTTGCTTCAATCCATAAATGGATCTTTGAAGCTTGCATACCTTTTTGCCATTTCTTGATGTGAATCCTTCTGGTTGTGTCATATACACATCCTCAAAAAGATTTCCATTAAGGAAAGCTGTCTTCACATCCATTTGCCAAATCTCATAATCATAATGAGCTGCAATGGCTAAAAGTATTCTTATAGACTTAAGCATTGCTACAGGAGAAAAAGTTTCGTCATAGTCAATACCTTCTTTTGATGATAACCTTTTGCTACTAAGCGAGCTTTATAGGTAACTATATTACCTTCCATGTCAGTCTTCTTTTTTAAGACCCATTTGCACCCTATGGGTTTTATCCCTTCAGATGGATGAGTTAAAGTCCATACTTTATTCTCATACATGGAGTCCATTTTGGACTGCATAGCCTTAAGCCATAAATCATGTTCTGAACTGTTCAAAACTTCTTGATAGCTTGTAGGCTCATTGTCCTCTACTACAGTTATGCCTCTATCCAAATCAATGTGAAATCCATATCTCACAGGGATAGAACGCATCCTAGTAGATCTTCTAGGATTTTGTGTATAATTAGGTTCAACTGTAATCTCATCATTATGAAATTCAGTTTCGGGTTCAATCGGTTGATCATCTTCTATTTGTGGGTTTTGAACTTCACCAAGTTCAATTTTACTCCCACTGTCCTCTCGTAGGAGAAATTCTCTTTCCAAGAAGACAGCATGCCTTGAAACAAACACCTTTTGTTCTAAGGGATGATAGAAATAATATCCAAACGTTTCTTTTGGATATCCCACAAATAAACATTTGTCACACTTAACATCTAGTTTTTCTGACATTGTCCTCTTCACATAAGCAGGACAACCCTATACTTTCATATGAGAAAGCATGGGTTTCTTGTTATTCCACATCTCATATGGAGTAACATTAACTGATTTACTAGGAACTCTGTTTAACACATAAACAGCAGTTTCTAGTGCATATCCCCAAAAGGACTTAGGCAAGTTCGCTCGGCTCATCATTGATCGAACCATATCTAATAGTGTTTGATTTCTCCTTTCAGATACACCATTGTGTTGTGGTGTATATGGAGGATTCCATTGAGATAAAATCCCATTATCTCTAAGATAATCCTGAAACTCTTGACTTAAGTATTCTCCACCTTGATCTGATCTAAGTGTTTTAATACTTTTGCCAAGATGTTTCTCAACTTCATTTCTGAACTCTTTGAACTTTTCAAATGCTTCAGACTTATATTTCATTAGATAGATGTATCCAAACCTGTAATAATCATCTATGAAAGTAATGAAGTATGAGTAACCTCCTCTGGCATATGTAGTCATTGGACCACATACATCTGAATGTATTAAGTCCAAAACCATTTTAGCTCGTTCTCCTTTACCAATAAAGGGAGTTTTTGTCATTTTTCCCAATAAACAAGATTCACATGTATCAAATGATTCATAATCAAATGATCCCAAATCACCTGACTTGTGTAATTTGGTCATGCTTTTTTCATTTATATGGCCTAAACGACAATGCCATAAGTATGAGGTATTTAGATTATCATGTTTCATTCTCTTGGTATCCACATTATGTACTTCTTTAATTAAATCAAGAACAAATATACCATTCTCAATGATAACTTTTGTATAAAACATATTGTTCTTAAAAATGTAACAACATTTGTCCTTTAAAGAAATATCATAATCGTTCATCAAAGGACTGAAAGAAATAATACTTTTGGATAAGGCTGGAACATAATAACAATTATTTAATTCCAGTACTAATCCACTAGGAAGAGGCAAATAGTAAGTCCCCAAAACTATTGTAGAGATATTTTGTCTAGTAGCTGACCGCAAACATATCTTTTCCTTTCCAACTCTTCTAAAGCTTCTAAGACCATGTAGATCATTACACAAATGTGATCCACATCTGGTATCTAATACCCAAGATTGTTTTGAAGCAATAGAATAAGTATTAATTTCAATCATATGAATACCTGAGCTAGAAGCATCAGCATGCTTCTTCTCCTTGAGAGAATAAAGATAGGCCTTGCAGTTACGCTTCCAATGACCATCTTTTCCACAATGGAAGTAAGTTCCTTTGGGATTCTCTTTCTTGGCAACCTTCTTCTTGGAAACCCCACCATCCATTATCTCATATTGCTTATGAAGCTCTAAGGACATAGCATCCAGCATCAGACATGCTTGCTACTTCACTATCCTCCTTGTATTTTCGATAAATACCTTTGATATCATCAATGGCATCATCTGATGGAAGTGGTGGTGGATCTTTATCCAAGACATAATGGATCTTTTCAGCTCTGAGAACAATTCTCACTTGTTTGATCCAGTCAGGATAGTTGCTGCCAACCAGTTTTTTATCCAAGATTGATCGTATATTTGATGTGCTCATGATGATGACATAGATGTGAAAAAGAAAAGATATGAGAGTATGTTCATATATATGTATGCATTAATAAGGTCTTTAATTAATCCATTTACTCCCACTATTTTATTGTGAATTAATATCCCTCACTATATAATCCGAGAAAACCCGATGGTTTTCTTAGTGGGCCAATATCCAATCCTTGATATGTAATTTGACCTTGACTGTGGTCAACAAGCCAAATTCCATACCCTTGAAAGGTAGGTATCTCTATACCAATTGTGTCTCTACACAACTATTGGATCATTAGGTTATCAACTCTTGATTCATGCATATCATATATGCATTCCCTAATCTTTCCTCTAGAACCATTAGCCTTGACCGTGGTCAACAAACTAATGGGCTAGCTAAGATGACCCATTTAATTAGATTTGAACATATTCGATATAATGTGAGCTTGACTGTGGTCAAAAACCCACACTATAAAGAACTCTGGTTCTCCTCAAATTAATGGAAGGCTTATATACCTTAGTATTTGTTTGAGGGTTTTAGTTAATTAAGTCTCATCATACATGGTTGGCATACATTGGTATGCATCCTATATCTATCACATAAATATAAGCATACAAATATGGTATAGTTATGGACTTCACTACATTGATTTCCTCGAGCCAAGAGGGAAATCAAAAGGTCACACCTAGGTAGTATGCATGATTCAAACAAGAAAAATAATTACATTATCTTCAAGCTTGTTAGATCTCCATCCGGCCCATCTTGCTCCTTGAAAATGGTCTCCATATCTATTTCTAATTCTAATCTAAGTAATCTTATTACATATTAAAATTTGAAATGAAATACAAACCAAAAACAAGTGGCCGGGACATGAAAGTCCACATTGGGCCAAAACATGCATAATGCTCAATCACATTGGGCTTTGTCCATAACTATCCATCATGCCAATCATACACCCTTATATTCCTTTCTAATGCATAAAGAAATGGATTACTAACTTTGTTTCAACCTTTGAAACTATATTTTGAGTTATTTTAATGATGTTATCAAATTAGGAAACTTTTTCCATTTTGGAAACTTTCATTTTAGGAAACCTTTTGCATGCATGTGTTCTTTTCTTAATAATCAATCCAATTGATTATTAATTAATTATAAATTGATTATTTAATTAATTAATCATATTAAATAATTAAAAGAATCAATTTTGGGCTTAAAACAAATGTAGGCCGATACCCACAGAAGAAAAACCCTAACTGTGTTCACACACAAACTAGTTTTGTGTCTTTTGGACCATTTGGGCCTTTTGGAATGAGCCAAGTCCACTCCAGCCCTTAAAATCCATTAATAAACTTAATTAATGTTTATAATGTTTAATTTAAATAAGCTCCTTGGGCTCACCAAGTCATTCACTAATTTAAACCAAGTCCGTAAACATAATTAAGCCCATTAAGTGATTTTAATAAATTAAAATTAACCAAATTAATTTAAGGCCCATTTTAATTAATATAATTAATTAAAAACACTTTAATATATCAGATTTAGAAGATCAAAAGTCGTTCTAACCAAGAACACATCAAGAACACATGAAGAACACAAATTTATCAAACTTTTCGACAAAACTAGTTTTCATGCAAAACTTGTTCGATTTTAATTCCATTCGATCCTGCAGCTTAATATCACATATTAAACACATAAAATATCATCTAAATGATTTTTAAATGGATCCATAAGAAATTAAATTAGAACAGCCCCTACATCACCTAGGGTTTCATGCCAAACCCTAATGGGTTTCATGCCAAACCCTAATCACAATCCTTCAAAAGTTTCGTTTTTGTTTCCACAAAATTTATTTGATCACACATACAACCAGAAATCAATATTTCTCATTCATGAACAATCAAATCTAATATTTTAAAATTGATGAAATAAATAACTCAAAACAAAAAAAAAACTTATTCCGCAGAAAAATATAGAATTGTATATCCATGGCAAAACCGTGGCTCTGATACCATGTTGGATTTTAACGGTTACATGCATCACATACATGAGTGAAATTTTAAAAATTTTTTAACCATTAGATCTAATCTTTCCATGAATATACAATATAACTATATGAGAATAAGAAAAATCACCTTTGATTTTTGTTGAATAGTTGATTTTACTTCGCAACGGGTTGTCTCAAACCATAGTGTCCAAAATCAAACACCTCCAATGAGTAATCCACACTAGAGAAGGATAAATTAAACCAAAAAATTGGTGTAATACAAGGAGTGGCCAAAATCCAAGAGGCTAGCAATGGAAGTGGCGCAGGAGAGAGAGAGAGAATAAGAGAAAAGACTTTCTTTTTGTTTTAATCACTTTACCCTAATTCTCATTACTTGGCCTTTTATAGTTAGGTTAAAATTCCAACTCCTTAATGAGATTGGGCTCTTTGAAATTGCTGGAGAATTATTAATTGGGCCTCTGGAATTAATTATAATTATTTGGACTTAAATTAAATCCGAATTAAATCTTTTCATAAAAGACCATGCACAAAATCCACAAACTAGGCCCTTTGTGCATCTAATTGGATTTAAATACACAAATGGATTCTAAATCCAACAAAATAAAATATGTGGGTTCCATAACACTTATGTAACATATATAAATTAATTTGGTCCATTAAATAGGCCATTAAGGCCTTCTGTTCTGAAGTAGACGTGTGGCCCTTACAGAAGGGCTTCCACCAACTGCTTCATTCCTCTGGCCCTTAATAATTTCTCCAATGGACTTATTAATTATTATACCAGTCCTATAACACTTATAGTAGTCCTACAACAATTATAAGACAATAATAATTAATCATGAAATACATTATTTCAATTAGGTCCAATTTTGCAGAACATTTCTCAAAAGTTTCGCGGATAATTTTATTTGATCATAATTAATTAAACTCTTTAATTAATTATTATCATATTCTCTTCTCTACCTTCATAATAATATCAAATATTATTATCCTTATCATTTTACCATTTTACCCTTTTCTCTATATGTGTGTGACCTATTGGGTTCCTATCCATGTTGGCAGTATAATATGTAATTGTGAGTTCTATTCAAAACTCATATGATTTAAACTCCTGTAAATCATTTTATCAATCTCTATTGATATTTTGATACATCATTATACAAGTCATGATTGGCCTCTAGCTAGGCATCATGACTACCCAAATGTCAGGAAAGTCATGTGGTTTGACTGTACCCTTCTATAGAAACAGTTAGCGTGCAATTACTCCTTTCACCACTCTTATCTCAATTAGATTCTGAGTATGGATTTCTGTCAACTCATATAAATCTAATTATGTATGTTCTATTAATTTAAACATTGTTCCTAAAATTCCCTTCATGGATCTCCATCCATCTCGGCAAATTACTCTGGCCAGAGATTCTCTAAACAAGGCAATTATAGAATCATGCGAGATACCTTCCCTTGTTAAATTTGGGATGGTGAATCCTTTGTAAATCACTCAACTATCTTCAACTAGGTCATGATATACCCAATCTCCTAACTATGTTCACTCACAGTTGGAAGTAATCAGTTATGGAGTCAAAGTATACCACTTGCTACTTAAGATAACTTTGGTGATCTCAAGTCTAAGGATACTTGCACAACCGCTATGAAGAGATTCCTCACTGACATAGATTTAATATCCATATGAGGATTTTCTTTGCAGGTCTCCAATGAACTTTTTCCTCTAACAAGCATGCACATGTTAGCTTTGATTATCATCCATAATCACAGTTATGAGAACCACTACTTGAACCATTCTAGAAGCATAACATGTGCTAGTCTGTCCGAATTAACAATGTCCTATCTTGTTAATTCTATGACTAGGGATATTTAGATATTAACACATTTGCATGCGATAGACATCTCACATCATGAACACCTTCATGATTGCCTTTGCACTGTGTTTATAATATCTAAGACTTCATTTATTAATTTAAGATTTACAAACTCATGTATTCAAACATAGCATTAATAAATGAATGATGCCTTTTATTAAGAATATAAATTTCATACATATGAAAAACATCCCTATTATATGGGCTATAGGGCATACTCTCTAACAGACTAATTCCATGCCTTATATTAATTCTGATATTTAAGGGTAAGGGGCTATACAAAATTACATTAGGTCACTAAATGCCATTTGCATTTTCATTTAATTTGGAATGCAATAACATCTTGCTAGAGAATATAAATAGCCTTTGAATTAATTCATTGCCAATATTAAATGGACCTATAGGATTGCACACAAAGCATTGGGCTTAAAATATTTAAATAGAATATTGGGCATTAATTTTTGCTTTTATTTAAAGTAAAATTAATGTATGTAATGGGTATTAAAATTGCTAAATGGACCTTCGTCCATAAGAGAGGGAATTTCGGCCTATAGAGATTTAATTTCAATTAATTAATTATCTTGTATTAATTAAGTTGAGTATTAAATCCTAATAACATTTGAATAAAAATAAAACACTTAAATAGGAGAGAGAGTGGCGGAAATTCAAAAATAAAATCATAGTGAATTTCCACACATGTATATCCTAAATAAGTGATTTGTTTTGATTAAATGTCTTATGTTTATTTTAAATTAATTTAAATTTAAAATTTAATGGAATTTGAATTAATATATGTCACTTAATTAGGAAGTGATTGAGGCTGAATTTACTACCTAAAGATAGTAAATTTTTACATTCACACTTGATCTAAACAAGCGATATATATTAATGAATTAAAAGGAAGAAAAACCTAGCCATTTTTTGCTCTCTCTCTCTTGGCCGAAATACACAAGGGGAAAGAATTCTTTCTTGTTCTTTTGTATTCTTGGGTAGCAACAGCAACCTAAAAGAAGAACAAGATCAGATCTTATGGCTTCAATCCATTCCCAATGCCAAATATTCAAATATAGAGCTAGCACTCTCGGTTTTAAGCCATCTTTGCAAGTGTGTGTGTGAGAATAGAGAGGAGTGGCAAAAAGGCAGCTCCTTGGCAATGGTGTTATAGATCTGAAGTATATAAGTTCATCTTATATAATTTCCGTTGCAAAATTCAAGTTTTGAAGAGCATCCAAATTTGTAATTTTTAAAAACCCTAAAATTGCATGTTTCAATTCTATGTTGTATATTGCATGGCATGAATGATCTATATTTTTTAATTTTTCATGTATTTCCCATGTGATATCCCAATAGTTCGTCTATAGGCCAAAATTAGAAGGAAGATTTTCTTGAGTTTATGCTACAATTTAAATCAAATAAAAGCTATAAAATGACTATCCTAATTAGGCCCTAATGCCTATATAAAAATCCCTAATTAATTCCACCCAAAACTCATGAATTCACTAAATTAAATTATTTTTCACTTACCTAAATCTTGATTTTCCAAGCTTCTTCTTGATGCAATTCTTTTTTTGAATTCAAAATGAGGTATTTTTATGTATTTGGGTGGAATATGGGCTTGAGAATTGGAGAGAGAAAGAAGAAATGAAAGAAAAACGGTGAATGGCACCAAATATCCTACATTCGATTTTGGAAAAAGAAAGTGGGGAGACTTCCACAATTTTACAGAGATTTTTAGATTTCTCCCAAATATTCTATTTTTTTATTAGATAAAATTAAGGGCCAAGATTATATCATTTACTATTTGATCTAATGGCTTATTTTTAAGCCACTTGGCACTATTTCCTCCACTTTTACACATTCATAAATGATAAGCTTGATTTCACATGATTATGGCCTTATTTTAATTACTTAAATGTCCTTAGATATTTAAAATATGGCAATTAAGCCTATTAATTAATTTGATATTTGTTTTTGACCGTTTATCTAAAATCAATGTTCTACTTGTTATAATGCTTTGAAATTTTGCCCTGAGTCCACTAGCAAATGTAGGAGAATGATTTTCAAATTTTAGCTCATTCCAATATCGTTTCAGTATACTTTCAACTCCAGAGGTAAATTCAACCAGTTCGAAACTCAAAATACTAAAACTATCAAATTTTTTTTTTAATTCAAATAGCTTACTTATGATATTTCTAATTGTTTTATATGATCAGGATAATTTTTAGAGCTCTGTGGAATTTTTCAGAGCTCGATCAAACTTTCGGTCAACCCTTTTTACATTAACCAAGAAAATGCTTCTTTACTTGATTCGGGGACCTATTTAGGCTCAATTTATTTTCAAATTGTACCAATGGACTTCATTTTACTCATATTATCTCATCACATGCTTAGCTCCACTTTTCAGACCGGTATCCTATCCCCTGATTGCTCAGGGGTGAGCACATTTAACCTTTAAGTTTCTATGATTTTCTCTATATTATACTAATGCAATCACTCTGATAATTGTCCTAGGGCTACCGTGCATGCTCTCAAACATATTGTGCATAAAAAATGAAATCTTAGGGTGTTACATTACTGCCCCACTATATAAAAATATTTTCTCCAAAATTTACCTAAATTAAAAAGTATAGGATAGTGTCGTCTCATCACTTCTTTCGGTTCCCAAGTCACTTATTCCACATTGTGGCATGTCCAAAGCTCTTTAACCAAGGAAATTTACTTGTTTCATAGTTGCTTGATTTCTCGAACTAAAATTTGCATTGGTTCTCCATCATATGACATATAAGGCCTCAACTAAATCTCCCCTTGTGTAATGATGTGGAAAGGATTCGAACGGTATATTTGCAATATAGAAACATGAAATACATCATGGATCCTCTTTAACTCTAAAGGTAGCTTAAACCTATAAGCCACTGGTCTCATATGTTGTATTATCTTATAAAGGCTAATGAATATGTGACTAAGCTTAGCTTTTTTGCCAAACTGAAGAACCTTTCTCCATGGGAAAACCTTTTAGAATGCTTTTTCACCCACATTAAATTATATATCCTTTCTTTTTAGATCATCATAGGATTTATATCTATTTGTAGCTTCGTTCAGGTTGTCTCGAATCAATTTCACTTTCTTTTCGATTTCTTGGATCAAATCTGGTCCCACTAGTTTACTTTCCTTTAGCTTGGTCCAACATAAAGGTGGCTTGTATTTCCACCGATACAGTGCTTCAAATGGCACCATTTTGATGCTGGACTAAAAGCTATTATTGTATGCAAATTTTGCTAGTGAAAGATACTTCTCCCAATCACTGCCAAATTTGAGTATGCAACATCTCAACATATCTTTCAATATCTGGATGACTTAGTCAGACTGTCCATCTATTTGTGGGTGGAAGGCTGTACTATAATTCAAGCGAGTTCCTAATACTTCTTAAAGCTTTTGCCAAAACCTAGACATAAATCGAGGATCTCTATTTGAAATGATTGAGTTGGAACACCATGTAGTCTTACTACTTCATGGATGTAGATTTCTGCCAAATTAGCTAATGAAAAATCAGTTCTCATTGTTATAAAGTGAGCAGACTTCGTAATCTATGCACTATCACCCAAATGGAATCGTGCTATTACCTAGTAAGTGGTAGTCTAGACATGAAATCCATAGTAACATGTTCCTGAAGGAACTTGGTTCTCGGCCTTCACTTGTTAAAATGTCAAGCATTTAACAACAAAATTTGCAGTTTCCTTTTTCATTCCTAGCAACCAATTGATTGCTTTCAAATCTTGATACATCTTGTTGCTACCTATATGCATAACATATTTACTACTATGGGATTCTATTAAAATGTTCTTCTTTAATTCTTCATTATTTGGTATGCATATTATCCCTTTGTGGTACAAGCAATCATCATGGCCGAAAGAGAATTCACTATCCTTTCCTACTTGTACTTGAGAGATGATGAAGGCTAACTGTTCATCTTGTTTCTGGGCATCTTTTATTTGTTGTAACCAATCAAGTTTTACTTGAATTTCAGCTATTAGTGCCCTATCTTGAGCTACATTTAGCTTGACCTTTATTGCTCTTAATGCTGCTAGGTGCTTCCTACTCAATGCATCAGCTACTGCATTAGCTTTCCCTGGATGATAGTCAATTGAGCAATCATAATCCTTAATAAGCTCCAACCAATGCCTTTGTCTCAGGTTGAGTTCTTTCTAAGTGGGAAAGTACTTGAAACTTTTTGTGATCGATGTAAATGTAGCATTTTTCTCCATATAGATAATGTCTCCAGATCTTCAGTACGAATACAATAGCTGGTTGCTCCAAATCATGGGTGGGATAATTCCTTTCATACGTTTTAAGGTGCCTAGAGGCATAGGCAGTTGATATTAGGTTTTGAAATATTAAAATTAACATTCATAGCGAAAAAGGAAACCCACTATAGATCCAAACGATCCAATTGATTCAATAGAAAGAGAAGTGTAACAATTACCAACCTCTCGAAGCACAAACAAATAGAATTTTAGGTGTGACTTCACACGAAATGACACCCTCCACCGGTATCCACACGTGAATGCAATGAAGAGAATGGCCTAGAGTGCTAGCTCCCTTCTTTAGCAGCTAGGGTTTTTTCTCTCTTTTGAGATTATAGAAAAAAATGATTTTCTCTCTCTTTCTCTCTTAAATGGCGGCTACAACTTATTCTTTTGCTTAATTAGGGTTCTATATATACATCACTATATATATATATATATATATATATATATATATATATATATATATAGTTGACCTAACCCTAATTAAGAGAGAGAAACTTTGAGCCCACTTTTCTTATTAAAATAAGAAATACCTTATTTCTTATTTAAAATAATAATAATAATAATAATAATAATCTTAATTATTATTATTATTATTGCTTATTTTGAATTTTAATTTATCACAAAATAAAATTCGAAATGCTCGAATTAACCCTTAGTCTATTCATCACATTTTATGTGTGTGACCCAATAGGTTCATATTATATTGGCAATGGGCCCCAATCCCATCATGGGCTCACAAGTCATAAGCGACCTCTAACAAGACATTATGACTACCCAAATAATATGAATATCGATAATTTGATTTTAACCTAATAGGACATGTTATAATCCCTTTGTCACACGATATCTTGTTTAAACATAAGTTATGGTCCATGCCAAACTTATATAGTCCAAACATATAATTTCTTGATCACTAAGCAGATTGATAATATCAAATGATATTATCGCTCCATCAATTCATTTAAGCACAACCATGCATTTTCCAGTCCTACTTATCGAGGGGCCCAATAGATATCTCTCTCATAAGAGAGGGACAAATTCCTTCTTGATTATTCACTATCCTCTGCATGATTCTCATTATGTCCAATCATAACCTTTATGATTATCCAAATAAAGATAATGTTTGATTATGTTAAAACATAATATTTTTCATGTAGAATATAGTGATAATCTTATGTTTATGGATCGATAACATAACTATTATGCGATCACTAATGACATTAACCCATGTAGTATCTCATTGCGGGTCTATCCACTACTCTGTTCTCTAACAAGTACTTATAAGTTTAATTCATATCACCACATATATAATCATCGCATGATTATTAATCAAACTTATACTAGTCTTTATTTATCATTGATCATTTAATGATAAATGACAAAGGATAGTCAAAATAACATTAAATTTTTGTTTACAAACATTATTATAACGTAACATGGCAACAATATAATAATATAAATAAAACCCAATTTTACAAAATGAAATGTAACATTATATAAAGGGCCTAATGTTTGGCCTAGGGCATAACCATTAACACTTGCCTTCTTACATAAGCACACATCCTAACCCATTTCTATTACAAGAAAAGGTTAAAATAGCAACGAAAATATAGCAACAAAAATATTTTTGTTGCTAATTTAGTAACGGAATTCCAATTCCATTGCTAATTAGCAATTAAAAACTCATTTCGTTGCTAAAATTTGTTAAAATTTTTCCATTTAGCAACAGAAATAAAATTTGGTTGCTATTTTAGGTACCTTTAAAATTATTAGTTGCAAAAATATCAAGGAAAACATATTCTGTTGCTAAAATAGCAACGAAATATATATTTCATTGCTATTTTAGCAACATAATAGGTTTTCGTTGCTATTCTTGCTTCTAAAAAATTTTTAAGGCCCTTTAAATAGCAACTGAATATTTTTCAGTTGTTAAAAGAGCAATGGAAATAAAATTCAATTGCTATTTTAGGAACCTTTAAAATTTTCGGTAGCGAAAGCAGCAATGAAAAATAAATTCCATTGCTATTTTAGCAACAGAAAAGGTTTTTCGTTGCTAATTCGAAATTAAAAATTATTAAGGTCCCCTAAATAGCAACCGAATATTTTTTTCGTTGCTAAAATAGCAACGAAAATCAAATTCGGTTGCTATTTTATGTACCTTTAATATTTTTAATAGTAAAAATAGCAACGGAAACCTATTCCATTGCAACAATAGCAACGGAAAATGAATTCTGCTATTTTAGCAATGAAAAGATTTTGCATTGCTAATTCGAAATTGAAAATTTTTAAGGTTCGCGAAATAGCAACCGAATATTTTTTCCATTACTAAAACAACAATGTAGATAAAATTTGATTGCTATTGTAGGAACTTTTAAAATTTTCAGTAGCGAAAATAGCAATCGAAACCTATTTCGTTGCTAAATTAGCAACAAAAAATGAATTCTATTGCTATTTTAGCAACGGAAAGATTTTTTATTGCTAATTCAGAATTGAAAATTTTTATTTTTATTTAAAAAATTTAAGATAATTAATATGATTGTAGTTTTGGAACCGTTCCTCTATAAAATCATTAACATAAATAATTTTTTAATAATAAATATAAGGAAGTTGAATAAGAAAAACTCCAAAAAAGATAAGAAGTACGATTTACTATATTTTAATTTGTTGGCTTGTTCTCTACGTCAATAGACTTTTCAAATGTATTATTCGACGTGCTATTTTTTTCCCTTTTTAAATATAAATTAAATTTTCATTAATAAAATAAAATATATTTATTCAAAGCTTAAACAATAAATAAAATTATAAAATATATACAATTTAAAAAATTAGTAAAATTATTAGAATCTATGTTTTAATATCTTACATTCAAAAAAGATGAAAACTTTCATAAAAAAACAATAACCTTCATGATAAGATGACAAATTTTCCTAAAAAAATTTAATAACAATATTTTATGGTCAAACACTAAAAGCACCAATTTCTAACTTAATTAAATTTTTTATTGAGTAAATAATTCATATAGGCTAACTATAAAAAATATAATGTATTCGTTTTATAAGTTTTGTTCACTTTTATTCTTTGCATATATTAAGAAATTGTATTTATTATGGCTATGAAGTAATTTTTATTACAACTTTTTTACCATACCCATCTTAAATATAGAAAGATTAATTAATTATTATTGAAACTTATAACATGGGAAATATAAATTGTAATTAATAAAATAAAATTAACAGATGTGGAATAGACAATTTATAGGTCAACCATAATGCAAAAAAGTAAAATGAACAATATTTTAAGATGAATCAAAATGAAAAAGGTGAACAAAAATTATAAGATCAATGCAGTACCGTTTTTTAGGGTGAGTTGCACACAAGTTTATTTGGTAATTTATTTATTAACGTGATATTATAACTATGTCATTTTATTTTTATTTCTTAAAGTCTATGTGTGTAACCCTTCTCTAGTTCTCTTTCACTTTCAGTTTTCATTTTTTGCCCTAGCCCACAAACAAAGTACCCTACCTCTCTCTCGCATCCATTTGCCTCTCCCTTTCCCTCGTCCACTGACATAATCTTCCTCATCCTCTTATTTATCTAATCCTAAGTAAAAATCCTTCAAGTATTTCAAGCCTAAGAGCTCTAAATCCTGCAGTTGCAACTCATCTTCATGAATCTGCCATTGTTGAAGAACTCAGATTGCTAGTCTATTTCTCTTTCATCTTCGAGATTATCGCTTTTTTCTTCATCTTCCAGCCATGAGCATGATCACTTAATTGAGGAACCTCTATATATATAGAGAGAGTGTGAAGTTTAAGGTAACTGAACAAATTGAGTTAAGTAATGATGGTTCACTTGAACTCTAAATTAGAGTGACTTGTGCATGGCAATGTTAATATGAATTATGTTGTTAAAAGGTTGGCTTAGAATTAAAGAGCATAGAACTAAGAAAAGCATAAGGAAACTTAGTAACTTAAATAATATGTTATTCAATGTGTCTTATAAAATTGGCATAAGGTATGCATTAGGTCAAGGAATGGTTTTGTCTAAAATACTATGATATAACCTAGTGATAATAGAGAATAGTTGCAAGGGTACCTATCCAAGTTAAAAGAAATAAGACATCGCCTTTTATGTTAAAATATGAAACCATAGAGCTTGGTTATACTCAAGGTCACAAGAAAAATTAAAGATTAGCTGTAATATGTAATAACTTGGTTACCTATTCGCTCATGCCTATAAAATATTACGATTAGCATCAGAGCATTCGTAGTGTGTTAACGACAAAGATGAAATAAGCTCACATAACTTATCAGAGTATAAAACACAAGTAAGAGGATTTAAATATATATATAAATGATTAGGTTAAAGTATATAACTTGTTATCTATAATCTGATAGACCAATGAGGCCAATCAATGGACTATATATGAACAAGTGTTGACCTTTAAATTGTAAGAGAACCTACACATATTACTACTATATGGATTATAAATGCATGAGTATTGCTTTAAATAATTAAGTTTTGATGTGAGTTATGATAATATGGGAAATCTGCTCACGGCAAATGGTAACAAGGTACATCATTGAGAATTATCAATGAGTTATGTAATTTAATGTTTTATAATTGATGCTACCATGATATAATGAGTAGTTTGACTCATTATGTGATTAGACGTAAGTACCTATGTACTGCTATGATTCATGTTGCCTTTATATGCACACACATATATCTATATAGACATGCATATAAAACTTTAGAGATTTTTAGTTGTAAGAACTAAACTTCCATAATTGCCTCATTGGCTTTATGCATAATATCAAGTAGGATGAGATGAATGATATTGATGCGACTATGTGATGACATGACTTGCATCCATGTGTAATAGAGCCTAAAGCTCAACATTGATGCACGATAAGTATGATATACATTCCTTTTGAATTATGGCTGGAAGCCAAATGATGAATTAAGTAACAAAGACTATGATGAATCAAGATGTTCTTAAACGGTTAAGCTTGCAGGTCTGACTTCATTTGTGGATTAGATAGGTATACCTTGATGGATACAGTCGCAACTGCCATAGTCGACCCCGTTTTGGGTCCATAGTTTATTCCTTGCTAGAACCATTTTTGACCTTGTTTGGGTCTATTGTTTGATATCTTCGGATATCCATAGTTTCATACCTTTGGGTATCTATTGCTCCCATTATCCACCTTTTTAACTAGTACTTAGGTAGGCTATTAATGATGGTAAAATATATGCAAGATAAAGTGAAACATGCATTAATTACTCCACTTGTGTAATGTATGCATGATGAATGGCCTTTTTCATTGCTCATTATGATTCCTTTTGATTATAAACTGTTTCAATGAAATTAATTATTGGAATGTGTAAGGACCCAATCATGGCCCTAATCGAATTATAGTAAAGTGATGAGAATTATGGTTAATTAAGGCAAATATTGAATTATTTTGTATTGTTAAGGTTAAGTCACCTTGGAGGTATTTTGGTAATTTCAACATATATGTAATTTGAGTATGGTTAAAATTAAGATAAAGAGGGATATAGTTGAACTAAATAAGTTTGGCTGTTAAATGTTAAGAAAGATAAGTTGATGGAGTTATGTTGTATAAGGGCAATTTTGGAAATTCACACCATGAGATATTTACCCCTACTAACTCCCCTAATAGCTTATTGGAGAAGGAAATCAAGGAAATTAAGAAAGGGGGGATCGGCATTTTGGAGAGAGATAGTTCTCTCTCTCTCTCTCTACTAGTTACGGGTTGGAGAAGGGAGCTAGGGTTTGCGAGTGAAGATCAAAGGTAATGTCTTTCCTTAAAGATCTCTTCTTCCTCTTCTTTGCTTCATTTATGATTTTGGTCATGAGGGATTGCAAGATCATGTTATTGTTCCTATGTATAAAGAGAAAGGAGAATAAGATAGATCAAGAATAGGAGAAAGAAGAAAGAGCTAGGTCGGTGGATTTTTGAAGGAGATGAAGCTGGTATATGAGTTATGGGAACTTTATATAAATGGTTACTTAATTATTTTCCTATGTTCTTGTATGTGTCCCCTTAGTTGAAGTGAAGGTCAAATTTTAGTGTTTTAGATGAACAAAGAATGGTTTAAATCTAAGTACTTGAGGTGAATTTTGGGATTCAAAATCATTTGAGCTTGAAATCGGCATTTTTAATCCAGACTGCCGAAATGCCTTGCGTGGCCATGTGTCCATCTCCTTTCCTTTGTGCATGGCCAATTATACCTATGCTTCCTTGCACAGCCACGTGATGCCTTTGCTTCTTCAGTGTGTGGCCGTGCCTCCTTTTGTTTTCCCTGACGTGGCCATGCATCTTCCTTGTGTGTTTCTCGCATGGCCATTTGATGAGTTGTGTTTTCTCTCTGTGTGGCCGTGCATTTCCCTTATGTTTTTCATGCAATGTCATGTGATGGCTTGAGTTTCTCCTTGTGTGGCCGCATCCTGCATTGCCTTTCTCCTTGCATGGCCACATGAATGGCTTCATACTCCCTCTGCTTGGCCGTATGTTTAGCCCTTGTTCTCCTTGCGTGGCCGTTTGTGCCTTCTCTTCGTTTTTGGCACGACCACTTGTATGTTTTCTTTTAATGGTTCTACTTCACACTCTAAGCTATAAATTCTTCATGAACCATGAATCTCGTATTATAAAATATAATTAGAGAGAATTAAATGGACCATAACTAATGTACATGATGATTATGTTAATTAAAGTGGTGGTTAATAAGTAAAATGATTTCTAAATGAAATAATTGAACTGTGAAGTCTTTTTAAGACATTATGAATGACATAGGTAGACGTTAATCTCAGATGTGAGTACTTTCACTACTTGTGAGACACCGAATGTATGAATATAATATATTGGATGAACTAAATGTATGAAGATTAAATTAAATATAATGAAGCAAATGAAATGGTTTTGAAGGAACCTCCATAAGTTTTATGATAATCAAGCACATTGAGTTAAGTAATGATGGTTCACTTAAACTATAAATTAGAGGGGCTTGCGCATGGCAATGTTAATATGAAATATAGTTGCAAAAAGGTACGTTAAGGCCTAATGAGCATCGAATTGAGAATAACATAAGACAATATAGTAACTTAAATGATATGTTATTCAATGTGTCTTATAAAATAAAAATAAGGTATACACTAAGTCAAGGAATGGTTCTGTCCAAAATACTATCATTTAACCTAGTGGTAATAAAAGAATAGTCATAAGGTTGCATGTCCCAATTAAAAGAAATTGGACATCACATTTTTATGTTAAATTATGAAATCATAAAAGCTTGGTTATACTCCAAGTCACAAGAGGAATTAATGATTAGCTGTAATGTGTAATAACCTGCTCACCTGTTTACTCATGCCTATAATACATTATGATTAGTATAATAGCATCCACAGTGTGTTAACGACTAAGATGAAATAAGCTCACATAATCTACCTAAGTATAAAATATAAGTAAGAGGATTGAAAATATATATATATATATATATATATATATATATATATATGACTATATTAAGGTATACAACTTATTGTATATAATCTGATAAGCCATTGAAGTGAATCAAAGGATTAAATATGAACAAGTGTTGACCTTTAAGCTGTAGGAGAACTTACACATGTTACTACTATATGGATCGTAAATGTATAAGAATCATTTAAAATAATCATGTTTTGATGAGCGTTTGATGAGTTGTGAAAGCTGCTTACGGCAAATTGCAGCAAGGTACGTCATTGAGAATTACTAATGAGTTATGTAAGTCAATTTTATATAATTGAGTCAACCATGCTATGACAAGTAGTTTGATCCCTTATGTGACCAGTTATGAATACCCTAAGAGTATGTACTACTATGATTCATGTTACCTTTATATAGACACACACACACACACACACACACACACACATATATATATATGGACATGCATATGATAATATGAAGCTTTTTAGTTGCAATAACCTCACTCTCATAATTGTCTCATTAGCTTCATGCATAATTCTAGGCATGACGAGTTAGATTGATGAAAGTAATTTTTATTATGTTTGCATTATCCAACAAATCACTGCGATGGGTATGAATGATGTTGATGCAACTATGTGATGACATGACTTGCATCCATGTGTAATGAAACTTAAAGCTCAACATTGAT
This sequence comes from Excoecaria agallocha, assembly GCA_037975025.1. Lineage (NCBI taxonomy): Eukaryota > Viridiplantae > Streptophyta > Magnoliopsida > Malpighiales > Euphorbiaceae > Excoecaria > Excoecaria agallocha. The sequence continues at coordinate 979,769 of JBBPFJ010000022.1, read as the reverse complement.
GTATGATAAGAATGATATACATTCTTTTATGAAAAGTAGCTTTAAGCCAAATGATGTGATAAGTAAAGAAGGATACGTTAAATTAAAGATGTTCTTAAGTGGTTAAGCCTGCGGGTCTTAGTTCAGAAGTGGATTAGATAGGCATGCCTAGACGGACACAATCGTAGCTACCATAGTTGGCCCCGTTTGGGTTTTGTTCCTTAATGGAACCATTGATTGACCCCGTTTGAGTCCATAGCTTGTTCCTTGTTAGAACCGTTGTTTGACTCCGTTCGGGTCCATTGTTTGATATCTCCGGATATCCATCATTTGATACCTTTGGGTATCCATTGCTCTCGTTATCCACCTTTTGAACTAGTGCTTAGGCAGGCTATTAAAGATGATAGAAATGTACACAAGATAAAGTAAAACGTGCATTAATTGCCTCACTTATGTAACGTAAGCATGATGAATGGCTTATTATATTGCTTATCATGTTTTCTTTTAGCTATAAATCATTTCAATGATTAAGGATTAAGAAAGAGTTTGAAATAAAGGAATTCATGTATCGATTTCTTTGCTTATATAATGGGAGCATGATGTGTGGCTTATTATATTTAGTTATCATAATTCCTTTATCTATAAACCGTTTCTATAAAAGTAAGTTATTGGAATGTATACCTATGAGATTTACTTTGCCATGCTATGATGAATTCGTACAATGTTATAATAAAAACGAGTTGTGCTATAACATACCCCATTAGGTGTCATATGCTTTGATAATCATGAAATCTATACATATGACAATTGGACCTTCCCGGGTACTTATGATATGTAATGCCATTCCCTATATGATTACATGAAAGACTGGGTAGACACTACACATAAAGGTTGCACATGATCGTGCATAACAACAATTCAGACATAATCAAAGGCTAGTGTAGGATATAATGTGATGTTGTGTGGCATTTAGTTGCCACGATAAGATAATGTTAAGAAATACATGAATATGAGCAGAAGTTATAAACTATAAATGTATTCTATAATTATGATTGCATGGTATATGATAAGTAAGTTATGCTTAATAGTATCGGTTATAGGTGCTGTTTGTCGCATGCACTTTTTGTGCTTTGAATGAACACTGAATGGTATAGGATTGAAGCTTACCTCATTAGTAATCAATGTCAAAAGTCAATAATGAAATGATTATGAAGCAAATGTATGATGTTAGAGTAATAAGGAAGAATTAATATACTAATTATTTTATGAAAGGTTTTGAAGAACTAGATGAGTGCATTAATTGCTTTTGGTTGGTAAGAATAATAGAGTTAGTTAAGGTTGGACACTCCTCCAAAGTGCTATGTTAATGATTAATATCGTAAGTTTATATGTTTTCAAAATAATGAAAGTTGTGTTGATTTTATGATAACTGTTATGAATTATCCATATAATTGTGGTTCCCCACTAAGCTTTATAGCTTAGCGCGGGTTTGTTATCTGTGTAGATACTGGTTGAGCTCTAGTGGATCGATAGCTGGTGGCTAGTCAGCCTTTGAAGAAAAGATCTGACTGAGTGCAGTTGCTTGAGGATTCCATTATGTATTTTCTTTGGCATTATGTTAGGCCTTTTAATTATAAGTTTGTTTTAAGTATTGTGACATGTAATTATTATGGCCTATGCTATTTATTATTATCCATGCCTTATCTTTACTAGGTTTATGATGATCATGATGAATGATGGTTATCCATGGTTAGTGGATTAGGGTGTTACAAGAATGTATATCTTTGAGATGTAAATTGCCATGTTATGATAGAATGCGTATAATGTTCCAATAAGAATTGGTTAGACTGTAACATATATAATGATTATCATATGTTGGAAATTTTACGAAATGTATGCATGTAGTATTGAAATCTTCTCGTGTAATCATAATAAGTAGCACCTTCCTCTATAATTTACAGGCATAGTTGATTAGTCAATACATACAGATGTTTACCCAAGAATATGCATATCAATAATTTATGGCAACGATAAGGTATCGTGTATGACGTATTATGATGTGATTTGACTTTAATTGCCATACTAAGACCACTTAAAGGAATACATGGTTATGATCAGGCTAGTGAACTATATTTGTGTTCTCTGATAAAATTTCATGATGTGTGTTAAGTTATTATATCTATCGATATCTTTTATGGATGTTACATATTCCATGCACTTTCTATGCTTTGGATGAATGCTAAATGTATATCTCATGTAAATAATGAAGCAAAATGCCTATGATTGATTTACGCACTACCAATAAGCATAATGTCTGGAACCAAAAATGGGAGTTTTTTAAATTGATTAAATTATGCTAGTAATTAAAGTTAAAAGGTTGATTTATAAAGTCAATTTGAAAGTCATCTAGAAATAGGCAAGTTCACTTAATGTATTAGAGTACAGTAAGGTTAGGAATTTTGGTCAAGGTTGAAAACTCCTTTAGTTTAGGAATTGTATGATTAATATTATTGAAGACTCATGTGTTTCTCCTCTTGTTACGTTGGATGCAATGTATTGATGATATTTTTGGTAAGGTTTGTCCATACTAAGCTTTATAGCTTAGCACAAGTTTGTTATCCGTGTAGGTTTCAAGATAAGCTCTAGTGGATCGATAGCTAGTGCCTAGAAAACCAGTTAAGAGAAGACTGGGCAAACTGTAGTTGCCTTTGAGGATTTCATTATGTGCTGTTTGCCAATTATTTTAGGCCTTCTTATTTAAGAGTTAGATTTTAATTTATTTTGGCATGTCTTATTATTAATATTGCATAGTCTTTACTAGGTTTATGTTGATGATTGATGATTATCCATGGTTAGCGAATTAGGGTGTTACAGTTAGTGGTATCAGAGCCCAAGTTTAGTCTTTTATGGGTAATAAGGAATTAAGGAATTATTATAAAAGATTAAGATGATATTGGTTTAGATCATGGTGTTATTGTTATTGGCATACATTTTGATGATTATGTTATGTGTTTAACCTATGTTGATATATATATTGGACCATTAGCAAGATTTTGGCGGAGATTGGGAGTTTATATCTGAGAAATTATCAATATCTCTCACCTCTTATTATTAGAAGTACTTAAGTGCCTTAATGTTTTATGATTAAGGTATAGCATAAGATTGATTATAAGTATGTTTAGATTATTTATTAAGATGTTTGAGGAAAAGTTCATATGACTATAAGAGAACTTGATCCTTGGCAAAGATGATGATGCAACATGTTAAGGTTATTAAGATACTCAGAATAAGAAATACAATGAGCATAAGAGTATCTGGAAATTGGAAACAGATACATATGATTATAAATGACGAGTTTATTATGCATATAGAGAATGTTTAAGGTTATGGTTACTTATAGCTAAAGCACCATTAAGAATTGCTAGAAATAAAAAAAAATAAAGATTGCTAGTTTTGAATTTTGAGGACGAAATTCTTTTAAGGGGGGGAGAATTGTGAGGACCTAATCATGGCCCTAACTGAATTATTGTAATTAAGGAGGATTACCGTTAATTAAGGCAAAATTGGATTATTTTCCAATTATCGAGGTTAAGTACCAAGAGGGGTATTTTGGTAATTTTAGCCTATATGTAACTAGATATGGGTAAGATGTAATTTTAAGGAAGTATGTAATTGAAATTAAATTAGAAGTATTGGGGTTAAGTTGAAAGGAATTGAAATAATGGGGGTTTATTTGTGCTTATGGGCATTGTGGGAATTTCCTTGAGAAGATGTTTTTCCCCCACTCATTTATTTGGGATTCTTTGAGATTGAAGGGAACGGCTCTCTCTCTTTGTCTCTCTCTCTTTCTATGTGTGTGTGATGATGGGATAAAGAAGAAGGAGCTTAGGGTTTTGGTGTTTTAGCATCAAAGGAGACAAAGGAAATTAGTGGTGCTAGAGTGAGATCAAGATGATTAAAGGAACATTTGAAGCTATAATGTTAGGTACGGGAATTAAGTTTAGGCACTATTCATGTGAATGATTTAGGGATTTTCATTCTTTTCTAGTATGTGTCCTTTTTGATAAGTTTAAAGGATAAATCTAGTAAGCTTTGATGAGTATAGTGTGATTTGAAAACTTAAATGATCATTTAAGTAAGTGGGAAGGTGATATTTGTGATTTAAATTCATGTTATTCATAATCGGGATTCTGGATTTTCTTCTTTGCTTCCCATGCACAACAACTCATTGTTTTGCCCTTGAGATTACATGGCCAAGTTGCATTTTCTCCTTTGATGTACATGGACACTCACTCTTTCTCTATGAAAATGCACGACCAAGCAAGGTTTCTTCTTGCTTAGCACGGCCACTCACTCCTTTCCCTTTGGGAATACACGGCCAAGTATTGTTTCTCTTCCCCATGCATGACCACTCATTGTTTTACCCCTTGTAGTACACGGCCAAGCATGGATTTCCTTAATGTTATGCATGGCCACTTATGGCCTTTCCTCTTTTTATGCACGGCCAAGTATGTTTGTTCCCTTTGAAATGCACGGCCAAGCATGGCCTTTCTCTTTTATGTGTACAGTGAATTAGCCAATTCCCTCATGAAATGCACAACCAATCACCACTTTCTTCATGAAATACGTGGCCAATTATGCTTTTATGTCTTAAAATACACGGCCAACTATACTTTTCTCTTTTGAAATGCACTGCCAAGCATCCACTCTCTTCATGGGATACACGGCCAATCATCCTTTCTTGGTATGAAATGCTTGGCAAACCATGCTTCATATGTACTCTTTCACTCATTCGAGTATATTCTCACCCTAAGATTAAGGCATGTAATTTGATAATGAAAATAGTATTATATGGTCTATAAAATCATTAAATGAGCTAGAATTGAGGTGAATTGACTAGTAATAATTTAGACTGAGGATAAATGGTTATTAAGTGAAGGTTAATATGTTACTTGATTATAGTAATAGATTGTGAAATTCTCTTTCTCTATAATGCTAAAGTTTATAAAGATATAATTATAAAGGCATGAATATAACATTAATTATTATAGAAACTAAAAGACATAAATGCTATTATAATAGGAAGAAGATCGAATTAAGCTGTAAGTTACCCAAAGTCACTTGTGAGGTGTACAAAGCATGATCACTTAATTGAGGAACCTCTATATATATAGAGAGAGTGCAAAGTTTAAGGTAACTGAACACATTGAGTTATATAATGATGGTTCACTTGAACTCTAAATTAGAGGGACTTGCGCATGGCAATGTTAATATGAATTATGCTGTTAAAAGGTATACTTAGGCTTAAAGAGCATAGAACTAAGAAGAGCGTGAGGCAACTTAGTAACTTAAATAATATGCTATTCAATCTGTCTTATAAAATTGACGTAAGGTATGCACTAGATCAAGGAATGGTTTTGTCTAAAATACTATGATATAACCTAGAGATAATAGAGAATAGTCGCGAAGGTACCTATTCAAGTTAAAAGAAATGGGACATTGCCTTTTATGTTGAAATATGTAACCTTAGAAGCTTGGGTATACTCAAGGTCACAAGAAGAATTAACAATTAGTTGTAATATGTAATAACATGCTTACCTATTCGCTCATGGCTGTAAAATATTACGATTACCATAAGAGCATTCGTAATGTGTTAATGACTAAGATGAAATAAGCTCACATAACTTATCAGAGTATAAAGCACAAGTAAGGTTATTCAAATATATATATAAATGATTAGGTTAAAGTATATAACTTGTTATCTATAATCTGATAGACCATTGAAGTGAATCAATGGACTAAATATGAACAAGTTTTGACCTTTAAATTGCAAGAGAACTTGCGCGTATTACTACTATATGGATTATAAATGCATGAGCATTGCTTTAAATAATTAAGTTTTGATGTGAGTTATGATAATATGGGAAAGGTGCTCACAGTAAATGGTAACAAGGTACATCATTGAGAATTATCAATGAGTTACATAATTCAATGGTTTATAATTGATGCTACTATGATATAATGAGTAGTTTGACTCATTATGTGATCAGACATGAGTACCTATGTACTGCTATGATTCAAGTTGCCTTTATTTGCACACACACATATATATATATGGACATGCATATAATACTATGAAGATTTTTAGTTGTAAAAACTAAACTTCCATAATCGCCTCATTGGCTTTAGGCATAATATCATGTATGATGAGATGAATGATATTGATGTGACTATGTGATGACATGACTTGCATCCATGTGTAATAGAGCCAAAGCTCAACATTGATGTACGATAAGTATGTTATGCATTCTTTTTGAATTGTTGCTGGAACCCAAATGATGAATTAAGCAACAAAGAATATGATGAATCAAGATGTTCTTAAAGGGTTAAGACTGTAGGTTCGAGTTCAGTTTTTGATTAGATAGGTATGCCTAGAGGGATACAGTCGCAGCTGCCATAGTTAACCCATTTGGGTCCATAGTTTGTTCCTTGCTGGAACCATTGTTTGACCTCATTTGGGCTCATTGTTTGATATCTTCGGATATACATAATTTGATGCCTTTGGGTATCTATTGCTCCCGTTATCCACCTTTTGAACTAGTACTTAGGCAGGCTATTAACGATGATAAAATATATGCAAGATAAAGTGAAACATGCATTAAATGCTCCACTTGTGTAATGTAAGCATGATGAATGGCCTTTTTCATTGTTCATCATGATTCCTTTTGATTATAAACTGTTTCAATGAAATGAATTATTGGAATGTATATTTATGAGATGTAAATTGACATGTTATGATAGAATGCATACAATGTTATAATAAGAATTGGTTGGATTGTAACATATATAATGATTATCATATGTTATAAATTTCATGAAATGTATACATGTAGTATTGAGGTCTTCTCGGGTAATCATAATAAGTAGCACCTTCCTTTATAATTTACATCCACAGCTAATTAGTCAATACATACAGATGTTTACCCATGGATATGCATATAAATAATTTTTGGCAAAGACAAGGTATCATGTATGACATATTACGATGTGATTTGACTTTAATTGCCATACTAAGACCACTTAAAGGAATACATGGTTATGATCAGGCTAGTGAACTATAATAGTATTCTTTGATAAAATTTCATGTTGTGTGTTAAGTAATTATATCTTTTGATATGTTTTATAGATGTTACATGATGCATGCACTTTTTATGCTTTGGATGAACGCTAAATGAATATCTCATGTAAATAATGAAGCTTAAATGCCTATGATTGATTTACGTACTGCCAATAAGCATAATGTCTAGAGACATAAACGAGAGCTTTTTGAATGGATTAAATTATAATAGTAATTAAAGTTAAGAGGTTGATTTATAAAGTAAATTTGAAAGTCATCTAGAACTAGGCAAGTTCACTTAATGCACTAGAGTATGGTAAGGTTAGTAATTTTTGTCAAGGTTGAAAACTCCTTTAGTTTAGGCATTGTATGATTAATATTATTGAAGACTCGTGTGTTTATCCTTTTGTTGCACTGGATGCAATGTATTGATGTTATTTTGGGTAAGGTTTGTCCATAGAATTATTTCCCCACTAAGCTTTATAGCTTAGAATGGGTTTGTTATCCGTGTAGGTTTCAAGATAAGCTCTAGTGGATCGATAGCTAGTGCCTAGACAACCAGTCAAGAGAAGATTGGGCAAACTGCAGTTGCCTTTGAGGATTTCATTATATACTATTGGCCAGTTATGTTAGGCCTTTTATTTAAGAGTTCAATTTTATTTTATTTTGGCATGTAATTATGGCATGTCTTATTATTAATATTGCATGTTCTTTACTAGGTTTATGTTGATGATTGATGATTATCCATGGTTAGTGGATTAGGGTGTTATAGGAAACCTCTTTATTAGGAAAATTGCCCTCCAAATACACTTTACACCTTTAACCATTAGCTTTAAATAATTCACCCTTATCATTTTTCAACTCTAAATACCCATGGTTAAAAACTTGAGTTGCAAGAAAGGGCCCACTCCAACACAATGTTAATTTCCCGAGAAATAACTTTAATTTAGAATTAAAAATAAGTACTTTGTCCCCTAATTCAAAACTCTTATATTTTATATGACCATCATGCCACTTCTTTGTCCTTTCTTTATAAATTCTAGTATTCTCATAAGCACTAAGGCATAACTCATCCAATTCATTCAATTGCAAACACCTCTCTATGCCAGCTTGTTTAAGATCAAAATTTAGGGATTTAATAGCCCAATAAGCTTTATGTTCCAACTCAACAGGTAAATGACATGCTTTATCATACACTAACCTATAAGGAGTCATGCCAATAAGTGTTTTGAAAGTTGTCTTATATGCCCAAAGTGCATCATCCAATTTATGCGCCCAATCTTTACGTGAACTAGATACACTCTTTTCTAAAATCCATTTTAGCTCTCTATTAGAAATCTCCACTTGACCACTTGATTGTGGATGGTAAGGTGTGGTCACCCTATGATGCACCCCATACACATGTAATAATGACTTAAAAGATCGATTTATAAAATGCGTACCTCTATCACTTATAATGACACTAGGCACTCCAAACCTTGAAAATAATTTCTTTAAGAACTTAACAATTAGTTGGGGTAGCTTTGGCTTCCACCAACTTAGACACATAATCCACTCCAACCAATTTATAAGTTTGGCCAAATGATGTAGGGAAAGTACTCATAAAGTCTATCCCCCATACATCAAAGACCTCCACTTCAAAAATATTTGTTAAGGGCATTTCATCCCTCTCACATAAATTTCCTGTCCTTTGGCATTTGTCACATTGAGCAATGAACTTCTTTGCATCTTTAAACAATGTTGGCTAATAGAATCCACATTCAAGAACACGAGCCGCCGTCTTCCCACTTCAATTATGTCCTACATACAAAGCAAAATGGCAATGAGATAAAATATCAAGATATTCATTCACACTTACACATCGACGTAAAACTCTATCTTCCCAAATTTTGAACAAATAAGGTTCCTCCCATATATAATGTTTGATGTCATAGAATAACTTCTTTCGCTGTTGAGAAGACAAACCATAAGGCATAACCCATGTAATAATATAGTTAGCATAATTTGCATACCATGGAGTATTAAGGTGACTAACTAGCATGAAACACTCATCTGAAAATTCTTTATTTATCTCATCATCATCACCTATAGGTCTGTCCTGATTCTCTAATCTTGATAAATGATCTGCCACTAAGTTTTCACTACCTTTTTTATCTCGTATTTCTATGTTAAATTATTTTAATAAGAGAACCCAGCAAATTAACTTAGTTTTAGCATCTTTCTTAGTAAATAAATACCTTAGAGCTGCATGATATATAAAAACAATAACTTTAGATCCCAATAAATATGATCTAAACTTATCACTTACAAAAATAACAGCTAACATCTCTATTTCTGTGGTTGTATAGTTCAGCCGAGGACCCAAAAGAGTATGACTAGCATATTATATAACATGCAACTTCTTGTCTTTCCATTGACCTAAGACACTTCCTACAACTAAGTCAGTTGCATCACACATGATCTCAAAAGGCAGGTTCCAATCCGGTGAAGTTATGATAGGTGCACTTATGAGGGCTCTTTTTAATTTCTCCAAAGCTATTAAGCATGTATCATTAAAATTGAAAGGTACATCATTTGTTAAGAGGTTTGTCAATGGCTTTGCAATTAAAAAAAATCCTTAATAAAACATCCATAAAAATCAGCATGTCCTAAAAATGACCTCACACCCTTTAATGTAATAGGTGGAGGAAATTTCTCAATCAATTAAGTTTCAGCCTTATCTACCTCAATCCTTTGCCTAGAAATTTTGCGCCCTATAACAATTCCTTCCTCAACCATAAAATGACACTTCTTCTAATTAAGCACTAATTTGTTTCCTCACACCTAGCTAAGACTTTATCTAGGTTATGCAAACAAAGCTCAAATGAATCTCCATAAGCAGAAAAATCATCCTTGAATACTTCCATTATCTCCTAAATCATATCCCCAAAAATGGAAGTCATGCACCTTTTAAAGGTTGCAGGTGCATTGGACAAGCCAAAAGGCAACCTTCTATATGCAGAAGTACCATAGGGACAAGTGAAGGTGGTTTTCTCTTGGTTACTAGGGTAAATAAAAATTTGAAAATAACCTAAAAAACCATCAAGAAAACAATAATGAGAATGACTAGCAATCCTTTCTAATATTTGATCTATAAATGGTAAAGGAAAATGATCCTTCCTAGTGGTTGTATTTAATTTTTGATAGTCAATGCAAACCCTCCACCCCATGGTGGTACTAGTAGGAATCAAGTCCCCATTCTCATTCCTTACAAAGGTCATCCTGCCCCTCTTCGACACACATTGAATAGGACTAACCCATTCACTATCTAAAATAGGATAAATAATCCCAACATCTAACAAATTAATGACTTCCTTTTTAACCATTTCCTTCATGCAGGGTTTAACCTCCTTTGCCCACAGATTTTGGTTCATAGCCCTCTTCCATGTGAATTCTATGCATAACCATAGTTGGGCTAATTCCCCTTAAATCTCAAATGTTCCAACCTATACTTCTAATTATTTTTCTAACCACTTGCAATAACATCTCATCTTGCTTACTTGTAAGTCTATTAGAAATGATAATTGGTAAAGCAAAATTTGTTCCAAGAAATGCATACCTTAGATGATTAGGTAACTCTTTCAACTCTACATTAGGAGCACTTACAATTGATGGAGGTAATGGATCCTCACTCCAATGTAAAATTTCTGGCTTGTAAACGCCTTGATCCACCTCTTCATTGGTCTCTTCATGTTGAGAGTCTATCATGGAATCTTCAATCCCTAAAACTTCCAATAAACATTCATCAATGGCACCAATCTTCATACATACATTATCCTCTATAGGGTATTTAAGTACTTTGTCCATATGGTACTCTACACTATCATTCCCTACTCGTAAGATTAATTTATGTTTTGACACATCAACTAAAGCTCTACCAGTATTCATGAATGGTTTACCCAAAATTAATAGGCAATTAACATCATAAGTAAAATCAAGTATCACAAAATCAGCTGGTAAAATAAACTTATCAACTTTAATTAGTAAATCCTCAATAATAGCATATTGTTTCTTTAAAGATTGGTCAGCAAGTTGTAACACCATAAAAGTTGACTTCACATCCTCTAAACCTAATTTATTAAAGATAATGGCATAAGGTTTATATTACCCCGTAAGTCACAAAGACACCTAGGAAACTTTATATCTCCTAAAGTACATGGAATAGTAAAGCTACCAGGATCATTCAATTTAGTGGGTAAGTTATTGGTGATAATTGAACTGCAATCCTCAGTCGGAGCAATAATGGTTACATCCTCCTGACTTCTTTTCTTAGAGATTAAATCTTTGAAAAATTTAGCATACTTAGGAACTTGGGTGATAGCCTCAACAAATGACAAGTTAATATGCAAATTCTTTAATTTATCTAAGAAATTAAGAAATTGTTTATCTATATCCTTATGCTTTAAATGCTGCAGAAATGGGAGATGAGGTTGATACACTTTTTCCTTAGAACTGCCTTTTGTTGCACTCATGACATTTCTCGATCTCCCTTCTATCACGCCCGCGTTAAGTGTCACGCTAGCGACAGAAGCTTCATCCTTCTCTTGAATGTCCTACAAAACTTCATTCTTGTTAGCTAAAAATTTATCAACATATGTCTTACCTAACCTGAGTGAAATGGCCTTCATCTGCTCCCTTAGGTTATCCTCTTTGTTGCTTGGTAAGCACCCTTAAAGTCTCGAAGGTACCGCACTTGCTAATTGACTTATTTGAACTTCTAGATTATGTATGGATGATGATTGGTTCTTCATTATTTAATCAAACTTAGCTTCTAATCTCTTATAATTTTCATCTTGAGAGTTAAGCTTTAAATTAATACCTTATAAGAACCTATCCATTTTGATCTCCAAAGCACCAAATCTATCTTGTCCCAGTTGAAATCCTATAGTTACTCTATTTTGCCCATTCCCCCAAGATAAGTTAGGATGGTTCCTCCAGCCAGGGTTATAAGTATTTGAAAATGGGGTACAACCATTTGGTGTGAATCCTCCCATACTCATATTATCTATTTTATGTGTTAATGTAGCAACTTGGGCTTGCAAAGCTATGACTGAATCTATAGAATGGACTCCTTTGGTAGGGGAAGGAGGTGATACTTTGGCTCTTTCTGTAGTAGACATACAACTATTTATTGACATTTCCTCTAACAACTCAAAAGCCACATCTGTAGTCTCCCTCATAAGAGATCCTCCAGCAGTCGCATCAATTGTCCCTCTAGTGTTGGGGTTTACACCATTGTAAAATGTTTGCATAAGTAACTCTTTTGGTAGATTATGATGACGGTAACTATTCTACAATTCTTTAAACCTTTCCCATGCCTCATACAAAGATTCATTATCTTGTTGCATGAAAGTAGTAATTTCTTTAATAATTTTAGCAGTCTTAGCCAACGAAAAATACTTAGGAAGAATGCTTGAGCCAATTGAAGCCAAGTGGTAATTGACCCTCTTGCAAGCTAGTTCAACCAAGCTTTGGCCTTATCCTTCATTGTAAAAGGAAAAAACCTAAGCTTAATTGCATTCGCAGAAACTCCATTTATTTTAAACGTATTACAAATTTCTAGAAAATTAGCTAAATGAGCATTTGGATCCTCATTTTGCAAACCATAAAACTGGATACTATTCTGCACCACCTGCAATAAAGAAGTTTTATCTCAAATTGATTAGCATTTATTGTAGGTATTACTACTCCTTGTTGTGTGAAACTCAAGGCAAGCATAGCATAATCCATCAAACGTGGAGGATTATCGTCAGCCATTGTTTGTCTCATAATCTTCTTCTTTTTCTATCTCCAGTTACTTAATAAAAGTCATTCTATCTCCGAATTTAAGCGTTCAAGTTCTTCTTGAGAACTCCTTGTTCTAGGTATGCATTTCAACTCCTAAATCCGTAATACCAAACAAACAAACAAAGAAACAATACTAGTCAAAGGTAGTAATCCAAAATCTTGAATCAAGCATTAAAGTGGCAATCAACACAAAACATCTTCATTCCCCAACAACGGCGCCAAAAACTTGTTAGTGCTAAATTCGCAAGCGCACGGTTCACCGATTACAGTACTTAAGATATCGTTCCCACAGAAAAAGGATGAGGAATTACACACAATTACTCAATTCTTAATCTTGTTTGTAATGTTTATAGGTTATATTGTTGAATTAACTAACATCTACATTAGACCTAAAAATTCCTACTTAACTATTAATCAAAGAAGACAAATTAGAGATTTATATTTTAAGATATGAATTGAACTTGAATTTATTCTCCTACTTTGAATTTTAAATCTTATATTGCAAACTAAGTTGGATTAATGTCTTAATTCATTCTCTTGAACTTAAATAGTTATTCTTAAAACATGCATGTGTAATTTTAACCCTTAAATCTCATTAATTGCTAATTAATTACATACACTTATTTTAAGATTTATTACCAACCTAAAGTAATTATTTCAATATCTTGATCTCTCACGCAATATTTCCATAATGAATCTTTATTTGTTATAAGAGGGAATACATCTCTCAATCATATTCTCACTTTTGACAATCTTGCATGAAGTACTAATAAAGAAATCTGCAATAAAGACTGAGTATATTACATAAGAACATATAAGACATAGATATCATTGTTCAAGTTCCTAAAGAAAATATAATTACTAGTACAAGAAAAAGCAAATAGATAAGAGATAGTAAAAAGAAATTTGTCAACCCTTTTCTACTTTCTACGTAGATAATCTTCCTTTTGCTTGTCTTCTCTTCTCAAAAAATATGTAAAATAAACTAATAAAATCTAAGAAATTGTTCTTTTCATTTCATCACCATCTAAGCCTTAACTATTTCTTGCATATATTGAATTCCAATCATTGTGCCTTTCATAAATACCCCTCCAAAAGTAAACATCATTTAGGGAAGAGTGGTGTCCTTTTGAAAAATAACTACCCAACGTCCCTATATGTCGCTCCTGCAATAGGACACGGAGCTTTAAATGTTTACTTTCTTCTGGTTTGACTTTTCTTTTCTCCTTGCTTGTTTTGTCTTGCTTGCGACTCAACCGTGCCCGCAATAGGACTTCTTCAATTGCTTGTTTTCTGCCTATTTCTCTTTAGTTGTAGCTTATTTACTCCCTACACACACTTATAATAAAAACACATAAAAGGAAACATGTTTCACATAAAAACTTAACTAAAACTAGATATTTACTTCACAAAAACATTCCTAAATAATGCATCAGTTAACCCATATTAGTTACATAATGTAATTTTTGCAATAATTCAATTAAAATTGATTAAATTAAATGTTATTTGTATCCACTAATCTCTAGGTAGCTTGAAAGACTCCTACTCCTCCTTCTCCTTGCCCTTGCCTTCCTTGTTCTTTTCTTTCTCTTGTTGTTCCTCTTTAGGCCAAAATGATAAGTAAGATTTTTATGAGTTTATGCTATGATTTAAATCAAATAAAAGCTAAAAAATGACACTCCTAATTAGGCTCTAACGCCTATATAATAATCTCTAATTAATTCCACCTAAAACTCATGAATTCACTAAATTATATTATTTTTCTCTTACCTAAATCTTGAGTTTCCAACCTTCTTTTTAATTTTATTCTCTTTTGGACTTCAAAATGAGGTATTTCTATGCATTTGGGTGGAATATGGGATTTAGAATTTGAGAGAGAAAGAAGAAATGGAAGTAAAATAGTGAATGGCACCAAATATCCTACATTCGATTTTGGAAGAAGAAAGGGGGGAGAACTCCATGATTCTACATAGATTTTTAGATTTCTCCCAACTATTCTATTTTTCTTTTATTGGGCAAAATTAAGGGCCAATATTGGATCATTTACTATTTGAGCAAATGGCTTATTTTTAAGCCACTTGGCACCATTCCTTCCATTTCTACACATTCATAAATCATAACCTTACTTGTGCATGATTATATCCTTATTTTAATTGCTTATATGTCCTTAGATATTTAAAATATCGCAATTAAGCCTTTTAATTAATTTGATCTCGATTTTTGACTGTTTATCTAAAATCGATGTTTTACTTGCTATAATTTTATAAAATTTTTCCCTGTGTGCACTAACATATGCAGTAGTATGTGTTTAAAATTCTAGCTCATTCTAATATCATTTCAGTATACTTTCAGCTCCAGAGGTAAATTCAGGTAGTCAAAAATCAAAAATTCTTAAACTATTAGAAAATTTATTTTTCACTTCCAATAGATTACTTATGCTATTTTTAATGGGCCTATATGATCAAAATAATTTTTAGAGCTCTATAGAATTCTTTAGAGCCCGATCAAACTTTCGGTCATCCCTTTTTATGGTAACTGAGAAAATGCTTCTCTTTTTTATTTGGAGACCTATTTAGGCTCAATTTGTTTCAAATTATACCACTGAAATTCATTTAACTTATATTACCGCATCACATGCTTAACTCCACTTCCCAAACCAGTCACCCATTCCCTGATTGCTCAGGGGTGAGCACGTTTAACCGTTAAGTTTCTATGGTTTCCTCTATATTACAGTAATGCAATCACTCTGATAACTTTCCTCGAGCTACTATGCATGCTATAAAACATATTGTGTATGATAGATGAAATCCCACGGTGTTACACTTCCTTTTCCTTTTGTGGTACTAGCATCTCCCTAATAGCTCTAACCTTGTTAGGTTACAATTCATTTCCCCTCTATCTTACCACATATCCTAACAACTTTCCTGAAGTACCCCCGAATATGTACTTCTTAGGATTAAGGTAGAGACTATACTTGTTTATCCTCTAAAGCCTTAAAATGACCTTCTCGGGTTGCTAACTTGTTCGTTATGTCAATAACATATACTTCTACCTCCTTGTGAATTAAGTCATCTAAAATCCTAGTGGTTATTCTTTGATAAATGAAACCTACATTCTTTAACCCAAAAGGCACTACTTAATATGCAAAAGTTCCTTACTCAGTGATGAAAGTTGTTTTGATCTGATTTGCAATCTTGTTGAGAATCTAGTTATATCCAGTAATACCCATCAAAGAAACTGTACATACTACATGTGGCAATGCTATAAATCAAAACATCTATATGAGGCAAAGAGAAGTCATTCTTTGGGCAAACTTTGTTAAGATCCCAATAATCAATGTATACTCGAACCTTTCCGTCATTTTTTGCATTGAGAATAATATTGGCTAATCAAGTCAAATACTGAAACTTTACTAAGATCATAGCTTCTATCTTGTATGCCCACTCCGATCTAAGCCTTCTGAGCTTTTGCTTAATAGGCTTGTAACTGGGGTATGCAGGAATAACATGTTTAGCAATTTCACGATCACTCCCTGGCATATCTTCATAGGTCCAGGCAAAAACTTTTTGATATTTTTTTAATATTCGCTCAAATTTTGCTCTCTTTAAGAGATATATCAAATTCTATCATGATTTCTTTTAGATTTTCTATTGTGCCGAGATTAAATGAAGTAGTATTTGTTTAGTTAATTTCAAATATAAATAATTCATAATCATGATCATGTATATTGAAATGATATAAACATTACATAAGTAAGCAAAATTTTTCATATTATTAATATAATCCAAGCCAAATACATCATCATTGAAAAGTTGTAAAACAAAAAGAACATCTAAAAATGCATCCTCATCTTCTGGTGTTGTAGTTGATGTCTCCCAATGCTCATTGGGGTTTTCCTTCTTAGGTACGAGCACTGATTCTATAGTCTTTAACTTCTCCTTCCCTTTCACTCTGGTGTCCAGTAAACTGGGGGTAAAACCTCCTCTAAAACTTCGTGATCCCATTCTAAATGGAAAATCAAGATTTTTTCATCCCAAAAGCCCTCAACTAGCTTGATAACCATATTTGACCAATAAAAAATGTCATTAAACATTTTAAATCTAGGCATGACCTTACCCCTAACAAATTGCGGTTCCTTCTCCGACAGTAATTAAACATTTGTAATGCCAGCACAAAACTATCTAGGATATGCGGTATCTGACCTGACTCTGCCTTGGTTTTACCCTTTTTGCCTATCATCGTATATCCTAATCTCCTCTTGTAGCAACTGCAACTTAAGGTCCTTGAGACTCATTTCCTAACCCAAATCCTGGAAGGAAATGCATTTTCTTAATCATATTAATAACCTAAAGGCCTTCTACTACACCACTCTTGCTGCTAGCATTAAACATTGCCATATGAAATCCACTGAATGGCTAGTTAGATATCCCCAAGACTGACACCCGATTCTCTTAAAAAGCTTTAATTTTAACCACTTGGCCCTCATGTAGAATCTTTATCATTTGTTGTAGGGTAGAGAGCGCACCTCTAAGCTTGTGAGACCTCTGAACACACCTCCAAGCTTGTGAGACCAAGGCCTCCCTAACAGCACCTAAAAATTTGCTAGAATTGGCAACACCATAAATTCAGCTTAAGATTCAATTTGCCTTGTCTTCACTATCGCCTTAAAAGTCCCAATAGCCTGCCTCTTTGAATTATCATAAGCACAGATGGTAAAATCAAATTTGCTTAGCATGGACTCATTCAAACAAAAAGCAAGGATGGTCACCAAGGGGAAAATATTTATTGATGACCCATCATCAATCACAACACAAGCGATGTGCTTGCCATTAACCTAGGCTCTTATTTATAAAGTACAATTGTAATTATTACCATTAGCTAGCAAATCTTCATCCGTATAAAAATATTTTCTCCCATACTCCTCTCACCAAATCCAACAAGTCCGAAGGAGAGATAGTGTTAGCCACAGCGGACTCGCATAAGGCCTATACCAACTTTTGTTTATGAGATGGTGACTTCCTAAGCAAATCCTAACTAGAAGTTTTCTTCAGATGTTCCACAATCTAATTGTCTTATTGTTCTTTCTCTATAGGCACAATCACAAGAGTCCGCTACCTCAAGCATGACTCTATCACTTCTAGTGATAGTCCTCGCCTTCTCCTTACTCTCTTTACTTTCCCTACTCTCTAAATTCTGCAAATCCACAAGCTCTATTTCTTTTTCTTTTTCAGTGGAAATCCACAAGCTCTATTTCTTTTTCCTTTTCAGTTTCACTGGTTGACCTTAGCAATCAATCATGTCAATCAAATCACATGCACATTGCACTATTTCATTCATTATTTTAGCAGAACAAGTAGTAGTCACATACTTATTTCCATATAAATCCCTCATTACATACCATTCTGACAAACTTGACCTTATCATAAACACCGAGGGTGGACCAACATTTAGCCAATTCTTTTCCTCTTTTTCCTCTTCTCTAGGTAAAAAAAATTTCTTTTTACTGACAAGATCCTAAATTTGATCCCCTAAAGTTTGGCAGTGATAAGTCAAAAGCCTTGTGTGATAATAAAAAGCACAATACTAGTCCACTTGGTTATTTTAAAGGCCCTAGCTTCTAGCATACAGGGGTAGTAATGGTTGTAAATTCCCTTCTTTCATCAGCCTTTCTAGTACCCATGATAGTGATATGCTAAAAATAGAGTAATGCCTTTTGATTCTATAAGGTCCCAACTTCAACCCGAGTAGAAATATGCATGATTATGTGAAATTATAATTGATCATGTTTAGTTAAATCAGTGAAATTCATATTTGGGGTCATAAAGGGTTAAATTGGTCAAGTTATGTTATGCTACTTATGTAAATAGTTAAAACATGATAGCATTAAGGGTGTAATTAAAGGAGAAAACATAACTTTAGGCTAAGATTTGAAAGAATGAAAGTGTGGGACACATTTTAAAAGAGAAAGACATCATAGGGACCTAAAGGAAATTTTTTCATTCATTTTTAAATTTTAGAATCTGCATGAAGGTGAGAGAATATGAAGGTTTTGGTGGGATTAAGTGGCTTGGTCGGTTAAAGGAAGAGAGAAAAACTCAAATTTTCATCTCTTATTTTCTCTCTCTAAAGTTGTAAATTTTCTCTCATTAAATCTTAAGAAAAAATCTCTATAGTAATATTGCTGATTGAGGGGTTTTGGAGTATAATTTGTTTAAAGGTAATGTATTCCTCTTTCATTTCCATTATCACCTTTTTCTTGGGGTTAAATGATTTGCATGAGAGGAAATTTTGGACATTTGAGAAGGAAATAATATTTTGTAGAAGAAGAAGGGAATAAGAACAAGGGAAAAGAAGTGGTGAAAGATTGGATGAAGATTGCGGAATTCAGCTAACATATGGGAACTTGCATGAATCTTGAATGCTTGTGTGAGATTTTAGTAGATTTTGATAAAAGCAAAGGTAAATTAAGAGACGAGATAGTGATTTTCTACGTGTGTTCATCTATATAGATTTAATTAGGAAATAAAACTCAATCCCCAAATTAGATCACAAGGAAGATAATGTATGCAAGGTCTAATTAGAAATGAGGAAACATTTTTAATGCCAAAATTCTAATTAGTTAGATTTCAGCTTAATCTTATTATTACAAATATATAAGAGGCCTTTAATGCACAAAAACCTTATCAAAATTACAATAGAGAATTTTGCTATGTTATGCAAAGAGCTTGAAATTTGAGCTGTGTTTAAATGTATTTGTAATTAATTTCTTGATGAATTTTCATGTAAAGATATAGTGTTAAAAAACATAATATACAAAAAGTAAACTTTTGGGTTAAATACAATGAGCATACGAGAATGACATTTTGAGTCTACATTGTTGAAATTGTGAGCAAGAAAGATACATGACACCTTTCTTCCATGGAAATTACCTTACACAGCAGTTGCTTCATTTGATGTCATGGATTATCTTTCATATTGCTTGGAAGACATCCTTGAACCCTTAAAGGTAAAGCAGTTGCAATTTGTCCTAATTGAACTTCCAAATTATGAATCAAAGATGCATGATTCTTTTCTATTTGATAAACCTTTGATTTAAGGATCTTTTTATTTTCATCTTAAGAATTTATCTTCAAATTGATAACCTCAATAAATATATCCATCTTCATTTCAAGTGCTCTAAAATGATCTTGTGGTTGCTCAAATCCCACTGCTCCTCCATTTTGATTATTACCCCATGAAAAATTTAGATGGTTATGCCAACTAAGATTGTAAGTGTTAAAGTAAGGGTTTCCACAGCCTTGGCCTTAAACAAAACTAACTGACTCCTCCACTTTAGCTATTCCCAATCCATAATCATTACTATTATGCCCTTGTTAACCATATAACACATATGAATTTGGTGGAGATACTCATATGTTCATATTATCAATCTTATGAGTTAAAGCTACCACTTGTGCTTGTAATACAACACCAGCATCAATAAAATGAACACCTTTAATGGGAGAAGAAGGTGATACATTTACCCTCTCAATTGGCCACATGCAATTTCTTTTATCCATCTCCTTAAGTGCTTCATACGTTGTATCCATAGTCTTTCTCATAAGTGATCCTCTAGTTGCCGCATCAATTGTTCCTCTAGTTGTATGACTCACCTTATTGTAGAATATTTGCATAAGTAACTCCTTTGGAAGATTGTCATGCGGATAACTCTACTAAAGTTCCTTAAGTCTTTCCCATGCTTCATATAAAAATTCATTATCATTTTGAACAAAAGCGGTAATATCCTCAATTATCTTTGCAGTTTTGGCTAAAGGAAAATATTTAGATAGAAAAGCTTGTGCACATTGGTCCTAAGTAGTTACAAAACCTCTTGCAAGGGAATTTAACCAAGCTTTTACTTAATCTTTTAATGTAAAAGGAAAAAGCCTAAGCTTGATTGCATCTATTGATACTCAATTGATTTTAAAAGTGTCACATATCTATAGAAAATTTGCTAAACGAGCATTTGGTTATTTGGCAATCTGTAAAATTGTATACTATTTTGAACCATTTGTAATAAGGAAGGCATGATTTTAAATTGATTATCATTTACCATTAGATGAACTACCCCTTATTAAGCCCTACTCAATGCCGGTGTACCAAAATCCATCAATCTTGGTGGGTTGTCTTCTGCCATGTTCTTTCTATTATTCTTCTTTTTCTTTGGTTTTTGGTTTCCCAAAAGAAATCTTTCAATCTCTAGATTCAATTTCCCAAGTTCCTCTTAAGAACTTCATTGTTCTATGAATATACTCGAACTATCTAATATGTACAAACAAAATAAACAAACAAAAACTAATTAAATATTGTAATCCAAAATCTCCAATCAAGAATTATAATGGCAATAAACACAAATTAGTTCCCGAGCAACAACACCAAAAACTTGTTGTACTAAATCTACAAGTGCACAGTTTACCAATTACTACTTAACGTATTGTGCCCACGAGAAACAAATTGGTTATTGCACGCTATGACTTGATCTCAATCTTGTTTACAAAGTTCAATAATTGGGTTCTAAAATTAAACTACTAATGTTGTACTAAGACTAAAATATTAATTAAACCTACTTTAGCTATGGTCAAATAAGAAAATTAAGTTAATGATATAAGTTAACCTAATGTGAACTTGATATTATTCTCTTGATTAAAATGCAACCTTTATGATGCACAACAAGTTGGATTAAATTTTTAATTCACTTTCTCGACATGAAATATCATGCCTAAAACATGCAAATATAATTCTAACCCTTAACTCTCATTAATGATTTAGTTAATCATAAACACATAATTTAAGAATAATGACCAACCTATAACAATCATCCTAACATCTTAATCTCTCTAGCAATTTTGTGACAATTAATTTCTATTAGCTTTAAGAAAGAATATATCTCTCGAACTATACTCTCACATACAATGATCATGCATAAAATACTAGCAGAAAATTCTACAATTAAAGATTACTTATATTAATAAGAGTACACAAACATTAACATAATTATTCAAGTTCCTAAAAATAACATTCAAATAATTACAAAGAAGAAAATAATAATTAAAAAATGAATAAAAAGATGATCCTAAAAATTATTTAAATATTGTAATCCAAAATCTCCAATCGACAATTATAATGGCAATAAACATTAATTAGTTCCCTAGTAAAGGTGCCAAAAACTTATTTCGCTAAATTCGCAAGCACACAGTTTATCGATTAGAACATAAGATATCATTCCTATAAGAAACAAATTCGTTATCACACACTATGACTTGATCTCAATCTTATTTATGATGTTCAATAATTGGGTTCCAAAATTAAATTGTTAATGTTATACTAAGACTTAAATATTAATTAAACCAACTTTAGTCACAGTCAAATAAGACAGTTAAGATTAATGATATGAGTTAACCAATGTGAAATTGATATTATTCTCTTGATTAAAATGCAACCATTATAATGCAATCCAAGTTGGATTAAAGTTCTAATTCACTCTCTTGGCATGAAATATAATGCCTAAAATATGCAAATATAATTCTAACCCTTAACTCTAATTAATAAGTTAGCTAATCATAAACACATAATTTAAGAATAATGACCAACCTATAAGAATCATCTTAACATCCTAATCTATCTAACAATGTTGTGACAATGAATTTCTATTAGCTTTAAGAAAGAATATATCTCTAAAACTATACTCTCACTTATAATGATCATACATAAAACACTAATAGAAAATTCTACAATTAAAGATTACTTACATTAATAAGAGTAAACAAGCATTAACATTTTTTTTTCAAGTTCCTAAAAATATCATTCAAATAATTAGATAAAAGAAAATAATAATTGAAAGATGAATGAAAAGATGATCTCTCAATCCTCTACTCATAATAAATTTCTTCTTCTTATTTGCTATAGTCTTCTCTTCAAAAGATAGATTCTTGTATCTAAATCTACAAAAATAATAAAATCTCTATCTTTTCCCTCTTCTTTTTTCATCTCATCTTCAATGCCTTTTATATACTCTCTCTAAAGTAGCACAACTTTTAGGTGCCCCTCTAGAAGTACACATCATTTGGTGAATAGTCATGTCCTTTGAAAGTACCTTTTGAAGTTTAATAACCCAAAAACAATCATTGTCATGCTCGCGATGAATGTCGCACTCGCAATAGAACACGGGTGTCTCCTTTGAATTTTCCTTGTTCTTCTCTTCATATGTGCCTTTTTTCTCTTGTCACGCCCACGATGGATGTTACACTCGCGATAAAATGCCCTCATCCTTTGCTAAATTATGCTATTTCTTCTTGCTCAATTTCCATTACTCCTAAAAATGACAAAGCAACCACACAAAACATAAAAGATACCAAATAATACAATTCTAAACATAAAAGCACTCACAAAATATGAACTATCAAGCTCATATCATTCCATTATACAACTTTATTTCCATATGGGATTACATTCCTAACATGTTTGATGTTGCATAATACCTTTATATTTATGTTTAGAATGCACTAAAAATATTTAGGAAGGTTTAGACAAGGATTGGTGACAATTTGGATCTTAAAAATTAAGTATAGAAGGAAATAAGGAAGGGGCACGATCATTACTAATTTTTGTTGACCATGAGATAGGTGCAATTTTGGTTCTAGAAGGGCTCACAGTGGTTACAAATTTGGTATTGACAATGAGGTTTATTTTGCCCTAAAAATTCCTAAATGTAGATTTCCAAAATCATCTTGTATGCTATTTTAGACCTATCAAATGACATTTTCAATCAAAAAGGTTTTTTTACAAAGTTGTTCCACTACATTTCTCATTTTAGGATAATTAAAAATCACCTTATTTACATTTCTAAATTTCAGGATATTAATAAAATACTGAGGACTACTCTCAATGATAGAGCATCAAGTTGTTCCTGTATTCAAGCTAAGTTTTGATAGGTTTAGAGGTAGATTTAGACTTTGTGTTCCGCATGGAAAATCTAGATATGGAAGTCTAGTTTATAACCCAACTAGCATTAATCAATTTGCCATTCTACAACTCCAAATATAAGCAATACAATCCCATTGGGTCAAATGAACCCAAAAACAAATTTTTGTCAACAAAGAGATTTCTCAAACTTTTCAGTACATTTAAGTTAAACTAATTAGAGATTAACTTTTAGCATAATTCCTTTACAAATTTTTCATTACATTAAATATACTTTCAAAGTTTTAATCTAATGGCTTAGCTTTTTCTTATTCATTCAACCCATTTACATGATCACATTTGGAATTCATGATCTCATTCTCCTAATTAAACCTTGATTTCATTATAATAAAATCTAATCATACATGCATGATAATCACACACCAAAATCCCATACCTTGGCTGAAAACCCTATCAATCTTCAGTCTTTAAACACTTCTTTGCCTTTTTTCTTCCTACTCCTTTCTTCTTTTACATAAAATCGTGTATTCTTGCATTATAACTCAGTTTTCTATCTCATAAAATCCATTACAAAACAAGAGAGAAGAAGATAGAGCTAAAAGATGAATTTGTAGTAAATTGTATTACCTTCACAAAACTCCTTTCACAAAACCCCCTTCAAAACCCTTTTAATCCCAACATATAAAGCAAAAATCTAGAGATTTAGAGAGAAAGAATATGCAAATCTTTAGAGAGAGCTGAAAGAAAAAAAATTTTTGCTTCCTCTCTTTCTCAAATTGACCAAGTCTTCTATTCCCACTAAAATTTGTATCTTTTATTTCCTTCATACAAAGCTCTAGATTTTAAAGTGGGTGGAGAAGTCTCCTTTAGCTCCTCTAATTACTTGCATGTTAAAAATCTGACCCCTCTCATTTCTTTATTTTAATTCTTCCCCTCAAGTTATCTTTCTTCATTAATTACACCCTTATCTTAATTTGCTAAATAATTCATATACATCACATAAAATAAAATTACCACTCTACTATTGGATTTTAACGGTTACATGCATCACATACATGAGCGGAATTTTAAAATCTTTTAACCATTAGATCTGATCTTGACATAAATACACAATATAACTATATGAGAATAAGAAAAATCACCTTTGATTTTTGCTGAACAGTTGATTTTACTTCGCACCGGGTTGTCACAAACCACAGTGTCCAAAATGAACACCTCCAATGAGTAATCCACACTACAGAGGGGTAAATTGAACCAACAAATTGGTGTTCTAGGGCTGGCCGAAATTCGCAAGAGCTAGCTTAGGAGTTGGCGTAAAAGGGAGAGAGAAATTAAGAGAAAAGACTTTCCTTTTGTTTTAATCACTTAACCCTAATTCTCATTAGTTGGCCTTTTATAGTTAGGTTAAAATTCCAACTCCTTAATGAGATTGGGCTCTTTAAAATTGCTGGAGAATTATTAATTGGGCCTCTGGAATTAATTATAATCATTTGGGCTTAATTAAATCCAAATTAAATCTTTTCATAAAAGACCATGCACAAAATCCACAAACTAGGCCCTTTGTGCATCTAATTGGATTTAAATACCCAAATGGATTCCAAATCCAACCAAGTTAAATATGTGAGTTCCATTACACTTATGTAACATATATAAATTAATTTGGTCCAAGAAAAAGCCCTCCAAACCCTTCTGTATGGAGTTGGCGTGTGGCCCTCTTCTGGAGGGCTTTCGCCAACTTTCTTCATTCCTCTGGCCCTTAATAATTCCTCCAATGGTCCTATTAATTATTATATCAGTCTTATAACACTTATAGTAGTCTTATAACACTTATAAGACAATAATAATTAATCATGAAATATATTATTTCATTTAGGTCCAATTTACAAAACATTTCTCAAAAATTTCGTGGACAATTTTATTTGATCATAATTAATTAAACTCATTAATTAATTATTATCATATTCTATTCTCTACCTTCATAATAAAATCAAATATTATTATCCTTGTCATTTTAGCATTTTACCCTTTTCTCTATATGTGTGTGACCTATTGGGTTCCTGTCCATGTTGGCAGTATAATATGTAATTGTGAGTTCTATTCAAAACTCATATGATTTAAACTCCTTTAAATCATTTTATCAATCTCTATTGACATTTTGATACATCATTATACAAGTCATGATTGGCCTCTAGCTAGGCATCATGACTACCCAAATGTCAGGAAAGTCATGTGGTTTGACTGTACCCTTCCATAGAAACAGTTATCGTGCAATTACTCCTTTCACCACTCTTATCTCAATTAGATTTTGAGTATGGATTTTTGTCAACTCATATAAATCTAATTATGTATGTTCTATTAATTTAACCATTGTTCCTAAAATGCCCTTCATGGATCTCCATCCATCTCAGCATATTACTCTAGCCAGAGATTCTCTGAACAAGGCAATTATAGAATCATGCGAGATAACTTCCCTTGTTAAATCTGGGATGGTGAATCCTTTATCAATCACTCAACTATCTTTAAGTAGGTCATGATATACCCAATCTCCTAACTATGTTCACTCCCAGTTGGAAGTAATCAGTTATGGAGTCAAAGTATACCACTTGCTACTTAAGATAACTTTGGTGATCTCAAGTCTAAGGATACTTGCACAACCGCTATGAAGAGATTCCTCATTGACATAGATTTAATATCCGTATGAGGATTCTCTTTACAGGTCTCCAATGAACTTGTTCCTCTAACAAGCATCCACATGTTAGCTTTGATTATCATCCATAATCACAGATATGAGAACCACTGCTTGAACCATTCAAGAAGCATAACATGTGCCAGTCTGTCCGAATTAACAATGTCCGATCTTGTTAATTCTATGACTAGGGATATTTAGATATTAACACATTTGCATGCGATAGACATCTCACATCATGAACACCTTCATGATTGCCTTTGCACTGTGTTTATAATATCTAGGACTTCATTTATTAATTTAAGATTTACAAACTCATGTATTCAAACATAGAATTAATAAATGAATGATGCCTTTTATTAAGGATATAAATTTCATACATATGAAAAATATCCCTATTACATGGGCTCTAGGGCATACTCTCTAACATCTACCCCCTTTTTATGACCTTAATATGAATTTACTAATATAATTAACCTTTAATTCATGATAATAACATAATAATCAAGAATTTTCTACTAGGGTCAAAGTTGGGGCCTTATAAGGCTAGCAAGGGATATTAAATGATAAAGGTAGGTTAAGAGTCATTTCAGAGTTCAATCAAGAAAATTTTACCTAAGTCATTTCTAGTCTCACTTTTAAGTCATTTTATTGCTTTGAAGGGTGGTATTGAAGGTTCTACTGCTTTAGAATTCCTACTCAATCAAATTTATGCACTAGTTTTTCTCATTTTTTTTAAATAGGCCTAAAGTGTAAATTTATTAGAAGACTTACCATTATAGATTCAATTGAAACTAAACAATAACGTAAAATTCATTCAACAACTAGCTACTCTCTAGCTATTCAAATTATTTTAAATAGGCTTTTCTAGTTATAAGTTTAAGCTATTCATAATGGAAACAAACAACAAAGGCAAACTAAACTTAGGATGTAAAAGTAAGTAATAACAACAATAAACAAAAACTAAAATAAAATCACAAAACTAGCTAAACCAAAAGCTATAAAATAAACTAAAAACACAAGACAATAACATAAACTATAAAATAAAACTAAAAACTTAAAAACTGAAAATAACAAACAAAATAAACAAATTAACTAAAGAGGTAAGGGTGAAGAAAATAGTTCTGGCTTAATGAGTCCCAGCTTTACTCTTGTTACTTGTTTGGAGGCCGAGCTTATAACCCAAATGTTGCTCTTTTGGGAATTCACTCCTCTTTTTCCACCATCGGTAGGAGAAACCTATCAAAATTTATTAGGGTGGGCTACACTATGTCTTCGATGAAGTCCCATCCACCTCGAGTTGTTCATAAATGTACTCCTCTAACTCTTTGAGCCTTAAAAGACTTTTCAAGAGGACTAAATTCAATGCTTTCACTTAAGAGTTGGACCATTCTTGCTTTTTTGGTAAACAAACCTTCACAAGAGATTGAAATTCACTCTACAAGATGAAGGCCTTGTCTTAGACTATAACTATTTCCTCTCTTAGTTCATGCACCCCACACTTGATTTCTTCATTGTCTACTAGCTGTGCATTAGTCACTTCCACATTATCACCATCATTTTAATTCTTTATAGAATTACTCAAGAATTCCAACTTGGATTCTAAGTTTTTAAATCCCAATTCTTGATCTCTCAATAGATGTTATTGAGTCTTCAATAAATTCTCTTGATTCTTTATCTTTTCCTTTTGAGAATTGATTGTAGCCATCCATTTTTCTCTTCTGCACTATATTGCTTCTCCCTACTTGCAAGCAAGTCAAGGAGAACTTGAATTTTGGAGGCACTTAACTCTTGCAATATCCATTGTGAGCTAAGATCTTTAAAAGATGGTGATGAGTAGATTGTTGATGGGTGATACAAGTATTGTAGCTCTTACATTTCTCTTTTTAACTCTTCCATTTATACTCTCAAAAGAACCATTTCATCATCTTAGATATAACTATACATCATAATCTTCTTACAAAGAATAACACCAAATCAAAAACAAAGAAAATAAATAAATAAAATCTCAAACTAAGCTTAACTAGAGATATCAAATAAACAACACTATTATCCTCGATAATAGCACCAAAAACATAATCGAACTCTAGCAAGTGCACTAGATCAACTAAGTAATATAGGGGAATATATTAGAGACCTTAGAATATCAAACCCAAGGGGTAAAGGACTATTCTGCTAATTATCTATGGTTAAGAAGAATTAATCTAAGGCAATTGCCCCAGTTTTAGATTAAAGAGAGCTTTAAACCTAAATAACAAAGTAATCTTAATAAAAAAACAAACAACTAAAGCTAAAGAAATTAAAGACTAAAATATTAATTAAAACCATTGCCTATGTTCACTCATCCTCCCCATACCCAATGTGAATTAAATTAATCTTAAGTAATATAGATCAAATCAGGATAACCCTCCCCATACCGAAGCAAACTATTCTAATCACAAAATATCCCATCTTGGAATAAGTCTAATGATTAGCTTATGCATGGGTCTTACATCCTAGGATCAATTTGCTCTCTCATCCTAGTTTCAAGCAACTCAAAACCCATTCATTTTATTTCTACTCTAGCTTTAACACTATAAAACTTGTAACCCATTGGGTCCTATCCTAGAGCAATCTCAAAGTTACAGCTATAAGATAGAAAAATAAAGCAAAGATACATCTATGGCATTCAAACATTTAAATCAAATACCTAATCAAGATAACATGATAAAATCATCCATCAAAATAAGATAAAATAATTAAAACATCAAAACCTATGAAATAACATTTAAGAACTAGTAAAATAAACCATCAATCTATTTATATATATTCAAATAAGTTCAATATTCACATGGGTATTAGGGATTTAATGATCCCCTAAATAACTAATTAACTACTCACAATCCATTAAAGAAAAGAAAAGAGAGAAGGAGGATAAAATACAAAAAATCATTGTAGAGTTAAAAGCCAGATGAAAACCCAACCACTTCTTCAATCTCCCATAGAAGATGAGCTTGATGTAAGAGAAAATGAAATCTAATCTTTAAAAAGTGTAAATCTATTCTATATTGAAGTATCTAATATATAAAAGTATGAATAAAACCCTAAAAATTGAACAATAAATGAGAGAGAGAAAAACTAAATCTTAAAAATCATCCTCCTTTACCAAACAACAATTATGCATTATATAATCCCGAAGGGGTCATGGTCAGCACCAATTTCTTGCTAACCATGACATGCCTAATAAAATTGCTTTTGGATTAAATAGGTAATGGTCACTACCATTTTATTGCTGATCATGAGGTACCTCTAAATTGCATTCTGTACTGAAATTGAATACCTCATAATGACCACCAAGTCCTACAGACTTGAGGTGCTTCTAAAATCAATTTTGTTCTCAATTTCCTTATGTCATGGTTAGTACTATTTCCTATTACTTGTGAGGTATTTGAAACTCTACATTTTGATAGAAAAATATCTAGGTCAAAGTCATTACCATTTGGTCTTGACCGTGTTGTTCCTAAAAATTCTATAATTCATCACAAAACACCATTAAAAGCTATCTAAAAGTGTATAAAAGATAGAATTAGCTAATTTTTTTAGGAGTTATTGAAAGCAACCAAAAACAAAACATCAAACACAGAAAAGACACTAAAACTAAACTAAAAATAAACAGAAAAACTAGAGTTATCAAATACCCTACACTTATTCTTTGCTCACCCTCAAGCAAATGAATTGACCATATTCCTACATTGTAAGGCCCCTAACATGACCCTAGTTAAAAATGTATGCTTTTAGAGGATTATATTTGATTATGATTAAATTAAAAATATGAATTTCATATAATGCATGGGATAAGTGATAAATTATGTTGTCATTATATTAATTTAATGAAAATAAAATTTAATATTATAGTTTAATATTATTTGAGGGTATAACTGAAGTATAAAGTATTAATTTGGGGTAAATTTGTAATTATGGCATTTTAGGGGTCAATTGTGAATAGAAGAATAAAAGGAGAGGCTGATTTAAGAAAAGGAATGAATGGAGGGATTAATGTTAGCATGCAAAAATGAGGAGAGGTTTCAGTAGAACATGCAAAAGGTGGAAGGATTAAAAGGGATATTTTCCATATCACTATATAAGGAAAATTTAAGAGATGTGAGAGGAGATTTGTGAGATAGAAGTGTCGACATTTGTAGAGGAAAAACCAGAAAAATCTTTCATCTCTTCTCATTCATATCTTTTAAATCTTTCAAGCAATCTAAGTGATTAATTAAGAGCAACTAAGTGTACAATTTTAAGGTAACAATCTCAATTGATTTGCATCTTCTTCTTCTGCTTCTTCTTCTCATTTTGTTAAAGTAATGGTTGAGTATGGTGCTGGAATTTTTTATTAAAAGATGATGTTGGTTGTAAAGGAGAAGAGGAGACTAGAAATATCAAAGGAAAAGGAGTGGTAAGAGATTCAAAGCAAAGGGGATTTCGGCCAAGGTATGGGATAGGGTTTATTTTTCATGCATGTGACTAATAATTGTATAATTAAGATGCATATGTGTGATGGATTGATTAAATGGGAGGAGGTATGATGTTAGGATGTGTTACAATAAGTGTTACATGAAAAATTAATGAAACTAATGGCTATAATTTAATCATAAAATGAGTTAGGAACCTTTAATTGAGACCATGTTAATTTATATAGTTACAAAAGGGTTATATGTATAAATTATAGGTGAAACCTAGCACTAAATTGGCCTCTAAACTATCCTTATATTTAATGGAATATTAGGTGAGCTGTTTAATTCGGTTCTGGAATAGGTTGTGGTAATTGTGTTATATTTTCATGTGTAATGTTCAGAATGCTATGAGGTTAATTCCTATAAAAATAAAATCCTAAATGCACATTTTTTATGTGGGAAGTATGAACTAAAATCGTATGCATACATGTCAAATGTGACTTGAAATTCATAAGGACAAGATGTCCTATTAGGGAACACACCTTAGTAAATTGGGTATAACTCTTGGTAGAGTTGTTAAAATGCTGCAAAGTAAAATTTTGGTAAAACTGAAGACAAGGACGTATAATTTTGATGAGAAATGTTGGTCTAATTCATTCTTCATTTTATTTTATCAATTTTTATATGTGGTAATAAACACTATTTTGGTTCTATGAATAGCCTATAGTTTTTCTCAAATATCTCGAGCTATAGATAAGATATTAAGGTAAATTTTGATGTTTTAGAAACTAGACAGATATGGGAATACGATTGTAGAAGTTCATTTGACATAAAAATGACATTTTCCAAATCTTAAGTGGCTCATAATTTGGGTCCAAAATGCTGTCCCTGTGCAGAATTTTAATGTATCTTACATTATGGTTTTTATATAGTTAAGTTAAATATATGTCTATGTGAATACATAATGAATTGGATATGGCATGCGATATGATTATTAATAAAGGGTTATATATATATATATTAATTTATGTGCATAGGTAAAGATTATTGATAAAGTTATCAAATATTTATATGTGATTAAACTTATATACATGATTGTTATATGCAAGATTATTTTCATGTATGTAATCCTATGATGAGTAAGTGTATATTTTAACATTTACCTATACTATGAAATAAGAAATACAATAGTATGACCATGTTCACATGTAATGTCTTATGGATAACATATTAAAGTATTTATTATGATGATACATGCTCAATTGTCAATATTTGAATTGTTAAATGGCAAATTGGGTACATTTATTTATATAAACTAGGGATTATGAATCTTCTTACATGATCACATACATAAGTTGTGCTATATTGGAATGTTTTAAGAACAAGGCATGATTTATGATGAGCACTTGAACATGTATGATATATTACATGATTGTCATGGAATGATCAACGTAAAATGTGATATCTAATGATAATATGATAAAAAACTACGTGAAACATTATATGAACTTTGTATACATAGTTATGTTATAGCAATAATATATGAATACTATGGTTATACGTGTGCAAATTGATCAGTTAAGTGCAAGCATGATATATGAAAACATAATTAAATAAAGTATTACCTGCAATTAGAGTTAAATTATGGATAGATAAGCGCCTGTAGGGATTTTGTAGATGCCACCATTGACCTGTTTAGGTCTAAAGTACAGTTGATCCTATTGGATCATGAATAGCCCATTTGGGTTGTTAGTTAACCCCATTTTTGTCCATTTGACTGGTCCACCATACAGTCGACCCTGTTTGGGTCAATAGATCTGACATCCTCGAGTATCCACCATTCCAGTTATCCACCTTTAGAACTTAAGCAGTCTAAGTTACAGAAGAAATACATCATAGTCAATTACAGTATAATAAGGCATATGATTTATGAAATATCATGTTTAATTAAGTTTTCTGATGCATGTATGTTATTCTTTGGCTTATATACATATGTGCAGATCATTTAGGAACTGTTGGAATTATATAGAGACTACTTTGAATGGAGGAAAGCATTATTGATTAAGATCATTATATTGTTATCATATGTTTATTGTTTATATATCAATTTAAATGATTTTAAATGATGTATGATTTTATGAATCTGACAATCACTGTGAGTGGTTGTCTTCAATATTTATTATCCCCACTAAGCTGTATAGCTTAGTATAGGTTATTTTGATCCGTGTAGGTTTTGTTAGTCAAGGCTTTTACGTAGGAATGTTCTTTACATCAGGACAGGCCAACACCATTTTATAGAAGTTGATGTAGGAATTTTGATTAATTTTGTATAGTTCCTTGCATGTTTAATATGTATAAAGGTTATATAATATATATATATCATATGGAGTATAATGTTGTAATAAGCTCATAGTGATAATGCTAGTATATGCATGCATCTAGGAGCTAGAATGACTATATTAAAATGTATTGGAATGTTGAATGCTATACATGATAGTGAAATGGCTAAGATAGTTGAATCTAGCATGATTAAGATAATGGGTTGCAAAATGAGTCACTGTGCTTATGTAATTAAAAAGTACATAAAAGATGTGAGAAGCACCTAACTAAAAATATAGGTTAATTGATTAGACGGATCAGGTGACATGAATGCAAGTAGATGTTAATCAGGTTAATAACCTAACATAACATGACTTAAGTAGACATCATAACATATGATAGAGATGCTAGAATATGATGTTTCAATTTGGAATCAGAGCCTAGGTTTAGTCTTTTCTGGGCAATTTGAGTATATGATTCTATAATATGAGATAATGTTGTGTTGGCCTAATGTAGAAGTTCTTGTTTTCTTATAAATTAAAGATGGAGAATTCCTCTAGGGATGATATGAAAGAATTGGCTGAAAGTAATTTACTAGTTAGATCAAATCCTTCTAACCCAATGACTTCATCTTCCCTTCAAAATGAAATTCCTGCTGCTCTTCCTGGAGAAGCCTTGTTGAAAATTTGTCCGAATATGGCCTAAATTGTACAAAGAATGACTATGCTCAAAGATCCAATATATGAAATTAGGAAACATAGGGTACAAGAATTTATGGGCACTAATTTAAAATAATCTGAAGAAGGTGAGTTCTGGTTAGAAAGGTTAGAGAGGATATTTGATTAAATTAATTGTGCTACAAATCACATGGTATCTTGTGCTGTGTCCATACTTCAAGGCATACCTTATGATTGGTGGAAACATATATTAAGACAACCTCAATAACCTGACCCACTTACATGGGAATTATTTGAGGAGGAGTTCAGGAAGTAATATGTTTCTGAGGCATATAAAGAGGAGAAATTAAAATAGTTTTTGAATTTCAGACAAAAAGCTTTATCTATGGCTGAGTATGAAAAAGAATTTAACCAGTTATGCAAGTATATTCCCAAGGAGATGTTGACAGGAGTTTTTAAATGCAGACATTTTGAATATGGGCTGAATGATCGAATTAAGGAAAAATTGTTCGGATATACATCTTTAAATGTGGTAGATTTTAATTAACTGGTTACAACTGCTATGAAAGTTGAAAAGTATGAGATAGCTAAAAGAGAGAGGGAGCACAAGAGAAGTGGTTCTAGAGGAGGATCTTCCATTGGGAAAAGATTTAGAGGAGCTTAAGGATGTCAGCCTGTAGAGTTTATTTTTAGTTTTGCTCATAAAGGAAAGAAACAAGAATCCTCAGCAAAGTTTAAATATGAGAAGGAAACTTCAGGAAGACAGAGTAGGGTTCAAGCACCTAAATGTCCATATTGTTCTAGGCATCATTGGGGTAACTATAGGAAACTAGCTAGGAAATGCTTTAGATTTTGCAGTGCTGACCATTTTATGGCTAATTATCACTTGAAATGGGACAAAGGTTTTAAGTAACAGGGTTGTAACACCCTATTATCAACTTTCATCCAAAAGCATACATCATGCCTTCAGTAACCATAACTCTGATGGAATATGACATGGTATGAATGTGATGATAGCACAGCGGAAAAACAAAACTTTTTATTTATACTCAGTGCATGAGCAACATCCAACCTAGTACATAACATAGCGTACATGATAGATCCAATAGCAGATGCATATGGGATTCTACTCATGTTGTCCCTTTCCTCTTTGTTTTTAGGGCACTGTTCTTTAGTTAAAGGAACTCCTAAAGCCAAAGGTATGTACCCTTTCTTTGAGTCTCCCACACTAAAATGCTTTAGTACTTTGTCTATGTACTTTTCTTGACTTAGTCCCGAGAGCCGATTCGATCTATCTCTATAGATTTGAATACCAAGTATTGTCTCGGCTTCACCTAAGTCTTTCATTAAGAACATTTTCCCAACCATTGCTTAACCTTTTGCAATATTTGAATGTCATTCCCAATGAGAAGGATGTCGTCCACATATAGGACCAGAAATACTACTATGCTCCCACTAACCTTCTTGTACACACAAGGCTCATCTTCGTTCTTGATGAAGTCAAATTCATTGACTGCCTCATCAAAACGAAGATTCCAACTTTGGGATGCTTGCTTTAATCCATAAATGGATTTTTGAAACTTGCAAACCTTCTTAGGATGCTTGGGATTGACAAAACCTTCAGGCTGTGTCATATACACATCCTCAAGTAAATTTTCATTGAGGAAAGCAGTTTTGACATCCATTTGCCATATCTCATAATCATGTTATGCAGCTATGGCAAGCAAGATCCTAATGGACTTGAGCATGACTACAGGCGAAAAGGTCTCGTCATAGTCTACACCATGAGTTTGTCGAAAACCTTTTGCTACTAGTCTACCTTTATAGGTCGTATCAGCTTTGAGTTTGAATAGCCACTTGCATTCAATTACCTTAGCACCTTCCGGTGGATCAACCAAGGTCCAAACCTGGTTATCGTACATTGATTGCATCTATTTGTTGGTTCAATTTACCCCTCTCTAGTGTGGATTACTCATTGGAGGTGTTCGATTTTGGACACTATGGTTTGTGACAACCCGGTGCGAAGTAAAATCAACTGTTCAACAAAAATCAAAGGTGATTTTTCTTATTCTCATATAGTTATATTATGTATTCATGTCAAGATCAGAACTAATGGTTAAAAATTTTAAAATTCCGCTCATGTATGTGATGCATGTAACCGTTAAAATCCAACATAGACAAAAAGCAACTATCCACAAAATATCCTACATCTAAAAGCCTGGATTGACTCTTGTTGGCTAACTGATGTAGAATTAAGTCCTTGTGCGACCTTCAGTCAAACCTACACAGATGTAAAGCAACCGTGCTAAGCTATAAAGCTTAGTAGGGGGGTAACATACATAAATATAATACAATCGATTCAATAGCATCAATCGAATATAAATATCGTTAAACTAACATTTCAATAAGAACATCAACATACTTGTATCATGAGTTCGCCTTGACTGACAATATAGACAAAAGAAAAGGTGATAAAGCATGTTAATCAATCATTCACATGTTTACATTATATAAATGAAGAAATTGATACATGTATTTCCTTATTTCTAACAATTCACTTATACTTAATAGCCTGCCTAAGTGCTAGTTCAAAAGGGATGGATAACGGGAACAATGGATACTCGAAGGTATCAAATAGTGGATATCTCAAGGATATCAAACAATAGACCCAAGGGGTGGTCGAAATATATTTCCATCAAAGGAACAGACAATGGACCCAATCGGGGTGAACTATGGCAGTTGCAACTATATCCCTTTAGGCATGCCTATCTAATCCCCAACTGAACTAAGATCCGCAGGCTTAACAACTTAAACAAAATAATATTTGATTCATAAAGTTCCTTCTTACACATTACAATATTTGCTCAAGCCATAATTCACATCTGCATTCACATTCCATACTTATGTGATGGCATCAATATTAGTTACCAGGAGTTATAAGTCATATACCGCATATTCAATCTCTTTTATCAACAATTATCATCATACTTCACATAACATGCATATATTTATAGTAATTTTATGAAATCATGACATTACTATCACTATGGTTGCATATCATAGTAAGTTGTGATTAACATTACTTGATAAGTCTTATCTTGAATAATTGACCTTGATCGATACGGCTTGACATTAAGAGCATGGCATAAAATAGTCACATGTTACCTTTAGCAAATATACTCATTAAATATTATAATTAAGTGGCATTATAGGGTTAATTATCTTTATAAAGAATATTGGCTTAGTCAAAATTAATGTGGAAGTGATTTATGAGATGATTCAACCAAATGTGCAAAATAGAGAAATGAAGGGCAATGGAGTACTAATTAGTTGTGCATGAACCTTGAGTGGCCATGCATTTCTCAAGGCAATTCCTTGAGTGGCCGTGCATCTCACAAGCTTTCAAGCTTCAGTGGCCATGTGAGGACCAAAAATAGGCCCTAGTAGAATTCAAGGACATAATCCCGATTATTAATGTTTAATCAAGCTTAATTAGATGAATTCCTATAAGTTTATATATTGAAGGATAAACTAGTTATTTATTTTTTTGTGTAATTGAAATAATATTTTATTTCAAGGATCAATTGGGATATAAGTGTAATTAGGTTATAATTAGTAATGTGATGAATGTGTGAATTATATGTTATGAATTTTATAATGGTATAATTAAAAAAAATAAAAAAAATAAATGGTTTGAGGGATAAATTAAAATAAAATATAAACTTAGAGGTCAATGTTAAAAATAATAAACGAGTGGGGTTAATTTTATAAGAGATAGCATATGATGGGGAAAAATTGAAAGTAAGAAGATAATTTGTGGGTCAATGTTGAAAGAAGCTTTAAGTGGGGTTGATTTAAAAAAAAAGAATCTTTGCGGCTAAACTCTTACATGCAAATAAATGAGAGAAATTTGTGTAACATGCAATTAGTTGGGGAATTAAAAGAGGAATTGTGAGGGACCAAGTGATGTCACATTCCACTTAAACTCACATGCAAGACAAGTATAAAAAGGCCTTTAGGTCAGGTGGACGACATCTTCTTAGTGGAAAAATACAGATTTTTGCATTCTCTCTTCCTCTCTCTCAAAAACTCTAGAGATCTCTCAAGGAATTCTTAAAGAAAAGTCTATGCATGTGGAGTTAATCAAGTGTAGTTAGTGTTAAACAACAAGGTAAGTGTATAAATTTGTTAGTTAATCTCTTTTTCTTCATCTTCATCTTCCTTAGTTTGATGATCTAATGAGTTGAATGAATGGATTGATGTAAAAGAGAAGAAGAAGGTAGAAGGAACAAGGAGAGAGGAATTTTTGACTAAGGTTTTGGAACTTATTCTTCATGTATGTGCGTGAATATAAATTTTTATGCTTGGATTACTTAATTTTAATGGTAATTCATTAGTTTTTTTAGGGTTAATGAGAGATTTAAATAGGAGAAAATCGTGTTTTTAAACGTTGATGAAAAACTGGGTGTGGTTCTTATGAACCAGAATGCTTGTTTTGTCCATATATGGAGTTGTAGACCTCAGAATGAGATGATTGAAAATTCTATCTAAACTATATTAAATTATCTACAATTCATTAGAAGAGTATTGGCTTGATTCTATTGTTAATGAACCCATAAAATTCATAAAGTTGAACTATTAGAAGTGTATAGGCAGTTTTTAACAGTTACAAATATTTTAACCATAACTCCTTGTATTTAAGCCATAATTGAGTAGGGTTTGATTCTATGTAAACTTGATAGAAATATAAGCATTTTTTAGAAGGATCCTAGACCTAAATATGTATATAACCCATCCAAATATTTATATGAAAATTTAAGAGAGCTATTGATTTTGGTTCAAGAACTGATTATAGTATTTTGGGTATAAGTATTAGAAGACAAGTTAAAATCTTATGTTGTAAAATTATGGAAAACCTGGATACCTAGTAGCACGTTTTTGATGAAGAAATGTTTATCTAAATCCCTCTTAATTTTATGCTATGAATTTTTATAAGTGATAGCAAACACTATTTCGGTTCTATGAACAGCCTATAGTATTTCTCAAATATCTTGAGCTATAGGTAAGATATTAAGGTGAATTTTGATGATATGGAAATTAGATACATAGGGGAATAAAATTTTACAAGATAATTTAGCCTAAAAAATGACATTTTCAAATTCATTTATGGCTCACAAGTTGAGTCCAAAATGCTGTCCTGTGCAGAATTTTAATGTGTCTTACATTATGGTTTTTCTTATATAGGTAAGTTAAATATGTGTCCATATGAATAAATAATGAATCGGATATGGCATGTGATATGATTATTAACAAAGGTCTATATATATATATATTCATATATGTGCATAGGTAAAGATATCAAATATTTATATGTGATCAAACTTATATACATGGCTGTTATGTGCAATTATGCTTTCATGTACATATTTTTAATGATGGAGTAAATGTTTATTTGATGCACGCATGTATACTATGAAGTTAAGAAATGTCTAAACATGATAAATGAAGGTTAGATTACTATGATACTTATAGTCTGAAATATCAATTTTACTTGTTTACAGAAGTAATGTGATTTGTAGAATATATGTGTGTGTGTATATATATATATATATAGTATGATCTTACATGATTGGGTTCAAAAGATGTTTAGAGTAATGATTTATAAAATATGTTTAAAGTGAAATGCATGAATATGCCTTTGTTTAATTGAAATCACATGATTAAGCATTTGTGATGTCACATGTTAGCATGCAAAAATATAGATCTACAGAGCAACAGACTCAATTATAGAAATCTTATTAAAGTATATAATGGCAATGTTATATGTGACTATGTATACAAGTGTATGCATTAAAGAGGGAGTATTTTGTCATGTGATTGGGTGACCAAACTGACTTTACCTTCGGGTGCCTCCGTTATAATCAATCAATTTCTACCTTCGGGTATCTTATTTGTACCTTCGGGTGCTACCGTATAACCCGTTATCCACCTCTTTAGAATAGTGCAAGCTTTATACCAAAGTTAAGAAAAGTTTGATGTTTAACTTAAAGTTTCATGAAGCATGACAATTCATAAATTGATTTCATAATCTAATTTATATGTGAAATTCTTTTTCATCACATATGGAAATTATGATATTAAAAGAGGCTGCAATATACACTTATGCATGATTATCGCATATAGAAATAGTATGTACAGAGTTATATAAATGAACTAGTGCATCACTAATATCTAGTTATGGACTATATTAGAGATACTATGTTTTCTATAGTAATATATTGCTTGCTTGAAGTAGATAAATGACTTGCAAGATTCATCATGTATGAAAGCTATGAAAATGTTGTGCTAAAATAAGTGTTTTCTATAGCAATGGAATATAAGATTTATGTATAGGTATTCATGTTGGTGATTGCTTATCAAATTAATACATTGGGTTATATGTTTCCCTATACCTACTCGTTCTTGCTCTTTATTGAGAATTGATTTATAATGTCTTGTGCATACACAAAAAATATTTACAGATTTACAAGTGATAAAGTTCACATGATAATGGTATTTGAGATGGAAGCGAGCTAGAAATTCTATGTATGCATTGGTACAATAAGTATTACAAATATAATTCTAGATTGATAAATGATAAACTTTCATAGTACTAATGCTCTATTTTACTTACAAATATGCATATGTCTTGATCATAAGCTTATATGTGAATATATATATATATATATATATATATATATATATATTCCTAGTATATGTTAAAGTGTGTAGTAAATGGAAGGAATGACTGAGTATAAACAGTGGTATATCATTCAATGAATGAATCGTAAGTCTAAAGGATAAATATGCTTATTTGATTAAATGTTGTGTATATAAAGCATCAATGCCGAATTTACTATCATTAAATCATTTGGTTATCATGTGTGCACTCTTGTCTGTATTTTTTTTTAAATTGAGCATAAGTTATAATTATAGTTCATGATGTATGCTTATTGGTGACCACTGTGAGTGGTCGTTTGTCATATTTGTGTTCCCTATTAAGCTTTATAGCTTAACACGGGTTTTTTATCCGTAGCAGGTTGTCCAAGTCTTAGAAGATTGATAGTAGAGTCTTCTCTTTGTCTTTTTATTTTATAGTTATGGAAACTTTAATTATGTTGCAAATTTTGTATAAGTACTAATGTTATGTTTGAGAAAACATTGTAATGTATTAAGGACTTTTACATAATTAAGGTATTACTCTTAAATTCACATGACATGGTTTTAATTTCATTTATAAGTTATCTAATAAGAATTCAGCTTGAGAA
Organism: Excoecaria agallocha; assembly: GCA_037975025.1. Classification (NCBI taxonomy): domain Eukaryota; kingdom Viridiplantae; phylum Streptophyta; class Magnoliopsida; order Malpighiales; family Euphorbiaceae; genus Excoecaria; species Excoecaria agallocha. Next base: position 938,463 of record JBBPFJ010000022.1, on the reverse strand, counting down.
CGTTGTAATATATGTCTTATGGTATAAGATATTATGGTAATAGCTAAGTATAGGATATGGGTGTTACAGGCCATGTATTTCTCAAGGCAATTCCTTGAGTGGTTGTGCAGCTCACAAGCTGTCAAGCTTGAGTGGCCATGCATTTCTCAAGGCAATTTACTTGAGTGGCCGTGCATCTCACAAGCTTTCAAGCTTAAGTGGCCATGCATTTCTCAAGGCAATTCCTTGAGTGGATGTGCATTGCAAGCCTTGAGGGCTTGCTTGGTCGTGCATTGCTAGGGTTCATAGATCCCTATCATTTCAATAAGAACATAATGATGTCATAAGCCAAAACATCTTACAAAAACTCATCTTAAACCAAATATCTTTCATTAATCATCTTAAACTTACTCTATAGAACCGAAGAACTCAGATAATAAAACCCTAATTTCTATAATTCTTCTTCTCAAGGTAGCTGCTACCATATTAGCCTTGCTCAGATGATAGTCCACTATACAATTATAGTCCTTAAATAGTTTGAGCCATTCCACTTTCTCAAGTTGAGTTCCTTTTGAGGAAGTAGATATTTAAGGTTTTTATGGTCTATGTATATCCGACATCTATCATCGTATAGGTAGTGTCATCAAATCTTTAAGGCAAAAACTACTGCTGCCAATTCTAAATCATGTCTTGGATAATTATGTTCATGTAGTTTAAGTTTTTTAGATGCATAAGCCACCACCTTACCCTCTTGCATTAAAACACAACCATACCCAACTCTAGAGGCATCACTATAGATAGCATACTCCTTTCCAGACACCGATTGTGTCAAGATCCTAGCTCTTGTTAGCACAATCTTTATTTGATTAAAACTAGTCTCACATCAAGCATTCCATTCATATTTAACATTCTTCCTTAATAGCTTAGTGAGTGGAGATTCCATCATTAAAAACCCCTTTACAAAATGACGGTAGTAGTCTTCCAAACCCAAGAAACTCCTTACTTCAGGTACACTCTGAGGAGATTTTAAATTGACAATAGCCTCAATTTTAGCTGGGTCAGCTCTAATACCTTTCGAACATACCACATGGCTAAAGAAAGAAATCTCTGTTGGCCCGTACTCACACTTCCTTAAATTTGTAAACAATCAATTCTCCTTTAATGTTTGTAGCACAATTTTCAACTGTTGAGCATGCTTCTCTTCATTCTTAGAATAAACCAATATATCATCAATAAAAACCACCATGAAGTGGTTCAAATATGATCTAAACAAACTGTTCATTAAATCTATAAATGTGGCTGCGGCATTCGTTAACCCAAATTGCATTACTAGAAACTCATAATGTCCAAATTATGTTCTAAATGCCATATTTGAAACATCCACATCCCTAACTCGGAGTTGGTAATACCCTGATCTCAAGTCAATTCGAGATAATGGATACTTATTTTTCACTATCACTTTATTTAACTATCGATAATCGATACACAGCCTCATAAAATCAACCTTTTTCTTAACAAAAAGAACCGGTGAACCACATGGAGATACACTAGGCCTGTTAAAACCCTTATCAAGCAGTTATTGCAGTTGTATCTTCAACTCTTTCAATTCTTTTAAAGCCATTCTTTAGGGGTCTCTTAAGCTGGGTGCTGTTCCAAGTAAAACCTCAATAGATGATTCCACTTCTCTATCAGGGGGAAGACCAGGTAAATCTTTAGGGAACACATCTAAAAATTCATTGACTATCGGTATGTTCTTGAGCTTAACCTTATCCCTCTTTAAATCCAGAACTAAGGCCAAAAATGCTTCACACCCATTCCTTATCAATTGTCTGGCTTGAATGGCAGATATTACATTTGTCAAAGGTTGTGTCAAAATACCTGTTACTATTACCTCATTGCCACCTTTATCACTAAGAGTTAAGATTTTAGTCCCACAATTCACCAATGCATGATGCTTAGACAACCAGTCCATGCCCAATATAACATAAAATTCTTGAAAAGGCAGCTCGATAAGATTAGTTAAAAATTCTCTTCCTTGTATCAAGATGGGACGGTCATGGAACATTTTATTCACACACACACTGTGCCCTAATGGGCTAGTTACACATATATCATATTCCAGTTGATGCACCTTAGACACACCCCCACATATACTCTCAAGAGAAACATATGAATGAGTGGATCCAAGATCAATAAGTGCATGAATATCAAAATCGTAAAGTGAGAAAATACCAGCTTTGACTTCTGAAGCATTTTGATCTTCTCGCGCCATTATGGCATAAGTCCACCCAGATAAAGCTGGTGCAGCTGGTCTATCCACTGACTCGGATACATTACGAGACTGAGATCTATGGAGACCAAAACCACCTCACCCCCTACCTCTGTTTTCGGTTCTTGCAGCTGAGAACATATTTGAAGCTCCTCTGCTACCTTGCTGTGTAGAGTCTTATGCCTGGTTTGAGGGACAATTAGCTATGTAGTGGTCAATAGCACCACAATTATAGCACGCTCCTGATTATTTCCTACATGGAGCCTAATGTCTCCTGGAACAATGAGGGCACTTAGGTGGCTGACCCCTTTTTTGCTCTGAAGGGGTATACTGACCTTACTTAGATGCTACAATAGATCTTTGGCCCTTTACCTTGCTATAAGGGTGATACATTCCTCCTGCTTGTTGGGTCCATGCTACTTTAAACCTTTTCTCAATAAACCATCCACCCTTAGCCCCGCTCCCTTTTTGCTCTATCTCTTAGCCGACTCATGCTTCTCCACCTTCATAGTAGTCATCACTAGCTGATGAAAATTCACATTCTAAAGAGATGTAGCCCCTATCAGTCTCTCCTTGATCTAGTGATTCATCCCATCCTCGAATTGTCTACTATTGAAGGCATCAATCAACATCTCTTTAGGAACATATTTGCATAACCTGCAGAATTCTTTCTCAAACTCTGCTACAGACATGATCCTCTGCTTCAATGTCAGAAACTATCTCAGCTTGTCATCTTTATAGGCTTCGATAACATATCTCTTTTTGAATTCAGTTTCAAAGAATCCCCAAGTAAGATGATCTGGTAGTTGATGTTGTCCGAGTAATAGCTTCCACCAGTCGTATGTTGGTCCTTCAAGTAAGGATACAACATATGATACCTTATATTGATCAGGGCATTGACTATCATCTAAAATCCTCTCCAGCTTTTCTAGCCAGAATTCAGCTTCTTCAGATTGCTCCAAGGTAGTACCTGAAAATTCTTCTCCAACATACTTTCTAACCTCAGAGATTGGGACGTTAGGTACCGTCATCCTTTGCATAATTTGTGCCATATCCTAAGAAATTTTTAATAATACCTCCCCAAGAATAGCAGTCGGGATCTCATTCTAATTTGACAATAAAGATCTCAAATCCTAAAAACCCATTGCAACCGATAAATTACTTTATGCTGATTCTTCGATAGTATCTCTAGAATTATCCATCTTCAATCTATATGAAAACAAGGACTTACTACATTAGGCCAACAAGACACAATACCAAACCCAAGATTCCTATACCTCTATCACCTAGAAAAGGCTAAACTTGGGCACTCTAATACCACTACTTGTAACACCCTAAAACCAACTTTTATCCAAAACCTTTAACAACCATAACTCAGACCAATCATTCATCAACCCATCATCATATACATATATGGTGCATGCATATCCCAATAATTAACCTGAAAGGTCATGTAAAATAGTTATAATATGGTAATCATGCATTTGCCACCATAACCTAGAAGGACATGCAAGCAAGGTAGTTTAAGTAAATTTTACAATCCTCCATATTACAATTTTCCCATTGAGTCATGGTAAAATATAAGACTAGAGTAAAAGGAACTATCCATAAAATATCTTACATCTAAAAGCTTGGATCAACTCTTGTCGGCCAACCGATGTAGAATTAAGTCCTTGTACGACCTTCAATCAAACCTACATGGATGTAATGCAACCGTGCTAAGCTATATAGCTTAGCGGGGAGGTAACATACACAAATATAATACAATCGATTCAAAAGCATCAATCGAATATAAATATTGTTACACTAACATTTCAATAAGAACATCAACATACTTGTATTATGAGTTTTCCTCAACTGACAATATAGCCAACATAAATTGTGATAAGGCATGTTAATCAATCATTCACAAGCTTACTTTATATAGATGAAGAAATTGATACATGCATTTCCTTTTTTCTATCAATTCACTTAAACTTAATAGCCTGCCTAAGTGCTAGTTCAAAAGGGGTGAATAATGGGAACAATGGATACCCGAAGGTATCAAACAATAGATATCTCGAGGATATCAAACAATAGACACAAGGGGGGTCGAACTATGGTTCTATCAAAGGAACAAACAATGGACCGAATCGGGGTCAATTATGGCAGCTACAACTATATCCCTTTAAGAATGCCGATCTAATCCACAACTGAACTCAGACCAGCAGGCTTAACCACTTAAACAAAAGAATATTTGATTCATTAAGTTCCTTCTTACACGTTACAATATTTTCTCAAGTCGTAATTCACATCTGCATTCACATTTCATACTCATATGATGTCATCAATATTAGTTACCACGGCTTATAAATCATGTACTGCATATTCAATCTCTTTTATCAACAATTATCATCATACTTCACATAAGATACATATTTTTATAGGGTTCAAAGATCCATATCATTTCAATAAGAACATAATGATGTCATAAGCTAAAACATCTTACAAAAACTAATCTTAAACAAAATATCTTTCATTAATCATCTTAAACTTCCTCTAGAGAACCCAAGAACTTAGTTAATAAAACCCTAATTTCTATAGAATAACTATAGACAACAATGAAAACCATGATACTCCTATACCTGCACAATGACTTTCTTACTCATTTAAGATCCCCTTGCCCTTATCCTTGCTTGACTCTCCAATAACAAACCATATAAAAATACTAAGCTTTCCTTCTTGCTTTCATAAAATCTCGCATTAATAGTAAAGATAGAAGGGGAAATGGTCTTTCTTTTTTGATAGACTGTGATATCCTTACTAGAATCTCGTGGGGGAGACCATCAATTACCCTTTTATCCCCATTCTCCATTTTTTCTCTTAAAATAACCCCTCCAACTCTTAATTTATTATTTAACCCCAAAATCTAATAGTTGATAGATCTTCTACTCAGATGGCTTCTATTCGGGCTTATACAATGAAGGCTTGGGAGGAACAAAATGCTCCTAAAGTTATAGCTGGTATTTTTTCTCTCTATAATTGTGACATTCATGCACTTATTGATCTGGGCTATACTAATTCATATATTTGTATTGTGGATTTGGGTAGAAATATGTCTAAAATACAACAGTTAGATTTTGATGTATGTGTGACTAGTCCATTGGGACATAGTGTAATTGTTAATAAAGCATGTAAAAACTGTTCTATAATAGTTCAGGGGAGAGAGTTTTTAGCAGATTTGATTGTGTTGCCTTTTCATGAGTTTGATGTAATTCTGGGAATGGATTGATTATCTAAGCATCATATAACCATGAATTATGAAATGAAAATAGCAACTCTCAGGGATGATGAAGGACAAGAAGTGGTAGTAGAAGGCAATTGTTCTAAGCCACTAACTAATGTTATATCAGCCATAGAAGCTAGACATTGTCTTAGAAAAGGATGTAAAGCATTTTTAGCTTTAGTCATTGACTCAAAAAGGGATACAGTAAAGCTTGAGAATATACCGATTGTGAATGAATTTCCAGAAGTATTTCTTAAGGAATTACCTAGTGTTCCTCCAGAAAGAGATGTTGAGTTGTCTATTGATCTATTACTTCATAGAACTCTAATCTCTAGGGCACCAAACAGAATGGGTCCATCTAAATTGAAAGAGTTAAAAGTTCAATTACAAGAATTCTTAGACAAAGGCTTCATCAGACCTAGTGTGTCACCTTGGGGTGCTTCAATTTTATTTGTTGAGGAGGATGGATCTATGAGAATGTGTATCGATTATGAAGGGATATCACATGGCATATGTATGATGATCACACAGTAGAAAAATTAAAAATTTAAATCATACATGCCATGCAATATACAACAAAAAATTGAAATTTTAAATTTTAGGGTTTTTGAAAACTTACAAGTTTAGACGCACTTCAAAACTTGATTTTGAAGATTACAAGCAAATAAGATGGGCTAATAAGCCTTAGATCTTGATCACCAATGCCAAAAGAGCTGCCTTTATGCCACTCTTCTCTATGCTCACACACACACTATCTCCAATCTTTTAGTATTTGGTAATGGGATTGGTTTGAAGCCACAAGATCTTATCTTATTCTTCTTTTAGGTTGCTATTATTGCCAAAGAACACAAGAGATGAAGAAAGAATTCTTTCTCTTGAGAGTGGCGGCACTAGAGAGAGAATTGCCACTATTAGGTCAAAAAGAATTAATCAATTTATATCATTAATTTAGGAAATATAAGTAATGCTGAAATCCCTTAGAATTAGGAATATTTTCAGCCTCCATCACTTTCTAATTAAGTAATTTAAATTGATTTAAATTCTCTTAGGTTTGAAATTCAAATTAATTTAAAATGACATAAGACATTTAATCAAAACAAACTTACTTCTTTAGGGTAAGTGGTTGCCGAATTCAACTAGGGTACCAAGCTTGAATTTCAGCCACATTAATTTCCTCTTAAGCATTTTATTTTGATTCAAATATAATTTAGGATTTAATACTCAATTAATTTAATTAATCCAAGATAATTAATTAATTAAAATTAAACCTCGTGGGCCGAATTTCTCTCTCTCATGGACAAAGGTCCATTTAGCAATTTTCATACCCATTTCATACATTAATTTGACTTTAAATAAAAGCCCAAATTAATGCCTAATACACTATTAAATATTTTATGCCCAATGCTTTATGTGTGATCCTATAGGTCCATTTAATATTGGCAATGAATTAATAAATTAATTCAAAGGCTATATATATTCTCTAGCAATATATTATAGCCTTCCAAATTAAATGAAAATGCAAATGACATTTAGTGACCTAATGCAATTTTTCATAGTCCCTTACCCATAAATATTAGAATTAATATAAGGCATGGAACCGTCATCCTTATATATACTAATTCGTTTCTTGATATTCCAGTGACATTGAACTCTCAGACAAATATTGATTACTCATTATTTCATATCAGTATGGCTATACACTACTCAGTTCACTGATCAAGTGGCCGATGATATTTTCTCTCTTATTGAGAGGGGTAATCCCTTCACTTCCCTCACGCTCTCTAACATGAATTAGTGCATACCAAAGCATACCAATGCTTGTAACCCTGTTACGAGTAGGTTAGGTTTTTGTCAAAGTACACAGCAATTCATAAATAATTTCATAGAGATTTTAGGTCTAAGAACTCCGATGCAAAACTTACAGATGAGAAACACTTATGACTTGTACCATGTAATGTTCTAATTAATGGATCGAATCTAGATACCATATTTTAAACATGTATCTATGATCTCTGATTGACACTCTAGTCCTTATGATCCATAAGACATAACTCAACTTATCAGAGAGAGCATACTAGTCTTAATTCATTTGTTATTCCCATAACTATGACTGACTAGGGATATTTAGAATGAAGTTTCTATTGTTCAAGGTCTTACAACCATGTGCCTCACACATGGTAACTTAAACTGAAACAACATTCTTGGATAGTTCTATCGATTGATATGCACAGGAATATAATGGATAAAACAAATGCCTCATTTATTAAGTTTAGTGTTTTATAATAATTCATTAGGGCTAGGGCTTACACTAACAATCTCCAACTAGTACTAGTCCCAATTGGGCATAGCCCTAATATTGAACGCTCTCAAATGAGCTTTGTGCATATTTGGATGCAACTGTTTCATCAAAGGATATGCTACATTATTTTCACTTGCTATCTTGCTAATGTTGACGTCCCCACGATCAATGATATCTCTAATCAGGTAGTACCTTCTAAATGTGTGTATGGATTTCTGGTGTGATCGGGGCTCCTTTGTCTATGCGATGGCCCCGTTATTGTCACGGAAAATTTCTAAAGGATTTAGGATGCTTAGGACCACTCTTAATCTATAAATGAAATTTCTAATCCAAACAGCCTCCATTGCATCCTTACTCGCTGCAATATACTCAGATTTTGTAGTTGAGTCGGCAACGGTCTCTTGCTTTAAGCTTCTCTAGCTGACAGCACCACCATTCAAAACAAAAACAAAACTAGATTGCGATCTTAAGTCCTGAGTACTGGTCTGAAAAGCAACATAGGCATAACCTTGTATGACGAGCTCTTCTTGACCACCATACACCAAGAAGTGATCCTTAGTCCTTCGCAGGTACTTTAGACTCCCTTTTACAGCAGACCAGTGCTTTTCACTAGGGTCTTGCTGAAACCTACTGGTTATACTCAATGCATGAGTAACATCCAACCTAGTACATAACATAGTGTACATGATAAATCCAATAGCAGATGTATATAGGATTCTACTTGTGTTGTCCTTCTCCTATTTGGTTTTAGGACACTATTCTTTAGTCAAAGGAACTCCCAAAGCCAAAGGTATGTACCCTTTCTTTAAGTCTCCCATACTAAAATGCTTTAGTACTTTGTCTATGTACTTTTCTTGACTTAGTCCCAAAAGCTGATTCGATCTATCTCTATAGATCCGAATGCCAAGTATTTTCTCAGCTTCACCTAAGTCTTTTATGGAGAAACACTTCCCCAACCATTGCTTAACCTTTTGCAATGTTGGAATCTTATTCCCAATGAGAAGGATGTCATCCACATATAGGACCAGGAATACTATTATGCTCCCACTAACCTTCTTGTACACACAAGGCTTATCTTCGTTTTCTTATGTAGTCAAATTCTTTGACAGCTTCATCAAAATAGGGATTCCAACTCTGGGATGCTTGCTTTAATTAATAAATGGATTTTTGAAGCTTGCAAACCTTATTAGGATGCTTGGGATTGACAAATCCCTCAGGCTGTGTCATATACACATCTTCAAGTAAATTTCATTTAAGGAAAGCAGTTTTGACATCCATTTGCTATATCACATAGTCATGATATGTAGCTAGGGCAAGAAAGATCCTAATGGACTTAAGCATGACTACAGGCGAAAGGTCTCATCATAGTCTACACCATGAGTTTGTTGAAAACCTTTTGCTACTAGTCTACCTTTGTAGGTCTTGTCAACTTTGAGTTTAAATAGCCACTTGCATTCAATTACCTTAGCACCTTCTAGTGGATCAACCAAGGTCCAAACCTAGTATCGTACATTGATTGCATCTCAAATTTCACAGCTCCAAGCCAATATTTAGAGTCAGGGCTCTCAATAGCTTCTCGATAGTTAGTTGGATCCTCACGATCCACTAACTCAATAATGTCACTGTCAGTGATTAGAAAACCATATCTCAAAATCCCTGAAATACCCTACCGAACATTCTAGGTTCTTGTGTAATGGGTTCTTGTTCCACAACTAGTTGTGAACTTGATCTCATTTCCAAGTCATTCTCTATAGGAGTTTGTGGCACTTGAATTTCTCTATGTTCTACTTTACTCCCACTATCGTTCTTGAGAAGGAAATCCTTTTCCATGAAAATAGCCTTGCGAGCAACAAACACTTTGTTCTCGGCTTGGAAGTAAAAGTAGTAACCCTATGTTTCTTTGGGATAACCCACAAATAAGAAGACAGTAGATTTGGACTCCGGTTTGTTAGAAGTTAATTTCTTCAAATGTGCTTCAAAGCCCCAAATCCTGAGAAATTACATATTAGGTTCTTTCCTAGTCCATACCTCATATGGTGTCTTCTCAACTACTTTAGCTGGGGTACAATTTAGTAGAATTACAGCGATTTCTAATGCATAACCCTAAAAAGAGACAGGAAGATTAGCTTGACTCATCATCGATCAAACCATGTCCAATAGAGTTTGATTTCTCCTTTTGGACACACCATTCCATTGTGGTGTTCCAAGAGGAGTGAGCTATGAAACAATTCCACACTCCTACAGATGACCATTAAACTCTTGGCTTAAGTATTCGCCACCTCGATCTTATCGAATGGCTTTTATACTTTTGCCAAGTTGGTTTTCTACTTCGTTCTTAAACTCTTTGAATTTCTCAAAAGTTTTAGATTTATGCTTTATTAGATAGATGTAGCCATATCTACTGAAGTCATTTGTGAACATTACGAAGTAGCTAAAACCACCTCTAGCTTGTGTACTTAATGGTCCACAAACACCGGTGTGTATTAGTCTCAATCAGACACTAGTCCTTTCACCTTTCTTGTTAAAAGGACTCTTTGTCATATTTCCATACAAACATGGCTCGCATGTGTCATAAGATTCTAAATCGAATCACCCAAGCACTCCAGATTTGCTGAGTCTTAAAATACATTTTTCATTTGCATGTCCTAAATGACAATGCAGAAGTAAGTAGGGTTCAATTCATTTGATTTAACCCTCTTTGTATTAATGTTGTTTATGGACTCTTTGTTTTGTAGATCAAGGATATAAAGGCCATTTTGTAACATGGCATTGCCATATGAAATGCCTTGGCGACAAATATGAATATTACCATTATTAATAACAAAATCAAATCCATCCATATCCAAACAAGAAACTAAAATAATGTTTCTGCTCATAGCAGACACATAATAACAATTTTTCAAATCTAAACAAGGTCCGAAAGGTAAAGTGAGTTGATAGTCGCCTATCTCCATGGCAACAACTCGTGCTTCATTCCCCACATGGAGATCCACTTCATTCTTCCCAAGTAAGCACCTATTTATTAACCCCTACACATTTGAACAAATGTGAGAACCATAACCAGTATCCAATACCCAAGTGGTAGAAATAGAAAGGTTAAGTTCAACAACAAAAATACCAAAACTGGATACCTTGGCTCCATTCTTCTTTTGTTCTTCTTTGAAGAGAGAGTAATTCTTCCTCTAATGCTCTAACGTGTTGCAATGGAAGCATGTGCTCTCACTCCTTTTATGCCTTGGGCTTGGGTTGGACCTGAGGTGCACTACCACTAGACTTAGGCCAAGCCAGGTCATACTTGGGTTTTGCCTTTCCCTTCACCTTTCCCTCAGTGGGTCCCTTCTTAATGCCCTCTTGAACTATGAGTATGAGATTAGTCTTTTGAATGTTCTCTTTAGCATTCTTAAGAATCCCATTAAGCTCGGTCACTGTCTTGTTCATTGCATGCATGTTATAATTCATGACAAATGGATCATAATCATCAGTCAAAGAACCAAAGATCAAGTCAGTGGCCAATTCCTTCAGGACTCTTACCTCAAGTTTCTTAAAATTATCAAGATACGCTTTCATCTATAGTATATGAGTACTAACGGGAGTACCCATGGCCATCTTTCAACAAAATCAAGGCCTTTGTTGTCATGAACCTCTCGTGACGAGCTTGCTCTTGGAACATCTCCTTAAGGTGTACCATGATCGCATAAGCCTCTTAGTCCATGAATTGCTTTTACAAATCAGGCACTATAGTCACCAGCATCAGATAGGTCTCATCATTAGAGTTGCTCTTCTTAGTCTTAAAAGTTTCCTTTTGAACTGCAAAGGCATTCCTAGCAGGTTCTTCGAGCAAAGGTGCATCCAAAACATGCGACTTGTTCTCTTGCTTGAGAACTATTCTCAAGTTTTGAGACCAGTCTATAAAATTGGTGCCAATCAATTTTTCCTTTTCTAGGACCGATCACAATGAAAATTTGTTGTTTGAAGATGCCATTTTTCAATCTACGATAATAAAACTTAGCAAGATTAAATGAGGTCTTATTATAATCCCACAAACCGAATTAATATCCCTGTAAATAATTTGCGTTAGTGATTTTATATAGGCAAATATCTACTTTTCAAAACAACTTATTAGTCAAGCTGAGCTTGTACACCTAACAAGTTAAGTTACTTAGGTAGGAAAACTCCAATCATGTCTCGTACATGACTCTTGGATCAAATGGCCTAACATCTTAAGATGTTATAGCACAAACCCTTTTATTAGTTGCATAGGTCCGAGCATCCCTTTCTATGTTAAGTCCAACCTACATCTACAACTTATGTCTCACAAAGATAATTGGGCACACCAAGGAATTCTAGTCTATGTGATCGAAGATCGATGCCTTGACATGTTTCGAATTAGGAAGGCAACTTTGTGACTTACTATTTTAGGGATTCATTTTATTACGACTTACGTGGCATATGCTTTGTCATCCATTCATAGCATGCATATATATAATTACATAAAGTAAAGCATGACAAACATGGGCCTAAAAACCTACAACTAAGATTCTATACTATTACATAAGAACCTTTGAGTTGGGCTTCTCCACTCCGATGGGCTTCATCTCGATTTACAAAATCTTTAAATAAATTCTATACTAAGAAATAAATGAAACTTTTACAATAATACATAATGGCTCATAGGCCATATTTAATTACAAAAATCCAGGGCCGATGAATGCACCATGCATATCCATTCATCACACAAAACGAGCAAATAAATATATATAACATTCATGGATAAAACAAAGTCCAATTTTAATTAATTTAGCCTAGCCAATTAATGGAAATTATGTAATTGAACTTTTAAGAGAAGGCCTTGTGATGGGCCTAGGCCCGAAGCCCAATGGACTAAATTCCCTTATTGAATAAGTTCTCTTAAAAGCCCAAAACACAAACTAGTTATATTTGTGCTATAAATCAACTCTAGTATAATTTTCAATTTTGCCATTTTTTAATATTATGTCCTACAGCCCATAAATATTAAAATACATATAGTATGAATCAACATAAATTAAACATAAAAATTCATGAAGAACATATGTCATACACGACATAAATACTAAAACAAACAAACAATAATGAAACTAGTTGTTTAATGCTCATACAATGCCACAAACAATGCACAAACACTTAAAAATGATTTTATGAGCTATTTAATAATTTAAATAAGGTCATAAACATTGAGTTTAGGTTTTAATTAGATATGATCTAAATGTGTCTTTTCCATTTTAATCAAAATATAACAAACAATGTTGATTAAATATGCAATAAACACAAACTAGTCATAGTTTTAAGTGATTTTAAAATTAATCAATTAAATTATCCTGGACTAGAATTAAAACAATTTTTAAAACATGTCCAGACCTGTTATTAATATTTAAAAATGACATACAAATATTCCAAATGCGTTTTTACATTAAATTTTGAGAAACTAGTTGTTTACAAACACAAAACATGCAAACTAGCACCTAGCTAGTTCCAAGATTAACATGTACAATCAGGTATTTATAATTAAAATAGACCATGAACAACTCTAAGAACATTTTAGGATAGTATATTAACATGTCATAATAATTATAATACCTAACTAATCATTTAAAATTATTTTTACACTAAAATAATGCAAAAAATCTCAAAAAAAATTTCAACATTGTGGTTTTATGCAATAATGATTTTTGAATCAATATTTAATGCATCTAAAGCACTATAATAAGCATGATTAGGCTCTAATACCACTTAAGGGATATCACATGGCATATACATGATGATCACGTAGCGAAAAAGTTAAAAATTTAGATCATACATGCCACGCAATATACAACAAAAAATTGAAACATGCAATTCTAGGGTTCTTGAAAACTTACAAGTTTAGATCCACTTCAATACTTGATTTTGAAGATGACCAGCAAATAAGATGGACTTATATGCCTTAGATCTTGATCACCAATGCCAAAAAAGATGCCTTTATGCCACTCCTCTCTATGCTCACACACACACACTAGCAAGGATGGATTAAAACAAGAGTGCTAGCTCCAATCTTTTAGTATTTGGTAATAGGACTGGTTTGAAGCCACAAGATTTGATCTTGTTATTCTTTTATGTTGCTATTGCTGCCCAAGAACATAAAAGATGAAGAAAGAATTTTAACTCTTGAGAGTGGCGGCACTACAGAGAGAATTGTCACTATTAGGTCAAAAATAATTAATTAACCTATATCATTAATTTTGGAAAGATAGATAATGTCGAAATCCCTTAGAATTAGGAATATTTTTAGCCTCCATCACTTTCTAATTAAGCAATTTAAATTGATTCAATTTCTCTTAGGTTTTAAATTAAAATTAATTTAAAATGATAAAAGACATTTAATCAAAAAAAACTTACTTCTTTAGGGTTAGTGGTTGCCAAATTCAACTAGGGTACCTAGGTTAAATTTCGGCCACATTAATTCCCTCTTAAGCATTTTATTTTGATTCAAATATAATTTAAGATTTAATACTCAATTAATTTAATTAATCCAAGATAATTAATTAATTGAAATTAAACCTTCTGCGCCGAATTTCTCTCTCTCATGGACCAAGGTCCATTTAGCAATTTTCATACCCATTACATACATTAATTTGACTTTAAATAAAAGCCTAAAGTAATGCCTAATACACTATTTAAATATTTTAAGCCTAATGGTCTGTGCGCGGTCCTATAGGTCCATTTAATATTGGCAATGAATTAATAAATTACTTCAAAGACTATACATATTCTCTAGCAAGATATTATAGCATTCTAAATTAAATGAAAATGCAAATGACATTTAGTGACCTAATGCAATTTTGCATAGTTCCTTACCCATAAATATCAGAATTAATATAGGGCATGGAACTAGTCATCCTTATATATACTAATTCCTTTCTTGATATTCCAGTGACACTGAACTCTCAGATAAATAATGATTACACATTATTTCATCTCGATATGGCCATACACTTCTCAGTTCACTAATCAAGTGGCCGATGATTTTTTCTCTCTTATTGAGAGGGGTAATCCCTTCGCTTCCCTCATGCTCTCTAACATGAATTAGTGCATACCCAAGCATACCCATACTTGTCACCCTATTACGAGTACGTTAGGTGTATGTCAAAGTACACAATAATTCATAAAGTATTTCATAGAGATTTTAGGTCTAAGAACTCCGATGCAAAACTTGCACATGAGAAACACTTATGACTTGTACCATGTAATGTTCTCATTAATGGACCGAATCCAGATACCATGTTCTAAACATGTATCTATGATCTCTAATTTACACTCTAGTCCTTATGATCCGTAAGATAGAACTCAACTTATCAGAGAGAGCATACTAGTCTTAATTCATTTGTTATTCCCATAACTATGACTAACTAGGGATATTTAGAATGAAGTCTTTATTATTTCAAGGTCTTACAACCATGTGCCTCACACATGGTAACTTAAACTAAAACAATATTCTTGGATAGTTATATCAATTGATATGCACTAGAATACAATAGATAAAACAAATGCCTCATTTATTAACTTAAGTGTTTTATAACAATGCATTAGGGCTAGGGCTTACACTAATAGATTATAAACAGTTGAACAAAGTAATAGTGAAGAACAAATATCCTTTACATTGAATTGAGGATTTTTTTGATCAGTTGAGTGCTGCTGGTGTGTTTTCAAAGATAGACTTGCGATTAGGTTATTATTAGCTCATAGTAAAGGATGGGGATGTTTCTCAAACTGCATTTAGAACCCGTTATGGCCATTATGAATTCTTAGTAATGCCATTTGGGTTGACAAATGTACTTACTGCATTCATGGATCTTATGAATAGGGTATTTAAACCCTCCTTGGATCATTTTGTTGTAGTGTTTATCGATGACATATTGGTTTACTTCAAAAATAAAGTTGAGCATGCTAAACATCTGAAGATTGTATTGCAAACTTTAAAAGAAAATCAATTGTTTGCCAAGTTGAGTAAATGTTACTTTTGGCTTAAAGAAGTTTCTTTCCTAGGTCATGATATATCTGCTAAAGGTGTTAAGGTTTATCCAAATAAAATTGAAGCTATTTTTAATTGGAAACCACACAAGAATGTGCATAAAGTTAGAAGTTTCCTCAGGTTGGCAGGTTATTGTCATCATTTTGTGAAAGGGTTTTCTGTCATTGCTTCACTACTCACTAGTTATTAAGGAAGAATATTAAGTTTTGAGTGATCTAATAATTGTCAAGCAAGCTTTGATCAGTTAAAGAAAACGTTCACTGAAGCTTTAGTGTTAACTCAACCAGTGTCAGGGAAAGAGTATGCAATGTACAATGATGCCTCCAAGATTGGGTTGGGTTGTGTATTAATGCAAGATGGTAAAGTAGTAGCTTATGCATCTAGACAGTTGAAACTGCATTAGCAGAACTACCCGACTTAAGATCTAAAACTGGAAGTTATGGTTTTTGCTTTGAAGATTTGGCGATACTACTTGTATGGGGAAAATGTAGAATTTATATTGATCATAAAAGCCTCAAATACTTGCTTACTTAGAAAGAACTTAATTTGAGGCAGAGAAGGTGGTTGGAATTATTCAAAGATTATGATTGTATAGTTGACTACCATCCAGGAAAAGCAAATGTGGTTGCTAATGTCTTGAATCGTAAGACAATGGCAGCATTGATGTTAAAGCAATGCAGATGGAAATTTGCATTGGATGGTGCATTACTAGCACAGCTAAAAGCTAGGCCTATGGTTAGGCAAACAGTGTTAAATGCTTAGAAGGATGATGAAAAGTTGCAGCAGATTATGAAATTAGTATGTGAAGAAGGTCAATCAGATTTTTTAGAGAAAGAAGATAGAAGTATATACTACCATAATAGGTTGTGTGTTCCTGATGACAAAGAAGTGAAAATAATATTATTTCATAAAGCACATAATACTACATTTACTATGCATCCAAGTGGGAACAAGATGTATCAGGAGTTACAATAGATTTACTGGTGGCCTGGAATGAAGAAGGATATTGTTGAATATGTTTCTAAATTTTAACATGTCAGCAAATGAAAGAAGAACATCAGTTTTGTTTAGGTCTTCTAAATCCCATTCTGGTTCCATAATGGATGTGGGAAGACATTACCATAGATTTTGTTACCGGTTTACCTCTTACTCAAAGAAAATATGATGTTGCTTGGGTAATAGTGGATAAGTTAACAAAAGTAGCTAACTTTATACCGGTCCGAACTGGTTTTTCTATGGATAAGCTTGCATAATTGTATGTGAATGAGATTGTGCGGTTACATGGTATACTGATATCCATAATTTCTGATCGAGATCCAAGGTTTACATCGAGATTTTAGTAGAGTCTACAACAAACTTTGGGAACACAACTCAAGTATAATATAGCTTTTCATCCTCAAATGGATGGATAATTCAAAAGGGTTATTCAAATTCTAGAAGATATGATGAGGGGATGTGCTTTGGAGTTTTCTGGAAGTTAGGATAAATTTGCGGCCTTAATGGAATTTTCCTACAATAACAATTATCAAAAGATTATTCAAATGGCACGATATGAGGCTTTTTATGGAAAAAAGTGTAGAACTCCAGTTTGTTGGACTGAGCTGACTGAATGTAGGGTAATCAGCTCTGGCCTTATTAGGGATATAGAGGAAAAAGTAAAAGTTATCAAGCTGAGGTTGAAAGAAGCTAGTGACAGATAAAAATCTTATGCTGACTTGAAAAGAATGGATATTGAGTATCAAGTAGGTGGCGAGGTATTTCTGAAGGTATCTCTATGGAGAAAGGTATTTAGATTTGGGAAAAAGGGAAAGCTCAGTCCAAGGTTTATTGGTCCATATGAATTCCTTCAAAGAGTCGGACCAGTGACTTATACATTAGCCCTTCTTATGGAATTATCCAAGCTTCATGATGTGTTTCATGTACCTATGCTTAGATGATATCTCTCCGATGGGTCACATTAGCTATAAGTTAAAGATATTCAAGTACAGCTTGATTTCACATATGATGAGGAACCAAAAGAAATATTTTTTAGGGAGATCAGACAATTGAGGAACAAGCAAATTCCTCTGGTCAAAGTGCTCTAGCAACATCATAGTGTAAAAAACAGTGACTTGGAAATCGGAGGCAGTCATGAGGGAGCAATATCCACAATTGTTTGGAACAAGTATGAATTTCGAGGATAAATTCTTTGAATTTCTTTAAAAGGGAGATAATTGTAAGGCCCCTAACATGACCCTAGTTAAAAATGTATGCTTTTATAGGATTATGTTTGATTATGATTAAATTAAAAATATGAATTTCATAAAATGTATGGGACAAGTGATAAATTATTTTGTTATTATATTAATTGCATGAAAACAAAATTTAATATTATAGTTTAATATTATTTGAGGGTATAATTGAAGTATAAAGTATTAATTTGGGATAAATTTGTAATTATGGTATTTTAGGGGTCAATTGTGAATAGAAGAATAAATGGAGAGGTTGATTTAAGAAAAGGATTAAATTAAGGGGTTAATGTTAGCATGCAAAAAGGAGGACAGGTTTTAGTAGAACATGCAAAAGCTGGAAGGATTAAAAGGGATATTTTCCACGTCACTATATAATGAAAATTTAAAAGATGTGAGAGGAGATTTATGAGATGGAAGTGTCGCTTTTGGAGAGGAAAAACAAAAAAAATCTTTCATCTCTTCGCATTCATATATTTTAAATCTTTCAAGTAATCTAAGTGATATTGTATGATGATTAATCAAGAGCAACTAAGTGTATAATTTTAAGGTAACAATCTCAATTGATTTACATCTTCTTCTTCTCCTTCTTCTAATTTTTTTGAAGTAATGGTTGAGTATGGTGCAGGAATTTTTGATTAAAAGATGATGTTGGTTGTAAAGGAGAAGAGAAGAGTAGAAAGATCAAAGGAAAAAGAGTGGCAAGAGATTGAAAGGAATGGGGATTTCAGCCAAGGTATGGGATATGGTTTATCTCGCATGCATATGACTAATAATTATATAATTAGGTTGCATATGTGTGATGGATTTATTAAATGGGAGGAGGTATGAAGTTAGGATGTGTTACAATAAGTGTTACATGAAAAATAATGAAACTAGTGGTTGTAATTTAATCATAAAATGAGTTAAGGACCTTTAATTGAGATCATGTTAATTTCTATAGTTACACAAGGTTTATATCTATAAATTTGTAGTTGAAACCAAGCACAAAATTGGGCTCTAAAATATCCTTATATTTAATGGAATATTAGGTGAGCTGTTGAATTCAGTTCTGGAATAGGTTGTGGTAATTGTGTTATATTTTCATGTGTAGTGATCATAATTAAATGAGGTTAATTCCTATGCAAAATAAACTCCTAAATACACATTTTTTATGAAGGAACTATGAACTAAAATCGTATGCATGCACGTCAAATATTGACTTGAAATTTGTAGGGATTGGATGTGCTATTAGGGAACACACCTTAGTAAATTAGGCATAACTCTTGGTAAAGTTATTAAAATGCTACGACGTAAAATTATGGTAAAACTAGAGATATGGAATTATAACTTTGATGAGAATTATTTTCATGTATGAACCATATGTTGAGTAAGTGTATATTTTAATATGTACCTATACTATGAAATAAGAAATACAATAGTATGGCCAAGTTCACATGTAATGACTTATGGATAACACATTAAAGTATTTATTATGATGATACATGCTCAATTGTCAATATTTGAATTGTGAAATGGCAAATTGGGTACATGTATTTATATAAACTAGGGATTATGAATCTTCTTACATGATCACATACATAAGTTGTGCTATATTGGAAAGTTCTAAGAACAAGGCATGTTTATGATGAGCACTTGAACAGGTATGATATATTACATGATTGTCATGGTATGATTAACCTAAAATGTGATATCTAATGATAATATGATAAAAAACTATGTGAAGCATTATATGAACTTTGTATACATAGTTATGCTACAGCAATAATATATCAATACTATGGTTATATGTGTGCAAATTGATCAGTCAAGTGCAAGCATGATATATGAAAATTGAATTAAATAAAGTGTTGACTGCAATTAGAGTTCAATTGTGGATAGATAGGCACCTATAGGGATTTTGCAGTTGCCACCATTGACCTGTTTAGGTCTAAAGTACAGTTGATCCTATTGGATTATGAACAGCCTGCTTGGGTTGTTAGTTTGCCCTATTTGGATCCGTTTGATCGGTCCACCATACAGTCGACCCCATTTGAGTCTATATATCTGATATCCTTGGGTTCCCCCATTCCTATTATCCACCTTTAGAACTTAAGCAGGCTAAGTTACAGAATAAATACATCGTAGTCAATTACACTATAACAAGGCATATGATTTATGAAATATCATGTTTAATTAAGTTTTCTGATGCATGTATGTTATTCTTTGGCTTATATACATATGTGCAGATCATTTATAGAATGTTGGAATTATATGGAGACTACTTTGAATGTAGGAAAGCATTGTTGATTAAGATCAATATATTGTTACCATATGCTTATTGTTTATATGTAAATTTAAATGATTTTAAATGATGTATGATTTTATGAATCTGACAATCACTGTGAGTGGTTGTCTTTCATATCTATTATCCCCACTAAGCTGTATAGCTTAGCATGGGTTATTTTGATCCATGTAGGCTTTGGTAGTCAAGGCTTTTTCAGAGGAAAGTTCTCTACATCAGGATAGGCCAACACCAGTCTATAGAAGTTGATGTAGGAATTTTGATTAATTTGGTATAGTTCCATACATGTTTAATATGCATAAAGGTTATATAATATATATATCTCATATGGAGGATAATGTTGTAATAGGCTTATAGTGAGAATGCTAGTATATGCATGCATCTAGAAGCTAGATGACTATATTCAAATGTGTTGGAATGTTGAACGCTATGCATGATAGTGAAATGGCTAAGATAGTTGAATCTAGCATGATTAAGATAATGGGTTGCAAAATGAGTCAATGTACTTATGTAATTAAAAAGTACATGAAAGATGTTAGAAGCACCTAACTAAAAATATAGGTTAATTGATTAGACAGATCAGGTGACATGAAAGCAGGTAGATGTTAATTAGGTTAATAACCTAACATAACATGACTTAAGTAGACATCATAATATATGATAGGGATGCTAGAATATGGTGTTTCACGCATACTCAAACTTAAAGAAAGAAAATACAAATTAAAAAAATTAAAACAAAACTTTAGTAGAAGTCACTCAACAAAATCCTAAACTCGAAAAGCTCAATTATACCATACTAGCTAATCTCCTTGTGTGTGTGTGTGCTAGGCCCAAACAATTTTACCACTTTTAAAATAAAAAATTCTAGTGCAATTCGATAGCCAAGAAAATAATTTGTGTATAAAAGATTTGCACACGCATTTTTGCTCATAGAAATCAAGAGAAGCCATAGGCCTCTCCTTTAGCATCGAACCTAAAGGTCATCTCCACAAATAGCTCTAAGTAAGATAAACTCCTTAGGTCCTAAATAGGTTGTAATGTGGCTAAGGTAAGGGTCACAAAAATAAGAATAAGATATACAAATTAAAATAGCCATTTTCTATATCAGCTCGCCACCTCTCTTTCAAAACAAAGCTTTAACTTCACCTTTATTCAACTCATCATCATTGCCAATTGCTAAACTATCCAGAATGCAGCACAATTTTTCCAATGAAACATTTCAAAAAAAAATAATTCTACTCAATTTTGTTTCACCACAAGCACTTTAGCTCAAATAATATTTTAAGAGCCTAACATCCTCTTCCTCTACAAATAGAATACCCCACACTTATATCAAACCGTGATTGCTAGCTCCAATTGATTGAATTTTTTTAGAGCTAGAGCAACCAATACTAACAATTGAAAAGTAGGAACTCACTAATATTTCATTAAAGAATAAATTACAATCTAAAATTTTCATAAGAATAACAAACTTAGCAATGTATCCTATTCGATAGATTTGTTCACCATTCAAGGTCAACCCTTTTTTCACATAAATTACCCAATAAAATTTCATCTCTCCTACTCCTAGAATGGCCATCTCTAAAATAAGTAAGACAAAGGTTATTTAGGCTTCAAGGATAAAACTACAAGTGTAATCAACATGTAAGGCCCTAATAGTTAAAAATGCATGATTAAATAATTTTATAGTGATTAAGATCAAATTCAATATGTGATATGGGTATTTAAGTTATGAGGCATGTGATAATTTAATTTTATTATATGAATTAAGTGTAAATTATTTAGCATAAAATTTATTAAGGGTGTAATTGAAGTATGGAATAAAAATATGGGGTCAATTTTAAAAAGGTAGAAATAAGTTAGGGTTAATGTTATAAGAATTAAAAGAAGAGGGTTAGTTTTATTACATGCAAAAAGGACGAGGACCAAAAGAGGAGTTTTCCTCCGCTTTTAAAAAAGCTAAATCATTGCATGAGGAGAGAGAAATATATGCATTGGATGTGTTCTTTGTGTGGGATGGCACCTTCTCTCTTCTATCTCTCTTCTCCCATCTCCCTCCTAAGAAAAATTTAACTTTTCATCTCTAAAATTTCCAAGGAAAATCTATTGAATGAGTGTTGAATTAGAGGCTTTTAAAAAGAGTTTATCAAGGTAAGGAATTTGATTTTCATCTGATTTCTTCTTCATAATCTTTCTTAAAGATAAAATTTATGTTAATGAAAAAAGGAAATTTAGATTTAATGCATGAGTGCATGAATATATGTAGAAGAAGAAGAAGTAAGAAAGAAGGATAGAGGAAAGGAAGTGGTAAAAGATTGAAGTTTCAAAGAAGATTTTGGCCAAGGTATGGGAAATTATGTGTTTTCTTTTTATGAATGTGAGCAATGAGGAGAGACATGGACTAGAGTAAGAGATTAAGAACAAAAGAAACCAAAATTATCTTTTAATGGCTTTAAACAAGGACAACTATAGAAAAAGGGTTGAATGACTTGCTGTAAATTTCATATAACATGGACTAAAAAACTCTAATTGAGTTCATTTCAATTTAGAATTTCACACAAGCCATGTACCTACATTTTTGTAGAAGAAACCTAAGGTTGGTTTTATCTCTTTGTAGCCCTAATCTTTTACTGAATTCAAAAGTGAATTGCATTAAATTTTAGTGGACAATTTGTAGCATTTTTAGTATAATTTTTTGTATAGTTGTTGAAATTGAAACACCCAAATCTAGAATCTCTATCATATATTATGAAGTCTAATTAAGCCATGTTATGTTAGGTAATTAACTCGATTAACATCTACAAGTATTCATGTCACCTAATCCGTCTAATCATATAACTTGTATTCTAATTAGGCTTCTCACGTCTTTCATGTACATTTCATTTTGAATAAGCACAATGACTCATTATGGAACCCATTATCTTAATGATACTAGATTCAACTATCTTAGTCATTTCACTATCATGCATATACTAGATTCAACAGTCCAACACATTTGAATAAAGTAATTCTAGCTTCTAGATGCATGCATATACTAGCATTCTCACTACGAGCTTATTACAACCTTAACCTCCATATGACATACATATATATTATAAACTTTATACATATTAATCATGTAAGGAACTATATAAAATTAATCAAAATTCCTACATCAACTTCTATAGATTGGTGTTGGCCTGTCCTTATGTAGAAAATGTTCTTATGCAAAAGTTTTGACTACCAAAACCTACACGGATCAAAATAACCTGTGCTAAGCTACATAGCTTCATGAGGATAATAAAATTGAAGGACAACCACTCATAGTGATCGTCAGATTCATTAAATCATACATAATTTAAAGATATTTAAAATAACCTATAAACGATAAGCATGTGATAAGAGTAACAATGATTTTGATCAGCAATGTATTCCTACATTTAAATATTCTTCTCAAATTCAACATTTAATAGAATGTTCTATACATACATATATATATATATATATAATATATATATATATATATATATATATATATATATATATATATATATATATATATATATATATATATATATATATATATATATAAGAATAAGATACATGCATTGGAAAACTCAATTAAATAGAATATTCCACAAATTATATGCCTTGTTATATTGTAACATAGCCTGCTTAATTTCTAAAGGTGGATAATGGGAATGGTGGATACCTAAGGGTATCAAAACGGTTGATATCCGAGGATATTAAATCTTTGGACCCAAACAGGGTCGACTGTATGGTAGACCGGTCAAATGAACCCATATTGGGTCAATTAACAACCCAAATGGGGTGTTCATGATTCTATAGGATCATTGTACTTTAGACCTAATCAGGTAGATGGTGGCAGCTACAAAATCCCTATAGGCACCTATCTATCCACAATTTAAGTCTAATTGCAGGCGATACTTTATTTAATTTTGTTTTCATATATCATGCTTGCACTTGATTAAATCAATTGGCACACGTATAACCAAAGTATAGATATATTATTACTATAGCATAACTATATATACAAAGTTCATATAATATTTCACTTAGCATTTGATCATGTTATCAATAGGCATCATATTTAGCTTGAACATACCTTAACAATCAGGTAATATATCATACTAGTTCAAGTGTTCAACATAAGTCATGCCTTATTCTTAGAACTTTCAAATACAACACAACTTAGGTATGTGATCATGTAAAAAGATCCAAAATCCTTAGTATATATAAATACATGTAACAAATTTGCCATTTAACATTTTAATATTTTGACAATTGTGCATATATCATCGTAATAGATACTTTAACATGTGATCCATAAGACATTACATGTGAACATGATCATACTATTGTATTTCTTATTTCAAAGTATAGGTACATGTTAAAATATACACTTAATCATCATAGAATTACATACATAAAATTAATCTTTCATATAACAATCATGTATATGTAAGTTTAATCCCATATATATATTGGATATCTTTATCAATTATCCTTACCTATGTACATGTATCAATATATATATATATATATATATATATATATATATATATATATATATATATATATATATATATATATATATATATATATATATATATATATATATATATATATATATATATATATATATATATATATATATAACCCTTTATTAATAGTTATATCTCATGCCATATCCAATTCATTGTAAATTCACATAAACACAAATTTAACTCAACTATAAAAAAAACATAATGTAAGATATATTACAATTCTGCACAGGTCAGCATTCTGGACCTAACTTGTAAGCCGCTTATGACTTTGAATAAGTCATTTTTAGGCTATATGATCTTCTACAATTTTATTCCCCTATGTTTCTAGTTTCCAAATCATAAAAATTCACCTTAATATCTTGTCTATATCTCGAAATATTTGAGAAAAATTATAGGTTGTTCATAGAACCAAAACAGTGTTTGTTACCACTTATAAAGATTTTTAGAGTAAAATTAAGAAGGCATTAGACCAATATTTCTTCCTCAAATTTATACTTCCATAACTTTAGTTTTACCAAAATTTTACTTTGTAGCATTTTAACAACTCTACTAAGAGTTATGCCCAATTTACTAAGGTCTGTTCCCTAACAGTACATCCAGTCCCTACGAATTTCAAGTCAACATTTGACTTGTTTGCATACATTTTTAATTCATACTTCCTCCATAAAAAAATGTGCATTTAGGAGTCCATTTTGAATATGAATTAATCTCGTGTAATTCTGATCATTGTACACACGGATATCTGAAATTTACCACAAACTATTCCAGAACTAGAATTAACAGTTCACCTAACATTCAATAAATCATTAAAATTATTTAGAGGTAGAATTAAGGCTAGGTTCCTTCTATAATCTTGTAGGTATATGTCTTGTGTAACTTTAGAAATTTGAATGGTTACAATTAAAGATTACTATTTTAACTTATGCTAAAATTTCAGTCACTAGGTCAGTGAATTCACATTATCTCTTCATGCACACTTCTTAGGTTGTATTCTCTTTTTAATTACTCAAAATTCAAGTCAATCACAACATGTTTCCACCAAAAACATCCACAAGCATTTAGGAAGACGCTAATCCCATACCTTTGGCCGAAATTCTCTTTGCCTTCAATCTCTTGCCACACCTTTTTCCTTTGATCTTTCTACTCTCCTATTCTCTTTTACAACCAACATCATCATTAAATTAAAAATTCCAGCACCATAATCAACCATTACTTCAACAAATTGAGAAAGAGAAGGAGAAGAATAAGATGCAAATTAATTGAGGTTGTTACGTTAATTTGTTACATAAATACTCTTGATTAACCAACATGCACAAATTCCTCTTGAAGATCACTTAAAGAATTTAACTTTGGATTGTATAGTAAAGAGAAGAACATTTCTGAATTTTCTTCAAGAAAATCCGACCCACTCTCCTCTCTCTCTTAAATGTTGCCTTTTTATAATAGCAAGGGATAATCCATTTTTTAGTCCTTTAACTTTTTGCATGTCCTTCATTTAACCCTCACCTTTTTGCTTATTATAAATTGACCCCTCCATTTAATCCTTCTCTTAAATCAACCTCTCTATTTATTCTTTCTCTTAATTTAACCTCTCAAATTATTATTATATTCATAATTGACCCCTAAAATGCCATTATTATAAATTTACCCCAAATTAATACTTTTTCCTTCAATTATACCCTTGAACTAATATTAAACTATAATATTAAATTTTATTTTCATCAATTGAAATAATAACAAAATAATTTATCACTTGTCCCATACTTTATATGAAATTCTCATTTTAATTTAATCTTAATCAAATAAAATCCTATCTAAAACATATAATTTCAATTAGTGTCATGTTTGGGGCCTCATAGAAATGATACGAGGCCACTTTTTGGTTAAACTAGACTTATATTATACAATTTATATGAAGAAAGCATAAATTGATTCTATTTCTCAAAATGTCAAAATTTAACTTTAATCCGAAATAGTTGCTAGCACTATATCCAGAATCAATTCTTAGTATTTTTGCAATATCTTGAGATTTAGATATTAGAATTAGATAATTCCAGTTAGGTTATAAAATATACTCACATATCTACCTTTTCTATGAAGAAAGCAAAGTCTAACTATGCCTCTAAACCTGCCTAAATGAAATTTGAAAACCGAAATCCTGTGTTGCCTACCATAATGAACAGTCATTAGTAGTTTCCATTTATCTTGAATTATGGAAATGATATTGCAATGATTCTCGATGTTTCAAAAACTAGAAACATAAGGGAACAAATTTTTAGAAGACCATTTTTGCTGAAATTTGAAGGTCAAAAATTGCTCACCAGATGAACTTGGGAATTTGTCACTGCCCTGTCACAACTCAGACAACTGTCATTACTCATGACAATGTGTTCTCTATAACGACTAGGCCATTTGTCATGAGTCATGACTCCTATCGATCCGAGTCATCCCATCTATCTGAGTTGTCCCCCTTAAGACTATAAATGGATACTAAAGCATTTTTAGACCTTCATAAACACATTTAACGCATTGGAAGCATAAAAGATAAAGATTTTAAGCAAGAATAACATGTGATTTCCATGTCCCAAAGTGTTATAAGGTCTATTCAAACCTTTTTAAATAATTATAGAGCATATTTTGACATAGAAACAACATATAAAAAGGGACACATACATTAAACATTTAATGATATCAGAGTGTAAATCAATTAGCATGATCAAAAGTTGAAATAAGTACATAGAAATTGTAAGCTTAGGTAAATTATTATTGACCATATATATATGATAACATGAATGTGATATGATGTGATGGTTATATGTCATGCCTATATGTTGTTATGCTAAATGTATAGTCACAAGGATAATATGAGCAAAGTGTATAGCTTGTTTTATGAATTGTGCATATATGTTTATGCATTAAATAAGATATATTTCTATAAGATTATGTACATGTGCTATTGGTATAATATAAGTACAATCTTGATGTATGAAATAAACATGAACATAGTATTGCCCACAAATAGAGTTCAAATATGGATAGATAGGCACCTATAGTTATAATTGTAGTTGCCATAGTTTGGCCCAATTGGGTTTAAAGTATAGTTGATCCCATCTAGATCATGAACAGCCCCATTTGGGTTGTTAGTTGTCCCCTTTTGGGTCTGCTTGACTAGTCTAGAGTACAGTTTGACCCCATTTAGGTCTACCAATTTGATATCTTTAGATATCCATCATTTTGATACCTAAGTTTATC
Source organism: Excoecaria agallocha (assembly GCA_037975025.1). Taxonomy (NCBI): domain Eukaryota; kingdom Viridiplantae; phylum Streptophyta; class Magnoliopsida; order Malpighiales; family Euphorbiaceae; genus Excoecaria; species Excoecaria agallocha. Next base: position 910,293 of record JBBPFJ010000022.1, on the reverse strand, counting down.
GACAGTTCCAATTATCCACTATTAGAACTAAGGCAAGCTAAATTCTATTAATTGTACTGATCACAGTTTTCAAATCAAAGCATTACTTGCTCAAATTTTCTTATTGGACCATATTATTAGTTTGGTTATAGAAATTATGTCTCAATGTAAATGTTCAGATGAGTAATTGCCATCTATATGAATTATGTATATTGGGATATTTGTTCTCCTCGTTGCTTTAATGCTTATATACATGAGATATTGTTAAAGCTACAAACTTATTATTATTTTTACATTATTTTGCATGTGATATATATATATATATTGATTGTGTATGTTGATGACCACTTTGAGTCATCCATCATGAGTTATTTCCCCACTAAGCTTTATAGCTTAGCACAAGTTATTTTATCCATGTGGGTTTAGTAGACAAGACTTTTGTTCAGGGACATTCTCTGCATCTGAAAGGGCCAACTTAAGAATATAGGAATTGATGTAGGGAGATTTTTGTTGTTATATTTTGAAATGTTTTGTATTATGGCTAATCAACATATGAGGATATATTTAATATGTGTATAATGAATTGTAACCAACTCACAATATGACTAAGTAAGAACATGTTTGCATGTAGTACTTAAAGTCGCATATACATAATATGGTATGCATGATGCTAAACATGAGATAAAGTATGCAAAAATAGTCTTAGTAGCACCCATATGCTTATATAATATAGCATGATATGAGTAATGGTAACATGATGAATATATGGTTGATAATATACAAGCATGTTAGAAATTAAAGGCATGATTTATATGATTAAATGGATGTGATTAATGGGGTAATAGTATAGGGGTGTTACACAACAATCATAAGATTAGCATGCATTTAGCATGCTCAAATAAGCTTAAAAGGGCTAGTAAGGGATATTATATGATAAAGGTAGGTTAAGAGTCATTTTTAGAGTTCAATCAAGAAAATTTTGCCTACGTCATTTCTAGTCTCACTTTTAAGTCATTTTATTACCTTGAAGGGTGTTGAGGAAGGTTCTAACACTCTAGAGTTCCTACTCAATCAACTTAATGCACTAGCTTTTATCATTACTTTAAAAAAAAGGCCCAAAGTGCACATTTGTTAGGAGACTTACTAATATAAATTCAATTGAAACTAAGCAATAAAGAGACATTCATTCAACAACTAAATATTCTCTTCATATTCAAATTATTCTAAATAGTCTTTTCTAGCTATAATTTCAAGCTCATTCACAACGGGAACAAATAACAAGGGTAAACTAAACTTAAGATGTAAAAGCAAACTAAACTTAAGATGTAAAAGTAAGTACTAACAACAATAAACAAAAACTAAAAAAAAATCACAAAACTAGCTAAAACAAAAGCTGTAAAATAAACAAAAAACACAAGATAATAACATAAACTATAAAATAAAACTTAAAAACTTAAAAACAGAAAACAACAAACAAAATAACAAATTAACTAAAGAGGTAAGGGTGAAGAAAATAGTTTTGGTTTAATAAGTCCCAGCTCAACTTTTGTTACTTGTCTGAAGGCTGAGCTTATGACCCAAATATTGGTCTCTCTTGAATTTGCTTCTCATTTTCCCCTATCAATAGAAGAAACCTATCAAAATTCACCAAGGTGGGCAACACCATATCTTCGATGAAGTACCCATCCACCTCAAGTAGTTCGTAAATGTGCTCTTTTAGTTCTTTTAACCTTAAAAGACTTTTCAAGTGGAATGATTTCAGTGCTTCCACTTGAGAGTTGAACCATTCTTGCTCTTTTAGGGAAAAACTCTTTGCAAGAGATTGAAATTCACTCTCCAAGATAAAGGCCTTATCTTTGACTATGACTGCTTCCTCTCTTAGCTCATGCACCCGCACTTGATTTCTTCATTGTCTACCAGTCGTGCATTACTTAATTCCTCATTATCACCATCACCTCTATTCTCCATAGAATTACTTATGAATTCCAAGTTGGATTCCAAGCTTTTATGTCTTAATTCTTGATCTTTCAATAAATGCTCTTAAGTTTTCAATAAATTATCTTGATTCTTTATCTTTCCCTTTTGGGAATTGATTATGCCATCCATTTTTCTCTTTTAGCTATATATTACTTATCCCTACTTGTAAGTAAGTCAAGGAAAACTTGAATTTTGGAGGCACTTGACTTTTACGATATCCATTGTGAGCTAGAATCTTCAAAAGATGGCGATGAGTAGATTGTTGAATGGTGATGCGAGTATTGCAGCTCTTGGATTTCTCTCCTAAACTCTTTCATTTGTGCTCTCAAAATAACTATTTCATCATCTTGGACAGAAACATACATCATTTAAAAATGCATCATAATCTTCCTATAAAGAATAACACCAAATAAAAAATAAAGAAAAATAAATAAATAAATAAAATTTTTGACTAAGCTCAATTAGAGGTATCAAACAAATAAGATTGTTATCCTCGATAACGATGCCAAAAACTTAATCGGACTCTAGCAAGTACACTAAAATGGCAAAGTAATATGGGAGAATATATTTGAGACCCTAAAATATTGAACCCAAGGGATCAAAGGTTGTTAAGCTAAGTACCTATGGTTAAGCATAATTAATTTGAGATAATTTCCCTTTTTTTTAGATTGAAGAGAGCTCTAAATCTAAATAACAATGTAATCTAAATAAAAAAAACAACTAAAGATACATAAATTAAAGACTAAAACATCAATTAAAACCGTTGCCTAGGTTTACTCATCCTCCCCATACCTAATGTGAATTAAATTAATCTTTAGTAATATAGATCAAATTGAGATAACCTTTTACACCTAAGTGTCCTATACCGGAGCAAACTATTCTAATCACAAAATGTCCCATCCTAGAGCAAGTCCTATGATTAGCTTATGCACGGGTCTAACATCCTAGGTTCGGTTTCCTCTCCCATCCCGATGCTAAACAACTCAAAACCCATTCATTTTACATCTACTCTAGGTGTAATACCATAAAACCTGCAACCCATCTAGTCCCATCCCAAAGCAATCTCAAAGTTACTACTATAAGATAGAAAAGATAGCAAAGATATATCTATGGCATTCAAAAATTTAAATCAAATACCTAGTCTAGATAACATGATGAAATCTTCCACCAAAATAAGATAAAATGATTAAAACATCAAACTCCATGAAATAGCATTCAAGAACCAGCAAAATAAACCATCAATCTATACATATATTAAAATAAGTTCAATATTCACATAGGCTTTGGGGATTTAAAGATCCTCTAAACAAATAATTAACAACTCAATATCCATAAAAAATGAAGAAGAAGGATAAGACCTAGAAAATCATTATAGAGCTGAAACCCAGATGAAAACCTAACAGCTTTCTTCTTTAATCTCCCATGGAAGATGAGTTTGATGTAAGAGAAAATGAAACCTAATCTCTAAAAAGTGTAATACATCTAATCTATATTGAAGTATTTAATCTATAAAAGTATGAATAAAACCCTAAAAATTGAAGAACAAATGAAACAAAAAGAAATTAGATCTGAAAAATCATCCTCCTTTATCAAACAACAATTTTGCATTATATAATCCCAAAGAGGTCACAATCAGCACCAATTTCTTGCTAATGGTGACATGCTTGAAAAACTGCTTTTGGATTGAATAGGTCATTGTCACTACCATTTTCTTACTGATTGTGAGGTATCTCTGAATTTCATTCTTTAACAAAATTAATATCTCATGGTGACCACTAAATCCTACTGACTATGAGGTGCTTTTGAAATTGATTATGTTCTGACTTTACTTATGTCCAGTTAGCACCATTTTCTACTAATCATGAGGTAATTGATACTCTACATTTCGATAGAAAAATTACAAGGTTACAGTTATTACCATTTGGTATTGATTGTGAGGTACCTAAAAATTCTACAATTCATCACAAAAAACCATTAAAAGCTATCCAAAAGTGTATAAAAAGATAGAATTAGCTAAATTTGGCATGATTTATTGAAAGTAACCAAAAACAAAACATCAAACATAGAAAAGACACTAAAACAAAACTAAAAATAAATTCAAAAACTAGAGTTATCAGTTAATGTTGTGTAAATGAGTTTTACAATTAATTTATTCTATCTCTTTTCTCACACAGGTATTATGCTAGAAAAATAAAGTGCACTTAAGGATGTTAAAAGCTATAAGCATGGTATTTGAAAGCATTAAAGAATAAATGTAAAGACAAAATCATACATAAATTGGGCAATTAATTAATTTTATTTGAATGAGGATGTTGGTCCTCGTATGCATATTTGCCAAAGATGGTATTTTGGGTGTATTTCAGATAAAAAAATGGGATGATTGATCCCTCATAGCTTGGAAGGAAGGAATCGTGTTATTTAATTAATTTAAAGTACAAATTATCTAGTGAACTTTTAGTTTATCATTCAAAAATCCATTTATGTGCGACAAACAAAACATTAAAGAATAACAATATAAATAGAACATGCATAAGTTGGGCTATTGATTGATTTGGAAACTTTGGTTCCTTCTTACATATTGATAAAATTCTTTTGTGTATTTTTTTTTGGAGTAAAATAGGACATTGGTCTATTTTATGAGAAAAAACCAATTAATTAAGTAAAAATATTTTAAGTGTTATTTTTAATTAAGACGCATAAAAAGCTATTTTTTACTAACTATTACAACCCAACAAAAGTCATTAAATAATATTATAGGCCCAAATACTAAAATAAGGAAATAAATAAAATCCTAATCTAGTTTACTCTACCTTATCTTTCGACCCGACCCGGAAGGAAGTTACACATATAAAAATTATGACAAGAAAAGATTATTAGTGTATAATGATAAAAATGACACAGAAAAGTAAAATAATAATATTAATGATAATATTAAATAATAATTATTATAAATATTATCATTAAAATAATAAAAAAATATTAATAACAATATTTATAATAATAAAATTAACACAAAATAATAATAGTAGTAATAATTAAATAATAATTAACTATATTAAAATTAACAATAAAAATTAATATTAATAAAAATCAATAATAGACATGATCATATTAATGCAATATTAATAATCATGACACAATAGTAGTAGTAGTAGTAACAAAAACAACATTAATGACAATATTAATAATGACAATTAGAAATATTATCATTAAAGACAAAATCAATGACAAAAATATTAACAACATTAACAAGGCAATAATAATAATTTAAAATTAAATTAAATTACTAAAAATTATATTAATTAATTAGTATTAATAAAGATGAAATTTGGCCAATGAAAAAGAAAAAGAAATAAAAAATAATAAAAAAGAGTGATATAAGAGAGGAATAAGTGGGAGTGATGGGGAAGTGACTGGCACTTTTAGCGATGGGATATTTTTATTGTCCCACAAATCCTTGTCACTAAAGATCCATAGCCAGCAGGAAAGTGAACTTAGAAAATGGAACCTTTTAGCGTCGAAAAAAATCGAGCATCGCTAAATGACCTAGAAAAAACTTTACGCAAGAAATAAAAAATTAATACATGGCCCAAATAAATAAATAAACATAAAATAAATAAAATAACCAAATTATATATAAATATAATATTGTCAAAATATACTAAAATTAAATAAAAGTAACAAATTACCAATTACCTAAAACAATTAAATGAACATATTTAATAAAGAAATAATAAATTAATAGAACAATTAAATAGTAAATAATGAAATTAAACACTAATCAACAATTAAATAACTAACTAATTAACATAATGAACAATTAATTTATCAACCAATTGAATAAATTAATTCACAAGATAAATTAACAAATTACCAATTAATTACAAATAAGAGAAATTAACAATACATTAGACTAGATCTATAAAATTAACAAGATAATAAACAAATAAATATTATTGACATAATTAATTTTTATTTTTACATTACATTTTTGGGTTTTAGGGCTTGAGAATATTACCTTCAGTGTTGATTCTGTCATAGGATAGGGAGTCAATGTTGTACGCCTTTTCCTATTTTTTGTGATTTTTTGAAATTGAAAATCTTAATTTTCCATGGGAGAGGAAGAGAGAAAAAGTAAAAAGAAGAGGAAGAAGAAGTGGAAGTGGGGATAAAATCTCCTTAATGGCTAAAAAAAGCCATAAATATCCCAAAATGGGTTATGTGTTCAGGGATATATTCTCCCACCAATTTTCCCCTATTTTCGGTGTAAAATGCACTCTCGAAGTGAGTTACGGGCTCCACTTACTGCTTTTGACTTTTTCATTGACTTTTGACTTTTGCACTCCTTTTTCTTAGCCAACTGACCTTTAATCCAAAATATCTTGCAATTTTTAGTCTCAAAAATGTCATTTTTTCGACAAAATGTCTTTTAGACATTTATTTCCCTATGTCTTAGATTTCAAAGAAATAAAAAATACTTAATTTGGACTTTTAGATTGGGATTTTTAGTCAAAATACTGACGACTGCTCCTAGGAAAATTTCAAGGACATAATTGGTGTTTTGACTTTGAAAATTTGTTCGAAATAATAGGTTTATAATTGTATCATACTTTATTTATTAAATTTGTTCCAAAACGAGTCTAGTTTCTATTAAATTATATTTCACTCAATATGAGCTCTACAAAGGGAGTTATGCCTAAAATACTACAGACTAGTCTAGATGCAGGGACAAATTCGGGTCATCTATGTTTAAGCTTAATTTTGAGAATCTTGAGGATTCAATTGGTTTAGGTGTCTTCATCAAAGTTTTAGATATATGTATTTAAATTCAAATTGATTTAGAATCATCTAATTATGAGGTTTGTAGGCTGAGATAAATCTAAAATAATCCAGACTACTATAAGTTTTCAAAATTAATTTTTGCATTTTGCATTGTTTGAAAGAGATAAAAGGGTAAAAACCGAAAAAAATCTATTTTAAGAACATGAAAAACCCAAGAAAGCCTAGCACCTCTATTCCTTATCCATTTTTGAGTAGACACTTCCTCAGTAGGTAACCCTGATCAAGAGACACCTCAGGACCCAGTGTCTATAGTTACCTCCCAATTTTGGGGAACTTAGTACACTAGTGCCTATGTAAGCTAAAATTTAGAGTAAAAAGTTAGGGACACATATCTGAGGTGGCTATCTCCTTGACTGTGAAGGTTTCTAAAGAGACTTTGGATTTATGTTTACTTGAAAGGTTTTAATGCTCACCAAAGGCATAAAAATGCCTTCATAAAGGACTTGGGGAATGCTTATTAAAAGACTTAGAAATGCCTTAGAAAAGGTTCTGACAGTGCTTATCAAGAGACTTAAAAATGCCTTGGAAGGAGGACTTATGTAATGCTAATCAAAAGATTAGGAATGCATTGAAAAATGACCTAATGATGCTATTCAAGAGACTTAGAATGACTTGGAAGAAGGGCCTGGGGAATGCTCATCAAATGACTTGAAAATACCTTAGAAGAAGGACCTAGGGAATGCTCACTAAGAGATTGTAAATGCCCATAAAAGGACTCAGAATGCTCATCAAGAGACTTGAAATGCCTTAGAAGAAGGATCTAGGGAGTGCTCATCAAGAGACTAGGAATGTTTATTAAAAGACTTAGAGTGCTCATCAAGAGACTTAAAAATTCCTTGGAAATGGACCTGGAGAATGCTCATCAAGATAGTTGGAAATGCCTTGGAAAAGGATCTTAGGAATGCTCATCAAGAGACTGGGAATACCTTGGAAAAGGACCTAGAGAATACCTATAAAAAAGGTTGGATGTTAGTTTTTTTTTCATAATTAAATGAGGTACTTACCTTTTATGGGTTTGCATGATTCCTTTTATAGAGATTTGTCTTTAAGTGAGGTAGCCAGCTTTTAGTAAATGGCCCTAAGCATAGGGTGCACAAATGTTCTTGATACATTCCTTTTGCTTGAATTAGAGCAATCTCCCTTGTGGGAGTTTTCCTTCGCGATTTTACCATTCGTTGCTTGGAATTTTTTTGTGACCAGCTTTGGAGTGCGGATTCCCTTCTCAATTTTTTTGCAAGAAATTACTTATGTAAGAAGGTACAATAAATTATATAAGCACAGGATGCGAGTGAAATTATATAAGCACATACAAATATCTATGTGATTTGTGTGCGATGGGTGCCATACGTGCGATGTGTGCAAATAATGGCTTGCTAATGAGCGTTTAAAATTTAAAGTAATTGTGACTCATCAAATACTTTAAACTTGAATCTTATTCATCCTTAAATATGTTGAATGGACCACATTCTTAACTAGTTTAATCTCAACAAAAGGAATTAAGGGGTGATTATCAATAAGGAATCATAAGAGTAAGCATGTTAATAACAAGGCCTAATAAAGCGACACATAAGTGCAATGCATACCAAGCAATTTCTGTGTATGTGTACGTTGAAGGCCAAAAAATAATTTTTATCTTTTAAAAACAAATTCTGGTTTTAAAGTTAGGAATTAGATTTAACTCAAATGTATAAATGCATTCATGGCTTCTCGCTTAAAGCTCAAAAAACACCATATGCCTCTTCTTACTATAAGGTAATTTTTACTAGGTTGGATGAAACCAAACCCAGAATTAGGAGGTCTTACTTTGGTTGTAATATTAGGCTTGGCTAGATGGCTATCAAAGAAGGGCTAAGCCACTAGAGGAAAATGACCACTATGTTGCCTTAACTGATAAGAAGACTATTCTCTACCCATTTTTCCATTATCCAAGAGCTTTTTGAATTTAGCTTTGGTGATTAACTTACCGCGAATTGTTTGAGAGATAATAGCTTAAGGTCTTCCTTTCCCTTTCCTATTTTCCTTTTTTTTATTTTTTGTGTTCTTCTTGTTATATTCTCAACTTTAAGGGTTTCACATTCCCCTCTTCTTTCTTTCCTTTTTTTCTCTTTTTCTTTTTCCTTATTTCTTTTCCTTTTTTTATTTTTTTTAGTTTGTTTCATAAAAAAAAAATTAACTACCTATTGGTGAAATTTGTACAAAGAATTGGTAGAGACTAATCTTCCTATCCTTGATATAAGAAATTAGCCTTACTGTAGTGATCACCTTCCTACGTGGAATATAAGATCATTTTATGTTAACGGGTTATTTTAATGTATGTAATAATAAAATGATAATGTATTAAGCATGCTTGAAGTAAAGGCTCATGGGGCTAGCAGGCGATTATGAAATCAAGGTAGGAGAAAGTCATTTAGAAGGCTGCACAAATGAGGGCTGCCTACGTCATCTTCTAGATATTGTCTCATCTCGGGGCCACTTTAATGGGTAATAAGAAAAGTTCTTATACTATTAACGAGTTTTATCTAATTCCCTTATTTGCAAACAATTTTTTTTTCTCATCATACTTAAAAACTAGTCTGAGGTGCTCAAAATTTGAAAATTGCATGGTATGAGCGAAGGCTTTTATGCAATTTCGTAAACATCGATAAAACATGATTAATTCCTATTTAGCTCAAATTTGAATGAAAGAGAAAATTTTCAAGTCAAGATCAAACTCATTTGCAGTTAAAAATTACTCAGATGAAGCAAAATTTTAAATTGAAAGTAAATTAATAAGAAGAAACTATGTCAAAATTTTGGACATTGCTTGGCAAGAAAATAAATTAAACTTAAGGTACAAGTTGCTTTAATGTGAATGCTCCCTATATTTGAGTAAAAGTATGGTGCCATTGCTGTAATCTTGTATACAAAAAGGAGGTAATGGTCCTCAAATCATTCTTAAGAAAAGGATAGTGCCATGGTTATTATTTAATGCATTAGAGAAGTGATGATCCTCGAACCTATAAATTAAAAGGAAATTATGTCACAACTTTGGGCATAACTTGACAAGATAAATTAAGTTAGAAATACTCCCTAAAACTAGGGAAAGGGCGGTGCTATCGGAATTATTATATTGATATGAGAAATCCTTGAATTCTAGGCTATCATACATGAAGAACCATGAAAATCATTGAGGAAGGACAGGGGAGCCGACTTTCACTTTGCCTATAAGGTTATATACATGGCAACATACACAAAAGATTTGTGTGTGCAAGAAGATATACACAAAGCTATATATAAGGCATTCATGTGTGTCTCCAAGCACATCCATAAAACTATATATATTAACACTCATGTAAAAAAAAAGTCATGCAGAAATGCAATAACACATGCAAGTATGCAAGTATGTGCGAAAATGCAAGAATTCAAGAATGTATGCATGAGGTGTATGTCTTACACCATTGGTGGTTAGGGGACTCTGTCTCTGATGCAAGCTGGCTGATGATCCATACACGTGTTCCTCCAAAGTTATGGTCTTCAGGAAAGCTTTTTGTATTTATCTCCTTTAGATTTTTTTTTGCCTTGTCTCTTTTATGAGTTCTCTTATCTTTTTAGGGGAAATAGTCGACCTTGTTCTGGCTGAATATAATTTTCCCTATCCTAAAATGGGCATAGCATCTAATACCCCTAAAGACTTAAAAATTGTGAAAATAGTCTTTGCCATGTTAGGTGTTGCCATCACTTCCTTATGATAAAGCCTATTCCTGCATGTGTCTTAGTGCTTGCTATAGGTTTTTCTTGATGGGTTAACCATATCCCTATGTCCAATTTATGTATGAATTCTTATTTGCATACATTATATGGTAATAATAGTAGTTATGATTAGACATTTAATACAAGAACACAGATCTTGATTTAATCTTAGGGGGTGACATCTTATGTGCATCTAACTCCTATTGTAAGTTAGCCCCTGCAGGTTTTTTTTGGAATTCAGAATGGGTTGGTTTAGGTAAGTTGAGCTTGACATTTGGCTTGTTTGTTAGTTTACTATTTGGAAATATCATAATAGCATGCTATAATGTTCTTATCATTTCGTGGAGTGCCTTTGCATGTTTAGGTAAAGGATAAATCATTTTCATTATATATCCTTAAGGCTCACGTCAAGAGCCAAAGGATGCATTCGTAATGCCTCTATTCCCGAGATTGAATAAAGCAATGTTCATTGAATCAATGTCCTAGAGACAAGCCATAATTATTACTATACATAATGTAATAAAATAAGCCATTGTATACATAAGAAAAGCTCATATAATTAACATGGTTAGAGAAACATATACATTATTTAGAGACACATTTGACATTGTTAAAAGGTGGCTTATATTACATCTTTGTCTCTTGTAGGCATAAATAGCAAAAAGTCTTTCAGCATCTTAAACTCCCCCATAATGGTATAATGATTCCCCTTTGCTCTTATAGTTGATACAGTAATATCAAGTGGCCATACACTTCTCAGTTCACTGATCAAGTGGCCGATGATATTTTCTCTCTTATCGAGAGGGGTACGTAATCCCTTCACTTCTCTCATGCTCTCTAACATGAATACCCAAGCATACCCACATACTTGTCACCCTATTACGAGTACGTTAGGTGTATGTCAAAGTACACAGTAATTCATAAAAAGTATCATAGAGATTTTAGGCCTAAGAATTCCGATGCAAAACTTGCATTTGAGAAACACTTATGACTTGTAGCATGTAATGTTCTCATGAACGGATCAAATCCAAATACCATGTTCTAAACATGTATCTATGATCTCTGATTGACACTCTTGTCCTTATGATATATAAGATAGAACTCAACTTATCAGAGAGAGAATACCTATCTTAATTCATTTGTTATTCCCATAACAATGACTAACTAGGGATATTTAGAATGAAGTCCCTATTATTTCAAGGTCTTACAACCATGTGCTTCACACATGATAACTTAAGCTAAAACAACATTCTTTGATAGTTCTATCAATTGATATGCACAGGAATACAATAGATAAAACAAATGCCCTATTTATTAACTTAAGTGTTTTATAACAATGCATTGGGGCTAGGGCTTACACTAACAATTCTATGTTTTCCTTTTTATATGCTTGCAGCTCAAGCTTTTTCTTCCAAATATTGTCTTTCAGGATTAATAGCGATGTCATTAAGAGATTTCCTATCTTTAAACCCCTTTATTTTGAGCCTATCTCTCTGATAGGGACTAGTGCTTAAGATGAACAACTTGATTTGACCGACAGTTTCTAGTTTTCACTTCATCTCCATCATCCTATTCCTCTATCGGGTAAGGTACTTGTTGAAAACTTCCTCTGGTTTTTGATGTAGCAACTCTAGATTCTTTAGGTGCACCTTTAGTCTTGTGCTGTAATCATACTAATTTAATAATTCCTCAATTAATAGATCCCAATCCTCTTTGGTTTTTTGATCTAACCCACGGTACCAATCAATAGTAGGGCCTATTAGAGTGAGGCTAAAGTAACCTTTTATTTCTTAGAGAGAGTGGTTCCCTTCATGATTAATGTTTACTACTTAATGTGCATAGAGGGGTCAGAAGTACCATCAAATCGAGGCAAATTTGGCATCTTGAACCTTTGAGGCAGTAACTCATCCCAATCTAGACTTTTATCCTCAGGGTCTATTCCCCTTCCAGTTGATAAAACCTGAGATAGGGCCTCTATTTTTTCTTTTATCTTTTCCAAAATTAGGTCTTCCACCCTAGGTCCATTACATTTCAGAAGCTGAGTTAACACTAGCTTTTCTTCCTCCTCAGGGATAAAATCCTCCTTAAGGATGACACCCTTATCCTTTTTTTACTCAATAGAAAGAATTGCTAGTTCTTCATGTACACCTAGAGCTGCTAAAGTTTGCTCTCCAGTAGGTTGTACCAAAGTTGACATCATCTCGACCAATATGGCCCTTATCCTCTTTTCAAGTGAGCTCAGATCTATCTTTGATTATGATTCTGCTTTCGACTATTTTGAATGAAGCTCTCTAATAAGGTGATCACCGGGACCCCTAAACCACCTAAGTATGTGATCTAGAATGGCTAAGAAAAGTCAAAAGGTTAGAGTGATGCACGATACATAGTTATGTTAAGCATACATATGATACATGGCATATATATGATGCATGAACATGAATACATTATGATGCAAAACACACAAATAAGATATACACATTTTCATGGCAAAGAAGACTAATATGCATATTTTACATTTTTACATTAATTATCATTATCTGTTTGCACACAAAATGAAATGCATGCTCATGCACAATCATACATAGGATTTACACATTTTAGTTTTCATTTACATATTACGATGTGATTTATACTAGCAGAAATTATACACACGAGATGAGATACACATACATTCAAGAATCTATACACACCAAGCATGCCTATTTTGTTAGCTATTATTATTAATTTATAATTAATTATACATATATGCAGCATAAACAACCACATGCGAGAGAAAAGGGAATATCCTTCTAACCTTATTGCTCCTACATAGGAGGTTATGCTATCTCTTTTCCAAATAAGATTAGCTCATAGGTGAATGAGGAACCCGATGAATGCATATGGTGCATGATGGAAAACTAGCATCACAGTCTCTCTTTATTTAAACTACATACGAATTGATTTTTCTATTATGTGTTTAAAGAATCAAAATAAACTAAAATGCACCACCGGGGCATAAAAGCCTTTGATGAGCAAACATCTAAATTTATTGGAATTTATTCAATACATAAGGGCCCATATCACAAGCAAGATATTATAGTGCATTCCCCCTAGTTGAAGTATCTATACCATTAAATAGGCTTAAGTTCAGTGATACAACTTTAGGACTACCCAAGCATGGTCCCTGCTTATGGGTCAAACTCATTACGAGCATGAAGACTAATTAGGTCACCATTTGAGATACCAAAAGGTATGAGGCATTGGCTGGTGGTCCTCCTTAACACTTCGCTACATTAAGTGAACATAGGCTTATGCTTTGGGAATGCACTGGGGCTAAAAAAGGGATGCCTAACTTAATTTTATGGCCTTAGCATGAATGCAATGATATTTTTTCGAAAAAATGTAAAACATATTAATCACTAGCCTCATTTATATGAAATTAACCACAAGTACTTTGAAAGCAAAATCTCATGGTCCCCGATGGAGTCACCACTGTGACATACGCTGAATCCCGTAGGCATTTAGTTTCCTCTCGAAAGCTCTCTTTTAAGGGTCGAGATCGAATCGTTTTGCAATGGATAGGGATTTAACCCAATCCATAATGACATAGGCCTCAAAAAGGCATGACACAGCAGCTCGAGGTATCCCCATTCATTGTTGGCAATCAACCTAAGAGGGCATCTATTGGATACCATAAGGCAGGTATCATGGAGTCATCACCCAATAAAACATTGGGAAATGGGTTCTAACCTTGTGAAATCAAAACCATAGGTAGTTGGAACTTCACTCCTATTTATACCCTTTGTTAATATTGTATAAATGAGTTATGGTGATTAATTTATTTTAGAAATTCATTTATTCTATCTCTTTTCTCATACGAGATATCATGCTAGAAAAATAAAGCGCACTCAAGCATGTTGAAAGTTGTAAAGCATAGCATTTGAAAGCATTAAAGAATAAAAGAATAATTAATAAGATAAAATCATACATAAATAAGAGAATTAATTGAGTTTATTTGAATAAGAACATTGGTCCTCACATTCCTATTTATAAAAGGCAGCATTTTAGGTGTATTTTGGGTAAAAAATGGGATAATCGATCTTTCACGGATTGAAAGAAAGGAATCATTTTATTTAATTACTTTAAAGTAGATATTATTTAGTGAACTTTTAGTTTATCTTTTGAAAATCCATTTATGTGCAACAAACAAAACATTAAAGAATAATAATATAAATGAAACATGCATAAATCGGGCTATTAATTGATTTGAAAACTTTGGTTCCCTCATACATTTTTATGAAAATTTTTTATGTAATTTTTGGAGTAAAATAGGACATTGGTTTATTTTATTAGAAAAAACCGATTTAATTAAGTAGAAATATTTTCAGTATTATCTTTAATTAAGGCGTATAAAAACTATTTTTACTAACTATTACAAGCCAATAAAAGTCATTAAATAATATTACAGGCCCAAATACTAAAATGAGGAAATAAATAAAATCCTAATCTAGTCTACTTTACCTTATCTTCCAACCCAACTCAAAAGGAAGTTGCACACATAAAAATATGACAAGAAAAAATTATTAGTGCATAATGATAAAAGTAACAATAAAATTAAAATAATATTATTAATGATAATATTAAATAATAATAATTATAAATATTATCATTAAAATAATAAAAATATTTATAATAATATTTATAATAATAAAATTAATGCAAATTTATTATATAAAAAATCAAAATAATAATAATAATAACAACAAAAAAATTAACAATATCAAAATTAACAATAAAAAAATTAATACTGATAAAACATAAATAATATCCATGATCATATTAATGCAATATTAATAACCATGACACAGTAGGAGTAGTAGTAATAATAATAACAATAACAACAACAGCAACAACATTAATGATAATATTAATAATGACAATTAGAAATATTACCATTAAAAACAAAATTAACAACAAAAATATAAAAAAAAATTAACAAGGTAATAATAATAATAATTTAAGATTAAATTAAATTACTACAAAATGAAGTTAATTAATTAGTATTAATGAAGATGAATTTTTGCCAATGAAAAAGTAAAAGGAAATAAATGAAAAAAGGAGTGACGTGAGATAGGCGTGAGTGGAAATGAAGGGGGAGTGACTGGGGCTTTTAGCGATTGGAGATTTTGATTGTCACCATAAACTCCTATCGCTAAAGATCCACAGCTAGTAGGAAAGTGAACTTAGAAAAGGAACCTTTTAGTGATGGAAAAAATAGAATGTCACTAAAGGACTTGGAAAAAACTCTACAAAGGAAACACAAAATTCATACTTGGCCCAAATAAATAAATAAACATAAAATCAATAAAATAACAAAATTATATATAAATATAATATTGTCAAAATATACTAAAATTAAATAAAAGTAGCAAATTAACAATTAACAAAAAAAAATTAAATTAATATATTTAATAAAGAAATAACAAATTAATAGAACAATTAAATAGTAAATAATGAAATTAAACACTAATCAAAAATTAAATAATTAACAAATTAACATAATGAAAAATTAATTTATCAAACAATATAATAAACTAATACACAAAATTAATTAATAATTTAGTAATTAATTAATAATTAATTACAAATAAGAGAAATTAGCAATATATTAGAGTAAATTTATAAACTTAACAAGAGAATAAACTAAAAAATATTATTTACATAATTAATTTATATTTTTACATTAAATTTTTGGGCTTTAGGGCTCAAGAATATTACCTTCAATGTTGGTTCCATCACAGGACAAGGGTTTAGTGCATTAAGGCTTTTTTCTTATTTTTGAGAATTAAAAATCTTGATTTTCCATAGTAGAGGAAGAGAGAAAAAGCAAGAAGAAGAGGTGGAGGTGAAGAGAGAATCTATTTAATGGCTAAGTAAAGCCATAAATATCCTAAAAATGGGATATGTGCTAAAGGATATTTTTTGCCACAAATTTTACCCTATTCCCGGGTGTAAAATGCAATATGGGAGTTAGTCACGAGCTCCACTCACAAGTCTAGACCATGACTCAACAATGACTCACAACCCTTGACTTTTTTCATTGACTTTTGGCTTTTGCCCTCTTTTTTCTCAATTAACAAACCTCTAATCTAAAATATTTTGCCATTTTTAGATTTAAAGACGCCACTTTTTTTTTTTGCAAAGTGTCTTCTAGACATTTGTTTCTATGTCTTAGATTTCTAATGAATTGAAAATCACTTAATTTTTATTTGTAGATTAGGATTTATGGTCAAAATGCTGACAATTGCTCTTAGGAAATTTTTAGGGATAAAATTTGTGTTTTGACTTTAAAAATTGGTGGGAATAATCGGTCCAAAATTATATCATAATTTATTCGTGAAATTATTCCAAAATGAGTTTAGTTTCTATTAAAATTGGATTTAACTCAATATGAGCTATACCCGAAATACTACAAACTAGTCCAAGTGTAGGGACATATTAGGCCATGTTCAAGCCTAATTTTGAGAGTCTTAAGGACTAAAATGGGTTTAGGTGTCTCATAAAAGTTGTAGATATACATCTTGAGATTCAAATGGCTTTAGAATAATCTAATTTTGAGGTTTATAAGCTGAGATAAAGCCAAAACATTCTAGACTGCTCTAAGTTTTCAAAACTGATTTTCACACTTTGTACTATTTAAATGAGTTAAAGGCACAAAACCTAGAAATATAATGTTTAATTAAGCACAACTAGATTATGTATTACAAGTTCAGATGTGAGGATTAAATGTTTTAAGTGAAAAAGGGTAAAATAGTTATTTTACCTTATGTGCAATCGAAAAAAATTATAATTATTGGGTCAATTACAATACAAGAAAGATAGTTGGGGTAAATTTGTGAATTAATTAAAATAAAGGATTTAATGTGAAATTGTTGGTGGGCCATATGATGTCATCATCCTCTTAGCCTTACAAAAATTTGGTATATATAGGTTGATTGGTAGGGAGAGTCGACATATTCAAAGACAAAGAAAAGAAAAAATAAATAAATCTCCTCTTTAACTTTTATACTCTCTCTCTTTTACTTCTCTCTTAAATAAATCTGGAACTTTAATTTTTCTTTTTATCCTTCATTGAAATTTGCCCTCTCTACCCTATAGAACATCCTAAGATTTCTTTTTAATACATGTGAGTGGAACTTGGTAAAGGGCATATTCAAAGAGAAAAGCAAGCAAGGAAAGAGGTAAAAGAAGAAAGTTGAGAGAAAAAAGGATTTTAAAGCAAGATTTGGTGTTGTATGTCAACTATGGCAATTTATGAATAATTTTTTGCTTTAGATGTGTGATTATATGTGTGAAATCCTGCTAATTTTGTTGTATTGTTAGCTAGATTGTTGGGGAGAATAATTTTTGACATGACCTTAGCTAGTTTACTGAATTGGCAAGTTATATAGTAGGTTATTTTTAAGACCTTGAGGCATCAAACCTTAGGGAACTAAGCGAATATACAAAAACTTGATTGATTGGAGTTATGTGCTTAAAGAATTACCCAATTATTGTTTGTTTATGTTGTATTTGGCAAGATTAACAATCATAAAAGTAAATTAAACACAAATTATATATTAACAAAAGCAATAGATTGTTACCATAGGTTAGATCATAGTATCAAGAAAGATTGTGATCTATTGATTGAGGAGTTTATGAAGCAATGTGATTGTAGCACTAAAATAGAGGTCACACTCAATGATCTAGAGTTGTTATGCGAGAAACTTGAAGAGTCCTTCTATGAATACCTTACACGCTGGAGAAATAAAGTGATGGAGATAAAACGAAAGCTAGACACCCCTAATTAGATCAGACTATTCATCAGGAATGCAAGCCCATACCTAAGAGATGGATTAAAAATGAAAGGGCTTAAAGACTAGGAATCTTTCAAGGATATTGCCCTTGAAGCTGAGGAGTAATATTTAAAAGAAAGGGCCTAGGCTACAAATTCAGAAAAAAAAAAGCAACCATGGAAACAAGTAGAAGAATAGAGACCTAAATGGAAGCAATGATGAGGTTGTAGAAGTTTCAGCCACAAGAACAAAGGGAAATCACTATACCATCATAAGTAAACTGCTATCTTGATGCCTCACTCATCTTTACAAACAAGGGAAATTACAACCATTACCAGCAAAGCTATCCATAAGCCAAGGGAAGCTTGGACACAAAATTGATTAGTACTATGCTTATCACCATTAGGTAGGGCATAGAACTAATTACTGTCATCCTTTAAGAGATCGTATTTAGGATTTGGTTAACACTCAATAGGCACCAATCCCAAAGGGGGAAATTAAAGCATCATTTGCAAAGCTTCATATCATTGCCAACCTTGGGAGTATCATCTAAATAAAGATGGGGCCTAAATTTTTTTTATGTTGTAATAAGCGTCCTTAAACTAATGAAACATTTTTCTTTTGATTGCATTAATGATATAAACTTTATTTATGTTTACAATGTCTCATTTATTTTCACCATACATTACAGTAACCATGATTCATTTCTAAGACATTAATTTAATAAACATTGCTCCACTTATTCTTAAGAAAAAAAAAGAAAAAAATCATTAGTGCATCTATTATGACTCCTAAAGTAAGAAAAATTCGAGAGATTAAGAAAAAAGAAAAAAACAAAAACAAAAAAAAAGGAAAAAAAGATTGGGCCACTATGTAGGGTGTCAAATGCCTTTCTACAGGAGTTGATGGGAGGCAGGCTATGAAGTACACTTACTATAAACTCGATAAGTCTTTGCTATTATTCCCTTTTCCAATCATGACTATGCAAGAAAAGTCTTATATCATTTTCAAAGGCAAATCTCAGTAGGCTATTGGTTTTCCCACTTTAAATCCCAATATTAAGATGGATACTATATCTCGCCAACCATATTATACTCAAAGGCCATTTTTTTAAATCATTATAGTTGGTTACTTTGGAATGTGTGCAGCTTAAGCAAAAATTAAAATTCTATTGTAGCAATCATTGTTCATTTGAGCCATAACTAAGAAGACTCTTTAGTAAGAGAACTATAAACAGGCTGAACACATCAAATGTTATAAGACTAACATTGATAATAAAGAAATGTTAGAGAAAACAAGAAACTATAATGACAATGTAAAATTTTGGAAAGATACAGAATACAAATAGATGTTTTGACAACTTTAATAATGGTTTTCTTGAAGTGGTGCCAATTTGCAGAGTAGTGACATAGTTATTAAAAAGTGTACAAAATCCAACCAAGATCACAATATAAAATAGAAGCACACTGAAAAAGGCTTGGCCTATAAGATTGTTTAACTTCCAGTGATGAGTGGAAGAGTTATGCTATGGATGGCATAGTGAAGGTCAATACGCCTTATGGTACCAAGTTATTGTGATGAGAACATTTTAGTAAAAGCATTGATTGTAAATCTATGGATGATATAGTGAGGGTCAATATACCATATGGTGCCAAGCTATTATCCATAAAACATTTTAGTATGAGCATCGACTACATGGACATTTAGGCTTGTTGGCAGTTGGTGCACTTACAAAGAGAGAGAGAGAGAGAGAGAGAGAGATAGAAAATAAAAAATCATCGCAGGTCAAAAACCTAAAAAAGAGAGCCTTGCTAAAATTGGGCACCCTACTAGGGTGAAAACTGAAAAAGGCACCCTAGGCAAAAATTAAGGATTAAGAGAAAATGTTCTATTAAGAAAACTCAAAAAGGGTTGATTGATAACAGGAGTTAGATGCACACAAAATGTCACTTCTTAATATTAAATGGAATCAGTACTTTTGCATTACATGTTTGGTTATGATTACTATCATTACATATGATGCATATAAATAAGAATACATGCATCAAGTTAATCATAAGTATGATTAACCGATCGAGAGAAACCTATGGCATATATAAGGACACATGTTAAAGTGTGAATTGGGAGTGTAGATCTTAAAAAAACAAAAACAAGAAAAACAAAAAAATAAAAAAACAAAATAAAAAGAAAGAGGGCATTAGAGATGAAAATCGTAACTATCTCTCTAAGCAAAAGTTAGGCCAAAGGATAGGGTGAAAACCTAAAAACAGGCAATCTATTTATAAAAAGAATAAAAGAATAAAAGCCGCTAGAATGGATTGTGTCCATTTTAAGTAAAAGTTAGGCATAGGGTTATGTGAAAATCCCTAACGGGATGTATTTCTCGCTAAGAAAAGCTAGCGTGAAAACCCACAAGGGGTGCACTACCTTCAAAATAATGACCTGAAATAATAAGGGGTTATTGAACAAATTTCCCTGCATTTTGCATGGTCGATGCATTCCATTATACATAGCTCTTTTGCATGCACTTTATGAGCATAACTCTTTGCATACATTCCATTCTTTGCACACATCTCAGACACAATAATCCTTTGCATATACTCTTGCACCCACAAAAAAAAAAGGAAGCACAAATTGGTTTCCCAAACAAAAATTGAAATACCAAACTCCTTTAACTAATGCCTCAAGCATTCACCTCAATTACCACCCTGCAATAGGGTTTAAGCCAATAGCCCTTTATTCGTAGAATGCTCACGAGAGCTAGGATGATTTTCAGTCACTTCAAAGTGTGAGATGATATTTTTCATGCTTGCATCAGAAGCAACCAGGTAATATTCTCCATTGTTAATGTTAAAATTACAAGCTAACTGAGTTCTTTATATGCAGGCCCGCAGGTCTCAACCATGTACCATTAAGTCTTTAAGTACTTTGCCAAGGCATTTCGAGTCTCTTAGCATGTATTTAGACTTTACGTCCTTTTTTCAAGGCATTTCAAGTCTCTTAGCGAGCATTAAGTCTTTAAGTCCATTCTCAAGGCATTTCGAGTCTCTTAGTGAGGATTAAGTCTTTAAGTCATTTTTCAATGCATTTCGAGTCCCTTAGTGAGCATTAAGTCTTTAAGTCCCTTTTCTACGAATTTCGAGTCTCTTATTGAGCATTAAGTCTTTCTGTCCTTTTTAAGGCATTTTGAGTCTTTGAGCAAGCATTAAGTCTTTAAGTCCTTTTTCAAGGTGTTTTGAGTCTCTCAGCGAGCATTAAGTCTTTGAGTCTTTTTTCAAGTCATTTTTAGTCTTTTCACGAGCATTAAGTTTTTTTTTCAAGGCATTTTAAGTCTCTTAGTGAGTATGAAGTCTTTAACTCCTTTTTCAAGGCATTTTGAGTCTCTCAATAAGCATTAAGTCCTTGAGTCATTTTTCAAGGGATTTCGAGTCTCTCAGGGAGCATTAAGTCCTTAAGTTCTTTTTCAAGGCATTTTGAGTCTCTCAGCAAGCATTAAGTCTTTAAGTCCTTTTTCAAGGCAATTGAAGTCTTTCATTGAGCATTAAGTCTTTAAGTCCTTTTTCAAGCCATTATGAGTCTCTCAGTATGCATTAAGTCTTTAAGTCCTTTTTAAGGAATTTTGAGTCTTTTAGCTAGCAATAAGTATTTAAGTCCTTTTTCAAGGCATTTTGAGTCTCATAGTGAGCATTAAGTATTAAGTTCTTTATCAAGGCATTTTGAGCCTCTTAGGGGACAAAGTCCTTTCCATAGGCTACAAAATCCTTTTGCAGGCACTATATTAGGGGTAATTACTAAGGGATGGCCCTCCTGCTTCTAGACAAATTTACATCTCTATAAGTTGCTAATTTGACAATTGGTGACTCGCTGCCTTCAATGGAGTTAGTCTCAAGGCTTGATTTTGTATGCCCTAGGCACTAGTCAAGAACTTTAAGTGACAATTCAATCGGAGATTCGTTGCCTCAAGAACCTCTCTAATGAGAGATCTCCTGAAGAAGTTACAATGTGCCCACTAGAAATACCACAACATAAACGTCAATCCATAATAAACAACATTGAAACATTACTCAAAATTTATTTCATTTTGTATGTCAAAAAACTGACACCAATCAATCTCCATTAAGTCATCTCGATTCTGTATCCTCTGGATGCTAATAAAATACAACCAAGTTAGCCTGATTCTACATACCCTAAGTGCTAATCAAGGAAGACCCTTATTCTTGTCCCAATTATACATGCCCAAGGCGTTAATCGGACAAGTGAAGACTCGCCGCCTTAAATGGAGCTAGTCTCAAGCTATCTTGATGCTGTATGCCCCAAGTACTAATCAGACGCATTCAAACAACCTGATTATGCATGCCCTAAGCACTAATCAAAATTAATTAATCTATCCTGATTCTGCATGCCCTGGATGCTAATCAGACAATCAATACAGGATTAACACATCAACAAGCTGATGTTAAAAATTTGAATTCAAGTTTAATGCATCAACAAAATGATGATAACTACCTAACTAAGAGACTTACTACCTCAACTATGTGTTGTAATCAACAAAAAGATTTGCTGCCTTAGGTACATATCTTTTTCCCTTATACTCTAAATTTTGGCTCACTTTGGCACCAATGCACCAACTTCCTAAAATTAGGGGCAGCTGCAGATGCCAAGACTTGAGGTAATCTAGATCAGGGTTACCTAATGATGAGAAAATAGTGTATTGCTATCTGCAGGTTCAGATATCAAAGCTCTAATCCTAAATTTATCATTTTCTCTTAAATATTTTCATGATTTTCTAAATACTTTCAAATATTTCCAAGTGCTTAAAGAAAATAGGCAAAAAAAACCCTAATATGGACTTCTAGTGGTGACAAATGGCCATCTGTTACCTGTGGGGTGCCTATCTATGGGCCCTTCTCTCTTATGCAGGGTATTTTAGGGAAAACTAGGGTTTAGTGATGAGGGACGAGCATCTATCTAACCTAAATTTTCCCACATTTCTCTAGATTTTTAAAGGAGGAAGTTTATCTGTAAAAGAGGGATTCTAAATTTGAGGGATTTTATCTCTAAATTTGATGATTCTTGAGTTTGAATGGGATTAAAACTTTTTTTTAGGTATAAAAATTAAAATCTAGGGTTTGAAGAAGGGAGGAAGTAAGGGAATCACTCTTTTAAATAGCCACCATTAGAGAAGAAGAAAACTAATTTCTTTCTCTCTTAAAGGTATTTTTAATCTATCAATTCTTGTTCAAACACACACATATATAAATGAATTTCATATTTGTTTTGAGAATCAATGACCACAAATCGGAGTAAAGATCTAGAATACCATCTTCGTAGAGTCATAACATCTCCTAAAGGTAATATTATAGGCTTTTTTCCATTTTCTCTCTCCATAACTCCATTGGTATGATTACTTGATTCTTTAATGAATATTGATAGGATTTAAGAATTATAATTGACTAGTGTGTGTGTTTATATGAGATATGATGTGTTTCTTGGCTGTTAGGTATGACAAATACATGTTTGATGTTGATTTCCTCCATTGTTGTGCATGCAAAGCTTTTTCTTTTATTTGTAAAACTCTATAACCGTGTAATTTTTAATGTATGATTTTGTGTCTCTAACATGTTTTAACATGATTTAATGTTTAAATATTGCACATTTAGGGCTATAAATTTGTTTGTATGATTTTCTACATTTTTGCCATATTTTTGCATTTTTTATTTTGTTCTAGAGGTGTGGATGGAAGATGAACCAGCGGATGGCCGTCCCTCACACGATGAATGGGTCGTCATCGACCTATCCTTCCGTCCTATCCCTCATTCTACCTTAGGCCATCCCTCACTCTTTTATGGTTGTCTCTCACACTTTTGGCCATCCCTAAGTGTTTTGTAATGCATCTTTCATATATTCTAGGGTTTTTATGTAATTTTGCATCATTTCTTTATGTATTATGATATTTATGCATTATTTGATGTGTTTTTCTTCCTTTTGTATTGTATAATCACCAGCCTAAATCTAATTCTACCTGTGTAAATAATTTTATGACCTTTTTATTGTAAATACTATTTTTTTGTTTGTTTTGTGCATTTCTTTTAGTAATTGTTGCATTTATGATTTTGGAGGATTTATGGTTTTTTGCATGGGAAGTTGGGCTCCCATAATGGTCACCATCTTTACTCCCTAGTTATATCATTATTTTACTTTATTTTATTTATTTATTATGGCATTGTTTGTTTGTTTATTTATTTTTGCCATTATTGGCTATTTTTTTTTACAAAACATAGACCAATGTCCAATTTTTAACCCAAAATCACACAATGTAATAAATATTTTTTTGTAAAATTGCACGAGGAAGCCAAAGCTTCCAAATCAAATGGATAGCCCATTTTATGTATGTATATTGATCTTGCCTTCAATTATTCTTTGGGACAATTTGATTTTGTAATAATTAAGTAGGTTTATTTTATTATTTTTTACTACTCTATTTACTTGAACTGGGTGTTTATTTAATTTTATCATAAAATGCTTTGTGTGAGGGAGGAGAATGGATCAATTATAAAACTCAATTATAAATTAACATTTAACCAAAATGCCTAATAAGAGGGACGTCCCGAACACCAGTCTTTGTTTAGGCATCAAAATAAGGTCGGGATTCAATTCCTAACATCCTGTTGGGTGGCGACTACATAACACCTGCCACTTTGAGCACACTAGTATATGCCTTTATAGGTTGACCGCCAGCAAAGTGTTCAATTTTAATTATTGCAAAATGACCAGTTTATAACTAAAACCGAGCCTTCTTTGGTCTTGGGCCCTAAAAGTGGGCCTCCGAGAACCTAACTAGAAATGAGCGGCGGCTCCGACGTGCGTCAAAAAATGAGATACTTATCATCAATCTATCCTATGCTTCCTCATTCAAATGATATGTGCATACATACCTGCATCTTGCTTTTTATCAAGGCATACATTATGATTCAAAAACACATATTAAATGTGCATATATTATCATGCTTGCACATTTCATTACCATACTTATATGATATGTTCATAATGACTATAATTATATAGAAACTAATATATATATATATATATAATATTATATATATGCATATATCTACAAATCACTATGTACATATCCTATGCATATTTATATTTAAACATATTTCTACATGTCCAAATGGGTTAGCATGTCAAGCACAATCAATTAAAATAATATAACAAATAAAGTTATTCAAAAATACATGTCACTCACATTTTTAGGTCAACACATTATCATGTTATACTTATATCTATACATATACTATTGTAATTCTCGTTACATCTTTTTATACATGTCAAATTGACATTTCAAATTATGAGCATATATGTAATTCTAAGAAATCATTATTAATCATGTATATTCTTTAGAATGTACTCATTCAGGTTCATATGTGTTATCCCACTAATAACACTTAATTATGTCAATCCATATTTATATTTAAAATAATATATTTTTGATTTAGGTTTCTTTGTAGCTATATACCCAAGTGACATCTTAATTTATAGGCATAATATAACATGTTTCATTGATATTCTTATGATCAATTTACTTTAAAAGCATTTAGATAAACTTGGGATATAATTTCATATCAAAAGATCATGTGTAATTCCTAATAGGGGAGGCATATAGTGGAGACAAAATGGTCTTGGGCATGTGCTAATATATAAAAGTGTACATTACGAAGACCAATTTGTCTCTGCCGTGTAGAACAAGGTAGTTTTTATACAGAACAATGTACATAGCTTGGACTATTCTATCTCTACTGTGTACACTAGTCTGCATAGAAAATTACACAAATACAGATCTCTGAACTGAGCTTGCATATCTACTTGAGTGGTGTTTTTCGAAAAACTTCCTTTTTTTCATATGTTCTACTATACTTCTAGTTCCCAAATTATCAAGAACAACTTTATTTAAGCTACTAAATTTCAAGATAACCACAAAATAGAATAGCATGTTCTTAATGGAAAAATACACTCATTGCTATAATCCAAGTTAATTTTAACTATTTTGAAAGTATAACTACTCTTAAACCTCGTCATAAGAAGCTTAAACATATTATCCATAATTTCTTTCTAATTAAAATTACTCAAATTGTAATTCTAGAATTCTACTATAAGTAAAACAATTCATTTGAGTAAAGGACCGAAAATAGGCCCTAGTAGAATTCAAGGGTAATTACATGTTATTAAAGTCTAATTGAGCATTATTTGATGAATTATTAAGAGTTAAGATATTGACTGGGACAAAAATGTTATTAAGTTATAAATAATTATGTGATAAATGTATAAATTATAAGGTATGAATTTTATAAGGTCATAATAAATTTATTATGTTGGTATAATAATATTCAAGATTATAATTGAAGTATGAAGTATTAGTTAAGGGGTCAATTTTTGATACAATTAAATATTAGGCCAATTGTAATAATAGAATAGTATATTAGGATGCAATTAAAAGAAGATAGAAAGGTTGGGGTCCATGTGGAAGAGAAGGTTTAAGTAGGGGTCAATTTATAACATGCAATTAGTTAAAAGATTAAAAGAGGAATTGTGAGGGACCAAGATGATGTCACATTCCACTTAAACTCACATGCAAGACAAGTATAAAAGGGGCATTAGGTGAGGTGGATGACATATGCAAGAAGGAGAAGAAAGAATAACCTATTTTTCACTTTCCCTTTTCCCTTCTGCTCAAAAAGAAAATCTGTAGCTTTCATGTCTTTTATCTCTTTAATCTGGCCCCCCTTTCGCTCAAAGAACATCTTCATATTTATAACTTATGAATGGATGGAAGGCTTGATTAAAGAGGCTTACAAGGGTATAAGAGAACTAGAAGATTAAAAGAGAAAGGAAGAGAAAGAAATATGAGGATTTTAAAGAAGATTTGAGTTGTATGTTCAGGTTTGGGAACCTACATTTCATACATGTGTTTTCCTTGAGTGAAAAATGTGATTACCATATGATATTGATGCATTTTTATATAGTGTTATAGCTACAAAAGAGGAGATTTAGAGATTTACCTCTTACATGTGTTATTTGATAAAGTTAGGATAAATAAATTATTAAAAGCTTGGTTTGAGATTATTTTAAAGTGATGTTATTATAGAAAGGTTATAATACAAAGTATGAAATTATATTTGATGAGTAACTGGAAATAAAACATCAATCTTAGATGTTTAAAACTACATGCATGTAAGTTTTAAAATTCTAGGTTTGGGTTCACTGGACCTAATTGTATTCTTTCGGTAATATCTTGAGTTTTAGAATAGCTAATTAGATTATTCAAATTATGTTTTAAAATAGACTTCTATAAAAAGATTTCATAAGAAGAAATCACATTCTAATTCTGCTTCTAAAGGGGTCATAACCTAGCTTGAAAATCGGATAAGTGTGCAGTCTCGTACTCATGAATAGTCTTTAGTATTTGGACGATATCTTTCAATTTATAACTGATATTGAGATGAGGTTTGATTTTATAGAAAATATAAATGTATATCTAAAACTTTGTAGAAGAAAACATTTTCTAAAAATGTCGTTTAGTATGTCAAAATGAAGTACAAAATGAGTTTATTAAGAAGTTTGTAGGATTCTGGGAACAGGGGAAAATTTTGTATGGCCAAAAAGGCTGCTGTCGCGAGCGCGATATCATGATTTTGTCCATAACTTTGCTTTTTATTTCCCTTTATCAATATATTATGTTACCCCCATATGTTACACATATAACTGAACAAAATAAGCCTTGAATGCAAGTATACGAGGGTTATAAACTCGTATGTATATCGATTAGTATTAAAGTTTATTTATGGGTTTGCATGATTTGTATCATTTACATTGAAAACTTTTTATGAATTTATACCTATGCATCATTGAAATTGTGCATTAATAGTTAAGTTATATCACCATGAATAATTATGAAAACTTATACGAGTGGTCATCTAATAAGATGTAATGTGATAGCCTAAACCTAAGAGTTTATGTATTGTATCACAGCATTATATATATATATACATAAGTATGTATATATATATATATATATATACATGAATGTCTAAATGTCATTATACTAAAGAATATACATATTTGTTATTAATCTATTGAGGTTGATGTTGTGTATGGTTAAAATGTCAACTTTACTTATGTAAAGAAGTGATGCTATTAATAGAGTATATGTGTGCTTATAACATAAACATGGCATGATCATACATGTTTGGGTTTAAATCTTGAAATATTCTTTTACTTAGTTATGACATAAACATACATATTGTAAGGCCCCTAACATGACCCTAGTTAATTTGCATATTTGTAAATGATAATTTTGTATGAGTAAGGGTCAATGGGGTAAATTATTATTGCTAATTGCATGAAAATAAAATTTATGAGTAAAGTTTAATATTAGTTGAGGATGCAATTGAAGTAAAAAGTATTGTTTTGGGGTAATTTTGCAATTACAGTATCTTTAAGGGGTAAATGTGAATAAATGATTAATTGAGAGGTCAATGTAAGAAAAGGTTAAATTGGTGAGGTTGAATTAAGAATGACTTAAATGATGGGGTATGATTTGTGACATGCAAGATTTGGTGGGAAGTCTTGGTAACATGCAAAATCTTAAAGGACCTAAAGAGAGATTTGCCAAAGCACTATATATAGGTGTGTGTGTTAGTGGAAGGAAAGAGAAATTAAAGAATTGTGAGAGTGTGTGTGTGGTGGTCGGCCATTAGAGAGGAAAACCCAGAAAATTCATCTCCTTCATCCTTCCTTCACTCCTTCTAAATCATCTCAAGAGAATTAATGAGAAATCTTGTGAGTTCATTAAGAGTTTAAGACTTTCAACTAAGGTAATGTATATGTTAATGAACCCATCATCATCTTCATCTCTTTTCTTTTCATTTTGATTGAAGAAGATGTTGTATAAGTGTTGGATTTTGAATGATGATGATATTTGTGAAGGAGAAGAAGAAAGAAGGAAGAACAAAGGGAAAGACATTGCTAAGGATTGAAAGATTTTGTGATTTTGGCTAAGGTATGGGAATTTAGGGTTTCTCATATTGCTTGTGAATGGATCTTTTGGAACATGATGTGTTTTGCTTGAAAACTTGAGAAATAAACAAAGAGAACATAAGATGAGACATGCATGTGAATTTGATAAAATTCTGGGTTTGAGTTCTTTTGACCTATGAGTATTGTTTTGATAATATCTGGAGTTTGAAAATAGATATTGAGGTGATTCAAAATGGGACTTAAAATAGACCTATAGAAAAAGATTTTATAAGAAGAAACCATATACGAATTCTGTCTTTAAATGGGTATAAATCCAGTTTGAATTTCGGACAAAGATGCAGAATTTGTGAGCATGAACAGTCCTTAGTATTTTCTTCATATCTCGAGTTATATAAATGATTTTGAAGAGATTTTTGATTTCCTAGAAACTAGACATATAGGGCTACAAGTTCGTGGAAGAAAGTATTCTCTAAAAATGATTATTTAAAGGTCAAAATTGCAATACAAGTTGAATCTGTAAATCGGCCTCTGGGCAAAATATATGTCACGGTTACCAGGATTTCCTTAGTAACCGTGACCTAGTCCAGTTTTTAGTCCAGAATAGAAAAGTAACCTATCTCACGGTTACTAAGGAATTCATAGTAACCGTGAGCCCCTTTTGTACATATATGACACGGTTACTAGGATTTTCATAGTAACCGTGACCTAGTGCAGTTTTTAGTACAGAACCGAAATGTGACCTATCTCACGGTTACCAACAATTTCATAGTAACCGTGACCCCCTTGAACATACCACACGGTTACCAACAATTTCATAGTAACCGTGACCTATTTGTCCTTATATGTCACGGCTGTCAAATATTCATAGTAACCGTGACCCTTGCTGTTTTACTCAAAATTCACAGAAAGGTTTCAAATGAATAGTAATGATTAACTAAACTGTTTTTATCAAGAATTTAACAAGTTTTTGATACAAAAATACATATGAATAAAGGTTTCAATCAAGTTGTAAAGATGTATGTATATCTACCTTACATGTTGCAAGTTAAATGTATTTATTACATGAAGACTTATCGATAATTTGTATAGTACTTGATTCATACTTGATGATGAAGGTGGTTATATGTATAGATAAATATGCATATAAGAATGCATCAATTGTATGCGAATGAATCTACAGGTACGTACAATGATGATTATGGAGTGATGATTAAATGTCATGCCTACATGTTATATATGAATGTATGAATATGTAATTGCCCATGAAATAGAAGATATTTTGGCATGACTAAGATTATGTATAATGCTTAAAGAGAACATGCTTAATTGTATGAGATGATGATTATACGTCATGCTTATATGTTATGATGCAAATTTATAGTCTCATGGCTTGATATAACCTAGCATATGAAATGTGCATATATTTGTTTATGCACCAAAGAACCCATAGTATTACAAGATATTATACATATACGAATAGTACACTATGAACGTAGTCTTGATATGTGACTTTAACAAGAATATAATTATGCCTGCGATAGAGTTTCAGTTGTGGATAGATAGGCGCCTATAGGGAATTGCAGCTGCCAAAGTCGATCCTGCTGGATCTTACACAGCCCATTAGGGTTGTTTATTTTTGCCCTCGTGTGGGTGCTCACGTGCGAGCATTTGACCGGTCCAAAGTATAGTTGGCCCTACTTGGGTCCATAGTTTTGATATCTTCGGATATCCACCGTTTGATACCCTCGGGTATCCACCGATCCCGTTATCCACTATTAGAACTTAAGCAGGCTAAAGTAAAGCAAATATGTTTCACTAATAAGCACAGTATGAACTATGCATTTGATATTTGATTTATTATGATTAACAATGATTGTTTAAGCATGAAATGATATCTGTTTACATTGTATACATATCTCATTATGAATTGTATGAATTCAAGTATGCTGAATTTATTGTGAAAGGTTATCTTGTTATGTAACTTATTATTATTATTTTAAATTGTTTGTTTATTCTATATTTTTGACGACCACTGTGAGTGGTTGTCATTCATGTTTAGAATTCCCCACTAAGCTTTATAGCTTAGCACGGGTTATTTTGATCCGTGTAGGTTTTAAGTAGGCAAGGCTTTTGCACAGGAACTATTTCTGCATCAGGACAGGCCAACACCAGTCTATAGAAGTGGATGTAGGAAACTTTTGATAAATCTTGTTTAGTTCCTTACATGTTTAATATGTATAAGGGTTGTAATATATGTATATGTAAATTATATAGAAGGGAAGACTGTAATAAGCTCATAGTGAAAATACTAGTATATGCATGCATGATGAAATTAGCATTACTTTATATAAATGTATTGATATGATGAATGCTAAGCATGAAAGTACAATAGCTACAGTATGATGATATAGTCATATGACTTGATGAATTAAAATGGCATAGTTTGCATTGGATATAGTAAACATGGGATATAGGGTGTTACAATTTGGTATCAGAGCCTAGGTTTAGCCTTTTCTGGGCAATGCAAGTATAGAAACCTTAATTTGAGATAGTGTTGTGTTGGCCTGATGCAAAAGTTCCTGTTTTCTTATAGATTAAAGATGGAGAACTCTAGGGATGCTATAGAAGAATCGGCTGAAAGTAATTTGCCGGATAGATCAAATCCTTCTAATCCAATAACTTCCTCTTCGCATCGAAATGAAACTCCTACCGCAGTTCCTGGAGAGGCCTTGTTGAAAATTTCTCAGGATATGGCCCAGATTCTGCAGAGAATGACTATGCCCAAGGCACCAATATCCGAAATTAGAAAGCATGGGGCACAAGAATTTATGGGCACCAATCTAGAACAATCTGAAGAAGCTGAATTCTGGTTAGAAAGGCTGGAGAGGATATTTGATGAAATAAACTGTCCTGCAAATCACAAGGTATCTTGTGCTGTGTCCTTACTTCAAGGCATGGCATATGATTGGTGGAAGTTAATTTTGAGACAGTCACAGTTACCTGACCCACTTACCTGGGAATTATTTGAGGAAGAGTTCAGAAAGAAATATGTTACTGAGGCTTATAAGGAGGAGAAATTAAAGCAGTTTCTGAGTTTGAGACAAAAAGTTTTATCTGTGGCTGAATATGAAAAAGAATTTAGCCGATTATGCAAATATGTTCCCAAGGAGATGTTGACCGGAGTGTTCAAATGCAGGCACTTTGAAGATGGGCTGAATGATAGAATTAAAGAAAAATTGTTTGGTTTTACATCTCTAAATGTGGTAGATTTTAATCAACTGGTCACAACTGCCATGAAAATTGAAAAGTATGAGATAGCTAAAAGAGAGAGAGAGCATAAAAGAAGTGGTCCCAGGGGAGGATCATCTGCTGGAAAAAGATTTAGAGGGACTCAAGGAGGCCAGCCTGCAGAGTCTGTTTTCAATTCTCCTAATAAAGGAAAGAAGCAAGAATCCTTTACCAAGCCTAGAAATGAGAGGGAAGTTTCAGGAAGACAGAGTGGTGGTCAAGCACCTGAATGTTCTCATTGTTCCAGGCACCATTGGGGTAATTGCAGGAAACTGGCTGGAGAATGCTTTAGATGTGGCAGTGCCGATCATTTCATGGCAAATTGTCCTTTGAAATCAGATCAAGGTTTTAAGCAACAGAATAGCAGGGTAGCTTCTAATGCACCCCCATCTGGAAGAGGTAGAGGTAGGGGAAGGTTTGGATCAGCTCATCATGGATCCCAGTCCCAGAATATTTCAGAGACAGTTGATAGACCTTCTACTCAAATGGTTGCTAGGCGGGCTTATGCCATGAAGGCCAGAGAGGAACAGGATGCTCCAGAAGTTATAGCTGGTACTTTTTCTCTTTATAATTGTAATATACATGCACTCATTGATCCTGGCTCTACTCACTCATATGTTTGTATTGGAGTTTCGGGTAGAGATAGGTTTAAAACACAACAGTTAGATTTTGATGTATGTGTTACTAGTCCTTTGGGACATAGTATAATTGTTAATAAGGTGTGCAAAGAGTGTCCTATAATAGTTAAAGGGAAAGAGTTTCCAGCAGATTTGATTGTATTGCCTTTTCATGAGTTTGATGTAATTCTGGGAATGGATTGGTTATCCAAGCATCATGCTGTGGTGAATTGTGAAATGAAAATAGTAACCCTCAGGAACGATGAAGGAAAGGAAGTGGTAGTAGAAGGCAATTGTCCTAAGCTATCAATTGATGTTATATCAGCAATGGAAGCTAGGCGTTGTCTTAGAAAAGGATGTGAAGCATTTTTAGCTTTAGTCCTTGATTCAAAAAGGGATATGGTGGAGCTTGACAAAATACCGATTGTGAAAGAATTTCCAGAAGTATTTCCTGAGGAATTACCTGGACTTCCTCCAGAAAGAGATGTTGAGTTATCTATTGATCTGATACCTGGTATGGCCCCAATCTCCAGGGCACCATACAGAATGGCTCCATCTGAATTAAAAGAGCTGAAGGTTCAATTACAGGAATTGTTAGACAGAGGCTTTATCAGACCTAGTGTGTCACCTTGGGGTGCTCCAGTTTTATTCGTTAAGAAGAAGGATGGGTCTATGAGAATGTGTATCGACTATAGACAGTTGAACAAAGTGACAGTGAAGAACAAATATCCTTTGCCACGAATAGAGGATTTATTTGATCAGTTAAGTGGTGCTGGTGTGTTTTCAAAGATAGATTTGCGATCGGGATATTATCAGCTCAGAGTTAAAGATGGAGATGTTCCTAAGACTGCTTTTAGAACGCGATATGGGCATTATGAATTTTTAGTTATGCCATTTGGGTTGACTAATGCACCTGCTGCATTTATGGATCTTATGAATAGGGTATTCAGACCCTATTTGGATCGATTTGTTGTTGTGTTTATTGATGACATACTGATTTACTCCAGAAATGAGGCTGAACATGCTGATCATTTGAGAATTGTTTTGCAAACTTTGAAAGGAAATGAGTTGTTTGCTAAGTTGAGTAAATGTGACTTTTGGCTTAAGGAAGTTTCTTTCCTAGGTCATGTTGTATCTGCTGAAGGTGTTAGGGTCGATCCAAATAAAATTGAAGCTATTGTTAGTTGGAGACCACCCAAGAATGTGCATGAAATTAGAAGTTTTCTTGGGTTGGCAGGTTACTATCGTCGTTTTGTGAAGGGTTTTTCTGTCATTGCTTCACCCCTCACTAAGCTATTGAGAAAGAATACTAAGTTTGAATGGTCTGATCGTTGTCAAGCAAGTTTTGAAAGGTTGAAGAAGATGTTGACTGAGGCTCCAGTGTTGACTCAACCTGTGGCAGGGAAAGAGTATGCAATGTACAGTGATGCTTCTAAGGTTGGTTTGGGTTGTGTATTGATGCAAGATGGTAAAGTTATAGCTTATGCATCTAGACAGTTGAAAACACATGAACAGAACTACCCGACTCATGATCTAGAACTGGCAGCTGTGGTTTTTGCTTTAAAAATTTGGCGGCATTACCTTTATGGGGAGAAGTGCAGGATTTATACTGATCATAAAAGCCTCAAGTACTTGCTTACTCAGAAAGAACTTAATTTGAGGCAGAGGAGATGGTTGGAACTATTCAAAGATTATGATTGTATAGTTGATTACCACCCAGGAAAAGCGAATGTGGTTGCTGATGCCCTGAGTCGTAAGTCCATGGCTGTTTTGATGTTAAAACAGTGCAATTGGAAATTTGCTTCTGATGGTGCTTTACTAGCACAGCTTAAAGTTAGGCCCTTGGTTAGGCAGACAATGATTGATGCTCAGAAGGATGATGCAAAGTTAAAACAGATTGTTAAAGCAATTGGTGAAGGTAATCAATCCGATTTTTCAATGAAAGAAGATGGTGGTGTATACTACCATAACAGGTTGTGTATCCCTGATGATAAAGAAGTGAAAAGAACATTGTTGCATGAAGCACATAATACTGCATTCACTATGCATCCAGGTGGGAATAAGATGTATCAAGAGTTGAAACAGTTTTACTGGTGGCCTGGCATGAAGAAGGATATTGTTGATTATGTTTCTAAATGTCTGACATGTCAGCAAGTGAAAGCAGAACATCAGTTTCCTTCAGGTCTCCTGAATCCCACTCCAATTCCACAATGGAAGTGGGAAGACATTACCATGGATTTTGTTACTGGTTTGCCTCTTTCTCAAAGGAAAAATGATGCTGTATGGGTAATAGTGGATAAGTTAACAAAAGTAGCTCACTTTTTACCAGTTCGAACAGATTATTCTATGGATAGGCTTGCAGAATTGTATGTGAATGAAATTGTACGGTTACATGGTATACCAGTGTCTATAATTTCGGATCGAGATCCAAGGTTTACATCGAGATTTTGGAAGAGTTTACAGCAAGCTTTGGGAACACAGCTCAAGTACAGTACAGCTTTTCATCCTCAAACGGATGGGCAATCCGAAAGGGTTATTCAGATTCTCGAAGATATGATGAGGGGATGTGCTTTGGAGTTCTCTGGTAGTTGGGATAAATATGTAGCCTTGATGGAATTTGCTTATAATAACAGCTATCAGAAGAGTATTCAAATGGCACCATATGAGGCTTTGTATGGCAGAAAATGTAGAACTCCAGTCTGTTGGACTGAGTTGACCGAATGTAAGTTAATTGGTCCTGACCTTATTAGAGATACAGAAGAAAAAGTTCAAGTTATCAAGCAGAGGCTGAAAGAAGCGAGTGACAGGCAAAAATCATATGCTGACCTTAAAAGAAGGGATATCGAGTACCAGGTGGGTGACAAAGTGTTTTTGAAGGTGTCTCCTTGGAGAAAGGTACTTAGATTTGGGAAGAAAGGAAAACTCAGCCCGAGATTCATTGGTCCGTATGAAATTCTTCAAAGAGTGGGACCAGTGGCTTACAGATTGGCTCTTCCTATGGAATTGGCCAAGCTTCATGATGTGTTTCATGTATCTATGCTTCGTAGATATCGCACGGATGAATCTCACAAGTTGCAAGTTCAAGAAATTCAGTTACAGCCGGATTTCACTTATGATGAGGAACCAAAGGAAATCCTGGCTAGGGAGATTAGGCAATTAAGGAACAAACAGATTCCCCTTGTTAAAGTACTCTGGCAACATCACGGTGTACAAGAAGTAACTTGGGAGCCAGAGGCAGCTATGAGAAAGCAATATCCTCGATTGTTTGAAACAGGTATGAATTTCGAGGACGAAATTCTTTAAGGGGGAGAGAATTGTAAGGCCCCTAACATGACCCTAGTTAATTTGCATATTTGTAAATGATAATTTTGTATGAGTAAGGGTCAATGGGGTAAATTATTATTGCTAATTGCATGAAAATAAAATTTATGAGTAAAGTTTAATATTAGTTGAGGATGCAATTGAAGTAAAAAGTATTGTTTTGGGGTAATTTTGCAATTACAGTATCTTTAAGGGGTAAATGTGAATAAATGATTAATTGAGAGGTCAATGTAAGAAAAGGTTAAATTGGTGAGGTTGAATTAAGAATGACTTAAATGATGGGGTATGATTTGTGACATGCAAGATTTGGTGGGAAGTCTTGGTAACATGCAAAATCTTAAAGGACCTAAAGAGAGATTTGCCAAAGCACTATATATAGGTGTGTGTGTTAGTGGAAGGAAAGAGAAATTAAAGAATTGTGAGAGTGTGTGTGTGGTGGTCGGCCATTAGAGAGGAAAACCCAGAAAATTCATCTCCTTCATCCTTCCTTCACTCCTTCTAAATCATCTCAAGAGAATTAATGAGAAATCTTGTGAGTTCATTAAGAGTTTAAGACTTTCAACTAAGGTAATGTATATGTTAATGAACCCATCATCATCTTCATCTCTTTTCTTTTCATTTTGATTGAAGAAGATGTTGTATAAGTGTTGGATTTTGAATGATGATGATATTTGTGAAGGAGAAGAAGAAAGAAGGAAGAACAAAGGGAAAGACATTGCTAAGGATTGAAAGATTTTGTGATTTTGGCTAAGGTATGGGAATTTAGGGTTTCTCATATTGCTTGTGAATGGATCTTTTGGAACATGATGTGTTTTGCTTGAAAACTTGAGAAATAAACAAAGAGAACATAAGATGAGACATGCATGTGAATTTGATAAAATTCTGGGTTTGAGTTCTTTTGACCTATGAGTATTGTTTTGATAATATCTGGAGTTTGAAAATAGATATTGAGGTGATTCAAAATGGGACTTAAAATAGACCTATAGAAAAAGATTTTATAAGAAGAAACCATATACGAATTCTGTCTTTAAATGGGTATAAATCCAGTTTGAATTTCGGACAAAGATGCAGAATTTGTGAGCATGAACAGTCCTTAGTATTTTCTTCATATCTCGAGTTATATAAATGATTTTGAAGAGATTTTTGATTTCCTAGAAACTAGACATATAGGGCTACAAGTTCGTGGAAGAAAGTATTCTCTAAAAATGATTATTTAAAGGTCAAAATTGCAATACAAGTTGAATCTGTAAATCGGCCTCTGGGCAAAATATATGTCACGGTTACCAGGATTTCCTTAGTAACCGTGACCTAGTCCAGTTTTTAGTCCAGAATAGAAAAGTAACCTATCTCACGGTTACTAAGGAATTCATAGTAACCGTGAGCCCCTTTTGTACATATATGACACGGTTACTAGGATTTTCATAGTAACCGTGACCTAGTGCAGTTTTTAGTACAGAACCGAAATGTGACCTATCTCACGGTTACCAACAATTTCATAGTAACCGTGACCCCCTTGAACATACCACACGGTTACCAACAATTTCATAGTAACCGTGACCTATTTGTCCTTATATGTCACGGCTGTCAAATATTCATAGTAACCGTGACCCTTGCTGTTTTACTCAAAATTCACAGAAAGGTTTCAAATGAATAGTAATGATTAACTAAACTGTTTTTATCAAGAATTTAACAAGTTTTTGATACAAAAATACATATGAATAAAGGTTTCAATCAAGTTGTAAAGATGTATGTATATCTACCTTACATGTTGCAAGTTAAATGTATTTATTACATGAAGACTTATCGATAATTTGTATAGTACTTGATTCATACTTGATGATGAAGGTGGTTATATGTATAGATAAATATGCATATAAGAATGCATCAATTGTATGCGAATGAATCTACAGGTACGTACAATGATGATTATGGAGTGATGATTAAATGTCATGCCTACATGTTATATATGAATGTATGAATATGTAATTGCCCATGAAATAGAAGATATTTTGGCATGACTAAGATTATGTATAATGCTTAAAGAGAACATGCTTAATTGTATGAGATGATGATTATACGTCATGCTTATATGTTATGATGCAAATTTATAGTCTCATGGCTTGATATAACCTAGCATATGAAATGTGCATATATTTGTTTATGCACCAAAGAACCCATAGTATTACAAGATATTATACATATACGAATAGTACACTATGAACGTAGTCTTGATATGTGACTTTAACAAGAATATAATTATGCCTGCGATAGAGTTTCAGTTGTGGATAGATAGGCGCCTATAGGGAATTGCAGCTGCCAAAGTCGATCCTGCTGGATCTTACACAGCCCATTAGGGTTGTTTATTTTTGCCCTCGTGTGGGTGCTCACGTGCGAGCATTTGACCGGTCCAAAGTATAGTTGGCCCTACTTGGGTCCATAGTTTTGATATCTTCGGATATCCACCGTTTGATACCCTCGGGTATCCACCGATCCCGTTATCCACTATTAGAACTTAAGCAGGCTAAAGTAAAGCAAATATGTTTCACTAATAAGCACAGTATGAACTATGCATTTGATATTTGATTTATTATGATTAACAATGATTGTTTAAGCATGAAATGATATCTGTTTACATTGTATACATATCTCATTATGAATTGTATGAATTCAAGTATGCTGAATTTATTGTGAAAGGTTATCTTGTTATGTAACTTATTATTATTATTTTAAATTGTTTGTTTATTCTATATTTTTGACGACCACTGTGAGTGGTTGTCATTCATGTTTAGAATTCCCCACTAAGCTTTATAGCTTAGCACGGGTTATTTTGATCCGTGTAGGTTTTAAGTAGGCAAGGCTTTTGCACAGGAACTATTTCTGCATCAGGACAGGCCAACACCAGTCTATAGAAGTGGATGTAGGAAACTTTTGATAAATCTTGTTTAGTTCCTTACATGTTTAATATGTATAAGGGTTGTAATATATGTATATGTAAATTATATAGAAGGGAAGACTGTAATAAGCTCATAGTGAAAATACTAGTATATGCATGCATGATGAAATTAGCATTACTTTATATAAATGTATTGATATGATGAATGCTAAGCATGAAAGTACAATAGCTACAGTATGATGATATAGTCATATGACTTGATGAATTAAAATGGCATAGTTTGCATTGGATATAGTAAACATGGGATATAGGGTGTTACACATATGCATTTACATATAATTGTTGTTCCTATAAATATATAATATAAGTATGATAATACAAAGCTTAGACAAGTATGAATTTTTAATCATAAACAAAAGTGTTCTTAAGCATATAATATGTTTAACAGAAATATAGAAATATAGATATGTGGGCATGTATACTTGAAATGTAAATATGGATGATTAATTTTACTTGAAATAATTATGCTAATTGATTGTGCTTGTCAAGTGAAATATATTTAAGAGTAATGATATAAAGCATGTTTTCATAGTGAATTGTATAAATATACAATTATATAATGATAACATACATGTATACATTTATCTCCATATAACTATGATTTCTTTGAATGTGATATATGAGTATGATGGAAAAAAATGTGCAAAAAGATATGCATACTCAATATATGATTCTAAACTTTACTATATATCTTGAAGTAATGGGAAATATTGGTATGTATGTATATAATAAATGAATATTGGAATTTAAGATAGCATGATGATAAGTATCGTTATCACGTACATGTGAATGAACTACGTGCATTTGAATTGATCAAGAGTACAACTTATTTATGTTGGTACATGTTTGTGATATCATGTTCACATAAAGTGTATACATGAACATGTATATGAAACTCGACATATAGTTGTACATATATACATAAATATATGTATGTGATTAGAAAGATAAATCAAAGGGATTTAATTGCCTGCATTGAGTCTAGGATGTGGATAGATAGGCATGCCTATAAGGGTACCTTGTAGCTGCTTTTGAATAGTTTTGGCCTATTTAGGTCCACTTGAAATTAAAAGTTATAGTGACCCTGTCTGGGTTTAAAAGTTAGAGTTGATTTGAACAACCTCATTTGGGTTGTAGCCGACCTTTTGTTGGTCCGATTGATCGGTCTAAGTTATTTGTTTGACCCCGTTTGGGTCCGCTTTACCGATTTATCATACAATTTTGTCCCTACAAGGGATCATCATTTAATACATATGGGTATCTTATTTGTACCTTCGGGTGCCACCATTATAATCAATAGTTTTGCACCTTTGGGTGCTACCGTATAACCCGTTATCCACCTCTTTAGAATAGTGCAGGTTTTGTGCCAAAGTTAAGAAAATTTTGATGTTTAACTCAAAGTTTCTTGAAGCATGTCAATTCCTAAATTGACTTTATAATATAGTTTATATATATTATTCCTTTTTATTTTTATCACATATGAAAACTATGAAATTAAAAAAGTTTGTAATATACGTTTATGCACAATTATTCCATATAAAAAAATTATATGTACAGAGTTATATGAATGAACCAGTGCATCACTAATATCTAGTTATAGACTATATTAAAGATAGTATGTTCCTTATAGTAATATGTTGCTTGCTTGAGCTAGTTAAATGGCTTGCATGATTTGTCATATATGAAAGCTATGAAAATGTTTTATCAATATAAGTGTTTTCTTTGCAATGAAATATAAGAGTTATGTATAGGTATTCATATAGATGATTGCCTTTCAATTAAAACATTGGGTTATAAGTTTTCCTTATAGCTACTCATTCTTGCTTTCTACTAGGACATGATGTTCAATGTCTTGTATGCAACATAAAATATTTGCGGATTTATAAGTGATAAACTCAATATGATACTGGTATTTGAGATAAAAGTAAATTAGTAATTCAATGTATGCATTAGTACATTAAGAATCACAAATATATCCTAGATCGATAAATGATAAACTTTCATAATACTAATGCTCTGTCTTTCTTATGAATATACATATATTATTGTTGATCATGTGCTTATATTTGAATATATATTTATATATATATATATATATATATTCCTAGTATATGTCAAAGTGTATGGTATGTAGAAGGTATGACTTAGTGTAAATAATGGTTTATCATTTAATGAATGAATTATAGGTCTAAAAGATAATTATGCTTATATGATTAAATGTTGTGTAAGGTTTTCTATTTGATAGAATAGTGATGCATGATTAAGGAGTTGAATTATTGATATCGTTAGGTTAAAAGAACTAGGGTACTATGTAAAGTGAGCCCTGGAACAACAAATGTATAACCATTTTTTCTATTCCATTATCGTAACTATTATGCAATACCATTTTAATTCATCACAAGGAAAGCACATGCAAGGTGATAGAAGTTCCCAAACCTTTCATGTAATTTCAAAAACACCTTCTTCAATCACTTTCTTTACTACTTTTCCATTGTCCTAGTTTGCTTCTTCCTCTACATAAAACAAGTTATAGTTGTAAATATCCCCATTTCTCCCTCAGTTTCCATTCTCATCATATGTAGCAAAAGAAGAAGAAGAACAAGAATAAGAAGATAAAAAAAAAAGAAAAGAAAAGAAAAGAGGAAATGCTTAGATACCCAAAATTTAACTCTCCCTTTCCCCACAAATGCTAATAGAAATTAGGGCACAATTTAGGGGTGGAGAGACCGGACTTAGAGAGAAAAAAGTGACAATGGCAAATTTTTTTAGAGAGAGAAGAGAGTTCATGATTTTCTTTTTCCCTTTTTGGGTAGCTAGCCACAAGACTTCTCATTTATACTCTCAATTCCTTCTTCTTTTCATACGAAATTTCTAGAGGGATTTGAGTGGAAGATAACCTCATCAAAATGATAAATCCCACTTTACTCCCTTATTTTTTCTTATTCCATATTTCTACCCCAACTTTCCTTTATTTATTTCAATTGAACCTCTAAATTATATTTTTTTTCTAATTATGCACATGTATGCCTTAATATAAAATGACTATATTACCCTTCTCCCATTTAAAACAACTTCCTCTATGTT
Source organism: Excoecaria agallocha (assembly GCA_037975025.1). NCBI lineage: Eukaryota > Viridiplantae > Streptophyta > Magnoliopsida > Malpighiales > Euphorbiaceae > Excoecaria > Excoecaria agallocha. Next base: position 867,652 of record JBBPFJ010000022.1, on the reverse strand, counting down.
CTAACTTATAATACATTAATTAATCAAGAAAGTATTTAACCATAATGTCTTTAAAAATACAAATATATTCTCCTAGGGTTTATGTTGAGGCTTGATAGTATCTTTCATCCTTATCTAGATCAATTTGTCATGGTCTTCATCGATGATATGTTTGTCCATTCTAAAAATTAGAAGGAGCATAATGAGTATTTAAGGATTATTTTGTAGACTTTAATAGAAAAGCAGCTTTATGCCAAGTTCAAAAAATGTAAGTTTTGGCTGAATAAAGTTTCTTTTCTTGGTCATGTTATATCAGCTACTAGGATTGGAGTCAACCCTAAGAAGATAAAAGCTATTCTAAAATGGAAACCATCTAAGAATGTTACAGAAATTAGAAGTTTCTTAATTTTGGTAAGGTATTATAGAAGGTTTGTTAAAGGATTTTCCATTATTGCAACGCCAATGACCAAGTTACTTCAAAAAACACAAAATTTGTGTGGAGTGACAATTATCAAGAATTTGAGAAGGTAAAGGCCATATTGAATGAAGTTTCTATTCTTACACAACCCGTACCTGGTAAAGACTTCATGATTTATAGTGATGCCTTACATAATGAGCTTAGTTGTGTACTCATGCAGGAGGGAAAGGTAATCACCTATGCTTCCAGGCAACTCAAGCCTCATGAAAGGAATTACCTGATCCATGATCTATAATTAGTAGCATATTCTTTTCCTTGAGAATTTAAAGGCATTATCTATATGGAGAAAAATTCTATATCTACATATATCACAAAAGTCTCTAATATTTGCCTACAAAGAAAGAATTGAATATAAGGTAGATAAGATGGATAGAGTTGATTAAAGATTATGATTGTGTTATTGACTATAACCTAGGTAAGGCAAATGTTGTCGCTAATGCTTTTAATTGAAAATCATATTCAAGTAAATTTTAAATAATCTAATTAAACTATAAAATTTAATACATAGTAAGGTTATGTATGAATAACGATTTAAATATTTTTTTTAGCTTTAAGAGCTATGAATGTTAAATTATCTATAGCAAATGATGATACCCTTTTGGTACAATAAGTCAAAAAGGCACAAGCGTAAGATAAAAATTTAGTTGCTACTATTACACAAATCCAAGAGGGAAATGATAGTGAGTATGTAATCAAGGAGGATGGCCGTTTGTACTTCAAAGATAGAATCTGTGTCCCTAATGTTGATGAACTAAAAAAGAACATCATGAAGGAAGCCTATTATAGTTCATATGCTATGTTCCCAAGAAGAAGAGAAACGTATCAAGATTTGAAGACACACCATTGGTGTCAAGGTATGGAAAGAGACATTACAAAATATGTTTCCAAAAGTCTTACATGTCAACAGGTCAAAGTATAACATCAAATTCCCTCGAGTTTACTATAAACAATAGCAATGTAGCACCCCCTATACAAATAACCTATTTATCTGATAATTTAAATGCTATTAATCATGCTTATACAACATATTCACTTAACCATCATTTTACCATTAATCATGTCATAAGGTTTCATATACTTATGTACGTGCTACAAGTCTATTCCTATTTTGCATTTCATACTTAGTATCTTACATACTATACTATATGAATATTACTTTATGTATATCACATGCACACATGCTCTTTCATAGCTTTACTATTAGTGAGTTATAGCACTCCACATAGGTTATATACATTTTATAAGATAACTGGCCATAATACAAAACATATGATAATAGTAATACAAAAACATCCTACATCAAGATTAATAGTCGATGGTTGGCCCTTCCTGATGCAGAGATCGTCCCTCAACAAAAGTCTTGTTAACTGTACCTACACAGATAAATAACCCATGCTAAGCTATAAAGCTTAGTGGGGAATATCTACAGATGGATGACCACTCACAAGGGTCATCAAAATATACATACAATATGTACATATACATATATATATATAACATGTACAAGATAATTTGCCAGAAATAACAAATCATTTAAAACTTAAAGCATATCCTCATGTAATTAAATATTATACCCAAGAGAGTAACAAATATTCTCATATTCATAATTCATATAGATAGCAATTTCCCATGTGAACATATTCCAATGAAACATAATTTCTATGGATAAACCAACAATATAATCCACAATATCAATCTTTAGTAAGATAAACTTTAACTGTTTAATTATGATCATTACTATAAATAAAGTTTAGCCTACCTTAGCTTTATCAGTGGATAACGGGAACTATAGATACACATCGGTATCAAAATGGATGATATCCAAAGATATTGGATCTATAGACCCAAACAGGGCCAAATTATACTGTAGAACGGTCAAGCAGACACAAAAGGGGTCGCCAATCAACCCAAACGTGGCTGTTCATTATCCAAACGGGATCAACATACTTTAGACCCAATTGGGCCAGAATATGGCAGTTGCAATTTTTCCTATAGGTGCCTATCTATCCACATCTGAAACTCTATTGCAGGCAGAACTATATTCATTTTCAATTCACTTATTAAGACTGTATTTATAGTATACTATTTGTACATATACAGAGTCTTGTAAAACTATGAGTTCTCTGGTGCACAAACAAATATATGAACATTTCATATGTCAAGTTATACAACTAGCTCATCCAATCCGTGTGACTATAAATTTGCATCATGACATATAGGCATTACATATAATCATCATATCATATACTTGATCATGTTCTCATTAAGCATCTCACATGTTCATAGTCATTCTAAAACATCTTCTATCTCATAGGGCAATTACATGCTCATACACTTATATTCATAATCATAAATGTACATACCTATAGGTACATTCGCATATAATAGGCTTATTGTTATAAGCATGTTTATCAATATATATATACCTTTATCATTATTCAAATCATGTGCTATACAAAATATATCGACATGTTTCCATATTGGCATATACACATGACATGGTCATACTATTATATTCCCCATTTCATAGCATAGGTGCATGTAAAAATATGCACTTTCATGTCATAGGATTACATATGTATACATCAATTTGGCATACGACAATCATGTACAAGTCTAATTACATGTATAGGTTAGATATTTTCATCACTAATCTTTATTTATTGTACACATACGAATGTGTATGTATGCATATAAATCCTTCATTGATAGTCACATTACATGCCCTATCCAATTTACATTACTATCACATAAACAACTATTTGTCTCAATTAATTAAAAATCATAATATTAAGTGTAGCAAAAATCTGTAAAGGGCAGCATTTTGGACTCGACTTGTGAGCCACATTTGGGATGGAAGATGTCATTTTTAGGCAAAATAATCTTCTACAATCTTATCCCCCTCTGTGTCTAGTTTCCAAATCATCAAAAATCATCTTAATATCCAACCTATAGCTCGAGTTATTTGAAAAATACTATAAACTATTTTTGAAACAAAAACAATGTGGACTGTAACTTAGAAAAATTTATAACGTAAAATTTAGAAGGATTTAGGCCAACATTTCCACATCAAAGTTAGACTTTCTTGTCTCTAATTTTACCAAAATTTTATTTTGTAACATTTCAACATCGCTACAAAAAGTTATGCCCCTTTTTACAAATTTTGTTTCTATAAGTAGTCCATGGGACAAGTCCGGATTTAACCCTAAATTCCATGTACTTAGAGGCAGATTTAAGTTTAGGTTTCTTCATATGAAATATAGGTATGGAAGTTTATTTTTCAGTACAAAAATAATCAATCAATTTTCTATTCTATAGCTCAAATTATGAGCAAAATAATCCAACAAGGTCAATCAGTCGTGAAAAAGCGTTTGACTCGTGAAGAGATTCACGAGTGAAGCAAAAAGACCAAAATTCACATCTCGTAAAGGGGTTCACAAGTGGAGAAGAAAGTTACATATCACGACTTGTGAAGCGGCTCATAAGTCGGACTAAAATTCACTACTCGTGAAGGTATTCACGAGTGAGACCAACACTCACGAGTGACCCAAAAGAAAGAGATGCACGACTCGTGAAGAGCTTCACGAGTCGGACAATAATTCATGACTCGTGAAGGGCTTCATGACTCGGCAATGAAGCATTATGTTCTTCAAACTCATTTCGATAAAACCCCGATCAAAACCCAAAAAACATAACCCTAAATTTCTGTCAACCACAACATGTTCCAGCAAAATTTCACATGCAAAATGAACAGCCCTAAGTTCCTCTACCTTGGCTGAAAATCCTTATGTCTTCAACTCTAACGATACCCTTTCCTTTGCTGTTTCTTCCTTCCTCTTCTCCTTCACAAATATCATCATCATCATTTAAAATTTCCAACACTTAATGAGCATTTTCCTCAGCCAAAATGAAAAGAAGAAGAAGTAAAAGATGATGAAGGGTTCTTTTAATAGTTTAATTACCTTAATTTGATGCATCAAACTCTTGATTAACCAACATGCACAATTTCCTCTCCAAAATTACTTAAAGAAATCAAATTTGAATCATAAATGAGAGAGAAAGAAGAACATTTCTGCATTTTCTTGAAGGAAATGCCATCCCACTCTCTCTTCTCTCTCTTCAAAGTTGGCCTTTTATAAAAGCAAGGGATAATTTGCTTTTTAGTCCTTAAACCTTTTGCATGCCACAAAATAACCTAACTAATCTTTGCATGTTAAACTTTAACCCCTCCTTTTAATTCCTTTCATACATTAACCTATCAATTTATTCTTTCTCTCAAATAGACCTCTAAATATATGCTTCTATCCACATTTGACCCTTAAGTTTCTGAAATTATAAATTTACCCCAAATTAATACTTTTTACTTCAATTACACCTTCAATTAATATTAAACCATACACTTAAATTTTATTTTCATGCAATTAACATAATAACATGATAATTTACCCCCTTGACCCTTACTTATACAAAATTCTCATTTAATTTAATCTTTATCAAATAAAAATCCCATTCAAAAATCTGCAAATTAAATTAGGGTCATGTTAGGGGCCTTACAATTCTCTCCCCCTTAAGAATTTCGTCCCCGAAATTCATACCTGTTTTGAATAAGTGAGGATGTTGTTCCTTTATAGCTGTTTCTGGCTCCCAAGTAACTTTTTGTAAATCGTGATTTTGCCAGAGCACTTTAACAAGTGGAATTTGCTTATTCCTAAGCTGTCTAACTTCTCTAGCCAGAATTGCTATAGGCTCTTTATCATAAGTGAAATCCAGCTGTACTTGCACATCTTGAACTGGTATCACATGGGATTCATCTGAACGATACCTCTGAAGCATAGAAATATGAAATACATCATGGAGTTTGGCTAGTTCCATAGGGAGAACCAACCTATATACCACTGGCCCAACTCTTTGAAGAATCTCATATGGGCCAATATACCTCGGGTTCAACTTACCCTTTTTCCCAAATCTCAATACTTTTCTCCAAGGGGATACTTTCAAAAACACTTTGTCACCCACTTGATATTCAAATTCTTTTCTTTTTAAATTAGCATACGACTTTTATCTATCACTAGCTTCCTTCAATCTCTGCTTGATAACTTGTACCTTTTCTTCTTTATCTTTAACAATATCTGGACCAATAACTTTGTACTCTGACAATTCAATCCCGTAAACAGGAGTTCTACATTTCCGGCCATACAAGGCCTTATAAGGTGCCATGTCAATGCTCCTTTGATAACTATTATTGTAGGGGAACTCCATTAAAGCTAAATATCTATCCAACTTCTTGCAAAATCCAAAACACATCCTCTCATCATATCCTCTAAAATTTGGATAATCCATTCAAATTGCCCATCCATCTGAGGGTGGAATGTCGTACTGTAACGAATCTGAGTTCCCAGTGCTTGTTGCAAACTCTGCTAGAATCTCGATGTGAATCTCGAATCTCGATAAGAGATTATTGACATTGAAATGCCATGCAGTCTAACAATCTCATTTACATAAAGTTTCGCCAATTTATCCATAGGGTAATCCATCCGAACTAGTATGAAATGAGATGATTGACCAGTGTCTAGCAAGTGTACTAGATCGGCTAGTAATATATGGAAATATAGATTAAGACCCCAAATATCGTACCCAAGGGAACATGGATTGCCAAGAATAATATCTATGTATGAATTAAATTAATCCAAGATTGTTTCCCAAATTTTTTTGATTCAAAAGCAAAAATTAAACAAAATAAACAATTAAACAAAACAAAAGCTAAAACATGAATTAAAAACAAAACAATAACTGGAATTCTCTTGCTAAAGAAACTATCCACCTTAACTTTCATTGTAATGACTTAAATTCAAATAATAACACCAATGATTATGAAGAATTCAGATAAATAAACCCAGATAACTTTATTCAAGATTATCATTCCAAGCATTAAACTCCCTTATTCAGAACAATTCAATACTTGGCATAAAAGTCTGAATTAATCCTCCTAGATGTCTATTAAAGCCTTTCTCAAGAGATTCAACTTTCAACTATTCTTAGTTCTTCCTCTCTTAGTATTAACCAATAAAATTAACACATAATTATTTCATATTTCGGATAATAATCATGCATAAACATTAAAGAGTTAACCTAAGAACATACAAATCATTAACTATGTCAAAACCAATCTTTAGTTATTTGTTCAATAAACCAACAATCAATCTCAACACAATCAAAGATAAGAATATGCTTAAAACCAAGAAATAATCAACCGATATTGAAATTAAGCTCAAAACAAAGTCATAACAATGAAAATATAAGATTTCAAGAATCCATTAGCAAAAGAAGAAAAACTACTTCCTAAACATAATTAAAAACTAAAACAAGGTTTGAAAAGAAAAATAAAGAAAACAAAGAACAATGTAAAAACAAACTAAAGAAGTAAAGCTAAATTCTAAGGTTTGATCTCAAGGATCCCCAATTGATCTTCTTGATTCCTCCCTTCGATCTCCTTTCCTCCCCCCTCGATCTGTGTAATTGTCTACTATTTATAGGTAAAAATGTGGTAGATTTCTTCATAAACTCTTAGAATTAAATTGGAAACAATTTAGCTGCTCAAAACAGGAAGATTTGACAAAATAGGAAGCTCGAGGAAAAACTACGCGAATAGGAAAACTGCATCACGTGGCCACGTCCTGTTCCTGTGTAAATGAACAAGTGGTCACGTGTCTTTAGACCTTTCTCCACACGTGGCCACGTGTGGTCCTTCAATGGGAATCCACGTGGTCAAGTGGTTCCTTTGCATTTCTTCTTTGGTTTTCTTCACATGGCCACGTCTCTATTGCTTCATGATTTCTTCACATCTTCACGTGGCCACGTGCCTTAAATCAACATAGCTTCACGTGGTCACATGTTAAACCTCTAGACTGGGTGCTCTTTTTCTTGCTTAATTTCTTCAATTTTTCACCTTTGGCCCAAAACATTGCACTTTTTACACTTTAAGCCCTTTTTTATCAATTTAACCCTGTAAATCATACAAAACACAGAATTAACCCTAAAAACATAAATATTAACAAAATGACTCTAATTTAACCTAAATAAAACCAAAATAACTAAATGACACAACTAAAAATATATTAAAAACTATATATAATTCACATTTATCAATGATTTAGTTAGCTTATAAACTGTAACCCAAACTACATCATGCTTTTTTTGTGTAAGGGGCAATCCTATTACAAAATCCATGGTAATATCCTCCCATTTCAACTGTGGAATTGGGATGGGGTTCAACAAACCAGAGAGTAATTGGTGCTCTGCTTTCACCTGCTAACAAGTCAAACATTTAGAGACATATGCTACCACATCTTTCTTCATGCCAGGCCACAAATAACATTATTTCAAATCCTAGTACATCTTATTCCCACCAGGGTGCATAGTAAATACTGTATTGTGAGCCTAATTCAATACTATTCTTTTTAATTCTTTGTCATCAGGAACATATAATCTATTCTGATAATACACACCCCCATCCTCTTTCACTGAATACTCAGACTAGGTCCCTTTATGTGAAGACTTCGAAATTTGTTGCAACTTTTCATCATGTTTCTGAGCATCGATCACTGTTTGCATCAAACAAGGTCTAGCCTTTAACTGTGCTATTAAAGCACCATCATATGCAAGTTTCCATCTACAGTAATGTGCAATCATAGTAGCCATCATCTTATGGCTCAAGGCATCAGCTACAACATTAGCTTTGTTTGGATGGTAATCTACTATACAATCATAATCTTTTAACAGTTCTAACCATCTTCGCTGCCTCAAGTTAAGTTCCTTTTGAGTGAGCAAATATTTGAGACTCTTGTGATGTGTATAGATTCTGCAGTTTTCCCCATACAAAAAATGTCATCAAATTTTTAAGGCAAACACTACTGTTGCTAACTCTAGGTCATGAATTGGATAGTTTTGCTCATGCGGCTTCAACTGTCTAGATGCATAGGCAACTACTTTACCATCTTGCATTAACACACAACCCAAGCCAACTCTAGAAGCATCACTATACATAGCATACTCCTTTCCTGTAACTGATTGTGTCAAAATTGGAGCCTCTGTCAAAAATTTCTTCAACTGAACAAAACTTGCCTGACACCGATCAGTCCACTAAAACTTTATACCCTTTCTCAATAGTTTAGTGAGTGGTGCAGCTATAACTAAAAAGCCTTTCACAAAACGATGGTAATAACCTGCTAAGCCTAGAAAACTTCTCACTTCTATCACATTTCAAGGCGGCTTCCAATTCACTATAGCCTCTATTTTTGCTGGATCCACTCTAATGCCTTCAAAAGATACTACATGACTAAGGAAAGAAATTTCCTTAAGCCAAAAATCATATTTGCTCAGCTTAGCATATAACTTATTCTCCCTCAGAGTCTGTAAAACAATTCTCAAATGCTCAACATGTTTCGCTTCATTTCTCGAATACACCAAAATGTCATCTATGAACACAATAACAAATTGATCCAAGTAGGGTCTAAACACCCTATTCATAAGATCCATAAACGTAGCCGGTACATTTGTTAACCTAAATGGCATCACCAGAAACTCATAGTGCCCATATCAAGTTCTAAAGTCTATTTTGGAAACATCCACACCCTTAACCCGAAGTTGATAATAACCCAATCGCAAATCAATCATGGAAAACACTCCAACACCCTTCAATTGGTCAAATAAATCTTCAATTCGAGGTAAAGGGTACTTATTTTTCACTATTACCCTATTTAACTCTCTGTAATCTATGCACATCCTCATAGACCCATCCTTTTTCTTCACAAATAATACCAATGCACCCCAAGGTGTTGCACTAGGCCTAATGAAGCCTTTATCAAGCAACTCCTGTAGCTGAACCTTTAGTTCCTTCAATTCCAAAGGAGCCATCCTATATGGTGCCTTCGAAATAGGAGCTGTACCAGGTAGAATTTCTATAGACAACTCAACATCCCTTTTAGGTGGAAGACTAGGTAAGTCTTCAGGGAACACATCAGGAAATTATTTCACCACTGGAATCTCTTAGAGATTCACATTCTCTTTTCTAGAATCAAGCACAAGTGCTATGAAAGCTTCACACCCTTTTCTCATAAATCACTTAGCTTGTATAACTGTTACTACATTAGCTATGGGTTTAGATCGAATGCCCTAAACTATAGTTTCTTTACCATCAGCACCAATAAGAGTTACAGTTTTAGCTTCACAATTAATCACTGCATGATGTCTAGACAGCCAATCCATACCCAGTATAATATCAAACTCTCGAAAAGGCAATTCAATGAGATCAGCAAGGAATTCTTTCCCTTGAATTACAATAGGACATTGCTTATACACTCTATTAACAACAACACTATGACCCAAAGGGTTGGTTACACATATATCATATTCCATTTCATGTACAGTAGACTCATTTCTACCGATATCCCTAGTGCAAACATAAGAATGAGTGGAACCAGGATCAATCAGTGCATGCATGTCAGAATCAAAAAGAGAGAAAATGCCAGCTATGACTTCTGGAGCACTCTGATCCTCTTTAGCTTTCATTGCATAAACCTAAATAGGAACAACTGGAGCTGTGGGTCTATCAACTGATTCAGAAATGTTCCTGGACTGGGATCCTTAATGACTCGATCCCCTACATCCTCTTCCTCTGCCTCTACCCGAAGATGGTGCATTAAAAGTTCCTCTACTGCCCTGTTGTCCAACACCCTGCTCCCTCTTTGAAGGACAGTTTGCCATGAAGTGATCGGTACCACCATACTTGAAACATGCCCCACTCAATTTCCTGCAACTACCGCAATGTTGCCTAGTATAATGGGGACACGCTAGAGGTTGCCCCACACTCTGTTTCCCTGAAGCTTCCTTTCCCTGCTTAGACAATGCAGAAGATTCCTGTCTCCTGTCCCTTTTTGCAAAACTATAGCCAGACTCAGCTGGCTGATTTCCTTGAGCTCCTCTAGCTCTCTTTCTAGTGAAAGATCCACCCTTGGACCCACTCCTTCTCTGTTCTCTCTCCCTTTTTACAATTTAATTCTTTTCAGCTCGCAAGGCTGCTGTAACCAGTTGAGTGAAGTTAACCATTTGCAAAGATGTAGATCCAATTAACTTTTATCTGATACGATCATTTAACCCATCTTCAAACTGTCTACATTTAAAAGCATCAGTTAACATCTCATTAGGAACATATTTGCACAGGTGACTGAATTCTTTCTCATACTCAGCCACATACATAACTCTCTACTTCGAGTTGAGAAATTGCTTTAACTTTTCTTACTTGTACACCTCAGTAACATACATTTTCTTGAATTCAGCTGTGAAAAATTCCTATGTAAGGGGATCTAGTAACTGGGGTTGCTTCAACAACAACTTCAACCAATCATAAGCTGCTCCCTGTAATAAGGACACAACACAAGATGCCTTATGACCCACTGGATAGTGAATTTCATCAAAAATTCTCTCTAGCCTTTCCAGCCAAAATTCAGCTTCCTCAGACTGTTTGAAATTAGTGCCTAAAAACTCTTCGGCACCATGCTTCCTAATTTCAGATATTGGAGCTTTAGGTGTTGTCATCCTTTGAAGAATTTGAGCCATATATTGTGATATCTTTAACAATGCTTCTGTAAGGATGGCTGCTAGGACCTCATTTGGATTGGATGATGAAGATCCAAGATTGGAAGGATTGGTTCTAACCGGCCTATTACTTTCAGCCGATTCCTCATAAGCATCTCTAAAGCTCTCCATCTTCAATCTATGAGAAAACAGGGACTTCTGCATCAAGCCAACAAAACACTATATTATACTATAGAATCCTAGGTTTATTTTCACCCAAAAAAGGCTAAACCTAGGCTCTGATACCACAAATTATAGCACCCCCTATACAAATAACCTATTTATCTGATAATTTAAATACTATTAATCATGCTTTCATACATTAACCTATCAATTTATTCCTTCTCTCAAATAAACCTCTAAATATTTGCTTTTATCCACATTTGACCCTTAAGTTTTCGAAATTATAAATTTACCCCAAATTTATACTTTTTACTTCAATTGCACCCTCAATTAATATTAAACCATACTCTTAAATTTTATTTTCATGCAATTAACATAATAACATGATAATTTACCCCCTTGACCCTTACTTATACAAAATTCTCATTTAATTTAATCAAATAAAAATCCCATTCAATAATATGCAAATTAAATTAGGGTCATGTTAGGGGCCTTACAAGCAATGCCTAAATAGAAATGGGATTAAATCACGATGGATTTTATGGTTGGTTACCATAAACTAGGAAGCAACACAATGCTATATAAGTAATTATAGATAAATTGACCAAGTTAGCTCACTTTTTGCCTGTGAAAACCGACTATCAACTCTCAAAAATAGCAAAATTGCACATTAATAAGGTAGTACAACTACACTGAGTTTTATCTTCTATTATATCTTATCAAGATCCAAAATTTAGCTCACCATTTTGGAAGAAATTGTAAGGCCCTAACATATGCCTTAAAATAATATATGCATGTTTAAATGATATTTTAACTAATATAAGGTTGATTAGTTACTGCCTTGTATGTGGAGACCTTGAGGGAATCATTTCGAAAGAAGGACAATATAGTCATTTCACTTAGAGGCATGCTTGTACATTTTTAGAAGGAGGCATAATGCAAGGGTTATAGTGAAAAGAGGAGGTTGAATTGGGGAAGAAATGAGAAAATATAAAGAGCAAAGACTTAAGTGGAAATTTATTTAGGACTTATAAGTGGGCCCATAAGGTTGAGCCACCTAGAATTCTTTAGAAAATTCAAGAGAAAGGAAGAATGAACTTGGAAAAGGGGCCCTGTGATGGCCGACCAACCTAGGGGGATAAAATCTCTTTTTTTTTCCTAAAATTAAGTAATTTTACTTCTAATTAATCTTCTAATTTAGCCATGCAAATTGAAATGAGAGAGAAAGTTTAGTAGTTGGACAATTTCAATGTAACCAATCTCTCTTTTTTCTTCCATTTATCTCACAAGTTAGGGATTGAGACTTGTGAAGTAATAGATGTTTAAATTCATGATTCAGTGTATGTAGAAGAAGAAAGAAGCAAGAATAAAGAGAAAGGAGTTGAGAGAGATTACAAGAAGTGCCTTTATTGTATAAAAAGATATGGGAGTTTTACTATTTGGTGATGTGTTTAATAATTAATTCAAGTTGATAAATGTGTTATGATGATATATAATAGATTTTAGATAAGAGTAGTAATGTTGTGATGTAATATAGTAGTTTTTAGTGATTGAAAAAGTGAACTAGTGAAATTTGCCTTAAGAATCACATAAACTAGTTTTAGTGTAAAGGGCATAACTCCTTCTATAGAAATCTAAATAAAGTGATTCTAGTTAGAAATGAAAGATAAGACATAGATCTATCACTTTGTAGAAGGCACAACGTGTTCGAAATAGAGCTTGAACGTGAAAGACTTTTGTTGTCCTATCATCTAGAATAGTCTATAGTATTTTATAAATATATTGAGATTTACAAGTCCAAATAGAGTGATTTTTGATGTTTGAGAAACTAATTACATAGTGGAAGAACTTTGTAAAAGACCACTTGGCTTGAAAATATTATGTACTATTCTAAAATTGCATACAGATTTAACTTGGAAATTTGCCTTTAGGATTCTTGAGGCAAAATGGACCTTAGGGTCACAACAAATTGGTAACCACCGTGAGCCCTTCCAAAACCGAATTTGCATCTATCTCATTGTCACAACAAATTATTAGCCATCGTAACCCTACCTTATTTTCTCCTACACTTGATTTTTAGGCCCCGAATTGTCACTGAAACTTACCCTAACCTTTCCAAACATGTTTAGAGTATTTTAAACATAAAAACAAGAGTAATATGTGACATGAAATATATGTAGAGCATAATAAGTATTAAAGTAAAGTTATAAACTAAACCTTACACATAAGAATTTGCACATGTAATGGATGTGGGTGAACATGATAAATGGTATGCATAGTTTTACATGTTGCATGACAAATGATAATCATATTAATGTGTATTTTAAGTGTATTTGAATTATAAGCAAATACGAATTTTTTAGTGATCTTGTTGTATGTTGTATTGTATGCATAATCTCTATGATTTTAAATATATCATATGTGATATTTTTGAGTGATTAACTATTTATTAAAAGCCTGAATTTCACATATTAGTGGATGATAGGCATGCCTATAGGGGATAGTGATTACAGCTACTAGTGTTGTCACCAAAAGGAGACTATTATTTCGATACCTATCGGTATCCAATGATTTCAGACTATTATATGTCAAGTGTACGATACTGCTTGTTAGTGTTGAGTGTTTGTAATCGTTATCCACCATCAATGGGAATTCAGGCATTGAAAGTTATTGAACTGATAATCATTGATAAGTGATTAATAGTGCAAAGACCTTTTATGTCTTAGTGTAATGTTAGTGTCTCAAGTCATACTATGAATCTGATAAATAAATAATATTGTAATACTCCTAAATGTATGAGACTATTACTATGAGTGTATGTGTTTTGTAACAATAAAAGTGAATTAATTAATGAATAATGACGAGTGATCAATAGTGTAAGTGTTTTAGTGTTTCATTATAATGTGAATGTCTCTTACTGATCATGTTATTGTAATTGAGAAATGGTATTCAGTTGTTGTTTAATGCTTGGAACTATTATAGTGAATACGTGTGAATTGGAATATGTTAAGGTATGTGAACTACTAAATGTTATTATGTAATGTATATTAGTTCCTGATACTATCTATATTTGTGACTTTGTCAAAAAGTTGTTTGAATTGTTTTTATGCCCCACTAGGTTATTGCTTAGCACAAGTGTTCTTTCTATGTAGGTACACAAGTTTAAAGTAAGAGTGTCAATCTCCAATCAACATCTACAAGGCACTAGAAGGATAGCGAGTGGAGACAAAATTTGGTGTAGAGTTATTTTCTATATTTGTTTAATGTAAAGGATTCGAAACATATGTAATGAACTAATTTGTAAATATACTTTAAGTATGTTAAATTTATATGTATATATGTGTACTTGTGCAAGCAATTTGATGAAGTAATATGTAAAATAAAATGTAATTAGAGTGGGTGTTATAGAAATTGCAAGAGGCCTTAGGTACCATGTACAATTTTAGTACAACTTTTCATCTTCAAATAGATGGATAGTCTAAAAGAGTAATTTAGGTACTAGAATATATGCTTAAGAGTTGTGTCACTGACTTTGAGGAAAGTTGGGATAAATATCTTCCATTGATTGAATTCACAAATAACAATAGCTACCAGGCTACTATACAAATGGCACCTTATACGGCTCTGTATGGTAGGAAGTGCATGACGCCCTTATGTTAGATAGAACTCAAAAAATTTACAATTGTGGGTTTAGATATGATAACTGCAAGAAATTTTACTTTGTGTGACAAACTTTTTATTGATGCATAAAATTTCGTCACCAATTATAACTTACCATGATGAATTTATTCAAATATCACCATATTATTTATTACCATGACAAAATTATCTTATGTCATTTTATGTTTAAATTTTTCTCGCTAATAGATTAATTTTGTGACAAAAAAACTTATTTCATCATGCTTTCTTCAGGAGCAAAAATTTCCTATTCATTTTTTGAGGGAAAAAATTTAATGACAAAATAATAACTTATTACAACATATAAATTCATCACAAAATATTTATTTTTTGTGATGAATTAACTTTTTCATAATTAGACTAGTGACAATATAATTATTTCATCACAAATAAGACATCGAGATAAAAAAAACTTTTTATTTTTCTTTTACATTTTAGTTCCAAAAATAATTTTATTTGTGACAAATAAATATGTCACAAAAAATGAATATATTGTGACGAGATACAATTTTGTCACCTTGGATATGGAGGGAAAATTTTTAATCTTTTTCTTTTAGAGGGAAAATTTTTAAGGATAAAAACTAACTGTTTGCAATATATAAATTTGCTACGAAATACTTATTTTTTGTGACATAAATTATTTTTGTCAAAATTTAATGAATTAGCGATGATAAAATATTTCGTTACAATAGTTTTATTTAGGATAGATAAATATGTTACAAAAATAAATATAATTTTATCACTAGTACAATCAATTTGTGATGATAATAATATTTTGTTATAATTGGCTCTAATGTTAATATACACCAAATAAATTATGTCATATACACTATAAGAAAATAGATTTTTAACCATCAAAATTTAGCGAAGGGATAAAAATTAAATCGGTAAAATATACTAATAATGAAGTAAATTTATTTTGATCATTAAATATCAAATTCTATTATTATTTTACCAAGAGATTAACTCCAGTAGCTAAAATTAAAAATTAGGGTGGTTAATATTCAAAAAATAGGGGGCCAAAACTAGTGGGATTTAGTTTTCCTACAAATTAGTATTTTAATTATTTTATGAAAAGGAAAAATTAAATCACACCCGTGACCAAAATTGAAGATGAAATTGGAACGATTTGACTCGAGTGAACACCATGGACATGTTCTTCTTCTTTTCTTCATGTTTGTTAACCTTTAATTCAATTCAACATCATCTTCTTCTTCTTTTTCTCTCAAATCGTCTCTCAATCTTTTTAAATCTTTTCCTTTCTCTTTGAATTTCAAATCTACAAAAACATTATCATCTTTTGAATCTTCCTTTCAATCCTCCCAAACTCTAACTCCTTTCTCTCTTCCCCACAGTTTGCTACAACTACCATGAGAGGAACAAAGGTCGAAGCCAAGGGGTTTTTGCTTAAAGAGATGATTATTTTGTTGGAAAATAATATTGAGATTTTATTACAGATGATATTATCTATCAATATCCTCTAGGGAGATAGAGTTGCTTTATGTTTTATAGTTTTTCCTTTGTTTTTTTAATTGCATATCTATTAATATAATCTTTATATTTTGATGTTTTTTCATTTATCTCTTAAGTAAAGTAGAAAAAAAGGCTGATCTCTTCTAATTGGATAAAAGGTACATCACTCACCATTAACATATTATTTCATTTTAGTTCTATTACTAGGATCTGCTTTTCAAATATCTTTTACTCCTTGATTTTGGCTTTTACCAATTTCATTTTAAAGTTTCTCATATTAATTTCTTTATGAATTTGTTTGTTAAACTTTTCACTGTCTTCATGTATTTAAAGAAAAAAGATTTAATATTCCACAACTTTCTCAAATCTTAAACATGAATCCCATATAGATCTTTAATTAATAATGACAAGATCTATCCAACTCGAGGCTTAGATACTTCATAGATTTTGTCAATGTTTAAAGAAATTGGAGAAAGATTTTCAGAATTCAAATTTGTAGTTATTGGAATAATAGGCCTTGAATTTAAAAAGAAATTCCATGATCATAAATATATGATGCAGACCCAGATAAGTTCTGAAAATATTTGAATAGCTAGTTAGATATCATACATCAAGCTCCAGTTACTATAATGACACAGATGAGGGATTAATATAGACTTCTTGAGAACCTCTGGCAATCTTGTACATCCCACTATGACTAAATGCCTATCAATAAGACCAACATCATCTATTAATAGGAGAAAAGAAGTAGGAAATTAATAAATGTTTCTTTTGGATGGGTAAAAAAATTAATATATTTAGTTATTTATATTTCTATAAGAAGAAATAGGCAACAGTGCTCACTTCTAAATGACATGCATGAGCAAAAAATCCAATAGTTATAGGCTTTCTTAGAACCTGCAAGATTATACAATATAATGGTGTTGCAAGTATCATACTAAACATTTCATGTCTTTAACTCTTTTATTTTGAAATGAGCAAATAAGAAGTATAAAGCTACTCATATTTTAAGGATCACATAAATTCTCTCTGTGTAGAAGGGAGCAAACTCAATTTCATGTGCAATGTTAAGAATAACAATACATTACAAGTTAACCGATACTTCAACATAGAACTAAAATGGTAGTACTGCAGATAGCCACACGCTTACTAGCATATCTCTTCCACATGATTTTAAGACTATGGCAATCCTCAATGCTATTCTTTTAAGTTATTCTCTAATTTCAAGGAAACTTTTTTGTTAATAAGTCAAGTCAGTGAAATGAATTGTATGTATGAAAGAAAGAAGCCTCGATAGGAAGTTAAGTAAAAATTTGACCATCTAAAGTATAAATACAATGAGAAGGCAATGTAAACCATGGATTGATAATTCACTAAGTTCTTATGACACAATTGTGAAGATTTTTTGGATTGAAGAAACCCTTAATAAACATTAAGAAATGTAACATGATCACCATGCAAGGTATGAACATTTAATCACTAAGCTAGAAAAAAAAATTGAATGGAGGAAAGAAGAGATATCAATACAAGAAAATATAATCTCGAACTGATCAAATACATGAAGAATAATAGAACTATTTTGGCCAGTGTATCCAATGGTAGATAAAACTTGATGTATTAACAAACCACTACAAATGAGATACTAAAATTTATAGCACTAATTACCTACTCTGAAGTAGGAACTATAGGGTTGGTAAAGATTATTAAAGATGTATTCCCAACATAGCATAAACAAAGGCTAAGATAACCTAATTATTAGCTAGTTGTTAATAATAATAGCGATATATCTATGTTGTTATAGCGAATAAATCTACTCTAAATTTGTAAATGTAAATTACTTAAGTAAGTACCTTGGCAACTAATCAGAGTCTAGCAAGTGAGCTAGATTGACAAGTAATGTAGGAAAATAAGATTAAGACCCTAAATATTGTACCTAAGGGAACACAGATTGCTAAGCAGAATATCTATAATTGAGTTGAATGTATTTGAGATTATTTTCCATGTTTTTAAATTAAAGGCAAGAAATAAACTAAATGGACAATAAAGAAAAACAAAAAAACTAAAACTAGACTAATATAAATTAAACATAAAGCAATAACTAAGACACTTCTGCTAAAGAGACTATCCACCTCAACTTCCATTGCAATGACTTAAATCAAAATTAACACAAGTGATTATGGAAAAACCAGTAATAAAGCCAGATATCTTAGTAAAGAATATCATTTTAAGCATTAAACCTTCTTATTAGGAATAATCCAATACTTAGCATAAAGATCCAATTTTAAACTCCTAGACATCCATTAAACACTTTTTCAAGCAAACTTAACTTCAATCTATTATTAGTTTAACTTTTCTTAGTTTAAATTCATTCCTACTAACACACAATTATCACAAATTTAGAAAATAGTCATGCATCAATACTAATGATTTGACCCAAGAACATGCATATCATAGATAACACTTAAATTAATCATCAACTATTAATAAAATAAGTTAATAATCAATCTCAATAAATCAGAGATAAGAATTTGCACAAGAACTAAAAAATAATCAAACTTGCATTGAATTAAAGCTCAAACTAAGTTATTACAATAAAAGTATGAGGGTTCAAGAATCCTTTAGTGAAAGAAAAGAAAACTACTTATCAAATATGATTAAAATGAAAGAAAAATAAATTAAAGAGATATAATACTTATGAATCTTAAAACTTACTCTTGATGACTTCTTGGAACACTAGTAGAAAGCTTGAATCTTTAGAGTGATGGCAAACTAAGAAAAATAGAAAAACTCAGTTAAACTACTGTAAAAAATCAACTAAATAAAATATGGTTAAAAACTAAGTAAAATTCATAATTGTAATCCCCTCTAATTTTGATTTTTATATGTGCTTTTATATCGTGCAAAGATGGAATTTTGGTGGCTTTAAAATTCCTATTTAAGCAAAACAGATGAATTTAATCATAATTCCAATTCCTTAGCTTAATAGAGTGAAAAACTCTCTCTGCTAAGTGGCCTTTTGTCTTTTCCTACTCTATAGAGTGAAAAACTCACTCCATGGAGTGGCCTTATTTTCCTTTTCCTCTTTAGGTGACTCGGTAGAGTGAGTAATCCACTCCACTAAGTGGTTAGGCTATGGACTAAACACAATGAAATTTGGCTTTTTAAAAATCCTTCAAGTGCTAAAATTACCCCTTTTCCCTTATAATTTCTCTTTTTCCTCAATTACACACCTAAAAGCACCAAATTAACCAATTAAGCTCATAAAATGCTGTTAGTTTAAGCCCTAGCCCCAATACATTGTAATAAAATACTTTAGTTAATAAATGAGGCATTTGTTTTATCTATTGTATTCCTGTGCATATCAATTGATAGAACTATCCTAGAATGTTGTTTTAGTTTAAGTTATCATGTGTGAGGCACATGGTTGTAAGACCTTGAAACAAATGAGACTTCATTCTAAATATCCATAGTCAGTCATTGTTAAGACTAGCATGCTCTCTCTGATAAGTTGAGTTCTGTCTTACGGATCATAAGGATAAGAGTGTCAATCAGAGATCATAGATAAATGTTTAGAACATGGTATCTGGATTAGATCCATTCATGAGAACACTACATGGTACAAGTCATAAGTGTTTCTCATATACAAGTTTTGTATTTGAGTTCTTAGACCTAAAATCACTATGAAACTCTTTATGAATTACTGTGTGCTTTGACATACCCCTAACGTGCTCGTAACAGAGTGACAAGTACGGGTATGCTTGGGTATACATTGATTCATATTAGAAAGCATGAGAGAAGTGAGGGGATTACCCCTCTCTATAAGAGAGAAAATATCATCGGCCACTTGATTAGTGAACTGAGAAGTGTATGGCCATACCGAGATGAAATAATGAGTAATCATTATTTATCTGAGAGTTCAGTGTCACTGGAATATCAAGAAAGGAATTAATATATATAAGGATGACTAATTCCATGCCTTATATTAATTTTGATATTTATGGGTAAGGGACTATGCAAAATTGCATTAGGTCACTAAATGCCATATGCATTTTCATTTAATTTGGAATGATATAATATTTTGCTAGAGAATATTTATAACCTTTGGATTAATTCATTAATTCATTGCCAACATTAAATGGGCCTATAGGATCACACACAAATCATTGGACTTAAAATATTTAAATAGTGTATTGGAAATTAATTTAGAGTTTTATTTAAAGTCAAATTAATGTATGCAATGGGTAAATAGATTTTTTCCTAAAATAGCTTGCTGTTTTAGGCAAATTTATTCAGCTACGATTCTAGTTGTTTTAGGCAAATCTATCAAACAAGTTTTTTTTGCCTAAAATAGCTAGCTATTTTAGGCAAATCTGTTAACAGTTGGTCACGATAGAAATTTGTTGCATGTGCTAGGTTTAATTTCAATTGAGTAATTATCTATGTATAATTAAGTTAATTGAGTATTAAATCCTAATTTGTATTTAATCAAAATATAATACTTGAGAGGGAATTAAAGTAGCCAAAATTCAAACTAAAAATACTAGTTGAATTCGACAACTTATCACCTCAAATAAGTAAGTTTGTTTTGGTTATATGACTAATGCCATTTGAATTTAAATTCTAATAGAATTTAAATTAAGATATATCTCTTAATTAGGAAGTGATGGAGGCTGAAATTAATAATTAATTTTCAGCACTCACACTTGACCTAAATTAAGTGATATATATTAATGAATTAAATGAATAAAAGGGGATGCCGTTTTGCTCTTTTTCTCTCTTGGCCGAATTACTCAAGGGGAAAGAACTCTTTCTTGTTCTCTTGTGTACTTGGGCTGATACAGCAACCTAAAGGAAGAACAAGATCAAATCTTGTGGCTTCAAACCATTCCCATTGCCAAATACACAATCATAGAGCTAGCATTCTTGATTTTAAGCTATCTTTGCATAGAGTGGTGTGGCATAAAGGCTGCTCCTTTGGCATTGGTGATCAAGACCTGAAGCATATAAGTTCATCATAATTGTTGCTCATCACCAAATTCAAGTTTTATAAGGCATCTAAAGTTGTAAGTTTTAAAAACCCTAAAATTGCATGTTTCGATTCTTGTCATGGAATTGTTTGGCATGTATGATGGATTTTATCATCTTTCTGCTGCATGATTACCATGAACATATCATGTCATATTCCATCAGTGGTATCAGAGCCTAAACATGCTTATTTTAGTGCTTTAGATGCATGATATAATTAATCAAAAATCGTTATTTTAAATACATGCAATGCTGAAATTTTCTGTTTTGAGTTTTTTGCATTGTTTTGGTGTAAAAATGATTTTAAATGATTAGATAGGTATTATAATTAATATGACATGTTAATATACTGTCATAAGATGTTCTAGGAGCTGTTAATGGTCGGATTTAATTGATAATACCTGATGATACATGTTAATATTAAAACTAGGTGTTATTTGGCATGTTAATTGTTAGTTTAACAACTAGTTTTAAATATTAAATGTAAAAACGATTTTGGTATGTTTGTAAGGGATTTTTAAAAATTAAATATCAGGTCTGGACATATTTTAATTTTTTTTTTTAATTCTTGTCCATGATAATTTAATTGATTAATTTTAAAATCACTTAAAACTATGACTAGTTTGTGTTTGTTACATGTTTAATCAACATTGTTTGTTTTGTTTTGTTTAAAATGGTAAAAACACATTTAGATCAGATTGGTACAGAATATTAAATCAATGTTTATGACCTTATTTAAATTATTAAATGACTCATAAAATTGATTTAAGTATTTGTGCATTTTTGTGGCATTACAAAAGCATTAAACAACTAGTTTTGTTGTTTGCTTGTTTTAGGTATGTGTGATCATGTCATCTTAGTCGTTAATGTACTATGGATGCTCTTGTGCTAATCGTACTATATTATAGGCATGAATAAATAGATGAGTAGATTATTACACATTACTGCTAATCATTAACTCCTTATGTAACTTAGTGTGTTATCAAGCTTTTATGATTTCATAATTTAACATAAAATGCGATGTCCCGCTTCTTTTAACTCGGACATGCAACCTTACGACTATTCTTTTATTACCACTAGGTTAAATCATAGCATTTTTTTTGGATAAAAACATTCCTTGACCTGGTGCATACCTTATTTTGATTTTATAAAACATAATGTATAACATATCCTTTAAATTACTATATTCCCTCATGTTATTCTCAATTCGATGCTCATTAGGCCTTAACATGCCTTTTTGCAACATAATTCATATTAACCTTGCCATGCATAAGCCCCTCTAATTTAGAGTTCAAGTGAACCATCATTACTTAACTCAATGTGCTTGATTATCATAAAACTTGTGGAGATTCCTTCTATTAAGTGATCATACTTTATGCACCTCACAGGTATCTTTGGATAACTTATAGCATAATTCATTCTTCTTCCTCTTATTATAACATTGACGTCTTTTAAATTTTCATAATAATTCATGTTATATTCAGGCCTTTCTAAAATGTATCTTTGTAGACTTTAGCATTAGAGAGACTTTCATAGTATATTACTCTAATCAATTAACATATCAAACTTCACTTAATAGCTATTTATCCTCAATCTTACTTATTTATAGACAATTTATCTCAATTCTTGCTCTCTTAATAATTTTATGGACTACCTAATATGGTGTTCCATATCTAGTTACATGGCTTAAATCTTAGGTGAGAATATACTGTGGAGGGGAGAAAACATGCTGGGCAGTGCCTTCAAGGAATGCAGTGTATAAATGGCCGTGCATTCTCAAAGAGAAAGAGTGAGTGGCCATGTACATCAAGGAGAAAATTCATGCCTGGTCAAGTATGAAGAAAAAGAACAAGACAAGTGGTCGTGCATTCCCATGAATAAAAGCATATGTGGCCGTGTGTAAGGAGAAGAGAGACATCACGTGGCCGTGTGTGAGAAGAAGAAAAACATCACGTGGCCATGTATTTCCAAGGAGAAAAGCATCATGTGGCCATGTGTTTCCAAGGATAAAAGCATTACGTGGCCATGTGTTTCCAAAGAGAAAACACATGCGTGGCCACGCCCGGGGAAGAAGAAGATCACACGTGGCCATGTGTTATGAAGAACAAACACATGTGGGCACGGGTTAGGAAGAGCAAAATCATATGTGGCCATGTGTTTACACAAGAAAGTGGGTGAGTGGCCATGCATTCTCAAAGAGAAAAGGGTGCGTGGCCATGTGTGGAAAGGAAAGAAGAAAAACCAGCATCCCGATCATGTATAACCTGAATTTAAACCCCAAATCTCACTTCCCCTCTTGCTTATATGATCATTTAAGTTTTCAAGCATGCTATACTCATCAAAACTTACTAGATTTATCCTTTAAACTCATATCAAAATACACATACCAGAAGAAAAAAGGAGTTAAAACCCTAAATCATTCATATGAACAGTACCAAAACTTAATTCCCATACCTTAAATCAAGCTTCATCTCCTTCCACATCCACTGACCCATTGTTGAGATTATCCTTCCCTCTTACACAAGAAGATAACAATTATAAACTCTTCAACCCTAAATCCAAAAGTGAAACACAAACCAAAAAGAAAGCAGGAGGAAAACATCCCCTTAAGAATGCCTAAAACCCTAGGTTTCTTCTTCTTCATCTCGTAACCAGAGGTAGGAGAGAGAGAGAGAGAGACCTCCCTAAATGCCGATCCAGCCATTCCCCAAGCTTCAGTGGGATAAATATCTCACCAAGGGAAATTTCCAAAATGTCCCTATACATTTTAACCCCTAAAAACTCATTTTCTTAACATTTAACCCCAAACTTCTTATTTAATTCAATTGCATCCTTCCTTACTATTTTAGCTACACTCCAATACACATGTACATAATTACCAATATACCATTACTGTGACTTAACTTCAATAATACCAAATAATCAAATTTTGCCTTATTAAACTTTAATCCTAATTAATTAACAATGATCCTGTTAGGGCCATGATTAGGTCCTTACACTTAATGATTGGTGACTAAATATGGATGAAATTAGCATTTCAAATAGAAACAAAATTTTATCATCCAACACTGAAAGGAAATTCCCAGAGAGCAAACAGAAGATGATGAAGCAATTATATAAGAACCAATCAATAAAGAAGAGAAGGGCATAAAGAAATAAAAAAACAATAACCAGGGAGTGAAAAAAAAAGATGAAGGTGGGGTTAGTGGGGTGGCTTCCAGTGATGGGTAGTGGCGAGTGGGTGAGGGGTTGGATTAGGGCTTTTGTCGCTTTACACTTTATAGAAAATGGATTTTGTAGGTTTATGTGGGTTTCCACCTTTTAGATATCAGTTGATTTATAAAGGATTTATGAGTGTTTTGTGTAGGTATTTGTGTAACAAATGTTTAATTTTAGCTAGGTTTTATGTGACATATGGTTCTTTTTATTTGTTTGTGTTGTTAACTGTGTGTATGGATTAAAGGAATAGAAGTAAAAGAGAAAGAGGCAAAAATAAAGCAAAGAAGGAAGCTCTATTATGGGTATGGTTAGTGTCACCAAGGGTTGTACACTTCTAGAAGGGCATGACAGAAAAGAGATTATGGGCTGTTATTTTTAAAGAGGTACTTGAAGTTACATGAAGTTTCACCCAGGGTTATATACTTTTAAAAGGGTACTTTGAGGGACACAAAGATTGGAAACTTATATAAATGTAAGAATTAGTTAGATAAATATACAGGTTGGAAAAGAACAATTATATTTTGGATTTTTCTTGTAAGACGTTAGTACATTTTAACTTGTTCATTTGATGAGAAGATAAGAAAGAAGAATATGATCTACTTAGAGATTGAAAAAGGTTGAGAGTTTCTTCTTAGTATCTCTCATCTATTACTTCTTCTTTTAATTAGTTGGATGATATTTTTAGAAACTTGAACATTGATGTTTTATATCTTTTGTATTCTTAAGGATATACATAGTTTTATTTGTAGAATTCTATATTAGTATCTTATGCATTAACATTGTAAGTGAGAGTATGATTGAGAGATAAATTCTTTCTTAAAGCTATAGAAATTCATTATCAAAATATTGCTTGAAAGATCATAATGTTGAGATAATTGTTATAAGTTGGTATTTAATCTTAAAATATGTTTTTATAATTAACTAATCCAATTTAGCTTGCATTATAAGATTAAAATTTAATTAAGACAATAGTTTTAAGTTCAAACCCATATTTTATATCATTAACCTTAAATTGTCTTCTTTGATTATCAATAAAGTAGGTTTTAATTAGTATTTCTAGTTTTAGTATAGAATATAGTTCATTTAACAATTCAATTTATGAACATTGCAAACAAGATTAAGAATTAAGTAATAGTGTGTAATCACTCATCGGTCCTCACAGGAGAGATATCTTAAGTATTATATTCGATATACCGTGCACTTGGGGATATAGAAACAATCAAGTTTTTGATGCTGTTGCCGAGGATCTTAATGTTTTGTGTTATTGCCATTATAATGGTTAATTTATGAATTTGGATTACAATATTTATTTAGTGGTTGTTTCTTTGTTTGTATTACAGATTTGAGACTTCAAGTGCAGGCCTAGAATAAGGAGTTCCCAAGAAGAACTTGAACGATTAAATCTAGAGATAGAGAAATATTCGCTAAGTAACCAAAAATCGAAAAAGAAAAAGACTAAGAAACCAACCATGGCTGAAGACAATTCTCTATATTTGATGGATTATGCTACACCTGCTCTAAGTGTTACTCAACAAGGACTAGTACAACTGACGTTAAATGCTAACAAATTTGAAATAAAACCTTCTCCTTTACAAATGGTTCAAAATAGTATTCAATTCTATAGGTTTCCAAATGAGGATCCTAATGATCATTTAGCAAATTGTCTTGAAATTTGTGATACTTTTAAAATTAATGGAGTTTTAATGGATGCAATTAAGCTTAGGCTTTTTCCTTTTACAATGAAGGATAAAGCAATGGATTGGTTGAATTCACTTGCTAGAGGTTTAATTCCCACTTGGGATCAATTTGCCCAAGCATTTCTTTCTAAATATTTTCTATTGGCTAAAACTGCTAAGATTATTAAATAAATTACTACTTTTATGCAACATGATAATGAATCTTTGTATGAGGCATGGGAAAGGTTTAAGGAATTGCCCTCATCATAATCTTCCAAAGGAGTTGCTCCTGTAAACCTTTTATAATAGAGTTAACCCCACCACTTAAGGAACCATTAATGCTGCTGCTGCTGGATCTCTGCATTTGTGTAGCTATAAGAAATGTCTATAAATAATTGTATATGGCCTACAGAAAGAACTAAGGTATCACCTTCTTCTGCTACTATAGGTGTCCATTCTATAAATTTAGTTATGGCTTTGCAAGCCCAAGTTGTTGCCTTAACATATAAGATTGATACCTTTAGTATAAGAGGAACCCCGTTGTACCCTTTATGGCCAACGAAGGCATGTGAGTGAAAGTTATGGAGTAGGTGTGGCTAGTTTGGAGGAACAAGTGAGTTTTGTATAAGTTCAAGGGCATGGAAATCTTTACTCAAACACCTATAACCCTAATTGGAGGGACCATCCTAATTTTTCATAGGGGAATGGTCAAAATAGAGGAGTTATAGGTTTTTAACCATCCTAATATAGGTTTAGAGCTTTAGAGGTTAAGTTTGATATGCTTTTGGAAGGTATTAACCTGAAACTCAACTCCTAAAATGAAAATTATAAGAGGTTAGAGTCTAAATTATATCAAATAGCAAAGAAACAATCATCATCCATACACAATTTAGAAGTTCAAATGAGTCAATTAGTGAATGCATTACCTTAAAGACTTTAAGGATGCCTTCCAATCAACACGGAGGACAACCCAAGGGAGCATCTAAAGGAAATTTCATTCAGGTCAGGTAAGACTTATGTTAATAATTTTTTAGCTAGTAAGAATAAAGTATTGCAAGAAAATTAGGAAAGAGAAAATTCTCCTATTGCGAGCACGACACCACCCACGAGCATGATAGAGGAGAGTTCAAGCAATGCCATGAGCATGACAGATGGAGCTTTCAAGGAAATGGTTTATTAACCTCGTATGCCATTTCCATAAAGATTGAAGTAAAAGGATACGGATAAGCAATTTCTTAACTTTTTAGATAAATTAAAGAATTTGCATATTAATTTTTCTTTTTTTGAAGCTATTACTCAAGTTCCTAATTATGCTAAATTCTTGAAATACTTAATTTCTAATAAGAGAAGTTAGGAAGACATTTCTACTATTGCTTTGACTGAGGATTGTAGTTCAATTATCACAAATAATTTACCAACTAAGTTAAAAGATTTTGGTAGCTTTACTATTCTATGCACATTGGGAAATATAGAGTTTTTTAGTTGTCTTTGTGATTTAGGGGCTAGTATTAACCTTATGGCACTTTCAATATTTAAAAAGTTAGGTTTAGAAGATTAAAAATCTACTTCTATGGTGTGACAATTTGCTGACCAATCTTCAAAGAAACCATGTGGCATTATTGAGGATGTATTAGTTAGAGTTGATAAGTTCATATTGCAACTAATTTTGTGTACATGATTTTGCTTGTGATGCTAATTGTCCATTAATTTTGGGTAGACCTTTTATGATTATTGGTAGGGCTTTAGTTGATGTTTCGAAAGGGAAATTGATTTTATGAGTAAGGAATGATAGTATAGAGTACCATATGGACAAAGCACTAAAGTATCCTATGGAAGAAAATGTATGCATGAAGGCTAACGTAATTGATGATTGTGTGTTGGAAGTGTTAGGTATTGAAGATCAAGCTGAAGATGCCCATGATGAAAAATGTTAATGAGGAATTTGAACAAAAAGTACAAAGGCCTTAAATTTTGCACAAGAGTGAGGATTTATTGTCTCAATCAATTGTAAGTGCTCCTAATGAGGATTACAATAAGAGATGTTATTACAAGTGGTTAGGAAGAGAATTAGAAGTATAGGTTGGCAAATTTTAGATTTATGGGGAATTAGTCCCAATGTGGTCATGCATAGGATTAATATGGAAGATGGCTTTGAACCTAGGGCTGATAGGTAAAGAAGGTTGAACCCTAATATAAAGGAAGTAGTTAAAAAGGAAGTCATTAAGTTATTAGATGCTAGGATTATCTATCCAATTTTAGATAGTGAATGGTTTAGTCTTTATCAATGTGTACCTAAGAAAGGAGGAGTGACTGTAGTAAAGAATTAGAATGGGGATTTGATTCCTGCTAGAACCACCATGGGTTGGTGGGCGTGTATTGATTATAGAAAGTTAAATGCTACAACTAGAAATGATCACTTTCCTTTACCATTCATAAATCAAATGTTAGAAAGGATTGTTGGTCATTCCCATTATTGCTTTCTTGATGGATTTTTTAGTTATTTACAAAATTTCATTTATCCTAGTGATCAAGAGAAAACAACATTTACTTATCCGTATGGAACATTTGCATATAGAAGAATGCCTTTCGGTTTGTGTAATGCACCAATAACTTTTCAAAGGTGCATGACTTCTATTTTTGGATATGATTGAGGATATAATGAAAGTTTTTATGGAGATTTTTTTGAGTTGTATTTACATAACTTGGATAGAGTCTTAGCTAAATGTGAGGAGACAAATTTAGTGCTCAATTGGGAGAAATGTCATTTCATGGTTAAGGAAGGATATGTATTAGGGCATAAAATTTCAATAAAAGGAATTGAGGTAGATGAGGCTAAAATGGATTTGATTGAGAAGTTGCCTCCACCTACTACAATAAAGGGTATGAGGTCATTTTTAGGGCATGCCGATATGTATAGGAGATTTATTAAGGATTTTTCTTTGATTGCTAAACCATTGACTAGTCTCATACTAAAAATGTTCCTTTTGATTTTAATGATGCATGCTTAGATGCTTTTGAGAGGTTGAAGAAAGCTTTCATAAGTGCATCGATTATAACTTCACCGGATTGGAACCTTCCTTTCGAAATAATATGTGATGCAAACGACCTAGCTACAGATTGTGTTTTAGATCTGCACAAAGATAAGTGATTATATGTAATTTATTATGCTAGTCACACACTTTGGGGTTATTAATTAAATTATACAATGACAGAAAAGGAAATACTTGATGTTGTGTTTGCTTGTTATAAGTTTAAATCATACTTGTTGGGATCTAAAGTTATTATTTATATGGATCATGTGGCATTAAGGTATTTCTTTGCCAAGAAGGTTGTTAAACCAAGGTTAATTCGTTGGCATCTTTTGTTGCAAGTTCGAAATAGAATAAGAGATAAAAAGGGAAGTGAAAATTTAGTGGCTAATCACTTGTCTAGATTAGAAAATAAGGATGGACCTATAGGTGATGATGATGAAATCAATAAAGAATTTCCTAATGAGTCATTAATGTTAATTAGTCATCTAAGTATGCCATTGTATGCAAATTATGCTAACTATATTATTGCAGGAATTATGCCTCATGACTTAACTTTTCAGCAAAGGAAGAAGTTCTTCTATGAAATCAAATATTATCCATGGGAAGAGCCCTACATGCTCAAGATTTATAGAGATAGAGTCTTGCGTCGATGTGTAAGTGAAGATGAATATTTGGACATATTAACTCATTGCCATTCTGCTTCATATGCAGGGCACAATGGTCGTGGGAAGATTGCAGCTCGCATACTTGAATGTGGTTTCTATTGGCTGACATTATTTTAAGATGCAAGGAAATTTATAGATCATTGTGACAAATGTCAAAGGGCATGAAACATAGGTACGAGAGATGAAATGTTGTTAACAAGTATTTTGGAAGTGAGGTCTTTGATGTATGGGGTATAGACAACATGTGTCCTTTTCCTACATCATTTGGCCAAAACTTCATATTGATTGGAGTGGACTATGTTCCAAGTGGGTGAGAGTAAAGGCTATGGGGTTTCGAAATAATAAAATTAAAAATAAATTGCAGTAAAAAAAGAAACCCATTAGGATCCATACGATCCAATTGATTCAATAGAAGAGAAGTTAATGATTACCAACATCTCAAAGCATACATAAATTGAATTTATAGGTACGGCGTCATGCGAAATGACACCCTCTATCAGTATCCACACTTGAATGCAATGAACAGAATCGTGTGGTGTGCTAGCTCCCTTCCTTGGTGGCTAGGGTATATTGTTTTTCTCTTTCTCAAAGTTAAAGAAGAAAAAAATTATTTTTCTTCTCTCCTCTTTAAGTGATAGCTGCATGTCACCTTTTATGCTTAATTAGGGTTTAAAATATATATATCACTTTATATACATAGTTCACCTAATCCTAATTTAGAGAGAGAAAACTTCGAGCCCAATTTTTTTATTAAAATAAGAAATACTTTATTTCTTATTTAAAATAATAAAAATAATATTAATCTTAAATATTATTATTATTATTATTTTGTTTATTTTGAATTTTAATTTATCACGAAATAAAATTTGAAATGCCCAAATTAACCCTTAGTATGTTTATCACATTCTATGTGTAAGACCCAATAGGTTCATATTACATTGGCAGTGGGCCCCAATCTCATCATGGGCCCATAAGTCATAAGCAACCTCTAGCAAAACATTATGACTACCCAAAAATATGAATATCTATAATTAAATTTTAACCTAATAGAACATGTTATAATCCCTTTGTCACTCGATATCTTGTTTGAACATAAGTTATGGTCCATGTGAAACTTATATAGTCCCAACATATAATTTCTTGATCACTAAGTATACTAATAATATCAAATGATATTGATTGCTCCATCGATTCATCTGAGAAATCAATATCATTTGAGCATGGTTATGCATTTCTTAGTCTTGCTTTTCGAGGGGCCCAATAGATATCTCTCTCATAAGAGAAGACAAATTCCATTTTGATTATTCACTATCCTCTGCGTGATTCTCATCATGTCTAATCATAATCTTTATGATTATCCGATAAAAGATAATGTTTGATTATGTCAAAACATAATGTTATTCATGTAGGATACTGTGATAATCTCAGGTTTAAGGATCAATAACATAACTATTTTGAGATCACTAATTATATTAACCCATGTAGTATCTCATAGCGGGTTTATCTAGTACTTTGTTCTTTAATAAGTACTTATAAGTTTAATTCATATCAATATACATGATTATCAATCAAACTTATAATAGTCTTTATTTATCATTATTCATTTAATGGCAAATGACTAGAGATAGTCAAAATAACATTAGATTGTTATTTACAAACATTGTTATGATGTAACATGCCAATAATATAATAACATAAAGAAAACCCAATTTTATATAAAGAAATGTGACATTACATAAAGAACCAAATATTTGGCCAAGGGCATATTGACTAACAATCTTGCACTTGCACTAGTCCTAATTATATAAGTGTCTAATACCCATGGATGTAGTATGACCATCTTGTTTGGCTTATGGGAAAGCCTTTGTAAGTGGATCAACAATTTTGTCATCTATTGGTACTTTGCATATCTTGACATCTCCTCTGTTAATGATTTCATGAATGAGATGAAAATACTTAAGTATATGTTAGGACCCTTGATGGGATCTTGGCTTTTTAGCCTGTGCTATAACACTATTATTGTTACAATAAAGGCCTATAAGATTTGTGATACTAGAAACTACACCTAGTTCAGTAATGAATTTCCTGATCCATACTGCTTCCTTAATTGCATCTGATGCTGCTATATACCCAGCTTTTGTTGTAGAATTAGTGACAGTGCTTTGTTTATAACTTTTCCAGCTAACAATACCTCTATTCAACAAAAACACATATTCGAACTACAATCTATAGTCATCTATGTTAGATTGGAAGCTTGCATCTATGTAACCATTTACCACCAGCTCATCTTCCAGTCCTCCATATACTAAAAATGCATCATTAGTTCTTCTCAAGTACTTATGGATATTCTTAACGGCTATCCAGTGACTTTCACCAGGGTTTGACTAGTATCTGCTTGTCATGCTCAATGCATATGAAATGATCGATCTAGTACATAAAATAGCATACATGATAGATCCTATAGCTGAAGCATAAGGAATCATACTCATGCAGTCTCGTTCATATGATGTCGTAGGACATTGAGTCTTGCTAAGAGTAATGCCATAAGACATTGTCAAAAATTGTCCTTTAGAATTTTGCATTTTCAACCTATTTAACACCTTGTCTATATAAGTACTTTGACTTAAACCAATAATTCTTTTAGATTTATCCCTATAGATCTTAATCCCAAGGATATAAGCAGCTTCACCTAGACCTTTCATTGAAAAATATTTCCCTAACCAATTTTTGGTCTTTTGTAACATAGGGATATCATTCCTAAAGAGTAATATGTGATCGACATATAAGATAAGAAACATTACTGCACTCCCACTAACCTTCTTGTATACATAAGGTTCATCTTCATTTTTTATGAATCCAAACTCTTTGACTGTTCCATCAAACCAAAAATTCCATCTTTCGGAAGCTTACTTTAATCCATAAATGGATCTTTGTAGCTTGTACACCTTTCTAGAATTCTTAGGTGGACAAAACCTTTAGGTTGTGTCATATACACATCCTCAAGTAAGTTTCCATTAAGCAAAGCTATTTTGACATCCATTTGCCATATCTCATAGTCATAATAAGCAGCAATGGCAATAATAATTCTTATTGATTTAAGCATTATGACTGGTGAAAACGTTTTATCAAAGTCAATACCGTGAGTTTTCTTGATAAATTTTGCAACAAGTCTTGCTTTAAAGGTCTATAATTTCCCATCCATGTTAGTTTTCTTCTTGAAAACCCATTTGTGCCCAATGGTTTTAATTCCTTTAAGTGGATTAATCAAGTTCCAAACTTGATTGTCATACATGGATTGCATTTCAGATTTCATGGCCTCTAGCCATTTCTCATAATCTAGACTTGATACAACATCTTGATATGTAGTAGGCTCATCTTGGTCCATGAGCATTACTTCACGACTATCTATTTCGAGAAATCCATATCTCTCGGGTTGATGTCTTGTCGTATCAGATCTATATAGTTCTTGTGTAACTTGCATAGGTTCCATAACTATTTGTGAAACTTGTTGAGTTTACATCAATGGTCCAATGCCATCTTGTGGTTTTTGAACTTCTTCAAGTTCTATTTTACTCCCACAAGTTCTTTTAGAAATAAATTCTTTTTCTAGAAAGATGTCATTTTGAGCAACAAACACTTTATTCTCAGAGGGATTATAAAAGTAATATCCTTTAGGATGCCCCACAAAAAGACATTTATCAGATTTAGGTGTTAATTTATCTGAGACTTGTCATTTGACATAAGACTCATAGCCCCAAATCTTTAGAAAAGATAAACTAGGAATCCTCCAAGTCATATCTCATATTGTGTCTTTTCAATCAATTTAGATGGAACTCGATTCAAAGTGAATGCAACTATTTCTAATGCATAGCCCCAAAAGGATAAAGGAAGATTTGTTTGACTCATCATTTATCAAATCATATCTAATAAAGTTTGGTTCCTTCTTTCAGAAACACCACTCCACTGTGATGTCCCTGGTGGAGTTAATTGTGAAATAATTCCATAATTCCTTAGATGATCATCAAACTCTTGGCTCAAGTATTGACCACCTTGATTAAATCAAAGTGCTTTAATATTTTTATCAAGTTGATTTTGAACTTCATTTTGAAAGGTTCTGAACATTTAAAATGATTCATGTTTACGTTTCATTAGATAGACATAGCCATATTTACTGAAATTATCAGTGAAAGTAATGAAGTATTAAAATCCTCCTCTAGCATTTATGCTTAATGGGCCACATACATTAGTATGTATAAGGCCCAATAAATCAGTGGCCTTTTCACTATGTCCAGTGAATGGATCATTTATCATCTTGCCTAATAAAAAAGATTAACAATTTTCAAATCATTCAAAATCAAATGATTCCAAATGTCAATCATGATGGAGTTTTGATATGTGTTTCTCATTTATATGACCAAGGCGACAATGTCATAAATATGTTTTATTCAAATCATTGGGTTTGGATTTCTTTGTAGTTATGTTATATGTATCTTGATTGTTGGATTTTTCCAGATTTAGAATGTAAAGGCCACTATATGAATTAGTAATACAATAAAGCATATCACCATAATAAATATAACATTTCTTATTCATAATAAGAAAAGAAAACCCTTTATCATCCAAATAAGAAACTGAAATAATATTCCTACTCAAAGTAGGAACATAAAAGCAATTGTTCAAAACTAACAGAAGCCTATTGGGCAAAGTTAACTTATAAGTCCCTACGGCTAAAGCAACAACTCTTGCTTTATTTCTAACTCATAGGTCCACTTCACCCTTTTTCAATTGCCTACTTTTTTTGAGTCCTTGCACATTTTGAGAATAATATCCAGTATCTAATACCAAGAAAGTAAAAGTAGATAAATTAATTTCTATAACATAAATAATTGAAGATATAGTCTCGCTACTCTTCTTTTTCTTCAATTCTTCTAAGTAGAGCTTACAATTTCTTTTCCAATGACCAGGTTCATTGTAATGGAAGCAAACTCCCTCCTTTGAAGCTTTTGCCTTGGGTTTGTGTTTAGCTTGTGCCTTAGGCTTACTAGCAACTTTTGGCTTAGCCTTACCCTTGCCCTTGTTTTTCATCCCCTTTCCTCTATTAACCATAAGAATATTACTGGGCCTTTTTGAATGCTTTGCTTAGTTGTCTTAAGCATCGCATATAGCTCAAGAAGGGATTTTTCAATATTGTTCATATTATAGTTAAAAACAAGTTAGCTATAACTATTAGCCAATTAATTAAGGATCAAATCTATGGCCAAATCTAAAGTGATGGGAAATCCAATCTTTTCAAGATGATCAATATAGACTTTTATTTTCAGAACATGAGCACTTACTGATGCACCTTCAACCATTTTACAAGCATTCAAAGCTTCGGTAGTCTCATACCTATCTTGCCTTGCTTATTGTTAGAATGTCTTGCTGACATGATTACTAAATATGTAAGCCTCTAAATGCTCTAGATCTTTTTGAAGTTCTGGGCACATTGTGGCTAACATAAGACATCCCACATCAATAGAATAATCAATATGTTTCATTTGTTTGTCTTTAACTGCCCTTTGGGCATCAGCAGATGGGACAGGAGGAATAAGGTCATCGAGCACATGTTAGAGAGTATGCCCTAGAGCCCATGTAATAGGGATGTTTTTCATATGTATGAAATTTATTTTCTTAATAAAGGCATCATTCATTTATTAATGCTGTGTTTGAATACATGAGTTTGTAAATCTTAAATTAATAAATGAAGTCCTAGATATTATTAACACAGTGTAAAGGCAATCATGAAGGTGTTCATGATGTGAGATGTCTATTGCATGCAAATGTGTTAATATCTAAATATCCCTAGTCATAGAATTAACAAGATAGGACATTGTTAATTCGGACAGACTAACACATGTTATGGTTCTTGAATGGTTCAAGCAATGGTTCTCATAATTGTGATTATGGATGATAATCAAAGCTAACATGTGGATGCTTGTTAGAGGAACAAGTTCATTGGAGACCTGCAAAGAGAATCCTCATATGGATATTAAATCTATGTCAGTGAGGAATCTCTTCATAGCGGTTGTGCAAGTATCCTTAGACTTGAGATCACCAAAGTTATCTTAAGTAGCAAGTGGTATACTTTGACTCCATAACTGATTACTTCCAACTGGGAGTGAACATAGTTAGGAGATTGGGTATATCATGACCTACTTGAAGATAGTTGAGTGATTGACAAAGGATTCACCATCCCAGATTTAACAAGGGAAGTTATCTCGCATGATTCTATAATTGCCTTGTTCAAAGAATCTCTGGCAAGAGTAATATGCCGAGATGGATGGAGATCCATGAAGGGCATTTTAGGAACAATGGTTAAATTAATAGAACATACATAATTAGATTTATATGAGTTGACAGAAATCCATACTCAGAATCTAATTGAGATAAGAGTGGTGAAAGGAGTAATTGCACGGTAACTGTTTCTATGGAAGGGTACAGTCAAACCACATGACTTTCCTGACATTTGGGTAGTCATGATGCCTAGCTAGAGGCCAATCATGACTTGTATAATGATGTATCAAAATATCAATAGAGAATGATAAAATGATTTAAAGGAGTTTAAATCATGTGAGTTTTGAATAGAACTCACAATTACATATTATACTGCCAATATGGACAGGAACCCAATAGGTCACACACATATAGAGAAAAGGGTAAAATGGTAAAATGACAAGGATAATAATATTTGATATTATTATAAAGGTAGAGAGGAGAATATGATAATAATTAATTAAAGAGTTTAATTAATTATGATCAAATAAAATTGTCCGCGGAACTTTTGAGAAATGTTCTGTAAATTGGACCTAAATGAAATAATGTATTTCATGATTAATTATTATTACCTTATAAGTGTTATAATACTACTATAAGTGTTATAGGACTGATATAATAATTAATAGGACTATTGGAGAAATTATAAAGGGCCAAAGGAATGAAGAAGTTGGAGGAAGCCCTCCAGAAGAGGGCTACACGCCAAGTCCATACAGAAGGGCTTGGAGGGCTTTTTCTTGGACCAAATTAATTTATATATGTTACATAAGTGTTATGGAACTCACATATTTAATTTGGTTGGATTTGGAATCCATTTGGGTATTTAAATCCAATTAGATGCACAAAGGGCCTAGTTTGTGAATTTTATGCATGGTCTTTTATGAAAAGATTTAATTTGGATTTAATTAAGCCCAAATGATTATAATTAATTCCAGAGGCCCAATTAATAATTCTCCAGCAATTTTAAAGAGCCCAATCTCATTAAGGAGTTGGAATTTTAACCTAACTATAAAAGCCCAACTAATGAGAATTAGGGTTAAGTGATTAAAACAAAAGGAAAGTCTTTTCTCCAAAAACTCTCTCCCTTTTGCGCCACTTCCCAAGATAGCTCTTAGGAATTTCGGCCAGCCCTAGTTGAACACCAATTTGTTGGTTTAATTTACCCCTCTCTAGTGTGGATTACTCATTGGAGGTGTTCGATTTTGGACACTGTGGTTTGCGACAACCCGATGCGAAGTAAAATCAACTGTTGAACAAAAATCAAAGGTGATTTTTCTTATTCTCATATAGTTATATTGTGTATTCATGGTAAGATCAGATCTAATGGTTAAAAAAATTTAAAATTCCGCTCATGTATGTGATGCATGTAACCGTTAAAATCCAACATGGTATCAGAGCCAGGTTTTGCCTTGGATATACAATTCTATATTATTCTGCGGAATAAGTTTTGTTTTATTTTGAGTTATTTATTTCATGAACTTTAAAATATGAGATTTAATTGTTCATGAATCAGAAATACTGATTTCTGGATGTATTTGTGATCAAATAAATTTGGTGGAAACAAAACCGAAATTTTTGAAGAAAAGTTTAGGGTTTGGCGTGAAACCCTAGGTTATGTAGGGGCTGTTCTAATTTAATTTCTTATGGATCCATTTAAAAATCATTTATATGATATTTTATGTGTTTAATATGTGATATTAAGCTGTAGGATCGAACGGAATTAAAATCGAACAAGTTTTGCATGAAAACTAGTTTTGTCGAAAAGTTCAATAAATTGGTGTTCTTCGTGTGTTCTTGATGTGTTCATGGTTAGAACGACTTTTGATCTTCTAAATCTGATATATATGATATATTAAAGTGTTTTTAATTAATTGGATTAATTAAAATGGGCCTTAAATTAATTTGATTAATTTTAATTCATTAAAACCACTTAATGGGCTTAATTATGTTTACGGACTTGGTTTAAATTAGTTTATGACTTGGTGGGCCCAAGGAGCTGATTTAAATTAACTATTATAAACATTAATTAAGTTTATTAATGGGTTTTAAGGGCTGGAGTGGGCTTGGCTCATTCCAAAAGGCCCAAATGGTCCAAATGACACAAAACTAGTTTGTGGGTGAACACACTTAGGGTTTTTCTTCTGTGGGTTTCGGCCTACACTTGTTTTAAGCCCAAAATTGATTCTTTTAATTATTTAATATGATTAATTAATTAAATAATCAATTTATAATTAATTAATAATCAATTTGATTGATTATTAAGGCAAGAACACATACATGCAAAAAGGTTTCCTAAAATGAAAGTTTCCAAAATGGAAAAAGTTTCCTAATTTGATCACATCATTAAAATAACTCAAAATATAGTTTCAAAGGTTGAAACAAAGTTAGTAATCCATTTCTTTATGCATTAGAAAGGCATATAAGGGTGTATGATTGGCATGATGGATAGTTATGGACAAAGCCCAATGTGATTGAGCATTATGCATGTTTTGGCCCAATGAGGACTTTCTGTCCCGGCTACTTGTTTTTGGTTTGTATTTCATTTCAAATTGTAATATGTAATTAGATTACTTAGATTAGAATTAGAAATAGAGATGGAGACCATTTTCAAGGAGCAAGATGGGCCGGATGGAGATCCAACAAGCTTGAAGATAATGTAATTATTTTTCTTGTTTGAATCATGTATACTACCTAGGTGTGACCTTTTGATTTCCCTCTTGGCTCGGGGAAATCAATGTAGTGAAGTCCATAACTATACCATATTTGTATGCTTATATTTATGTGATAGATATAGGATGCATACCAATGTATGCCAACCATGTATGATGAGACTTAATTAACTAAAACCCTCAAACAAATACTAAGGTATATAAGCCTTCCATTAATTTAAGGAGAACCAGAGTTCTTTATAGTGTGGGTTGTTGACCACAGTCAAGCTCACATTATATCGAATATGTTCAAATCTAATTAAATGGGTCATCTTAGCTAGCCCATTAGTTTGTTGACCACAGTCAAGGCTAATGGTTCTAGAGGCAAGATTAGGGAATGCATATATGATATGCATGCATCAAGAGTTGATAACCTAATGATCCAATAGTT
Source organism: Excoecaria agallocha (assembly GCA_037975025.1). Classification (NCBI taxonomy): domain Eukaryota; kingdom Viridiplantae; phylum Streptophyta; class Magnoliopsida; order Malpighiales; family Euphorbiaceae; genus Excoecaria; species Excoecaria agallocha. Next base: position 828,261 of record JBBPFJ010000022.1, on the reverse strand, counting down.
GTGTAGAGACACAATTGGTATAGAGATACCTACCTTTCAAGGGTATGGAATTTGGCTTGTTGACCACAGTCAAGGTCAAATTACATATCAAGGATTGGATATTGGCCCACTAAGAAAACCATCAGGTTTTCGCGGATTATATAGTGAGGGCTATTAATTCGTAATAAAATAGTAGGAGTAAATGGATTAATTAAAGACCTTATTAATGCATACATATATATGAACATACTCTCATATCTTTTCTTTTTCACATCTAGGTCATCATCATGAGCACATCAAACATTAATATACGATCAATCTTGGATAACAAGCTGGTTGGCAACAACTATTCTGACTGGATCAGGCAAGTGAGAATTGTTCTCAGGGCTGAAACGATCCATTATGTCTTGGATAAAGATCCACCACCACTTCCATCAGATGATGCCATTGATGAGATCAAAGGCATTTATCGAAAATACATAGAGGATAGTGAAGTAGCAGCATGTCTGATGCTGGGTGCTATGTCCTCGGAGCTTCAGAAGCAACATGAAATGATGGATGCTAGAACCATCGTTTTGCATCTAGAGGAGCTTTATTCTTCTCAGGCTAGAACTGAGCAATATGAGATTGCTCGAGCTCTATTTAGTTGCAAAATGGTGGAAGGCACTTCAGTTGCTGCTCATGCATTGAAGATGTTTGGGTATATTGAGCATTTGAGTAGACTTGGCTATGTTATGGATAATGATCTATACATAGATTTAATCTTGTACTCGTTGGCTCCAAGTTATGCACCTTTTGTGCTTAACTTCAACATGAGCAAGATCCAAGTATCCATTCCTGAGTTAATCAACATGCTCAAGACAGCTGATGGATCATTTAAGAAAGATCCAAAAAGTGTCATGGTTGTCACTTCTGCTAAAGGCAAGAAGCAGAAGAAGAAGAAGATAACCAAGGCGCAGCCAAAGAATGGTGGGATCTCCAAGAAGAAGGTTGCCAAGAAAGAGAATCCCAAAGGAACTTCCTTCCATTGTGGAAAAGATGGTCATTGGAAGCGTAACTGCAAGGCCTATCTAGATTCTCTTAAGGAGAAGAAGCAAGCTGTTGCATCTACTTCAGGTATTCATATGATTGAAATTAATACTTATTCTATTGCTTCAAAACAATCTTGGGTATTAGATACTGGATGTGGATCTCATTTATGTAATGATCTACAGGGACTTAGAAGCTTTAGAAGAGGTTGAAAGGCAGAGATATGTTTGCAGTCAGCTATTGGACAGAACATCTCTACAACAGTTGTGGGGACTTACTATTTGCCTCTTCCTAGTGGATTAGTATTGGAATTAAATAATTGTTATTATGTTCCAGCCTTATCCAAAAGTATTATTTCTTTCAGTCGTTTGATGAACGATTATGATATTTCTTTAAAGGGCAAATGTTGTTATATTTTTAAGAACAATATATTTTATGCAAAAGCTATCATTGAGAATGGTATATTTGTTCTTGATTTTATTAAAGAAGTACATAATGTGGATACCAAGAGAATGAAACATGATAATCTAAATACCTCATACTTATGGCATTGTCTTTTAGGCCACATAAATGAAAAATGCATGACCAAGTTACACAAGTCAGGTGATTTGGGATCATTTGATTATGAATCATTTGATACATGTGAATCTTGTTTATTGGGAAAAATGACAAAAGCTCCCTTTATTGGTAAAGGAGAACGAGCTAAAATGGTTTTGGACTTAATACATTCAGATGTATGTGGTCCAATAACTACACATGCCAGAGGAGGTTATTCCTACTTCATTACTTTCATAGATGATTATTCCAGGTTTGGATACATCTATCTAATGAAATATAAGTCTGAAACATTTGAAAAGTTCAAAGAGTTCAGAAATGAAGTAGAGAAACAACTTGGCAAAAGTATTAAAACACTTAGATCAGATCGAGGTGGAGAATACTTAAGTCAAGAGTTTCAAGATTATCTTAGAGATAATGGGATTTTATCTCAATGGACTCCTCCATATACACCACAACACAATGGTGTATCTGAAAGGAGAAATCGAACACTATTAGATATGGTTCGATCAATGATGAGCCGAGCGGACTTGCCTAAGTCCTTTTGGGGATATGCACTAGAAACTGCTGTTTATGTGTTAAATAGAGTTCCTAGTAAATTGGTTGATGTTACTCCATATGAGATGTGGAATAACAAGAAACCCACGCTTTCTCATATGAAAGTATGGGGCTGTCCTGCTTATGTGAAGAGGACAATGTCAGAAAAACTGGATGTTAAGTCTGATAAATGTTTATTTGTGGGATATCCAAAAGAAACGTTTGGATATTATTTCTATCATCCCTTAGAACAAAAGGTGTTTGTTTCAAGGCATACTGTCTTCTTGGAAAGAGAATTTCTCCTACGAGAGGACAGTGGGAGTAAAATTGAGCTTGGTGAAGTTCAAGTCCCACAAATAGAAGATGATCAACCGATTGAACCCGAAATTGAATTTCATAATAATGAGATTACAGTTGAACCTGATTATACACAAAATCCTAGAAGATCTACTAGGATGCGTTCTATCCCTATGAGATATGGATTTCACGTTGATTCGGATAGAGGCATAACTATAGTAGAGGACAATGAGCCTACAAGCTATCAAGAAGTTTTGAACAGTTCAGAATGTGATTTATGGACTCCATGTATGAGAATAAAGTATGGACTTTAACTCAACCATCTGAAGGGATAAAACCCATAGGGTGCAAATGGGTCTTCAAAAAGAAGACTGACATGGAAGGTAATATAGTTACCTATAAAGCTCGCTTAGTAGCAAAAGGTTATCGTCAAAAAGAAGGTATTGACTATGACAAAACTTTTTCTCCTGTAGCGATGCTTAAGTCTATAAGAATACTTTTAGCCATTGCAGCTCATTATGATTATGAGATTTGGCAAATGGATGTGAAGACAGCTTTCCTTAATGGAAATCTTTCTGAGGATGTGTATATGACACAACCAGAAGGATTCACATCAGGAAATGGCAAAAAAGGTATGCAAGCTTCAAAGATCCATTTATGGATTGAAGCAAGCCTCTAGGAGCTGGAACATACGATTCAATGAGACAATCAAAGAGTTTGGTTTCTCACAGAATGAAGATGAACCTTGTGTGTATAAAAGGGGCAGTGGGAGTGCAATTGTCTTCCTAGTTCTATATGTAGATGACATATTGATCATGGGAAATGACATTTCTCTTCTCCAATCTGTTAAAATATGATTATCCAAGCAATTCTCCATGAAAGACCTTGGAGAAGCATCCTATATTCTGGGAATAAGGATCTATAGAGATAGATCCAATAGGTTGCTAGGTCTTTCTCAGAGTACATATATAGATAAAGTATTGAAGAGGTTCAATATGGATCTCTCTAAGAAAGGGTTTATACCCATGGTGCATGGGAAACACCTTTCTAAGTCTATGTGTCCGCAGACACTAGAGGATAGAGAGAGCATGAATAGAATACCATATGCATCTGCAATTGGTTCTATCATGTACGCTATGTTATGTACACGTCCAGATGTAGCATTTGCTTTGAGTGTCACAAGCAGATTCCAATCCAATTTTGGAGAGGAACATTGGGCAGCTGTCAAGAATATTCTTAAGTACTTGAGAAGGACTAAGGATATATTCTTGGTATATGGAGAGGGAAGTTTGGAAGTAAATGAGTATACAGATGCCAGCTTCCGATCTGACAAAGATGATTGTAAATCACAATCTGGTTATGTGTTCATAATGGGAGGAGGAGCAGTTAGTTGGAAAAGTTCCAAACAAGAAACAACTGCTGATTCCACGACGGAAGCTGAGTACATTGCTGCTTCAGAAGCAGCCAAAGAAGCAGTCTGGATCAAAAAGTTCATAACCGAACTAGGAGTGGTGCCTAGCATTGTTGATCCGATTCCTTTATATTGTGACAACAATGGAGCCATTGCGCAAGCAAAGGAACCACGGTCTCATCAGCGATCCAAACATGTTCTCAGACGCTACCATCTCATAAGGGAAATAGTAGCTAGAAATGATGTGAAAATAGAAAGGGTTCCCATAGATGACAATGTGGCGGATCCCCTCACTAAAGCACTTTCCCAGATAAAGCATGATCACCATATAAATAGCATGGGTCTGAGACATATGAGTGATTGGCTCTAGTGCAAGTGGGAGATTGTTAGAGAGTATGCCCTAGAGCCCATGTAATAGGGATGTTTTTCATATGTATGAAATTTATTTTCTTAATAAAGGCATCATTCATTTATTAATGCTGTGTTTGAATACATGAGTTTGTAAATCTTAAATTAATAAATGAAGTCCTAGATATTATTAACACAGTGTAAAGGCAATCATGAAGGTGTTCATGATGTGAGATGTCTATTGCATGCAAATGTGTTAATATCTAAATATCCCTAGTCATAGAATTAACAAGATAGGACATTGTTAATTCGGACAGACTAGCACATGTTATGCTTCTTGAATGGTTCAAGCAATGGTTCTCATAATTGTGATTATGGATGATAATCAAAGCTAACATGTGGATGCTTCTTAGAGGAACAAGTTCATTGGAGACCTGCAAAGAGAATCCTCATATGGATATTAAATCTATGTCAGTGAGGAATCTCTTCATAGCGGTTGTGCAAGTATCCTTAGACTTGAGATCACCAAAGTTATCTTAAGTAGCAAGTGGTATACTTTGACTCCATAACTGATTACTTCCAACTGGGATGAACATAGTTAGGAGATTGGGTATATCATGACCTACTTGAAGATAGTTGATTGATTGAAAAAGGATTCACCATCCCAGATTTAACAAGGGAAGTTATCTCGCATGATTCTATAATTGCCTTGTTCAAAGAATCTCTGGCCAGAGTAATATGCGGAGATGGATGGAGATCTATGAAGGGCATTTTAGGAACAATGGTTAAATTAATAGAACATACATAATTAGATTTATATGAGTTGACAGAAATCCATACTCAGAATCTAATTGAGATAAGAGTGGTGAAAGGAGTAATTGCACGGTAACTGTTTCTATGGAAGGGTACAGTCAAACCACATGACTTTCCTGACATTTGGGTAGTCATGATGCCTAGCTAGAGGCCAATCATGACTTGTATAATGATGTATCAAAATATCAATAGAGATTGATAAAATGATTGAAAGGAGTTTAAATCATGTGAGTTTTGAATAGAACTCACAATTAGATATTATACTGCCAATATGGACAGGAACCCAATAGGTCACACACATATAGAGAAAAGGGTAAAATGGTAAAATGACAAGGATAATAATATTTGATATTATTATAAAGGTAGAGAGGAGAATATGATAATAATTAATTAAAGAGTTTAATTAATTATGATCAAATAAAATTATCCGCGGAACTTTTGAGAAATGTTCTGTAAATTGGACCTAAATGAAATAATGTATTTCATGATTAATTATTATTGTCTTATAAGTGTTATAAGACTACTATAAGTGTTATAGGACTGATATAATAATTAATAGGACCATTGGAGAAATTATAAAGGGCCAAAGGAATGAAGAAGTTGGAGGAAGCCCTCCAGAAGAGGGCTACACGCCAAGTCCATACAGAAGGGCTTGGAGGGATTTTTCTTGGACCAAATTAATTTATATATGTTACATAAGTGTTATGGAACTCACATATTTAATTTGGTTGGATTTGGAATCCATTTGGGTATTTAAATCCAATTACATGCACAAAGGGCCTAGTTTATGGATTTTGTGCATGGTCTTTTATGAAAAGATTTAATTTGGATTTAATTAAGCCCAAATGATTATAATTAATTCCAGAGGCCCAATTAATAATTCTCCAGCAATTTTAAAGAGCCCAATCTCATTAAGGAGTTGGAACTTTAACCTAACTATAAAAGGCCAACTAATGAGAATTAGGGTTAAGTGATTAAAACAAAAGGAAAGTCTTTTCTCCAAAAACTCTCTCCCTTTTGCGCCACTTCCCAAGCTAGCTCTTGGGAATTTCGGCCAGCCCTAGTTGAACACCAATTTGTTGGTTCAATTTACCCCTCTCTAGTGTGGATTACTCATTGGAGGTGTTCGATTTTGGACACTGTGGTTTGCGACAACCCGGTGCGAAGTAAAATCAACTGTTCAACAAAAATCAAAGGTGATTTTTCTTATTCTCATATATTTATATTGTGTATTCATGGCAAGATCAGATCTAATGGTTAAAAAAATTTAAAATTCCGCTCATGTATGTGATGCATGTAACCGTTAAAATCCAACAGCACATATAGCTTCTTTTCTTACTTAAGAACAATTCTCAAGTTCCTAAACCAGTCAAAAAAATTAGTGCCATCTTCTTTTGGTTTGTCCTTCTCAAGGACTGATAGCAGTGATAGTGTGGAAGTGTTATTTGATGCCATTGATCTATAAATATGCAAAATAAATATTAAAATTGGTACCAATTTCATTTTAGGGTATTTCTTAAATCTCCTACTAAAATATTCACCCTCAATGTTAATTACAACAATTGCAATGTTTTAGTGGGATAAGATCTATATTTCACTTAATTCTAAGTTAACTTTGGCATGATGCTTAAAATCATGTTATTTAGGTAGATAACTCCTTACCAATTACATCGCATATAACTCTTAGATTCTTTATGGGATTTTTACATCATATGTCCCAGCATGTTATAATCATATCTAATGCATTAATCCCACAACCATTTTGATAGCCTAATTAAGTCTAACCATTTTTAAAGATATGGGTAACACCATTACCCTTCCTATTTTACTATAATAACCTAATGTACTTCACTTTGGCAGAACCTACATTTTGGTGATCTTAGTCTTGAAAGGTGTTATAATTATGGGTGGCATTAGACTTAAATTTTTTGTGAGGGAATTTTAAATTTTAAGTTATGATGTCTATTTATTTACATATCATACATCATCCCATACATGGCATCTCATACACATATATAATCATTCATCACATCACATACCGATATAATATGCATAATATATAAAACGTGTTATAGCATGGCCAAAATTATATGACCTTCATAACACAATATGAAGATCAAAGATCAATCCTTGGTGGAATTACATAAACTTGTCTTGATTAATAGCTTCCGCTTTGCACCTCCATCATCATGGAATAGGATTGATCCCATTCATGGTCTTTATGAAATTCATTTATCTTCATTACAACAATGAAATAAACTATTCTACTAAAACTATTAGTAAAATAAAATTACAACAAAAGAATGACATGCAAGTCGTATTTAAAATTTAAAACCCATAAAAAGAATAAATAAAATAAATAAAGTAAACACAATCACAAGGGTCTCAATTGGCCATGCTATGCACCATGCAAAGACATCATATGTACATACATCAATTAAATTAAGTCATCTCATATCAAGCTTAATTATATGCATAAAATTGATCTATTAAAACTAGTGAATAATAACATTAATGATATATTAGGTGCTACAATTAGATAACATGGTGGTCTCACTAGCTGGTTAGTGGGCTAGGTTAAGGGGCAACACCCCTTATGGGGTCGGGGGCAACGTTAATCTCATTAACAATTTTCTGCTTAAAAAACCCTACTCTATATCCTATAATATCAAATCTGTCAATCACATCAACAATTGTTTAATCACATTAAACATTCATAAGATCAATACAGATACCACCAAATTTAATTGAATATAGATTATACATTTCATCTCATGATAATTCATTTAATCAAGTTAAAACAGAATTAACATACACATGTCAATCGTATTAACATATATCAATTCTGCAGCCTATATACATTATATTATAAACATCAATCAATTAATTACATTTATATCTTATATAAATAGATTAATTTCGTTCATATCCCATATAAATAAATCAATATAAATTATTATAATAGTTATTAACTCATCATATATCAACATATAATCGGTTCATATCACATGAAATCAATTTTACACACATCACATACATACAAAATACAGTAATTGAATCAATTAAACTCGTAAATGGCTCTGATACCACTGTTTGGTTTTGAAATAATAAAATTAAAAAAAATTGCAGGGAAAAAAGAAGCCCATCACCATCCATGCAATCCAATTGATTCAATAAAAGAGAAGTGTAACAATTACCAACCTCTTGATGCATAGATAAATCAAATTTGCAGGTAAGGCCTCATGCAAAACAACACCCTCTACTGATATCCACACTCGAATACAATGAACAGAGTTGTCCGGGGTGCTAGCTCCCTTGGTGGCTAGGGTATTTTTTTTCTCTTTCTCAAAGTTGCAGAAGAAATAAAAATAGATTTTTCTTTTCTCTCCCCTTGACGGCTACAACTCACCTATTTTGCTTAATTAGGGTTTAAAATATGTGTATATATATAGTTAACCTAACCATAATTTAGAGAGAGTAAACTTCGGGCCCATTTTTCTTATTAAAATAAGAAATATTTTATTTCTTATTTAAAATAAGAATAATAACATTAATCTTAAATATTATTATTATCATTAATTTTTTTTTGGTTTATTTCAACTTTTAATTTATCAAAAAATAAAATTCCAAATGCCCAAATTAACCCTTAATCCATTCATCACATTCTATGTGTGCGACACAATAAGTTCATATTATATTGGTAGTAGGCCCACAAGTTATAAGCGGCCTCTAGCTAGATATTATGACTACACAAATAATATGAATATCGATAATTCAATTATAACCTAATAGAACATGTTATAATCTCTTTGTTACTTGATATCTTGTTTGAACATAAGACATGGTCCATGTCAAACTCATTAGTCCATACATATAATTTCTCGATCCACTACAAAAAAATTGCTATTTAGCGACATATTTTTTCATTGCTAATTACCAGAATTTTGTCGTTAAAGTAATTTAGCAACGCCGCACCGAACTGTCACTAAAAGCCTAGTCACGAATATATTAGCAACGGAATTCCAAATCAGTCGCTAATTTTTTTTTCATCACTAATTTATATTTATAATTAGTCACTGAATTATAATAATAAGATTTAGTGACTACATTTTTCGTCGCTAATTATTTTTCATCAATAATGACATGTTGCCACTAATAACTCCCATCACTAAATTTGTTGCTAATTATTTTTGAAATTCTTATTTTTACATATTAAAGATAGATGTGTTGTTGCGAATCCATCGCTAAATTATTACAAAATTTAATTTTTTTCAGTATTTATTAATTTTCATCCTATACACAATAATAATCACACATATACATACACATATATATTTATCCCAAAACATAATATATTCCAAAACACATATATAAAAGTAATTGAAATCATACATAATGTTTGATAAAATTAATTGAAATCATACATAATATCATCAAACAATCTCTTAAAACAATACAACAAAATACTAATAATATCCTCCTAAATAACATCAACAATTGTTCCTTCTCTTGCTTCTCATCTTCACTTTTAATCAATTTGTAGACTTTCCTTTGTTGCATAGATGAGCTTGTTTTCCCTCAAATTCACAATCCATAGGAGAATCTACAATAGCAATTGACAAAACAACTAAATCTATAAAGAAATCATGAATAATATTTCAATAGATATAATAAAACTCTTTAGCATTTGGAATATTCACCATAAATTTTGTTTTGTACTAGAGTTTGTCAAGCCTGTTGACAAACAACATGGTGGTAATAAGGAGAAGAATTCAATAAGGACAAACAACATGGAAGACTTCAAAACACCAACCTCAAAAGAATATATATTTGTCTGGCTTGCAGTATCCTTCTCAACATAACCTATCCAACCACGAGATCGAGGTGGAAATGTCCCTGCAACTTTGGTTTTATCCCCAACCAACCATTCCACACTTATCTTCGCAACATATATTTTGAATTAAGAAACACATTACAGATCTATAGCATTTCTTGGAGGAATAAATTTCTTTCATTGGCTTTAACCATGCCCTATATAAAAGAAGTAGCTCATAATATTTCATAGCTCCTCCACATTTTCAGCCTAATCATAAAAGCTTTAAAGAATATACAAATGTGAAGATAGAATACAATTTTCAATGAGGATAAACAATTTCCAAAAAATGAACTCCATGAAATGGAAATTCTGGACCTATCTACTAGTTTTTTCTCACTTCAAAGCCAATAAAAGAAACAGCTATCCATTGGCATAGAATTCCCCGAGTTGCATCCTTTTTCAAGTTTTTATATTTACAAATTAAAGAAAAAATAAGATATTAGCCCTCATTAGCAATGGCTACAATGAATTAACGAAAACCAACATAAACAAAAAATGTCCAAGAAATACAAGCAATGGAAAGCCAATCAAAACAAGTAAAACTAGAATGGCCTAAAATTAAAAGGAAAGAAACAGACCTCCTTATCAGGAGCACATCCTTCTTTGTTGCAATCAGAATCATCAGAACAATATAGTAATATATGAACTTCATATTAGAAAATAGTTGAATTCTCTAGGAGTCCTTCAAAAGAAACAAATTGAGTCACCTCACCAGCTAATTTTGGTTATTTAGTCTTTTCTTACTTTCATATTTATAACAAGAAAAGCAAAAACTCTCATCTTATTTATCATGCAATGGTCAAAGTTCTCTTAGACAAGTCTTCAATATGAAAGTTTTGTAGAACATATAAAGCCTTCACATACAAAAGCCATTGTAGCATGAAAATGATTCTCATTGAATTCTTACCTTTTACCCGAACTCCAGATAGTTGCAGATATTTTTAGCATATATCTGATCCCGCAGAGTGCCATTAGAGCTAAATAACTTGCTATCTTTATTCTACTGGCAATGAATTCAACTGCTCTGGTGTGAGGCTCAATACTTGCTGCACCAATGCAGACTCCACATCAGGTGGAAGCTAAAATCAAGGAAGAGAAACAATTAAGCTTAAAAAGAAATGAAACCATAACCATTTTTTTAGAATTAAACATCATCTGTGAAAAACATAGGTGAAAAACATAACCGAAAAACATCGGTGAAAAAAATAACCAATATATTTGAATTTGAAATGTCTACAACTATGATTTCATGGGCCATTTTTGCAATGCCTCTTCATTGTACCGTATTATATTGGTCTATAGCATATCAAACAAGAAAATATTGAGGCATTCAAAAGTATATTGACATTCAATCGGCTTTCCTTTTCATAAAAGAAGTTTCAAAACTACAATCAACTTCAGTTGATGGAGTTTGATGGTTAGCATGTCAATGGATAACATAATACAGAATGCTTCACACTAGTAAGACCTTATGCCTTGGAGTATAAAAAGCAAAATTTTAGGCTATTGAGAAAGTAATAGCAGTCCCTATCATTATGAAGTGACTCCCAACTCTAGCTAAAAGCAGAATGGTATAAAATATGAAATTTGACTGAGCTTCGGCTTTTGTCAGATGGTGCAATCAATCCTCGCTTCTTCAGACTTTTAAATTGATCCCTTAGAAGGGTGCAACAACCTTTTACATGATTCGATCCAAAACAAGAGACAACAATCTTAAGCTCCTAATCTTAAAAAAAAAAGGTTGAATTTGATGATAGTTAAATGGATAAATTTAAATAATAAAGAAATTCTAGCATCCACCTTCAGTTTATGAAGAGAACTTGCCAAGCAGAACTAATGTAGATCATCAAAGAATAAAATTTCATAATCATTTCAATTAAAATTCTGAGTCAGTAGTTAACATGATGGTAATTTAATTTAGTCAGTTGACATGAAAAATGATAAATAAAATGCACATGCACGCACACAACAGTAAATTCACAAACTTTCCTGTAGCATTATAGGCATGTAGCATTGTGGTATATGTAACTACATTAGGACGACAACCAGCCTCCTTCATCAAATTGAAAATGGATTCTGCTTCTTTAATTTGACCCTAAAATACATTACAAAAAATATAGACATAAGAAATGAATTTTCAGCCAAGTTATAAGTAGACATAAAATAAATAGTTTTCAGCACAATTATAAATTTTTCAAGATATGACAAGACATCGTATCTTGCTAAGCACTTGCATGCTTACTGTAGGCACAAATCACAGATGAGTAAACCTCCTTGGTTAAAGTAATTTTCAAATCCATTATATCTGCAAAATAATCAAGTGCCTCAAAATATCGCCTACAAACCCGTCAAAAGATACTTAATTAGATATTATCTAAATTCAAAATGTTACTCAATTTCAATGAACCCAACTCAAATTTCAATACCCAAAAAGCTCATTATACCTTAATTAGAGGAGGGAAATTCTTTCTAGAGAAACAACCAATCCAGTGGTTGAGGAGGCCCTCAACATTGTTGTATCAAGGATTGAGCTCAAGAATTTTGTCGATGACATGGGAGAGAGTCCAATTATTCTATAATCTGTCACCTTCAACACGCAAACGGTAACATTTTTGGAGGTCAAATTTTTTGAGTCCAGCGATTTCAGTGGAGACCTGGTGCTGCCCGGTGTCGTAATTTGATACCAAATCTCCTTGGTCAAGCTGCTCCTGATGAAATTGGTGTCAAATCGGACATAAATCTGGTTACTAGTTCCAAAACCCTTCTCGCTTACTATCTCGAATCTCCGGTCACTGCCGTAAGACATTTGAATAGAACCATAATCGCCCATCTCAGTACCGAGAGTTTTGATACAAAAAAGTGAAAGGAGATGTCTGAAAGAAATTTTAGGGCTTATAATACGAATGACATTTTGGAATAGCTGGAGGGTATAGAGGTAAATTGAAATTTTCTGAGAAAAAGTGGGGAGACCTTTTTGTTTTTCTTTTTTGAAATTTAATTTTGGGGTTTTAGTTTTAATTTTTCTTTTTCATTTTAGCCAAGTCTGCTTGGAAAATTTGTGGTCTCATAACTCTATGTTTTTTTCGTTAATTAATAATTAACGAAGGAAAAAAATAAAAAAAGTAAGGAAAGCTAATTTAAAAGTATTTTTTAGTTGGAACTTAATGCTTTTGGGCAGTGCACAACCTCGGCATTGGTAGATCTTTTAAAAGTTTTAGATTAATTGAATGTTTGCTTAATTGCTTCTCTTCTTTTCTTACAATATTTTAGAACGTACTGAACATGCCAATGAATTTTCATCTAATAATATTTGAATTATTTTCAAAAAGTATAAAATTATAACATTAGATTTTTGCTATAATAAACTTATTTTTAATAATAAAAAGGAAAAAAAACTAAATATTGAGTGACATATAATCATTTAATTATTAATAATGTAAAATTCGAGTTTTTTACTCTGTAGTATAGTTTTAATTTTAATTAGCAAGTGAGAATATTGGATCCTATGCTGTTTTCAATGACCAATTGATATGAATTTTAATTTATATTTCTATATTTATTTAATTTTCATAAATTGAATAAAATAATAGAGTTAATTAAAAAAATTAAATTGTTTAGGCCAATCTACCATCGAAACTTTATCATTTTAAATATAATAATTGTACTCTTAATGTTTGGAAAGTCTTTCAATTAATTAAATCCATCTATCTACAATTGTTTTTTTAATTTTGCTAATTTTATCTAAATATACTTATATTACTCTGAAGTACATTTAATGTTTGAATTTATTATTAATTGGATGTTATTATCTTGAAATGATTTAAAGTGGGTTTTTTATTTTGTGTGTGTGTGTGTGTATATATATATATATATACCAACCTTCAAATTATACTCACTCGAATAATTTCCTCAATAAATTGATCCTTGTGAACCGGTATCAAATTATACTCACTCGTATAATTTTTCCAAATTTCATCATTTTATCCTTGTATTCAAGGATAATTTTGTGAATATATATAACTAAAATTTTTAATAATTTAAAATTTGCTCAACATTTTAAAAAAATAAAAATAAATTATAAATTTTTCATAATCATTTTAAATTAAATAATAAGTTTTATATTATTATTATTATATAAATATTTATATTTATTATTTTTCATAATATGAATATATAATAATTAAAACAATTACTTTATTATTTTTATTAAAAATATAAATAAGTTTATATTTAGAGATAATTGATAAAGAAATCAATAAAATTTCTAATAATTTAATATTTGATTTAAATTTTATAAAATAAAAATAAATTACAAAATTTTTTTATTATTATTTTAAATGAAATAATCAATTTTATAAATATTTATTTTTATTAATCTTAAACACGTAAATATATAATAATCGTAACAATTAGTTTATTATTATTATTAAAAATGTAAATTTTCTAAATAAATAACTTTAGATTTTGGTATAATTGATAAAAAATTATTACCAACTTATAAAATAATTTATAATTTTTTGTTACAAAATAAAATATTCATTTCATATGGTCTATATTAAAATTACTTGAAACTATAAAATCTTGTGAGTGAAATTAAAAAAAATTATTTTTAAATTTATTTGCGACGGTTTAGCAACTAGATATTTCCGTCACTAATGTTTTACTATAACAAAATACTATTAGCGGCATACCAATTTCTATTGCTAAATCGTCGCAAAAAAGGCGCTATATTTTCCCTCCAAAATTAGCGACTAAAATGTTCGTCGCTAAATTTTTTGGAACTAATTTCATGAATAAAAAAAATTAAAACTTTTAGCGACGAAAATATTTGTCGCTAATTTCATCGCAAAACCTAGTACGTATAATTTCTGCCAATAATTAGCGACTGTATTTTTGTTTTGTCGTTATTTCATCACAAAAAAAATTAGAAAATATCCTTCCCATGATGGAATTGTAAAACAGTCACGAATCCATCGTAAAATTTACGATGAAAATCATGCCGTCGCTAACTAGCAATTTTTTTAGTGATCACTAAGTAGAATGATAATATCAAATGATACTGATTGCTCCATCAATTCATTTTAGCACGGCCATGCATTTCTTAGTCTTACTTATCGAGGGGCCCAATAGATATCTCTCTCATAAAAAAAGGACAAATTCCTTCTTGGTTATTCACTATCTTCTGCATGATTCTAATCATGTATAATCATAATCTTTATGATTATCCAATTAAAGATAATATTTGATTATGTCAAAATATAATGTTCGTCATGTAGGATACTGTGATAATCTCAAGTCTAAGGATCGATAACATCACTATTATGAGATCACTAATGACATTAACCCATATAGTATCTCATAGTGGGTCTATAAAGCACTTTCTTCTCTAATAAGTATTTATAAGTTTAATTCATATCACCATATATTATCATCCCATGATTATCAATCAAACCTATACTAGTCTTTATTTATCAATATTCATTTAATGATAAAATGACTAGGGATAGTAAAAATAACATTAGACTATTATTTACAAGCATTATTATAATGTAACATGCCAATAATATAATTACATTAAGAAAATCTAATTTTATATAATGAAATGTGGCATTACACAAAGAACCAAATATTTGGCCTAAGGCATATCCACTAGCAAAGGCTACCCCAACTAATGATTCCAAAGTGGTTGTTAAGTTCTTAAAGAAATTGTTCTCACAGTTTGGGGTGCCTTAAATCATTATAAGTGATATAGGAAAGCATTTTATAAACCGTTATTTTGTATCTTTGTTGAACAAGTATGAAGTGCATCATAGAGTAACTACACCTTATCATCCACAATAAAGTGGCCAAGTAGAGATTTCTAATAGAGAACTCAAATGAATTTTGAAAAAGAATGTTTCTAGTTTATGAAAAGATTGGACACATAAGCTAGACGATGGACTTTGGGCTTATAGAATAGCTTTTAAAACACCCATTGGCATGACCCCATATAGGTTAGCGTATGGTAAAGCATGTCATTTGCCTGTAGAATTGGAACATAAGGCTTATTGGGCTATTAGAGCCTTGAATTTTGATTCAAAGCAAGCTGGTATTAGGAGGTGTTTACAACTAAATGAGATGGATTTACTTAGTTCCTATAGGAATGCAAGGATATATAAAGAAAGAACAAAGAATGGCATTATGCACGCACTAAACATAGGAGCTTTAAAGTAGGGGATAAAGTACTTCTCTTTAATTCAAGATTGAAGTTGTTTCTTAGTAAATTAAGATCTCATTGGAGTGAGGCATTTCTTATAACTCAAGTATTTGACCATGGTTATTTGGAGCTTAAAAATTATAACGATGAGTTATTTAAGGCCAATGGTTAGAGGTGTAAGCCGTATTTGGAAGAGACTTTTCTTGGTAGAGAGGTTTCGTGTATCTCTCTAAGTGTGGTTGATGGTGTTTGATTTGAATATAGTTAGTTAATTTTTCTATTTATATATTTGTTTTCTATTTCTTTATTTTGTTTTTACTTTGATGTTTTTATTCATACTAATGCAATTGGTATGTGTTCTATAGGTTTTTAGTGATGTTCAAGTAATTTTGTATACTTATTTGTTGTGTCTTTAAAATTAGTTTTCATATATTTATGTTTGTTATGAGCGCAACCAAGATATATTTTTTTGGGTTCTGTCGTGAGTGCAACCTTGTAAAGTAATAATTTTTTATTGGTTTCTTTCATGAGCCTGACCATGTTCATGAGAGTGATGTGCAACAGATTGGCCTCTATCGCAAGTGCAACAGTTGTCGTTGGTGCGATAGATCATGAAATTTGAATTTTTAGGCGGTTCCCAACCATTACATGTGATTTCTTTCCCCTATAAATAGATTTTTAAACACTATAACTACCATTTTCTATAACTTTCTTCCCTTTTCTACAGTTTTCTTTATAATTTTCTATTTTCTTCTTCTTCTTGTTTCTACTTCTTTCAATATTTGTGTAAGTTTTCAGTTTTCTTAGTTGTTTCTTCATACCATTTTTATTCTTTTGCTGATTTTCACTATGGTGACAGTGAAGACTCTGGCTAATAGGGATAAAGGCAAAGGAAAGGCTACTGGAAGTTATTATCAACAAGGAAGAGGCACCACTATTCTTTAAGATATGTTTGATTGCCCTTTTCCTATTCATTCTAAGATTAAAGGTAAGAAGTTCCAATTCTTTTCCAAGAAAAAATACGTGGGTATGTGGCATTCAGAATTTTCTTTATTGGAAGACTTAGGCATTTCTCAAGAATTTGGCAAATATATCAAATGCATGAAATGAGAGAAATTTATTACTATGAAATTACCTGTTAAGAAAAGTTAGGCTATTTAATTTTTTGTCACCTTAGATTATGTTGATAATAGGAATATTAAATTTAAATTTAGGCATGATGGGGTTGAGTATATTTTTGGTTTTGAGGAGATGCATAAATGTTTGGTTTTCCCTTGAATTGCCACACTTTTATGCCCCAACAATTTGTTGCTTCTGATGTTTGGAAAAAAATTTACTGGTTTGACTCACTTTCACAACAAGAATTCTGCAAATAGGCAATTATACCTTAACTAAAATCAATAAGGCCAAAGATCTTCCATTATCAAAGGCATATGCAAGAAGCTAGGGATTTGATTATAGATAAAGGAATTAAATTTTGAGAGAGAACAGAAAGGAGAAAAAATGAACTTCCTAGAGCATGCCGTCCAAATCCACTTCCTAAAATGACAAAGCTTCAAATCTAGAGCTAAGGATATAGAGATAAGAGAAAGAAATGAACATAACCCACATCCCCTTTCTTATTCACGTGAAGGACTCAGGAGTTGTGAGTGGCATGGGTCTCCCACTCGCACTCCACTACCCTTTTAATGATAAAATAAGCCCCCATCTCATTATAGTGGGTAAAATACATAATAGTCCTTACATAGGACTATTGTACAATCACTCTGATAATTGTCATAGGACTATTGTGCATGCTCTAAAATATATTGTATTTAACGGATGAAATTTTAGGGTGTTACATTACTCCCCCACTAAATAAAAATTTTGTCCTCAAAATTTACCTAAAGTGAAGAGTTGAGGGTACTGCTATCTTATTGCTTCTTCTGGCTCCCATGTTGCTTCCTCCATATTGTGGCATGTCAAAAGCACTTTGACTAGTGAAATTTTCTCATTTCTCAGTTGTTCGGCTTCCCTGGCTAGGATTCTCATTGGCTCCTTGTCATATGACAAGTCAGGCCGCAAATGGACTTCCTTGTGTGTGATGATATGTGAAGGATTCGACCAAAACCTTCTCAACATAGATACATGGAATACATCATGGATCCTTTCCAACTCGAGTGGTAGCTTCAATCTATAGGCTACCGGTCTGACCCGTTGGATTACCTCATATGGGCCAATGAATCTAGGGTTGAGCTTACCCTTCTTCCCAAACGTTAGGATTTATTAGAGAGTATGCCCTAGAGCCCATGTAATAGGGATGTTTTTCCTATGTATAAAATTAATATTCTTAATAAAAGACATCATTCATTTATTAATGCTATGTTTAAATACATGAGTTTTTAAATCTTAAATTAACGAATGAAGTCCTAGATATTATAAACACAGTGCAAAGGTAATCATAAAGGTGTTCATGATATGAGATGTCTATTGCATGAAAATGTGTTAATATCTAAATATCCCTAATCATAGAATTAACAAGATAGGACATTGTTAATTCGGACAGACTAGCACATGTTATGCTTCTTGAATGGTTCAAGCAGTGGTTTTCATAACTGTGATTATGAAAAATAATCAAAGCTAACATATGGATGCTTTTTAGAAGAACAAATTCATTGGAAATCTGTAAAGAGAATCCTCACATGGATATTAAATCTATGTCAGTGAGGAATCTCTTCATAGCGGTTGTGCAAGTATCCTTAGACTTGAGATCACCAAAGTTATCTTAAGTAGCAAGTGGTATACTTTGACTCCATAACTGATTACTTCCAACTGGGAGTGAACATAGTTAGGAGATTGGGTATATCATGACCTACTTGAAGATAGTTGAGTGATTGACAAGGGATTCACCATCCCAGATTTAACAAGGAAAGTTATCTCGCATGATTCTATAATTACCTTGTTCAGAGAATCTCTGGCCAGAGTAAAATGCCAAGATGGATAGAGATCCATAGAGGGCATTTTGGGAACAATGGTTAAATTAATAGAACATACATAATTAGATTTATATGAGTTGACAGAAATCCATACTCAGAATCTAATTGAGATAAGAGTGGTGAAAGGAGTAATTGCACGGTAACTGTTTCTATGGAAGGGTATAGTCAAACCACATGACTTTCCTGACATTTGGGTAGTCATGATGCCTAGCTAGAGGCCAATCATGACTTGTATAATGATGTATCAAAAATATCAATGGGAATTGATAAAATGATTTGAAAGAGTTTAAATCATGTGAGTTTTGGATAGAACTCACAATTACATATTATACTGCCAACATGGATAGGAACCCAATAGGTCACACACATATAGAGAAAAGGATAAAATGGTAAAATTAAAAGGATAATAATATTTGATATTATTATTAGGGTAGAGAATTGAATAAGATAATAATTAATTAAAGAGTTTAATTAATTATGATCAAGTAAAATTATCCGCGGAATTTTTGAGAAATGTTCTATAAATTGGACCTAATTGAAATAATATTTTTCATGATTAATTATTATTGTCTTATAAGTGTTATAGGACTACTATAAGTGTTACTGGATTATATAATAATTAATAAGTCCATTAGAGGAGTTATAAAGGGGACAAAGGAATGGGGCTGGTGCGGAAGCCCTTCTGTAGAAGGCCACAACCAACTCCATACAGAAGGCCTTAATGGTAAATTTCTTGGACTAAATTTATTTATATATGTTAAATAAGTGTTATGGAACCTACATATTTAATTTGGTTGGATTTGTAATCCATTTGGGTATTTAAATCCAATTAGTTACACAAAGGGCCTAGTTTTTGGGTTTTGTGCATAATCTTTTATGAAAAGGTTTAATTTGAATTTAATTAAGCCCAAATGATTATAATTAATTCTAGAGGCCCAATTAATAATTTTCCCGCAATTTTAAAGAACCCAATCTCAATAGCAGTTGAAATTTTAACTTGACTATAAAAGTCCAACTAATATGGAATTAGGGTTAAGTGATTAAACACATAAGAAAGTCTTATTCTTCTATTCTCTCTCTCCCTTTTATGCCACTCCCTTGCTAGCTCTAGGGTTTTTCGGCCACTCCTAGTTACACACCAATTGTTTGTTCAATTTATCCTTCTCTAGTGTGGATTACTCATTGGAGGTGTTTGATTTTGGACACTGTGGTTTGTGACAACCCGGTGCGAAGTAAAATCAACTGTTCAATAAAAATCAAAGGTGATTTTTCTTATTCTCATATAGTTATATTGGTTATTCATGGCAATATCAGGAATATTGGTTAAAAATTTTAAAATTCCGCTCATGTATACGATGTATGTAACCGATAAATTCCAACAGGATCTTTCTCCATGGGGAAACCTTTAAGAATATTTTCTCACCCACATTGAATTCTATATCTTTCCTTTTCAGGTTAACATAGGATTTCTATCTATCTGTAGCTACCTTCAGGTTATCTCTAATCAATTTACCTTTCTCCTTGGTTTCTTGGATTAAATCTAGTCCTACTAGCTTATTTTCCTTTAGCTCAATCCAACATAAAGGTGTTCTACATTTCCTCCCATAAAGTGCTTCAAATGGTGCCATCTTGATGTTGGATTGATAGCTACTATTATATGTGAATTCTTCAAGTGGAAGATACTTCTCCCAATTGCCACCAAACTCGAGTATGTGTCTTCTAGTATCTAGATCACTTGCTCAAATTATACATCTGTCTTTGGATGGAAGGCAGTACTGTAATCCAAGCGATCTCCCAATTCTTCTTAAAGCTTTTTCCAAAATTTGGATGTAAATCGAGGATCTCTATTTGAAATGATGGAGATGGGAACACCATGTAGCCTCACTATCTCATTGATGTAGATTTTCGCCAACTTGGCTAATGAAAAATTAGTTCTCACTGGTATAAAGTGGGTGGATTTGGTTAATGTATCAACTATCACCCATATGGAGTCATGTTGCCTTCTAGTGAGTGGTAGTCTTGACACGAAGTCCATGGTAACTCGTTCCTATTTCCACTCTGGTATGGTGATAGGTTGTAACAATCTCGTAGAAACATGGTGCTTGGCCTTCACTTGTTGACATATCAGGCATTTAGTCACGAAATCTACAATCTCCTTTTTCATCCCTGGCCACCAATATGTTGCTTTCAAATCTTGGTACATCTTATTGCTACCCGGACGCATAGCATATTTACTACTATGGGCTTCTGTCAAAATGTTATTCTTTAGTTCTGTATCATTTGGTACACAAATCCTCCCTTTGTAGTTTAAACGATCATCATGACCAAAAGAGAACTCACTATCTTTCCCCGCTTGTACTTGAGAAATGATAAAGGCTAACCTATCATTTTACCTTTGAGTAGCCTTTACTTGTTGAAGCCCATTGGGTTTTACCTGAATTTCAGCTACTAATGCTCCATCTTGAGCTACATTCAACCTGACATTTATTGCTCTCAGTGTTGCTAAATGTTTCCTACTACGTGCAATAGCTACCACATTGGCTTTCCTAGGATGGTAGTCAATCAGGCAGTCATAATCCTTTATAAGCTCCAACCAACGTATTAGCCTGAGGTTGAGCTCCTTTTGAGTAGGCAAATACTTTAGACTTTTATCAAAAGTGTAGATATAGCATTTTTTGGCATACAGATAATGCCTCCTTATCTTTAGTGTGAACAGAATGGTGGCTAGCTCCAAATCATGGGTAGGATAATTTCTTTCATGAGTTTTGAGTTGTCTGGAAGTATAGGCTACCACATTGCCTTCCTCCATAGTACACATCCTAACCCATTTCTGGAGGCATCACTATAAATGACATATGGTTTACCTGAATTAGATTGAGTAAGCACCAGTGTTTCAGTCAATATGGTTTTTAGCTTTTCAAAGCTTTCTTGACACTGATCTATCCACTCAAACTTAGCATTCTTCTGTAGCAACTTGTTGAGTGTGCGAGGACCTAATCATGGCCCTAACAGGATTATAGTTAATTAATTAGGATTAAGATTTAATAAGGCAAAATTTGATTATTTTGAAATAACGAAGTTAAATCATATAAAGGGGTATAATGGAGTGTAGCTAAAATAGTAAGGAATGATGCAATTGAATTAAATAAGAAGTTTGGGATTAAAAGTTAAGAAATGAGTTTTTAGGGGTTAAAAGGTATAGGGACATTTTGGAAATTTCCCTTGGTGAGATATTTATCCCACTCAAGCTTTGGGAATGGTTGGATCGGCATTTAGGGAGATCTCTCTCTCTCTCTCTTTGGTTATGGTTTAGAGAAGATGAGATTAGGGTATACTATTTATGCATCATGAAGGAATGGAGAAAGAAGCAAACAAATCAACTGAAAAGAGAATAAGAAACCATGAGTAGTAGAGTTGGAGCTTGAGGATTGAAGGAGATGAAGCTTGATTTAAAGTACGGGAGTTAATTTTTGGAACGATTGCTGTATATGTTTTTCCTTTCTTGTTGTATGTGTTTCCTTAGCAAGATTAAGGGTTAACTCTAATATGTTTTGATGATTATAACATGATTAAGCAACTTAAATGATAATATAAGTATGTAGGGAAGTGAGAATTATGGTTTAATTTCATGTCTGCATAATCGGGATTCTGGGTTTTTCTTTTCTTCCCATACATGGCCACTCACTAATTTCTTCTTGTTCATGCATGGCCACTCACCATTTTACTCTTGGGAACCCACAGCCACGCCTTGAACTGCCTTTGAGGATGTGTGGCCACGTGATAATGTTCTTCTTCTTCTCACACACGGCCACGCATGTTTTTCTTCTTCCCTATACGTGCCCCGTGTGGTCCTCTTCTTCCCCATGCATGGCCATGTGATGTATTCTTCTTCTCCCACCTGTGGCCACGTGATGCTTTTCTCCTTCTCACCCACGGCCACATAATGCTCTTTTCCTCTCACACATGGCCACGCATGTGTTTCCTCTTGGAAACACACGACCAAGTGTGTGTTTCCTCTTGGAAACACAAGGCCACGTGTGTGGTTTCCTCTTGGAAACCCACAACCACTCATACCTTTATTCATGGGAATGCACAGCCAAGTGATGTTTCTCTTCTCATTGCACACGGTCGCTCACTCTTTTTCTTGGAAATGCACAACCGATTACCCTTGTCCTTGTTATACACGGCCAAGCATAACCTATTGTTTTTCTTATTGCATGGCCACATGTACTTTTTGTACACATACTCTTAAATAATAATCGACCATAATCATAAGTTTGGCGATATCTAAAGTTATTAAAAGAGTTACCTAAGCAGGGTGAATAAAGTTAGTCGCAATTGTAAGGATGATGATTGCTCACTAAGTAATGCTTAATATGTAAGTTAAATGCTGATGGATTAATAGATTATGAAAGCCGATATTCCATATTAAAGTCTATAGAGGAATAATTTAGAAAATCAGGACCATAAGATGTAGTATTATCGAAAGTTAGATGAAATGAAGGTTATGGTAAGAGAAAGTAAACTGAACTAAGTTGTAAGTAATCTAAGCCACCAAAATGCTATATTAGAGTGGTCCATAAATGGAAGAACATCTATGCATGTATATAAAGAATTTAGAATTAAAATAATGCAACCACTATACTATAGTATAGGGTACCCTTGAGAACTAAATTTTTTAGAGGCTTGTATGAGGTAATGCTTGTACGAATTAAGTCACTAGAATAGGGTTCGGTGCATGATAAGCACATAACTAAGGATAATGGGATGTAACCTAATAACTCTATATTACATATGTTGTTTAATGTATCCTATGAAATCTGTATCGGTGAGAACTCAAACAAAGCAATTGGCTTTGTCCGAGTTATATATATATATATATACATACCAATGTTTCTTTACGATGGCAAGAAATTACCATGTTACGATCAAGTAATATTAAGAAGATAGTTATAATGTGCTTGACTAAATTAAAAGTGATGGAATATTTATTGGCACTCGAAGATGGAACTATAGAAGTTGATTATGATTTATGTCGTACCGAGGATTAATGATTAGCCTTGATATAACGAAACATAGTTACTTTGTTACCCTATACCTTATGGGGGTAAGCACGGAATGAAATAATCTTACGTAGCTTACTAGGGTATAATATGTTATATGATGAAAGAGTAATGGTAAGATGAATAAAACAAGTATGAACTGGTTAGGAGAGATGACCTGTTGTTCATGATCTAATAAACTATAAAAGTGAACTAAATAGTTAATTAAAAACAAGTGTTGACTTTAAGAAGGAAATAACTATTCATCTTATTATATTGGCCCTAATATGTTTAGATGTTATTCAAGTAATTAAGTACCGATATGACTATTTATGATATTATATGGAAGTTGTTCATGGCAAACGACAACCAGGTATGTCACTGAGAACCATCCATGAGTCTTATAAGCTACATTATACTGTTGACATGAATGTGCTAACATGAGTAGCTGGATTCAATATGTGAACGAATATGAGAAATAAAAGAATGAATTACCATTATTCAATATGCATTTATGTATATGAACATATGTGTACAGGGACATGCATATGATTTTATGAATGTTTTAGTAGCAAGATCTGCACTCTCATATTGCTTCATTAAAATCAGGTTTAATGCTAACTATGAATAAATGTTAATGAAACCATGAGCCTACATGATCTGCACCCGTGTGTAATGGAGCCTATAATTCAACAATGATGCATGATAAGAATGATATGCATTGTTTATGAATTGTAGCTTAAATCCAAATAATATATTAAGTAACAAAGAATATGATGACTCAAAGATGATTATAATAGGATAAGCCTGTAGGTCTTAGTTCAGTTGTGGATTAAATAGGCATGCCTAGAGGGATACAATCGCAACTGCCATAGTTGACCCCTTTTGGGTCTTGTTCCTTAATGGAACCATCGTTTGACCCTGTTTAGATCCCTAGTTTGTTCCTTGCTGGAACCATTGCTTGACCTCGTTTGGGTCAATTATTTGATATCTTTGGATATCCATAGTTGATACCTTCGGGTATTTATTGCTCCCACTATGCACTTTTCGAACTAGTACTTAGGCAGGCTATTAAAGGTGATAAAAAGAAAAAGGTACAAGAAATAAAGTGGTATATGTATACATACATGTATCGATTTCTTCATGTAGTTAACATAAGCATGATGAATGACTTATTGTATTTTTTGGCTATAACTGTCTTATTGAAATGAGATGCCATATTAAGTATATCATGATTATGAGATATGTATGTCATCGACCATGAGAAAGGTTCCCGTGTGACTGCCAATGTGAGTTGAACTCCATCGATGGGTTCCATAGAGAATATATGGATCCCATAATGTACCATATTATGCTAAAACTTACATGGACTATAACATGTATGCTAAGTTTCATGTGTTCTATTATAAAATACATACATGTGGCATCGAAACCTTGCTTTATAATCCTGATATGTAATGCTTATTCATTGTGATCACATGCAATGCTGCCAATCTATTCAAATATGTATAAATGTTTACACCCATATAGGTTTAATGATATCATTAATTTAACCCAGTGCAAGGTATGACATAGAATGAAGATGGTTTGAGAATCAGGTTACCATGCTAATATAACATAAAGGATGTAAAGTTTATGAATATAATATGAAAATTTTACCATTAATAACTATGATGTCTAGCCTCTTGATAAAATGGAATCAAGTTGTATATGAAGGTTTACACGCATATATGCATAATGATAACATTAACCTAACTAAGTGTAACATATGATATCAATTGATGTTGTAAGGGGTTTAAGTTACCATATGAAGATGATATTAAAGAATACATATGCAAGAATTATGTAACATTGTGTTTAATGAATTAAGTTAGAGTTATGTACTATCAATAATTGGGATGTATGAATTTTAAAGCTGTAGTAAATTCAAACGGTAGGAATCAAGCTAGTTCAAAGAAAGGTAAGAAGTAAGATGATGTTAGTTTGTTGAAGAATTGATTCAAAATCATTAATTTTTATGAGTATCTAAATTAGTGAATTTTATTTTAACATGTTTATATTGGTTTTATTTAGTTAGTGAATTTAATGATGCTAGTGGAGTTACTGAATTAGTGGGGTTATAAGTTGATTGTTTAGTGAAATTAGTGGATTAGTGGTCTAAGTTTATGGTTAAAATGTAATCCTATAAATAGACATATGTAATTTGTTTTTGATGGGAAATTGGGAAATGAAATTTATGTTTTCTTGATCCTAAAAATTTTCCCAACACTGGTATCTTAGCCATCCTTGATCATGGGTCTATGAGAAAAGTGGCACACTAGAAAATAAGTGAGATTTTTCCTCATATGTTTAATGCAAAAAATTATCAATTATAGGCATATGAAACAAGATTTGAAGTTTACAAATGATCAAGCAAATTTGGCACAAGAGAAGGCATCTTTTTTGTGATAGTTGGAGACAAGTGCTCCAAAAGAAAAAAAAATGGCAAACGATTGATGACGGAGTGCATCAATGAAGGAAGTTTGATGACAGGGTGCATCAAAATTGAAGATTGATGAGATAGTGCATCAATAATAGAAGTTTGATGATAGAGTGCATCAATGGCAGAAAATTGATGAGATAGTGCATCAATAATGGAAGTTTGATGACAGAGTGCATCAAAATTGAAGATTGATGAGAGAGTGCATCAAGAATTGAAGATTGATGAGAGAGTGTATCAAGAATTGAAAATTGATGAAAGAGTGCATCAAGAATTAAAGACAAAGGGCTTAAAGAAAAAAATTAAATGTGTATGATTTTGAATCAAGGGAGCATGTTGAAGAATTGATTCAAAATCATTAATTTTTATGAGTATCTAAAGTAGTGAATTTTATTTTAACATGTTTATATTGGTTTTATTTAGTTAGTGAATTTAATGATGTTAGTGGAGATAGTGAATTACTGGGGTTATAAGTTTATTGTTTAGTGAAGTTAATGGTCTAAGTTTATTGTTAAAATGTAAGCCTATAAATAGACATATGTAATTTGTTTCTTATGGGAAATTGGGAAATGAAATTTACGTGTTCTTGATCCTAAAAATTTTCCCAACATAGTTAATTGACGAGTTTTTCATTAGGAGAATGCTATATAATGCTCTAGACATAAGTAAGTATGGTATTCTTAATAAGTTTGACTACTTCCCCAATATGTTCTTGGTGTAATGATCAATACAATAGAGCCAAATGTTATTCAATATTATATAGAAAGTTGTATATGATATGATAAATTGTGTAAATTAGTTATCTATAGAGTTTTATTCCCCACTAAGCTTTATAGCTTAGCACGAGTTTATTTATCCATGTAGGTTTCAGGATAAGCTCTAGAGGATCAGTCTTGATGAAGTTGCCTTGAGGATATCAGGATACTTGAAGGCCATTTATGTTATGTTTATCTTATTTATAAGCTTAATTATCTTATTATGGCATGTAATGATGGCATGTCTTATTATTATTATTTCTGCATGATCTTTGTGAGGTTTATGATGATGATGATGATGATTGATGATTATCCATGGTTAAGGAACTAGGGTGTTACAAAGTGGGACAGCTATCATGGAAAATCCTTTAATAAACCATCGATAGTGACCAGCTAATCCCATAAAACTTTTGATTTCTACAACATTTTTGGGTGGTTTCTACTCTAGGATAGCTTCAACCATTTTAGGATCAATTTTAATACCCTTTGCTAACACCACATGGCCAAGGAAGGCAACCTCATTCAGCCAAAATTCACACTTGCTGAACTTGGTTGATAACCACAATGCAGTGTTTAAGTTTTAGATTAATTATAGTTTAGTTTTCAGTGTTTTTCTAATATCTTTTGCTTTATTTTGCTTGCATTTAAAAATTTATCCTCATTCTTAGTTAAGTCTAGCTTTTGTGTGTTTTAGAGAGCTTTTGATTGAATTTTGTGCCAAATTGTGAATTTTATAGGTACCTCATGGTTACTAGCTTTTTGGTGGTAATCGTGACCTATGTTATCTATCAAAATGCACCATTTTGGAGTATGTCACGGTCAGTAGAGTAATTGTGCATAAAAGGGTGTTCACCGTGACCTATGAAGCTGTTCAATCCAGATTCTTAAGGAGGAGTATCTCACGATTACCAGAATTTTGGTAGTAACCGTGAAATATTCATGTTTCTAGTGCATAATGCAAGAAAGACTTATCTCACGGTTACCAAGTTTTTTATGGTAACCATGACCCCTTGCCAAGAAGCATCTCGGACCTACATCACAGTTATTAGGAAATTCCTAGTAACCATGACTCAAGCTAGTTAAAAAAATGGATTTTTAAAGCAAGTCACAGTCAGCAAAGAATCTCTCGTAACTGTGACCCATGTTGGCCTATAAATAGCAGATTTTTCTACATAATAAGGAGGTGGGGTTTTTCGTCAGTTTTGGGGTTTCCTTTCTTCTTTTTGCTTTCCTTTGTTCATTTTACATAGATAGATACATAGATTTACTTTCAAATAGATAGATTTACAGCAAAATACATATATTAAACACATATAGACAGCTTAAATGCTTATATTTACACAGATTTTAGCTTGTTTCCTTCCAAACATTAGAGAAGAAGACTGAAGGACTTAGGATTCAGCTGGGTATTCTTCCATCATGAGTTTCAGGGTTTATTCTATCCTTTTCTCTTCTTATTTTACAATGGATAGTTCCTTAATTGTTTAGGGGATCTTTGAATCCCTTACCTATAATGTGAATAGTTTAAGTTAAATATATGAATGAATGGTTTATTTCACTATTGCTTACTCCTATTTCATTAGTTTTCAGCTTCTTAAGTGATTTTTCTAGCTTTAATGAATGGATTTTATCTTATATCTTAGTTGGATGTTGATGCTTGTGTGGGTTGAATACTATGAATGAATTTTGCTCAGCTTTTCTATCAAAAATATTGTAAATTTTAGATTGCTCCAAAATGGGACTCTAGAGGTACAGTATTTTATGCTTGTAGGGTTAGAGTGGGGAGTGAAATAGATGAGTATGGGTTGTTTGGCTTCGAAATGGGAAAGCAACCCGAACTTAGGATGAAAACATATGCTTAGGCTAGTTGTGAGGCTTGCTTCGGAATGGGACGCTTTTCAATTAGAATAGCTTGCTCCAGAATGGGATGCTAGGGTTAAGACGGTTATCCCGAATTTATCCATATATTACATTATGCTAAATTAATTCACATTAGGTATAGGGAGGATGAGTGAACCTAAACAACATTTTTCTTATATATATTTTTTTACTTGTTAATTTTCACAATTTATCTCTTACTTAAATCACTACTAGTTAAATTTAATCTCTTTCCATTGCACATTATGAGTATTCAAAAATTTCAATTTAGATAGCATTAGCAAAATCACCAAAACTTTTGGGAATTCTTTATCATACAACCGATTGTCTAGACTTGCACACACAATCCCTTGGATACAATATTCGAGAGTCTTAAAAATACTTCTCTTTATTACTTGTCGATCTAGTATACTTGCTAAGGATGCAACATTGGCAAACAACTTTTTATCTCTCTAAGTCTGCAGGATAATTCTCAAGTGCTTGTTATGCTATTCTGCAGTTTTTGAGTACACCAGTATGTCATCGATAAACACCACCATAAACTAGTCTAAATATGGATGAAATATTCGGTTCATCAAGTCCATAAATTCCGTTGGTACATTGTAAGGCTGAATGGCATAACCAAGAACTCATAGTGGTCGTATCAGGTCTGGAAGGCAGTCTTCGGCACATCTACTCCCCTAACCTAAAGCTAATGATAGCCAGATGTCAAATCAATTTTTGAGAATACAGCTACACCCTTCAGTTGATCAAACAAATCATCAATTCGGGGCAGTGGGTACTTTTTCTTTATGGTGACTTTATTCAATTGCTTGTAGTTAATACATAGTTTAGATAGCATTAGCAAAATCACCAAAACTTTTGGGAATTCTTTATCATACAACCGATTGTCTAGACTTGCACACACAATCCCTTGGATACAATATTCGAGAGTCTTAAAAATACTTCTCTTTATTACTTGTCGATCTAGTATACTTGCTAAGGATGCAACATTGGCAAACAACTTTTTATCTCTCTAAGTCTGCAGGATAATTCTCAAGTGCTTGTCATGCTATTCTGCAATTTTTGAGTACACCAGTATGTCATCGATAAACATCACCACAAACTAGTCTAAATATGGATGAAATATTCGGTTCATCAAGTCCATAAATTCCGTTGGTACATTGTAAGGCTGAATGGCATAACCAAGAACTCATAGTGGTCGTATCAGGTCTGGAAGGCAGTCTTCGGCACATCTACTCCCCTAACCTAAAGCTAATGATAGCCAGATGTCAAATCAATTTTTGAGAATACAGCTACACCCTTCAGTTGATCAAACAAATCATAAATTCGGGGCAGTGGGTACTTTTTCTTTATGGTGACTTTATTCAATTGCTTGTAGTTAATACATAGTCAAAAGGAACCATCTTTCTTCTTCACAAATAATATTGGTGCTCCCCATGGTGATACACTCAGGCGAATAAACCCCTTATCCAGCAATTCTTACAATTGTATCTTCAATTCTTTTAACTCTATAGATGTCATCCGATAAGGAGCTATGGAAATAGGAGCTATACCTGGCATTACATCAATTGTGAACTCAACTTCCCTTTTTGGTGGCAACCCTGGTAGATCATCAGGGAAGATATCGGGAAAGTCTCAGATAGTGGGCACATCACTAATTTTAGGTTTTTTTTTCTTTAGTTTCTATCACATAAGCCATGTAAGCCTCACATCCTTTCCTGATACACCTTCGTGCTGCTATAGCTGATATAACATTTGACACAAAATCAGATCTCTCACCCATCACTGTGATTTCCTATCCTTTAGAAGCTTTTAGTGTAATTCTCTTCGACCAGCAATCCACTATCACTTGGTGTTTGTGAAGCCAGTCCATCCCTAAGAAAACATCAAACTCATAAAATGGGAGTTCAATCAAGTTTTCCAGGAAGGTGGTTTGTTGTATTTGAATAGGACAATCCCTATAAATTGTGTTCACTCCCACCTCATACCCTAAAGGGTTGCTCACTAGAATGTCCTATTCTAACTATGATTTAACTAAACTCTTCCCATATGAAATTTTTGTGCTAAGGTATGAATGTGTGGATATAGGGTTTATCAAAGCCTAAACTAGAGGGTTGAATAAAGAAAATTTACCTGCTATAACATTTGGTGTATCCTGATCCTCCCTAGCTCTTACTGCATATGCCTGAGCAGCTGGTTGACTATCTGAAGTAGGAGGCATCTGGGCATTGGCTCGAGTGGATGTAGCTCTACTAGGTCCACCTCTTCCATGGCCTCTAGTTCCTGCAGTGGGAGGCCTACTAGCAGGTGTAGTTGATAGAGTAGCCTGGGCACGTGGGCAATCTCTCTGTATATGTTCTTTAGACCCATATCTTAGATAAGCTCCTGTCAACCTCCAGTACTCTCTTAGATGGTGGCATTTACAATTCTCACATTCTAGATTATCAAATCTGCGAGAGCCTAGTAGGGTGCTGGCAACTGATGTTGTAGGTGGAGCCGTTTGAGCTGTCAACTTCTTGCTAGGCGATGGAGTGGTTATAAGAGTTTGTATGGGAGCTATAGAAGATCCGGGTTTCTTACTGGACCTACTGGATGACCCTATAGATGGCTTCCTTCTTTGTTGGAATCTGGCTTTTCTACTAGCCTCTTCAGCTTCAATGGTTTAAAGTCTTATGGCTGCATTTACTAAGGCTCTCCTATCAGTGTAATCATGGACTATGAAACACCCTAACTTTATTGTCATTATTAATCATTATACCGTACATTTTCATACCATATTACAGTAATCTATTAACCTATTATCCTTAAAGCATCATTAATCATATCACATGATCCCTTATATCAGACAATCTATATATTATTTAGGGAATTCACATATCTTCCATTACTTTAATTCCATATGCATAATGATTCATCATGCAACCCACTTATCATATTCAAGTATGATACTAGTATCTTAATCTGTTCGTTGTCATGCAAAGCATTTAGCATTCATTTAGCATAGACATATATAAGCATTCTAGCTCCTATATGCATGCATATACTACCATTCTTTTGAAGAGCTTATTACATCATTCACTTCCATATGAAATCCATATATTAGATGACATTTAATACATATTAAACATATAAAAGAACTTATACAAAATTAACAAAAATATCCTTACATCAATTTTTATGAACTAGTGTTGGCCTATCCTGATGCAGAGTTCATTCCTGTGCAAAAGCCTTGACTATAGAACCTACACGGATAAAATAACCCATGCTAAGCTATAAAGCTTAGTGGGGATACTAGATATGAAAGAAAACCACTCACGTGGTCACTAGAAATATATAACATATGATTATTGAAAAATATTAAAAATAACATATTCAAAATGAGTATATATAATAAAATATAAATCTTAAATAACAAAGTAACACTACTTTTGATTCAGCATACTTGAATTTAAACATTTCATAAATGAATCTGTACATAATGTATGTAAATATAGCCCATACATTATAAACCACAATTAAACATGTTATTCCATATATTAGATGCATTATTTATATTATATTTAACTGTGTTGTATTTATACTTTAACATAACCTGCTTAAGTTCTAAAAGTGAATAACGGGAACATGAGATACCCGAGGGTATCAAAAAAGGGAATATCCGAGGATATCAAAAAAGGGAATATCCAAGGATATCGAAACATAGACCCAAAAGGGGCCAATAGAATAGAGGACCAGTCAAGCAAACCTAAATGGGGTTAGCTAACAACCCAAATGGTGCTATTCATGATCCAAACGAGATCAATAGTAACTTAGACCCAAACGGGGTCAATAGGGGCAGCTACAATATCCCTATAGGCGCCTATCTATCCACTATTAAACTTTTATGTAAGCAATACTTTAATTGATTCTCTTTTCACATAACATATTCATTCTTACATTACACAATTGAATTGTGTATATAGTTATATAACAATTGATTCATCACTCTGACATATTTCATATGCATCAATCATATGGTCTTTCATGTTCTTTTAACTTACTTTCAATAGCTTTCTCATGTGTGCATAACATGCCTTTTCAATCAAATAGTTGAACATACCTGTTTGGTTGCTCATCGTAACATATGCCTCACATATGAAACTCTATAATATGTCATAACATTCAATTGCATTTTATCATATAATTCAATGAATTTTTTGCTCATACTTTAATTATACATATATCAATACTATGCTCATATGGATTCTTGGCATGCTGTAGTGTTGTACATAATCTGTAGGGGTACTAAGATAGTATAGCAAGTTCTTTCATACAAAAGCATGGCAATAAAAGAAGGGTACATATTACATAGGCAAGTCTTAAGCACGACAAGGGTCGCGAGCGCAATCGAGGTGAAAATAAAAGTCCATATATGCTGCATTGTCGCGAGCGCGACCGAGGAAAACATAAAAGTCCACATATAGTGCATTATTGCAAGCACAATAGATACAGATTATACAATTCCAATATCCTTTCATTAACAATAACTATTATAAGGTGTCCTTTTTATGCCTAAATAGCTTACTCAAGCTTTCACCATTTTATTCCCGATTTCATGCATGAATAATTCATAATACTTCCAATTAATACCTTTAATTTAGATTCTATAAGTTGACATCAAAACATAATATGAAACATGTGTATATCACAAATGGTTAAGGGTCTTCCCATG